>LR738714.1:615808539-615878871 GCA_902687465.1 Secale cereale | reverse complement strand
GACGACGGCGAGGGAGCGACGACGAGGGGACAACGGCGAGGGGGCGACAGCAAGGGGAACAGGAGGCGGCTGACCAATAGAGGGGCGAGGGGCCCCCGGCGGCGGCCTGGTGATGGGGGCCCGGTGGCGGCCAGGTGATGGGGCGGCGTGCTGGAGAAGGCGAGTGATTTTGGGCAAAAACTACCTTCCACGCGCCCCGCCTTATATATATGGGCCAGGGATATTTCGGACGTCCGGTCCTATAACAATTAGCGGAAATCCGATCGTACCGGACGTCCGGCATGAAGTTGACAGAAGGGATTTTACGGACGCCCGGAGCGTACCGGACGTCGGGAAGCACTCGGAACACCGGACGTCCGGAAAGTACCGGACGACCGGAGGATCTCAGGATTTTGGGATTAGGGCATTTTGTAGTGAGATGATGACACTTACATGAATCTCCGACTCTATTTTTACTATTTTTACTCTACGAGCGGTGGCTGATGCCACCATGTTTGAGCACATGTGATACGATACCTCAAGAATGTTGACTTGGGTGCTGATACGTCCAAAACGTATCTATAATTTCTGCTTGCTCCATGCCACTTTTGGGTGACATTGCTATGATATTCATACACTTCCATACACTTTTGATCATATTTGGACTAACTTACTAATCCAGTGCACCCCAGTGCCAGTTTCTGTTTTCGGCTGTTTTTGTATTTCAGGTTTTCACGTTTCGAGAACTGCCCAGAAAAATCCATAAAAAATATATAAAAAATCAGCGTTCCGGGAAGGACACTGCTTCCGAAGGGGAGCCTGGGGGGGCCACAGGGGGCCCAGGCGCCCTGTGGGCGCGCCCCCCCGGGCCGCGCCGGGGGGGGGGGGCGCCTCGGCACCCCGAGAGCCCCCCGATGCCCTACTTTGGCAGATATTTAAAGGGTCCCCCGTAACCCTTGAAACAGGACTTCTTTTCGCGATCCCATCTCTGTTCCGCCGCCGCCGCCGCTTCCAAGATCGGGAGCACCTGGAGAACTCTTCCCGGCACCCTGCCGGAGGGGAGGATCACCACCGGGAGCTTCTCCACCACCATGGATGCCTCCCGGATGACTCGTGAGTAGTCTCCCTTGGACCATGAGTCCATGACCAGTAGCTATGTGATGTTCTCCTCCCGTTCTTGTGCTTCACTAATTAGTCCTCGTGAGCTGCCCTACATGATCGAGGCACCTATGTAATCCTTGTGTTGTTGCTAGGTTGAGTTTGCTGGGATCCGATGGATTATGAGATTATGTTCAGAATGATCTTGAGTAATATATTTGATTCACCTCTTTTGTATTTTAGTTCATAAGTAATTCTTGCATGTTCTCCGTTGTTATTTATTGCTTTGGCCAAGTAGTAGGTAGTGACTCCAAGAGGGAACGTTATGCTCGATTGTGGGTTCATGCCCCTCGATGACTAGCTTGAGTGACAGAAACATGAGTCTAGGGGATGTGCTGTTGCCACAAGGGGGAAAACAACGGTGCTTGTGCCCGCGGGTGCAAGGATTGTTTACTTTACGCAAAGTTCTTTTAATGCAGTTGTCTGTTGCATTGAGTTTACACTATGGGTGGGACTCGCAACTTAATACCAGTGAGATGTTCTGGATAGATATCTCAAGGTGGATGATTAGTAGTAGATGCAGTTGGATTTCGGTCTACTTACTTTGGCGTACCGCCCATGCTTTGAACCTCAACCTTTCTTGCAATGTAGTCAGCATTGGTTTGCGTTCGTGGTCCTGTCAATTGCCCAGCTGTAATTTGTTACCTCGCATAGCTGTTTTATCGTCTTTTGGGAGAGAGACATCGCTAGTGAACATCATGTGACTCCGGTCCATATTACTATCATTGATCACATACACTATTTACCTTTCCGCTATTTTATTTACTATTGCAAATTACTATCTATCACTACTATCATATTGCTTTTAACCCTTTGTGAACTACAAGGCCGGAGAGATTGACAACCTCTCTGTACTCGTTGGGAGCAAAGTTATTTGTATCTGTGTGCAGGTCCACGTTGATTGCTAATTGCGCCGTTAGCAGTTGACACCTACCTGTTGAACCTAGGAGTCTCTGGGGATTCGATCCTTGGCATCTTTGCTAAGGGAAAACACTTCTACTTACTGCATCTTACACCTTCCACTTGGGGTAATCCAACGAGGGGTTCGAGGCCCATCAAGGAGTATTTTCTGGCGCCGTTGCCGGGGACTCCACTCTTCAGGATAGGGGAGTTGCATGCTATCTTTTACCTTTGCTTATTAGTCTTGTTAGTTTACCTTTCATATTTGCTTTAGTTCCTTTTATCGAAAATCACAAAAATAGTTATCTTGCTTGCTTGCTACTATGGGTTCCACCGAGAACACCAAGTTGTGTGACTTTACTAGTCACAACAACGATGACTTTATCAGCACACCTATCACTACACCTGCCACTTCACCACCTTCATATGAAATTAAACCTGCTTTACTGAACTTAGTCATGAGAGAACAATTCTCCGGTGCTGGAGATGATGCTGCTTTACACTTGAACAACTTTGTAGAACTTTGTGATATGCAAAAGTACCAAGAAATAGATGGTAATATTGTTAAGCTTAAGCTTTTTCCTTTCTCTTTGAGAGGAGGAGCTAAAATTTGGTTTCAGTCTTTTCCTAGAAATAGCATAGATTCATGGGACAAGTGCAAAGATGCTTTTATTGGAAAATACTATCCACCTGCTAAAATTATCCAACTTAGAAGTAACATCATGAATTTTAAACAATTGGATAATGAACACGTTGCCCAAGCTTGGGAACGTATGAAGTCTCTTATAAAAAACTGCCCTACTCACGGTTTGACTACTTGGATGGTTATCCAAACTTTTTATGCAGGCTTGAACTTTACCTCGTGGAACTTGTTAGATTCGGCCGCGGGAGGAACTTTTATGTCAACTACACTTGGTGCTGCCACAAAGCTTCTCGATGAGATGATGACCAACTATTCCCAATGGCACACCGAACGCACTCCAACAGGTAGGAAGGTAAACTCTGTCGAGGAGATTTCCTCCCTCAATGAAAAAGTTGACTTGATTATGTCTCTACTTTCGAAGCAATCTACTGTTGATCCTCGTGATGTTCCTTTAAATTCTTTGATTGCTCAAGAACAAGTAGATGTTAACTTTATCTCTAGAAACAATTTCAACAACAATGCTTATAGGAGTAACTTTGGTAACAATTCTAGACCGTTCCCCTCTAACTCTTATGGGAACAACAATGCCTATCCTAGTACCAAGAATGTGACGCCCGAAGACCGACGTCCCAGAAGATTCCAGAAGATTCCAGATGTTCCGGGTTCTCCCGTGTGTTCTTGTGCTTGTGTTATTTACTTTTTTGCATTGCATCATGTCATCATGCCATCATGTCATATTTATTTTTGCATCTCAACCTAAATAAATTATGTGGACCTTCGGTCCATTTAAATCGAGGGAAGAATGTCTTCTCTTTAAAACATATCATCCCAATATTTAGGGAGCTATATAATAAATATTCCATTGTTTGGAATTACCCGCAACACACGTGTATAATTTCCCCATGCTTTTCCTACTTCGAGTTTCCTTCAAAAACCTTGCCAATAATTCTTTTCCCGTGTTTCGAGGTTCCTCAACCCCCCCAACTATTTTATTTAAATTCCTGACATTTTTTGTGAGTCCAGTAAATTGATCTCATGCCCTAATTCTCTCCTAAACTTCTCCTCTCTTTTCTTTCTTCCTATTTCTTTTTCTATAATTCTAAGAGTAGAAGAGCAGCCTAGTTCCTTGGCCCAAACCTCTCAGCCAGGCTCCCAGCCTCCTGGGCCTCCTCTTTCCACCAGCCAGCTTGGGCCTCCACCAGTCCCTGGGCCGCAGCCCGATTACTTCTGCAACCCTAGCGCTCAGCCGAGCCCCTCCCTTCGCTCCTGTTTTCCCTCAGCGCCGCCGCCAGGCATCTCCCGATTCCCTCTCGAGCCTCGCTCTCTCTCTCGCTCGCACGCACTCCATCCCCTCGTCCCAGCGCTGCCGAACCTTCGCTTCCCTCGATTCCCTCATCCTCTCGCTCGACCCCAACTCTCCCTGCGAGCGCCCGACCCGATCTCCCCTCTCCCTCGAGCCCCGCTTCCTTCCCCGATCCGAGCGCCCCCCCGCAGCGCCTTTCTCCCTCGCGCCCTCCTCTGCGCATCGCCCCAGCACGGCTCCCAGGTCGCCCCCGGCCAGGCGCCGAGCGCCTCTTCCTCCGTCTCCGCAGCAGGCCCGCGCCCGCGATCCGGCCGCGACCACAGCTCTCCGCGCCGGCCAGGAGGCCTCGTCTCCAGGCGCCTCTGCCTCGCCCCATGGCGCCCCGCGGGCGGGCGCCTCTCCATCTCCCTTCCGCCGGCCGTCCGGCCAGCCAGCAGCGGCCCGAGCGCCTCCTCTCCAGCTTCGACCGCACCCTCGTCGCCCCTCCTCTCCAGCCAGGGAGATGGCCGGCCCACGCCGTCCCTCGTCTGCGCCTCCAGTCCGCGAGCGCCTCCCTGGCCCCTGCCTCGTCCATCCAGCTCCACCGCGACGGCTCCGTCCTTTTTCCAGATCGTCGTCGCCCGCAGTTTTCCCCTTTGTTTTGTTGTTTTGTTGCTGTTATTGCTATCTCAAGTAACCATGTAACAGCAAGCACATCTGATTTTGGACCCGTACAACTACCTTCTCGGAGACGCACCGTGTACCACTACTTTCGTCTACCGTCGCCCGAACGTCTACCGTCGCCCCGTGTACCTCTACGGCTACGAGCTCCGTGTACGACTACATGAACGAGTACATCTACCGATGCCAAGTACCACGACGACCGAACGACTACGATGACGAGTACATCTACGAACGCGAACAACTACCGTCGCCGTGTACCCCTACCGTCGCCGAGACCGCGAGTACCACTACCGTCGCCCCGTGTACGACGACCGACTCGACAAGTACCACTACTTCCACTACCGTTGACCCGTGTACGACTACAAACGGAACGACTCCTTCCTCTACGATCTCGAACCGTCCCGAAACGAGTGTTTCGAAGGTATAACCCGAGACGATGACCCGTGTGATGCTTGATGTGGTTGTATGAAATGTCTCCCTTGTGTGCTCCGTGCCCGTTTCGACCTTTTGTCATGTTCCTCGGTTGCCTCGTCGCCGACCCGTGGGAACCCGGTGACGGGATCGCCCCACCTTTCATCTCATTTGACTCACTCACGCCATCTTTCCTTTTGCACCGGACTCTCAACGAGTTACCGGAACCGATATGATGCGTTGCATCATTTTCGGATCGTTGCCGTGGCACCCTTTCCTTCCACCACGGCGACAAATGCTTCTTATCTCTTCATGTTAATGTTTAACTAAAATTGCATAAACTTGATCATGTCATCCGCATCATGTTAACAACATTATATGTGTGAATTGTTGTTGCTTTATAATTATTAAACATGCTCATGGGGATTTTTCGGATATGTTGTTGTTATTTCCGGCCTCATTTAAATTGCCTAGTTAGTATAGTTTTATTATGCTTCACCTCTTGCCATGTTAACAAACATTTAATCTTGTCTTGTAAATAATCGAGAGTCAGCTAAATAATAAATGTGGTGTTTCGTCAATATGCAACTCGTTGCATATTGAGCTTCACTTAACTTGTAGTACTTGTTTGTGCACTTTGACATGCCATGCTTATTTAAACCGGACATGCATCATGCTTGCTTGTGCATCGTATGCCATGCTTATGATTGTGTGTTTACCGAGTTGTTTGCTTCTTTCCGGTTGCTTCTCTTGTTAGCTTTGGTTTCGTTCCGGAGTTGTGAGGATTCGCTCGACTGTGTTGCTTCGTCTACTTCATGGATCCGTTCTTCTTCCTTGTGGAATTCCAGGCAAGATGACCGAACCCCGATAACATTACTATCTTTGCCTATTGCTAGTAGTCTCGATCTATAGTTTTGCCTCGATGCCCATGTTTTCCTGTCAGCCTCCTATTGTAACCGTGAACCTGTCTAACCACCCTACCTATGCAAACCGTTGAATGGCTAAGTACGCTTCGCTCAGCCCCTCTTATAGCGTTGCTAGTTGCAGGTGAAGATTGAAGATGCTTGCTTCATGTTGAAGTTTGTTGGGTTATATCACACTATTTAAATGCTTAAATGAAATCATCTATATATTGGCAAGGGTGGAAGGCTAAGCCTTTTGCTTGGTGATTTGTTCCACTCATGCCGTTAGGAACCGTATAAACCGGTGTTATGTTCCTTGATTATGCGTTCCTAACACGGTTGGGGTGTATGGGACCCCCTTGATAAACCGCTAAGTGCTAAGTCTTTTCCAGCAAGTCCCAACATTTGGTACTATTTGCCTAATAACTAATAAAAACTTGCATGTGGACTAGCTATCCCTTTTATTTTAATTCAACCCCCCGGGCCAGTGCTCCACATGAGTGTTGGTCCGAAACGAGCAGACTGCGGAGCCACCTCAAGGAAACTTGAGGTTTGGTAAAAACCTGTAGGATGACTCATCCGGTCGTGTCCCGAGACTTAGATACGCGCGGCTACTATCAGGGTGTCGACACGCCGGGAGGATTTGTTGGATTAGCCTTACCTTAGTTCGGTTTAACTTGAGCACGGGATTCCGAGAATACTCGGGTCTTCCCACTTTGGAGTTGCGACTCCGCGGATCGTGGGCTTGTAATGGGTCAAGTTAGAACACCCCTGCAGGGTTTTGAACTTTCGAAAGCCGTGCCCGCGGTTATGTGGCAGATGGGAGCTTGTTAATATCCGGTTGTAGAAAACTTGACACAATGTTCTAATACACTACCAGTGTGTGTACCGTGACTGTCAATTTCCGAATGGGGATTCGGGAGTTGAACACGGTGGGGTTATGTTTGTTGAGCTTTTAGCTAGGATCACTTCATGATCATCTCTCGACCGAGGCACTTCTCTTCTCGCTCTCTATTACGTAAGCTAGTGCTAGTTGCTGCTGCAGACTCTTGTTGTTCCTTCACCTCTCGTTCTTTCTTCAGCCTTGTCCTCACCCAAGGCTTAATTAGTCTTGTTACCCGGGAACGGGATTGCTGAGTCCTCGTGGCTCACAGATACTACAACACCAGATGCAGGTTCAGCCGAGAATGAAGCAGGAGCTGGTTCAAGTACTTCACTTGGAGTTCGTTGAAGAGTTTGGCCGTATGCTTGTGACGTTTCGACGATCAGTAGTGGTTTCTACTAGGATTCGATCCTGACCTGTGGCTTTATGTTGTTTTGGTATCTTTCTTTTGGTTCTTCACCCGTAGTCGGGTTGTGATGTTTTGAATGATGTATTGCTTATGTATTGTATTGTGTGAAGTGGCGAGTGTAAGCCAACTATCTCCTTTTGCAATTTAATCCCTCTTTTACATGAGTCGTGCAAAGATACCAAACTTGAGATCATTCTAGGATGGGCTTATACCTTTAAGTCGTGCCTCGACACGTAGGAGGTATAGTCCCATCCTGGGCATCACAAGTTGGTATTCAGAGCCTTCTCCGACCTAGAAGCCCCTACTAATTGATCGATCGTTGACGGTTGAGTCTAGGCACACACTGAAAATGTTTTGAGTCCTATATATATATCGGAGAGTAGGATTTCTTTTGCTCCTCATCTCCTTTCTCTCTGGTGAGGACTCCTGACGACTACTCTTGCCTCTTCTACTTTCAAAAATTGCACCAATTTTTTTTTTAGGATCTCGCGAGTATTGTTTGGATTGTTCCGATGTCTTTGTGACGAGAACATTGTTCTCGATGCCTCCTATCATTAGGGGTTGTGGCAGTGTCCCGGGGAGTTGAGCTCCGAGGTGTTGTCGTCACAAATCCATCGCGGCAGTACTAGAATACTTAAGACGGCCGACATCGAAAACTCTCCTATGCGGTTAGTGGCAAGATAACCCCGACATCACCCAGTACTGGGGAGGTAGTTCGAGAGTATTGCCATAGCTTGTATAGTGGATGCGTTTCGAAGGTCTGAGGTAAACAGTTTCCGAGAAAGACTGGTTATGTGTTGAAGGATGGATACACCTGGATGTAGGTTTAGAGTTGATTGCGCGGTGCTTCCCGTGTATCCCCAACACCTGATTGCATAACTGGAAACTTTCGGAAATCTATAAGTGGGTTCATCTAGTAGTTCTAGGCATTCTTCCAACGGATGCATGATATGAAGTTCAGGGTTTTACATTGAGTGAAGTGGTTTTATGGACTTGTTCTGATCGGGAGTTGCATCTTAAAGGGTCCTTGGCTATGCTGATCCGGGGATTGCAAAACCCTTTTGTAACACGTTCCATGAGGTTTCAGCACAAAGATGTCGAACGAAGCTTCTATCTTGTATTTGTTCTATCTGTTCCTTGTTCCTTTTTATTTTCATTTCGTTCTCCAAGTGGCTTCTCGTCAAGTTGATGTACCTACGGAATTCATTCGTTCAATTCTCTGTTCGGACGATATTGTGAAGATCATGTTGCATATCTATCCTTTGTTTTTGTTTTGATTCTGGTATTCGAGTTGCTTCGATGTCAAATGTGGATTCCATACCTTTCTTAATCGGTGTTCTCATATTTCTATGGGAGTGCAAATTCTTCTTGACCATCAAGATCTTCATGTTAATCCTTTCCAACCGGTGTGCCTTCTCTTCAAGTTATTCCATACGGACGCCGTTGAGAAATCTGACGATTTGTCTGTTTCATTCATCCCAAGTTGTCTTTGTTTTCCCCACCCTCCCACCCTTCTCTTTATGGAGCCAGCAATTCTTAAATGGAATATCCATTTTATTCATGTGATGTTTCTTCATTCATTTCCTTTAATGTTCTTATCCGGTGATTTCTCAGGAAGTTGCTCAAGAGCTTCAAGTTCATCATTCTTTTGTTCTCTAATTCTGCCGGTGGATGTAATTCAAGATTTCGGTGTTGATCTTATCCTTTTTCCTCATTTCACAATGCTTTCTTATTCCGGTGCACCAATTAATCATTCTCCTCTTGCTATTCATATCCGGAGTGCTGAAGATTCATAATTCCATTCTTAATCCTTTCAAATTATTTTGAGGATTGTTATCTTATTCAAGCCATTTAATTTAACCGGTGCAATATCTCTTAAGCAATCTTTTCCAACGGTGATTTCTTTTGAGTGGGCCCTAACCCACAGGTCTTTTCCCAGGATCTTACCTGACTCTTCTAATTATTTTCCGGAGTTATTCTTTAATTCTTTTCTTAGTGTGACGTAAGAATGATTTCCTTCAGTCACATGCCTTCTCCAAGATCGCTTTCAAATTCTTGTTCATCATTGGTTCAACCTTTTAATTCTTCATTCCGGAGTGCTCAACAATTCTTATGGCATTTCTCATCGTCTTCTCAGATTTTGAAGACCGGAGAAGTGTTTCTCTTAAATTTTGACCCGTTCTCAAGATTCGTGGTTCTAGCTTCATGCCATCCTCATTGTTGTTCAGATTGTGAGGAATTCTTTTTATACCCATCCGAAGCATTTCATGAATTCTCTTTTTTGTGTTCCTCCGAAGGCCATCATTTCAGAATATTTCTTCGTTCTCAGTTTTCTACTTCGTCCTCCAAATATTCTTCATTGATGTCTCTTCGTTCGTCTCCATATTTTTACGGTGGTTCTTTCAAGATTACCCTTCCGTTGTTATCGTTTTAATTCATTTGTTCTTTTCATAATCCTATCGGTGGTTCGTTGAAGATTTACCCAAGCTTGTGCGAGATCTCTCTTTAATTCTTTGCAACGAGAATAAGTTGTATGCCAAATCCTTTGGTTGTCATCAATTTAAATTGGTGAAGAAGATGCATGACATAATTCTTATTCTTATTCCTTCAAGGTGATTTAATCCCTTCCTTCGGAGCTTGTTCATCATATCATATTCTCAGTTCTAAGTTGTTCATCTTGTTTTCCGGAGCTTCAAGTTATTTCAATTATATCATTTCAAAGCTCCATCTAATTCATCGCAGGCCTTGAATCATATTATTTTCATCTTTCACTTCTCATGCTTTCTTTACCGGAGTTCTCATGGTGGTTCATCATCATTTGATTCATCCTCGAAGTCTTCATCAAGATTCTTGTTGGAGCTCAAGCATTCTTCATCATGCTTTCCAATTGCAATCCTTTCCACCTTATCTTTGAGATGGTGTTATGTCATTCTTGATAATTTTCCTCCATGTTTCATGATTCACGAGTTTTCAAGAATGAGATATTTAAAACCATCATTTTCTTTGTTCAGGAGATGTTTTCAACCCTTCAATTTATTCGTTGGAGTCTTCTTGGGTTATAATTCACCTAAAAGCTTTCCTTGAGAATTGTTGCTATTATGGTGCGTATAAATGACCCAAATTCTTCATTTATCATTCCGGCGAAACAAGTTTTTCGTCTCCTTGTTGATATCTATCCAATCAATTGTTTAAGTTAGTGGCTGGTTGTCAACTCTTAATTTTGAGATGTTTTCCGTAAGCCCACAACGAGCTTATTCTTTTCGTTGTTGATTTCCCAACAAATCCGTTCAACCCTTCTTCGTAAGGATGCTCTTTCAAATTTCATTTTGAGAGAAGTTGTCTTTTTCTTCTCCGTTCTTTTCTTTCCAACGGCCTAGCATATATTCTTTCATTCCGGAGGTTTTGTGATATTGCTCTCTTTAACCATCATCTCATTTTGTCAAGATCATGTTCTTTTCCTTGTTATCTATTTAACCGGAGTGTTGTGTCCTCCATTCTAGTTCCCTCATCTTATCAAATTTTGCCTATCCTTAAACCGGAGTGCTGTCTGAATCTTTTCTTACCCTTGTGCTATTCTTTTAATTGTTTCGGAGGCAATATGTTGTTCTTTTCATCAAGTATCACTTCATCTCCTCAACTTCCTGTTAATTCCTTCCATTTTCAGACGGAGTGCTGTCCAAATTCTGTCATTCTTATTCCTTGGCTATACCGTTGCAGTTTCATATTCTTTTGGTCCGTGAGCTATTGTTTCATGTCTTTCAACCTTCAAGGTTCTCGTGATGTTCCTTGTTCCTCTTTTCTAACGGAGTTTTCATATTCGTTCATCTCTCTTGTATTCTTTATTCAACTTGTTCAACCTCTCAAGGTTCTTTGGTTTTCACTCGTTTGTCGAAGAAGCAACTTTGTTTTACCTCTTCCTCTTCCGTTTTTACCCGGTGATATCTCTAGGATCTCGGGTCGAGATCCTCTGTTAGTGTGGGAGAGTTGTGACGCCCGAAGACCGACGTCCCAGAAGATTCCAGAAGATTCCAGATGTTCCGGGTTCTCCCGTGTGTTCTTGTGCTTGTGTTATTTATTTTTTTGCATTGCATCATGTCATCATGCCATCATGTCATATTTATTTTTGCATCTCAACCTAAATAAATTGTGTGGACCTTCGGTCCATTTAAATCGAGGGAAGAATGTCTTCTCTTTAAAACATATCATCCCAATATTTAGGGAGCTATATAATAAATATTCCATTGTTTGGAATTACCCGCAACACACGTGTATAATTTCCCCATGCTTTTCCTACTTCGAGTTTCCTTCAAAAACCTTGCCAATAATTCTTTTCCCGTGTTTCGAGGTTCCTCAACCCCCCCAACTATTTTATTTAAATTCCTGACATTTTTTGTGAGTCCAGTAAATTGATCTCATGCCCTAATTCTCTCCTAACCTTCTCCTCTCTTTTCTTTCTTCCTATTTCTTTTTCTGTAATTCTAAGAGTAGAAGAGCAGCCTAGTTCCTTGGCCCAAACCTCTCAGCCAGGCTCCCAGCCTCCTGGGCCTCCTCTTTCCACCAGCCAGCTTGGGCCTCCACCAGTCCCTGGGCCGCAGCCCGATTACTTCTGCAACCCTAGCGCTCAGCCGAGCCCCTCCCTTCACTCCTGTTTTCCCTCAGCGCCGCCACCAGGCATCTCCCGATTCCCTCTCGAGCCTCGCTCTCTCTCTCGCTCGCACGCACTCCATCCCCTCGTCCCAGCGCTGCCGAACCTTCGCTTCCCTCGATTCCCTCATCCTCTCGCTCGACCCCAACTCTCCCTGCGAGCGTCCGACCCGATCTCCCCCTCTCCCTCGAGCCCCGCTTCCTTCCCCGATCCGAGCGCCCCCCCGCAGCGCCTTTCTCCCTCGCACCCTCCTCTGCGCATCGCCCCAGCACGGCTCCCAGGTCGCCCCCGGCCAGGCGCCGAGCGCCTCTTCCTCCGTCTCCGCAGCAGGCCCGCGCCCGCGATCCGGCCGCGACCGCAGCTCTCCGCGCCGGCCAGGA
The DNA here is from genome assembly GCA_902687465.1 of Secale cereale. Classification (NCBI taxonomy): domain Eukaryota; kingdom Viridiplantae; phylum Streptophyta; class Magnoliopsida; order Poales; family Poaceae; genus Secale; species Secale cereale. Next base: position 615,866,595 of record LR738714.1, on the reverse strand, counting down.
GGCCTCGTCTCCAGGCCCCTCTGCCTCGCCCCCTGGCGCCCCGCGGGCGGGCGCCTCTCCATCTCCCTTCCGCCGGCCGTCCGGCCAGCCAGCAGCGGCCCGAGCGCCTCCTCTCCAGCTTCGACCGCACCCTCGTCGCCCCTCCTCTCCAGCCAGGGAGACGGCCGGCCCACGCCGTCCCTCATCTGCGCCTCCAGTCCGCGAGCGCCTCCCTGGCCCATGCCTCGTCCATCCAGCTCCACCGCGACGGCTCCGTCCTTTTTCCAGATCGTCGTCGCCCGCAGTTTTCCCCTTTGTTTTGTTGTTTTGTTGATGTTATTGCTATCTCAAGTAACCATGTAACAGCAAGCACATCTGATTTTGGACCCGTACAACTACCGTCTCGGAGACGCACCGTGTACCACTACTTTCGTCTACCGTCGCCCGAACGTTTACCGTCGCCCCGTGTACCTCTACGGCTACGAGCTCTGTGTACGACTACATGAACGAGTACATCTACCGATGCCAAGTACCACGACGACCGAACGGCTAAGATGACGAGTACATCTACGAACGTGAACAACTACCGTCGCCGTGTACCCCTACCGTCGCCGAGACCGCGAGTACCACTACCGTCGCCCGTGTACGACGACCGACTCAACAAGTACCACTACTTCCACTACCGTCGACCCGTGTACGACTACAAACGGAACGACTCCTTCCTCTACGATCTCGAACCGTCCCGAAACGAGTGTTTTGAAGGTATAACCCGAGACGATGACCCGTGTGATGCTTGATGTGGTTGTATGAAATGTCTCCCTTGTGTGCTCCGTGCCCGTTTCGACCTTATGTCATGTTCCTCGGTTGCCTCGTCGCCGACCCGTGGGAACCCGGTGACGGGATCGCCCCACCTTTCATCTCGTTTGACTCGCTCACGCCATCTTTCCTTTTGCACCGGACTCTCAACGAGTTACCGGAACCGATATGATGCGTTGCATCATTTTCGGATCGTTGCCGTGGCACCCTTTCCTTCCACCACGGCGACAAATGCTTCTTATCTCTTCATGTTAATGTTGAACTAAAATTGCATAAACTTGATCATGTCATCCGCATCATGTTAACAACATTATATGTGTGAATTGTTGTTGCTTTATAATTATTAAACATGCTCATGGGGATTTTCCAGATATGTTGTTGTTATTTCCGGCCTCATTTAAATTGCCTAGTTAGTATAGTTTTATTATGCTTCACCTCTTGCCATGTTAACAAACATTTAATCCTGTCTTGTAAATAATCGAGAGTCAGCTAAATAATAAATGTGGTGTTTCGTCAATATGCAACTCGTTGCATATTGAGCTTCACTTAACTTGTAGTACTTGTTTGTGCACTTTGACATGCCATGCTTATTTAAACCGGACATGCATCATGCTTGCTTGTGCATCGTATGCCATGCTTATGATTGTGTGTTTACCGAGTTGTTTGCTTCTTTCCGGTTGCTTCTCTTGTTAGCTTCGGTTTCGTTCCGGAGTTGTGAAGATTTGCTCGACTGTGTTGCTTCGTCTACTTCATGGATCCGTTCTTCTTCCTTGTGGAATTCCAGGCAAGATGACCGAACCCCGATAACATTACTATCTTTGCCTATTGCTAGTAGTCTCGATCTATAGTTTTGCCTCGATGCCCATGTTTTCCTGTCAGCCTCCTATTGTAACCGTGAACCTGTCTAACCACCCTACCTATGCAAACCGTTGAATGGCTAAGTACGCTTCGCTCAGCCCCTCTTATAGCATTGTTAGTTGCAGGTGAAGATTGAAGATGCTTGCTTCATGTTGAAGTTTGTTGGGTTATATCACACTATTTAAATGCTTAAATGAAATCATCTATATATTGGCAAGGGTGGAAGGCTAAGCCTTTTGCTTGGTGATTTGTTCCACTCATGCCATTAGGAACCGTATAAACCGGTGTTATGTTCCTTGATTATGCGTTCCTAACACGGTTGGGGTGTATGGGACCCCCTTGATAAACCGCTAAGTGCTAAGTCTTTTCGAGCAAGTCCCAACATTTGGTACTATTTGCCTAATAACTAATAAAAACTTGCATGTGGACTAGCTATCCCTTTTATTTTAATTCAACCCCCCCGGGCCAGTGCTCCACATGAGTGTTGGTCCGAAACGAGCAGACTGCGGGGCCACCTCAAGGAAACTTGAGGTTTGGTAAAAACGTGTAGGATGACTCATCCGGTCGTGTCCTGAGACTTAGATACGCGCGGCTACTATCAGGGTGTCGACACGCCGGGAGGATTTGCTGGATTAGCCTTACCTTAGTTCGGTTTAACTTGAGCACGGGATTCCGAGAATACTCGGGTCTTCCCACTTTGGAGTTGCGACTCCGCGGATCGTGGGCTTGTAATGGGTCAAGTTGGAACACCCCTGCAGGGTCTTGAACTTTCGAAAGCCGTGCCCGCGGTTATGTGGCAGATGGGAGCTTGTTAATATCCGGTTGTAGAAAACTTGACACAATGTTCTAATACACTACCAGAGTGTGTACCGTGACTGTCAATTTCCGAATGGGGATTCGGGAGTTGAACACGGTGGGGTTATGTTTGTTGAGCTTTTAGCTAGGATCACTTCGTGATCTTCTCTCAACCGAGGCACTTCTCTTCTCGCTCTCTATTACGTAAGCTAGTGCTAGTTGCTGCTGCAGACTCTTGTTGTTCCTTCACCTCTCGTTCTTTCTTCAGCCTTGTCCTCACCCAAGGCTTAAATAGTCTTGTTACCCGGGAACGGGATTGCTGAGTCCTCGTGGCTCACAGATACTACAACACCAGATGCAGGTTCAGCCGAGAATGAAGCAGGAGCTGGTTCAAGTACTTCACTTGGAGTTCGTTGAAGAGTATGGCCGTATGCTTGTGACGTTTCGACGATCAGTAGTGGTTTCTACTAGGATTCGATCCTGACCTGTGGCTTTATGTTGTTTTGGTATCTTTCTTTTGGTTCTTCACCCGAAGTCGGGTTGTGATGTTTTGAATGATGTATTACTTATGTATTGTATTGTGTGAAGTGGCGAGTGTAAGCCAACTATCTCCTTTTGCAATTTAATCCCTCTTTTACATGAGTCGTGCGAAGATACTAAACTTGAGATCATTCTAGGATGGGCTTATACCTTTAAGTCGTGCCTCGACACGTAGGAGGTATAGTCCCATCCTGGGCATTACAAAGAACTCCAATACTGAACTAGAGAGCATGCTTAGAGATTTCATCACTACCCAAAAAGATTTTAATAAGAATATAGAAGAGAGACTACATAAACTAGATGATCTTTCTTTCAAGGTAGACCACTTAGCCAATGAGTTAAAATTGCTAAAAATTGAAACTTCTTCTCTTAAGGAGAAGGAGGTCATCCCTATTAATGCTACTCAAGTGCGAATCAATGAAAACATTAGGATGATGGCTAAGATTAAAGAGAGATGGGCTAGAGAAAGGGAGGAAGAGGAAAGAATTAAGAGCCTTCCTACCCACCACACTGTTGCTACTATCCAAGTTATTGAGAATGTTCACACTCTTAGCACCCAATGTACTCCTGGTCCCAATGGACCTATTAATGGTGATGCTATGTCAACTACCAAACATGTGAGCCTTAAGGACACCTCTACTACTTTACTTGATGCTCGTGACCTTGATTTTGATAATTGTACTCTTACAGAAGTTATTGATTTCCTTCACAAGATGTCTAGAGATCCCCGCACTAGCACGCTTAACCTTGCCTTCACAGAGCATATCACTAATGCTCTCATCAAAGCTAGGGAGGAGAAACTTAGAGTAGAAGCCTCCATACCTAGAAAGCTAGAGGATGGTTGGGATCCTATGATAAAAATTTATTTGAATGACTTCTCTTGTTATGCATTATGTGATGTTGGTGCTAGTACTTCTGTTATGCCCAAAAGGATATATGATATGCTTAAATTGAAACCTTATGATTCTTGTTCTTTTGGTGTTCGTCTCGTAGATTCTTCCATAAAGAAACCTTTGGGGAGGATCGACGATGTTCTTATTGTTGTCAATGATAATTATGTGCCCGTTGATTTTACTATTATGGATATTGAATGTGATCCTTCATGTCCAATTATTTTGGGACGTCCCTTTTTGCGCACCGTTGGTGCTGTCATTGACATGAAAGAGGGTAATATTAAATTTCAGTTTCCTCTCAAGAAGGGGATGGAACACTTCCCTCGTAAGAAGGTCAAGTTACCTTTTGAGTCCGTTGTACGGGCTAGTTATTCTTTTACTCTTGATAAAACTTGATCTATGCATTATGCCTAGCTTAAAGGCATAAAAGAAAGCGCTTTTGGGAGGCAGCCCACATGAATAAAAATTTTGCTTTTGTTGTGTCTTGATGTTGTTTACTGCTGTAGCATCATCATTGTATCTTTACTTTTCATATTTGTGCCAAGTATAGCCTCTGATTGCTAGAAAGTTCAAAAGTTGTGAGGTGCTGTCCAGGAAACAGATTCTGTCCTTGGATAGAAAAATTCGTATAAAATCACCAGATCATCTTTTTGGTCTGAATGTTTTCGACAGCGTTCTCTATATAATTGTCTTTCGTGCGTCAGTTCTGAGTTTTTTGATTTGAGTTGCAGAAGTATCCCTAACAGGTCAATTACTGCCTGCTGTTCTGTTTTTCACAGATTCTGTCCTGTTTTGCCTTACCTTCACTTTGCAAATTAAGAACTTGCTTTTTCTTTGCAAAAACCTTTTGGCAATCTTGAGAAACAGTAGTGTCGGTGTACTAAGGTAGGGGTGCCTCAGTACCCCAACTTGTGCACGGGCGGTAGCAGCTTCCCGCGGCAGGGCCTACCACGCGCTTGCCGGAGACCTTCCTGCTCCATATAAAACCATTCAAAAACAAAGTATACAAGACAGAAGATCAAGACCCCGGCAAGTGGAGCTTGCCGGGAAGGCCGTTCCAGGCTCAAGGTTACCTCACTAGCGCAAGGCCCTGGCAAGAGGAGCTTGCCAGGGAGACCAGAAGATTACATCACAGAAGACATGCCTCGGCGCAACGTGCGCCCCGGCAGGGCCCGGAGAGCGACAAGCTTTAGAGCCCGACAAGCTCCCGGGCCCAGCAAGGTCAAGACCCCGGCAAGGTGCTTGCCGGGGAGAGTTATGCTGTGTGCCCACGCTCCAGCTCATCGAACCACGCGTCGCCCTGGGGCCGCTCCAGGGACGCGTGGCGGATGGCTGTGCAGCCCAGGGGACACGGTGGCACTCCACGGTGGTAAAGCCATCGCCGTGGCAAACGGAGACGCAAGGGCGGGCGCTTTTGGGGTCGACGGCGACGGGCATTAAATGCTCTTGTCCCCCACTGTCAAAGTAGGTGATGACCACTGTTCACGCACTGTTCATCCACTGTTCCCGCACTGTTACAACTACCACCACTATTACGTTTTTACCCTTTCTCTTACGTTGACACCTGTCGGTGACCCCTTGCACTATAAAAGGAGGCCCATGCACAACGTAGAGGGGGTTCGGAACCTAGATCACTCATTCGCTCGGTGTAGCTAGTTCTTCAAGCTCCCGAGCTCCCCAACTCAATACAAACTAAGCAGGAGTAGGGTTTTACGCGTCCATCGCGGCCCGAACCTGGGTAAACTGCCCGCGTGTTCACCTCGATCTGCTCTTTGTGCTCCCTCCGCCCTCTTACCGCACAAACAAGGGGCTCCGGTCCCATAGGTGTTCGTGGTGGACAGTTTCCCCCGACATCTTTGGCGCGCCAGGTAGGGGGCGTCGAGGTTGTGCGAACCTGATCCGGCGTTCACGCGGGCGCACTCTTCATCAACCTCTCCAGTCTCATCAGCAACAGCGACATGGCCCCGAAGAAGAAGGCTTCGGAGGTCGCGGGCCCGTCTGCATCTCATCCGCCGCCACCGGAACCAACGGTGGGCGGGGGAGACGCCGTCGGAAGGGTGGTCGCCGGCGAGGAAACTCGCGGCGCCACCAGATCCAAAGACAAGACGGACGACCGAGCCTCGGTCTCCGTGGACGCGCCACGTCCATCTCAGCAAACGACAACCCAGCAGCGCCATGCCACAGGAGGTGGCATCCGCTTGCTGGGCCAAGGGCAAACCGGAGGCTCGCGGGACGCTCCAGGCCATCGTCCTGGCACGAGCAAGGCGCGGTCGCCGAGGCGGGACCCTGCTCCTTCTAACCCAGTTAGGAGTCCGAGCATATCCCGCTCCTCGCGCCGCTCGCCCCCGCTCCCCTCCACTCCAGCAGAAGCGCTCGCAAGGGCGCAACTGCTCCTCGATTTCCCTCCAGCGGCGGACAAGGCCGAAGACTGGAGGGCAACCATCCAGAGCCTGATCGCCTTCGCCAACAACGATACGCCGCAGCAGCCGGCGACCTCGTGGCCACGGCAAGTCGAGAAGACGAAGGCCGACGGCGACAAGACCGCCGGGGGTGCAACCACCGTGCACTCCCCGCCGCGGAAGCAGAAGACGCCGCCCCGCCAGAACAACGCCGACGACGGCTCTACGGCGTCGTCGGATCCGCGGGCTCGTCGGGACCAGCGCCAAGTCCTTGACGACCGGCGACAAGAAGACGCTCGAACGACGATCGAGCGCCGCCGAGAAGCTCGGCGACAATCAGATCAGCGAGCTGGAGCCGCTGTCGACGCGCGCGCGCCCGGTGAACCAGGCGACTTGCCGTACGCGGCAGGTTGCCCTGCGTTTACCCGCGAGATGCGGCGCGTCCAGTGGCCTAGCATGAAGAACTTCAAGCCCGATGTACCGGAGAAGTACGACGGCAAGACGCACCCCTCGGAATTCCTCAGCATTTACACCATCGCGGTGCAGGCTGCCGGGGGGCGCGACGAGAAGATACTAGCGAACTACTTCCCGCTAGTGCTTAAGCCAAACGTCCGTTCTTGGCTTATGCACTTGCCGGAAGGCTCCATTTCTTCTTGGGCGGACCTTTGCCATCAGTTTGTTGGCGCCTTCACGGGCGGCCACAAACCCCACGGCCAGGAGTGCGATCTCCACATTCTGGCCCAGAAGGAAGGAGAACCCCTGCGCAAGTACATCCAACGCTTCAGCCGTGTGCAGCACAACATCCCCGACGTCCACCCTGCCGCGGTTATCAGCGCGTTCCACCAGAACGTGCGTAACCGCCGCATGCGTGAAGAAATGGCCATGACCAAGATACGGGATGTCAGCGAGCTCTATGCTCTAGCTGATAAGTGTGCACACACCGAAGAGGGGAGGAGACTCCCCGGGGAGGATACCGGCGCGGGGGGAAGCGACAGCGACGACGCCGCCCCGGCAAAGAAGAGTCGGCGGCGGAACAATAGAAGGAAGAACAAGAAGGAAGTGCTTGCCGTCGAGAAGTCCGGCAAGGAGGCTCCCGCCAAGCAAACGCAGGCTGGCGGCTCCGGCAAGGAGCCTGCCCCTGTGGCGGCAGCCGACAAGCAGGACGGCTCCGACAAGCAATACTGCAAGATCCACCGTACCAAGGGCCACGACCTCTCCAACTGCAAACGCGTCGAGTACCTCGTCGAGCAGCAGAAAGCTGAGTACGAGAGGCGCGACAAGGAGAAGGCCCAAGGTGGCGGAGGAGAACCAAGCAAGAAGCGGCCATTCAATGGCCGGGGAGGACGCCGCGGCAAGGAAAAGCAGCGGCAAGGTGACAGACCTCCCCGGGGCCGCGACAAGGATGAAGAAGATGACGATGATGACATGGAGGACGAAGATAACAGCGAGCAGGAGTTCCAGAAGGCCAAGGAGGTCTTGTGCGTCGACGGTGGCGCCTCTCTGCACACCTCCCACCGCCAACTCAAGCAGTGGGTGCGGGAGGTGAATGCGGCAGAGCCGCCCGTGGAGTCGCGCAGGCTCCTCAAATGGTCCAGCACGCCCATCATTTTTGATCTTGAGGATCACCCTGACCGCACCACTGCGGTCGGGTGTTTGCCGATGTTGGTCTCACCCACCATCCGCAACCTCAAGGTCACCAAAATGTTGGTTGACGGCGGGGCCGGGCTGAACTTGATCTCCTCTGCTGTGATCAAGAAACTCCAAATCCCAGATGGCGAGCTCGAAGAGACCGGTTCTTTCCAAGGAATCAACCCGGGGAGGAGCAAGCCCAAGGGGAAGATAACTCTGCCGGTGACCTTTGGCGGGGAGCTCAACTTCAGAACTGAGCGCATCACATTCGACGTCGCCGATATTCCATTACCGTATAATGGGATACTCGGCCGTCCTGCCCTCGCCAAGTTCATGGCAGCTTCCCACTACACCTACAATGTACTCAAGATGCCGGGGCCGATAAGCGTCATCACTGTCCATGGCGACAAGAAAGATGCGCTTGTCTGCGCCGACAAGATGTACCGGGACGCAGCAGCCGCAGCAGAGAAGGATACACTTGCCGCTGAAGCTCCCGGGGGGAAGAAGACGAAGACCAAGTCCGGCAAGTGCTCTGGGACCCACTCCGGCAACCGCACCTCTTCGGAGTGCTGCGCTGCCGTCGAGGACGTTCCATCGAGCTCCACCGGTAAGTGTAAGAAGGGGATGGCCGCTCCACCGGCAACCAAGAAGGTGTCCGCCAAGGAGGACGGCACTGGTGGTACCTTCACCATCAGTGCCACGCTTGACAGCAAATAGGAAAGCGCGCTCGTTGCCTTCCTGCGGGCGAATGTCGATGTGTTTGCCTGGCAACCATCTGACATCCCCGGTGTTCCCAGGAAGGTAATTGAGCACAAGCTTGCTGTTTGTCCTCATGCGCGGCCCGTCAAGCAGAAGATGAGGAAGCAAGCCGTGGAGCGCCAAGAATTCATTGCTGAAGAAATCAAGAAGCTAGAAGCAGCGGGCCTAGTTAGAGGCGTGATCCATCCGACGTGGTTGGCAAACCCAGTCGTCGTGCGCAAGGCCAATGGGAAGTGGAGACTGTGTATAGACTTCACCGATGTGAATAAAGCATGTCCCAAGGATCCATTTCCCTTGCCGCGCATTGACCAGATCGTTGACTCCACTGCCGGATGTGAGCTACTCTCTTTTCTTGATGCATATTCAGGCTACCATCAGATTTTCATGGCCAAGGAAGATGAAGAGAAGACTGCATTTATCACTCCATGTGGCACCTATTGCTTTATTCGCATGCCTTTTGGATTGAAGATGCAGGATCAACATTTGCAAGGGTAGTGCACACTGCTTTCGAGCCACAAATCCACAGAAATGTAGAGGCTTACATGGATGATATCGTGGTGAAGAGTAAGAGCAAGGATACCCTGGTCCAAGATTTGGAAGAGACATTTCAGAACCTACGCAAGATACGGCTCAAGTTGAACCCCGAGAAGTGCGTCTTTGGAGTCCCCTCCGGCAAGCTTCTCGGGTTCTTTGTGTCACAGAGGGGGATTGAAGCCAACCCCGACAAGATTAAAGCCATCGAGCAGATCGAAGCCCCGAAGCGCGTCAAGGATGTCAGAAGGCTTGCAGGTTGTGTGGCTGCCCTCAGTAGGTTCATTTCGAAGTCTACAGAACGCGCCCTACCTTTCTTCAAAATCTTGAAGAAGGCAGGTCCCATGAAGTGGACTCCGGAAGCGGAGGCAGCACTGCAGGACTTGAAACGGTACCTATCCTCCACCCCAATACTTGTCGCACCTAGACCACAGGAGAAGTTGCTGCTATACCTAGCGGCAACCAACCAGGTGGTTAGTGCTGCGTTAGTAGCGGAGAGGGAGGCCGACGAGGAGTCTGCACCACCGGCAAGCGAATCCAGCGACAAGCAGGGGGCTGCTCCGACAAGCTCTGGCCCCGACAAGGACAACTCTGCGCAGGAACAGGAAGAAGTGCGGAAGAAGATGGTGCAGCGCCCGGTGTATTTTGTGAGTTCCCTCTTGCAGGGGGCTAGATCAAGATACTCCGGGGTGCAGAAGTTGCTTTTCGGCCTCCTCATGGCCTCGAGAAAGCTGCGCCATTACTTCCAGGCACATGAGATAACGGTGGTCACTCGCTTTCCGCTGAAGAGGATATTGCACAATCCAGAAGCAACAGGCATGATCGTTGAGTGGGCACTCGAGCTGTCAAGTTTTGGACTCAAGTTTGAAAGTACCTCAACCATACAGAGCCGAGCTTTGGCAGAATTCATAGCTGAATGGACCCCGACGCCCGATGAGGAAATTCCAGAAACAAGTGCACCCGTACAAGAAGCGACAAGTGAATGGGTAATGTATTTTGATGGTGCCTTCTCGCTGCAAGGCGCCGGTGCTGGCGTGGTACTCATCGCGCCCACCGGAGAGCACCTCAAGTATGTTATCCAGATGCACTTTCCAAGGGAGCAAGCGACAAACAACACTGCTGAGTACGAAGGCTTGCTTGCCGGCCTCAGGATTGCGGCCGAACTTGGGATCAGAAAGCTGATTGTGCGGGGGGATTCTCAGTTGGTGGTCCGACAAGTCAACAAGAGTTACCAGAGCCCTTTGATGGAAGCTTATGTAGATGAAGTGAGGAAGCTTGAAGAGCACTTTGAAGGTCTGCAAATGGAGCACGTCCCGAGAGCTCAGAACGACATTGCAGATGGCCTTTCAAAGTGTGCTGCGATGAAGTTACCTGTGGAACCAGGGACCTTCTTGCTCAAGCTGACTCAACCATCCGTTACACCATCAATTGGGCAGTCCAAGAAGAGAAAGTTGGTCTCCGGCGACTACTTGCCGGCGGATCTTCCTGAGACCGCCGCCAAGGTCCCCAAGATCAACGATCAGAACGCTGAGGAACAATTTGCTCCTGCAGATCCCCAGATCTGTACAGTTGAAGCAAACGTTCCCGACAAGCCTCGCCCCGGCGAGCTTGCCGGGGGGCCGTCAGCTCCGGCAGAACCAGAGGTTCTTGCCGTAGAAGCTGAGGTCCCCGCAGCGGCCCTCATGCCTTTAGTCCTTGCCGCCGAACCCCAGGCTCCGGCGTGGGCGCAGCAGATCGTCCGTTTTCTGCAAACTGGAGAACTTCCCGACGACCCAGCAGAAATAGAGAAGATAACCAGGCAGTCAAGTATGTATCAGTTCCTGGATAACGAGCTGTACAGAAGAAGACTCAACGGTGTCAGGTTGAAGTGCATCTCCAGGGAAGATGGACAGAAGCTGTTGGCAGAAATACACGGAGGCATATGCGGCCACCACATTGGCGCAAGGGCGCTTGCCGGGAAAGCTTTCCGGCAAGGGTTCTTCTGGCAAGAAGCCCTCCAAGATGCAACTACACTAGTAACCAAGTGTGAAGCGTGCCAGTTCCATGCAAAGCAAATTCATCAGCCAGCTCAAGCTCTCCAGACGATCCCTTTGTCATGGCCCTTCTCGGTCTGGGGGCTCGATATCCTCGGCCCCTTCCCCCGTGCTATCGGGGGCTTTGAGTACTTGTACGTTGCAATCGACAAGTTCACAAAGTGGCCAGAAGTGGAACCAGTGAGAAAGGTGACAGCACAGTCAGCGGTCAGGTTCTTCAGGTCGATTGTTTGCCATTTCGGGATCCCTAACAGGATCATCACCGACAACGGTACACAGTTTACTAGTCGCACCTTCATGCAGTACGTCCAAGACCTTGGCGCCAAGGTCTGTTTCGCTTCTGTTGCTCACCCGAGGAGCAACGGTCAAGCGGAGAGGGCCAATGCTGAAGTGCTGCACGGACTCAAGACAAGGACCTTTGACAGGCTGCGTAAGTGCGGAAGAAACTGGATAGAGGAGCTACCGGCGGCTCTTTGGTCAATCAGAACGACACCAAGTCGAGCCACCGGACAGACACCCTTTGCTCTAGTCTATGGAGCAGAGGCAGTTCTCCCCGCGGAACTCGTATACGGATCTCCTCGGGTGCTCGCTTATGATGAGCTCGAGCAAGAGCAACTGCGACAAGATGATGCATTGCTCCTCGAGGAGGGACGTCTCCAGGCTGCTGTACGAGCTGCTCGATACCAGCAAGCCTTGCGTCGCTACCATAGCCGCAAGGTCAAGGCCAGGAGTCTCGAGGAAGGCGACCTTGTTCTTCGGCGTGTTCAGTCCGCCAAGAATTCCAACAAGTTGACGCCGAAGTGGGAAGGCCCTTATCGGGTGAGACAAGTCACAAGGCCCGGCGCTGTCCGCCTTGAGACCGAAGAAGGCTTACCGGTGAGCAACTCCTGGAACATAGAGCATCTTCGCAAGTTTCACCCATGAGGCGCGGTTGCCGTGATCCGCTCCGGCAACCACCTTTTGTACAAGCTTTGCCGCCGTTGCATGTAACCCTTGGTACAAAGCCGGGCGCAGACCCCGTGCATCAGTAAAGTTTTTATGTTTTGCGCTATTTGCCTTTTACATGCTTTTCTTTGCTATTTGCATGTGTTATTTGGCATCTTGTGCAACATACATATCCGGTAAGCATTAGCACGCCGAAAGGCCATATACTTGTTTCCCTCTTCTTTTTCCTTGCCTCTTAAGCAGAAGGAATGTTCCTCGCGCACAAGTTTGCCGGGGGGGAAGGAGATGGAAGATGAACCAAGTGCTGTTCAGGAAAGAGGAGCCTTACCGGAAAGCAAGCGATATGTGAAAGCTAAGTTATTAGAATTTGACCAGTTCAAATTTTTTAAATTTTAGTTGTCTTCCTTGAACAACCACACTTTGTATGGAAAACCTGTGCGCGGAGGAACCTACCCATGGCTAGCCGCACCCTTATCTTGTTTTCGAGTACGCTCAACGACTTAAGTGAGCTGCGACAAGTGTCGCGCCCTTGCTTCGTTTTCGAGTTCGCTCAGCAAGCTAATTGTGTCGCGACTAGTTGCGGGAAGGTTGCTTGCCGGTAAGACCTTGGCCAGCAGGCTGCTCAGAGTCCAGCACTCAGCGCTCGCGGCAAGGGCCCCTTGCCGGCAAGCTCCCTGGAAGCGTAGGGTGAAAAGCATACAAAGTAAAGGACCAAGACAAGGAAGATAACATTGCACTGATTGATCAAAATAAGATAAATATCTTACAAAGGATAACTTGTCGCAATGACTAATGAGTTCATAGCACTATGCAGAAACAAAAGAGATAAAGGAAAAAGAGGCCTAATCTACGCGGTCGCCCTCAATCCTGGAGATCTTGTTCACTTTGGCGATGATATGGGCGACCTGCGCCTTCAGCGCCTCCGTGTTCGCGTCGGCCGGCAAGCTGCGGAGAACGTTGGTGAGGTTTATACCGGGATTGCGGTATACAATCTTCGTCAGAACGCGCTCCAAGGTTCCCGCGCAGAGCTGGCGCGACTCCTCGGCCAGTTGCGCGGGGAGCTTCTTCCGAAGACCTGCAAGAGCCGGCGCGATCCCTCTGAAGAAGAGGCTGAGCTTGGCGTTGTGGGGGCGGTTTGGATCCGGAGAGTATATAAGATGCTCGACCTTCAGCGCCAGCAGCTCCTGGTCGATGTTGGACGCAGAGGCCACCAAGTTGTCGGTCCACACCTCAACGGTCCGGCGGAAGTTCTCAGCTGCAGTAGTGGCGCTCTCCACCAAGCCTCGCTCCCTGCGGAGCTCTTCCTTCAGCTTGGTTTCCCGATCCCGGACGGCGTCGAGCGAGTCCTTCAGCGTGGAAACCTTCAGCTCCAGATCCTCAATCGAATCCTTGGCGGCCTTCAGCTCGTCGCCCTGCTTGGAGAGACACACCTGGAGTTCGGAGTTGGTGTGGGCGTCCTTCTCGCGCTCTGTGTTGAGCGCGGTGACCCTCTCCACGCTCGCTTTCAGGGACTCCTCCAGTTGCGCGACCTTGGCCGCGAGCTCCTCCTTGGCGGTCTCCGCGGCAGCCGCGGCGGCCTTCGCCTCCTTCAGCTCTCCGCCAAGGGCTTGCTCCCGAGCGGCAAGGTTCTCCTCGTGGGAGTCGAGGTTGACCTTCCGTTGGGCGAGCTCTCCCTCTCGCCGGGACAGCTCCTCTCCGGCGAGTCGCTGCTGCTCCTCGGCTTCGGCCTTCTCCAGGAGCCACTCCTGGTACTCCCCGGCGAGCCTCTCGCGCTCCTCCGCCACGTCGCGGAGGGCAGCCTGGTTGGCGGCGCGGAGCTCCGCCGCGCGCTTCTCCATATCGGCGGTGGCCTTGGCGGCAAGGGCCTCCCGAGACGCGAGCTTCGCCTGTCTGGCCCGGTAAAGGGCCAGGAGCTGATGAAGCAGCTTCTCCTCCTCGGGCCCGTCGCTCCCGCCGGGCGCCTCGACGATCTTCAGTCCCGCGGAGGCGAGGACCTCTCCATCAAAGGCCTCGCCCTCCGCGGGGGCTCGCGATGAAGAACCCCACGTCACCTGGATGTAAACGCCGTTGGGGGCCTCAAGATAATAGGCAGACGGCTCCTTCTCGGTGGAGGGGTCGGCGGCCGGCGCAGCGCTCGACGCTCCTGCCGCCTCCGGGCCGGCAGTATGGCCGCCGTCCCCCTCCCCGGCCGCCGCGTCTGCGGTCGGAGCGGTCTCCTCCGCAGCCGGCTCGGTGGCTCCCGCCGTGTCCTCAACGGCGGGGGCGTTGCTGCCGTCGCCCTGCGCGTCCTCCTCCACGATGATGGTTTCCGTCTCCATCTGTTCCGGGGGAGGAAGATCTAAAAGAAGAAGAAAAAGAAGAAGAAGTTCAAGCAAATATCCAAAAAAGATGAATCCAAGAAGACAAAATTACAAAGCTTACCTTGGCGGACCTCGTCGACGGCGGGCTCCCTCGCCGGGGAGCTCTGCCTTGGCGGGGTGGCCGCCCTCGCCGGGCTGCTCGCCCTTGGCGGGGTACTCGCCCTTGGCGGAGTACCCGCCCTTGGCGGAGCACTCTCCCTCGCCGGAGAGCTCGTCCTCGGCGGGGACGGCTGGGCCTGCGGCTCTTCGGGAGCGGTCTCCGGATGCTCATGTGGCAGCGGCTCCACCTCTGCACAAGACAATCAAGACAAGACAAAAACATCAAGATATTAGCACAAGACAAAATCCTCAAGCGCGCCCGACGAGCGGAAAGGTTGAAACCAAACTTACGCTGGAGGCTGCGCTGGGGGCTGCTCCTCGGAGCGGCGCTCGGGTCCGGCAGGCTCGTCTCCGGCGCGTCCCCAGTCGCCGCGACGGGCGAGTCGTCCACGACCTCGACCACGGGAACTTTGGCCTTCTTCGCCACTCGCTGGGCCAGGGTCCTGAAATCAAAGCAGAAAGCAAGATGAGAATCAGCAAAAATCAAGACAAAGTTAAAGAAGATACAAAGCCTCGAGTTCTTACTCCTGTTCCTCGTCGTCGTCGTCGTCGCTCAGGGCGGAGAAGTCGAACGCCACCTGAGGCGCGTCCGCACGAGGAGCAGGAGGCGAAGACTCCCTCGGGCGCTTGGCGGTCCCCGGGGCTGGGGGCTGCGAGGACCCGGCCCCTGTGGACGCCAAGGCCCGGGGAGCAGGCGGGGCAGCTGCTCCGCTCTGCGAGGACCCTCCTCCGCTTGGCGCTGACGTGCGGGGCGCCTCCGCCGTGGCCTGTGTGCAGGTCGCTCCCGCCGTGGCCTGTGTGCGGGGCGCCCCCGCCGCGGTTGGTGCGCCGGGCGCCCCCGTCGCAGCTTGGCTCCCCCGGGTAGCTCGCGCCGCCCGGCGAGCTGGTTGTTGCCGGGGCGCCTGCGCCCTCGTCCCCGTCGTCGCCTTGCGGAGACGCTTCACCGGAGATCGCCTGGGGCTTGCCCGAGGCGGGGAGGTCTCAGATGACGAGGAGAGATCGTCGGCGTAGAGCCCCAGAGACCCGTCGGAGTCCTCGTCGGCCCCGACGTCCTCCTCCTCCTCCTCCTCCTCGGCAGGCTTGCTGGGCCCAACGCCCTGCACTGCGGCCGCTCTCCCTCCGGCGCCTCCGCCCCCTCCGGCGCCTCCGCTCCCTGCGGCGCCTCTGTTTCCTCCGGCGGCGCTGCCTCTCGCCGCGGCCTCGGTCAGGATTCCGGGGATCCCGGAGTGCCTCAAAGAGGGGACCCCGGCAAGCTCGTCGGGAGGAAGCTGCAGAAGTCTGCGGATCTCTGCCTCCTCCGCTTGGCAGGACGCATCCGCAGCCTCTGCCTCATCGGGCGTAAAGCCAAACTCTCCTGCCCCTGCGGCTGCAGCGGCCTCTTCAACCCGAGAAGCTATATAAGCTATCTCCTGGTCGGTGGTGTCCCGTGTGAGCCCCTTGATCTCATCTTTGTTCTTCGCCACCTCCACCAGGTTGTCGAAGAAGCTCATGATGACGTCTGGCTTGGGCGGAATCCATGTGCGGTCGATGCCATGCGAGTCACATGCGGGCATCATGGCGCGAAGGGAATCCCGGGCCGTGCTGTTGCAGAGGGGCACCACTCCCCGGGGAGCCCTGAACCACTCTGGGTGGGCCGGGTCATGCTTAAAGAGTTCCCGGACCATCCCCTTCAGCTCCAGCGCCGTGAAGTTGAAGTTTAGCCCCGGGCGCAATCTCATTACGTCCGCCGCGTTGCCGTACTCCCATGCCGGCCTCTTCCTATCCTGTAGAGGGGCAATGCGGCGGCGGAGGAAATCTGCTCCTACTTCTCCGACGGACAACTTTGCTACCCGGAGACGAAGAATTCTGATGAGGGCGACGTTGAGCTTGACGTCGTCCGAATCCAACTCACTCCAGTCCCTGCCGCGCACGATGGCTGTTGTGCGCGGCGCGGTGAAGGGTTGCGGCTCGTCCTCGACTATCCAACACCAGTCTGCACGCCACTCCTCCCACTTGCCGCGGAGCTCCCCCGGCAAGTAGGACTCCTTCTTGTTCAAGCGGAAGACCCAAGAAATCCCCCGGAGAGGGGGGCGCCGGCTTCTACTCTAGGGGTGAAGAAGTGCCTAAACAGCGCTACGTTCGGTTAGATCCCAATATAGTTTTCGCACAGATGTGCGAAAACCGCCATCGTGAGGATGGCGTTGGGGGTGAAGTCAAGAAGGTGGAGGCCGTAGGTGTGCATGATATCGCAGAAAAAGTCGGAAAAAGGGGGACAAAGGCCGCAATGAAAGAAAGCTGCGAAGAAGAAGTACCCGCCGGGATAATTGTCCTTGGCGGCGGCGGGATAGGCTCTGGTCCGAGGGTGCGCCTTGGTCTCCTTGGCCCAGAACAAGTAGTACTTGTTCCAGAGCTCCCGCGCGCTGAGCCTCGGCGAGAAGACGACGTTCCGCTTCCGCAGCAGAGTAAGCCTCGCCGCCTGCTCAGATTTCTCCTTCTTGGTCTTCTCCGCCTTCGCCTTCTCGGTCTTCGGGGCCATGGCGGAGGCGGCGAGGGAAGGGGGACGATGAGTCCGGCGGCGCCGCAGATGCGGAAGACGGCGGAGGAGGTGTGAAGGCGGAGCGCAAAGGGAATCTCTGGAGATGGAAGAAGAGGCAATGAAGGCGTAGGAGGGGAACCGCTCCTGCTTCCTCTGCTTTTATGGGGAAGTGGGGGGCGTTTCGCTCTTTCCATTAAAAGAACGTGGCCACGTCCCATCCCACGACGCCGCAATCGACGCGTGCCGTTACGGAGGGACGCGGCGGATGCGGAAGTGGATTCGGCGTGTCATGGGCCGCGCGTGCCCGTGCACTGTTTTGGGCCTGGCCCAACAGCGCTCGGCACCGTGTGTGGCCCAGGCCCGGGGGCTCCTGTCGGTGTACTAAGGTAGGGGTGCCTCAGTACCCCAACTTGTGCACGGGCGGTAGCAGCTTCCCGCGGCAGGGCCTACCACGCGCTTGCCGGAGACCTTCCTGCTCCATATAAAACCATTCAAAAACAAAGTATACAAGACAGAAGATCAAGACCCCGGCAAGTGGAGCTTGCCGGGAAGGCCGTTCCAGGCTCAAGGTTACCTCACTAGCGCAAGGCCCTGGCAAGAGGAGCTTGCCAGGGAGACCAGAAGATTACATCACAGAAGACATGCCTCGGCGCAACATGCGCCCCGGCAGGGCCCGGAGAGCGACAAGCTTCAGAGCCCGACAAGCTCCCGGGCCCGGCAAGGTCAAGACCCCGGCAAGGTGCTTGCCGGGGAGAGTTACGCTGTGTGCCCACGCTCCAGCTCATCGAACCACGCGTCGCCCTGGGGCCGCTCCAGGGACGCGTGGCGGATGGCTGTGCAGCCCGGGGGACACGGTGGCACTCCACGGTGGTAAAGCCATCGCCGTGGCAAACGGAGACGCAAGGGCGGGCGCTTTTGGGGTCGACGGCGACGGGCATTAAATGCTCTTGTCCCCCACTGTCAAAGTAGGTGATAACCACTGTTCACGCACTGTTCATCCACTGTTCCCGCACTGTTACAACTACCACCACTATTACGTTTTTCCCCTTTCTCTTACGTTGACACCTGTCGGTGAACCCTTGCACTATAAAAGGAGGCCCATGCACAACGTAGAGGGGGTTCGGAACCTAGATCACTCATTCGCTCGGTGTAGCTAGTTCTTTAAGCTCCCGAGCTCCCCAACTCAATACAAACTAAGCAGGAGTAGGGTTTTACGCGTCCATCGCGGCCCGAACCTGGGTAAACTGCCCGCGTGTTCACCTCGATCTGCTCTTTGTGCTCCCTCCGCCCTCTTACCGCACAAACAAGGGGCTCCGGTCCCATAGGTGTTCGTGGTGGACAGTTTCCCCCGAAAAGTAGAACTTCAAGAATATCCTTATTTCCAGCAAGGTATAATTATTTTATTAAGGGTACTAACCTCACTAATCAGATTATGAATGAGTTATGTATGAAGGGAGTTTTCAAGTGTGCGAGGGAAGATGATAAAAAGATTCAGGAGTGTCAAGTGCTCAAGCTTGGGGATGCCTCCGTGCACCCCCAAGAAATATTCAAGGAGACTCTAGCGTCTAAGCTTGGGGATGCCCCCGTGCATCCCCTTCTCCATCAACATTATCAGTTCGTCTTTCGTTCCGCTATATTTTTATCACTTCATGTGTTATGTGCTATGCTTGGAGCGTCTTGCTTTTAGTTTTCTTTTTAGTTTTTCATAACGAGTCGGAACCCAGCATTCCTTTATGTGGGAGAGAAACACGCTCCACCTCTACCTAGAACATTACATAGAATTTTCATTGTCTATCTATGCTGTGTTTGTTCTTTGTCTTTTAAATAGCTACTATCGTACTTTGCTCTTAGTATTCATGCTTATCTTTTCAAGAGCTTTTATTTAGTTGGTTGCTTGAACTCTTTTTAATTACCATGATCACCTTATTAAGAGAGTTTGCTTCCGTTGCATTGGTTAATGTGTCTATGATAAAGATGCTGCTTTCATGATGGTGCTTAGTAGTTCAGGTTTTCTTTTGGTTAATCTCAGATAGCTGGGAGGTTCCCAATGTGTCATTGGAGTACCAACTTGGTTTGTTTGCCTATGATGTGGTATGGTTTAGTAATATCTTCCTTTGAGAGTTTATGTTGATTGACTTGGCGTATGCTCACGCATATTCAAGACTGTAAAGAAAGTTTGTCAAGCCTTGATGATCTTTTGTTTCTGAGTAGCGATATAACTACCATGCCTGATTCAATATTGCTTTGTCGCTCTGCATGATTATGACCGTCATTGCTCTCTTAGTTGGTTGCTCCCAGTCTTTTGCTAACCTCCACCTGCACTAAGCAAACCAACCATGCAATACATAGCTCATGGGAAAGTAGCCTAAAAACTATTGTGGTAAAGAATATGTTGCTTATGTATCTTATTTCTTATGAGTTGCTTGCTGAGCGGTAACCATGTTTCTGGGGACGCCATCAACTGTCACACTTTTGTTGAATATCATGTGAGTTGCTATGCATGTTCGTCTTGTCTGAAGTAAGGGTGATTTACCGTGGGTTGAATTAATATGCATATTGTTAGAGAAGAACATTGGGCCGCCAACCAAAGCCATGCATCATGGTGGAAGTTTTAGCTTGGACCTTACCCTCAATCTCTTATGAGAATATGCTTATGCATTTAAGAGGAGTCCATCATCTATTTTCTATGTTGTCCCGGTATGGATGTCCTCAAGTTGAGATTTATCAAAAACGAGAAATCAAATGCGATCTATCTCCTTGGACCTTTGTACAGGTGGCATAGAGGTACCCCTTTGTGACACTTGGTAAAAACATATGCAATGCAATGATAACCCATGGGGATCCGGGCTAATTAGGACAAGGAGCGAGCACTATTAGTATTCGATGCATGAGGCTTGCAACTTATAAGATGTTTTATGCATGACACATATGAAGTACTACTACCGTTGACACAATTGCTTCCATGTTTCATAATAAAAGCTATAGCACTTCAATCACCTACTACTGAGAGCATGATTGTCATTCTGAGTGTAATGTGCATTGTCCCAAAGTAGCATTGTCTTTTGCATGATTGTGATATCGTTTATTTTGAAATGATTGTATCTAGTCATCACTTAAACCTTGAAGGTGCCCCTGCACTTATGTTTTGCATCACTAAAGGGGGCAAGCTAGATATCACTTGATCATATTTGCACATCATGTTCATTGCAAATCTTTTTGATGTTTCAGTTTCATGTTGTAAAACTTTCAGTCATTTGTGATTTTCTCTTGAGACAACTTAGTTACTTTAGAATCATTGTCTCAGTAAGCATTTGTCATATGACTATGAGAAAGTCTTATATGGTTAATAGCATGTCACCACAGAAATTATTCTTGTTATCATTTACCTACTCGAGGACGAGCAGGAATTAAGCTTGGGGGTGTTGATACGTCCAAAACGTATCTATAATTTCTGCTTGCTCCATGCCACTTTTGGGTGATATTGCTATGATATTCATACACTTCCATACACTTTTGATCATATTTGGACTAACTTACTAATCCAGTGCACCCCAGTGCCAGTTTCTGTTTTCGGCTGTTTTTGTATTTCAGGTTTTCACGTTTCGAGAACTGCCCAGAAAAATCCACAAAAAATATATAAAAAATCAGCGTTCCGGGAAGGACACTGCTTCCGAAGGGGAGCCTGGGGGGCCCACAGGGGGCCCAGGCGCCTTGTGGGCGCGCCCCCCCTGGGCCGCGCCGGGGGGGCGCCTCGGCACCCCGAGAGCCCCCCGATGCCCTACTTTGACAGATATTTAAAGGGTCCCCCGTAACCCTTGAAACAGGACTTCTTTTCACGATCCCATCTCTGTTCCGCCGCCGCCGCTTCCAAGATCGGGAGCACCTGGAGAACTCTTCCCGGCACCCCGCCGGAGGGGAGGATCACCACCGGGAGCTTCTCCACCACCATGGACGCCTCCCGGATGACTCGTGAGTAGTCTCCCTTGGACCATGAGTCCATGACCAGTAGCTATGTGATGTTCTCCTCCCGTTCTTGTGCTTCACTAATTAGTCCTCGTGAGCTGCCCTACATGATCGAGGCACCTATGTAATCCTTGTGTTTTTGCTATGTTGAGTTTGCTGGGATCCGATGGATTATGAGGTTATGTTCAGATTGATCTTGAGTAATATATTTGATTCACCTCTTTTGTATTTTAGTTCATAAGTAATTCTTGCATGTTCTCCGTTGTTATTTATTGCTTTGGCCAGGTAGTAGGTAGTGACTCCAAGAGGGAACGTTATGCTCGATTGTGGGTTCATGCCCCTTGATGACTAGCTTGAGTGACAGAAACATGAGTCTAGGGGATGTGCTGTTGCCACAAGGGGGAAAACAACGGTGCTTGTGCCCGCGGGTGCAGGGATTGTTTACTTTACGCAAAGTTCTTTTAATGCAGTTGTCTGTTGCATTGAGTTTACACTATGGGTGGGACTCGCAACTTAATACCAGCGAGATGTTCTGGATAGATATCTCAAGGTGGATGATTAGTAGTAGATGTAGTTGGATTTCGGTCTACTTACTTTGGCGTACCACCCATGCTTTGAACCTCAACCTTTCTTGCAATGTGGTCAGCATTGGTTTGCATTCATGGTCCTGTCAATTGCCCAGCTGTAATTTGTTACCTCGCATAGCTGTTTTATCGTCTTTTGGGAGAGAGACATCGCTAGTGAACATCATGTGGCTCCGGTCCATATTACTATCATTGATCACATACACTATTTACCTTTCCGCTATTTTATTTACTATTGCAAATTACTATCTATCACTACTATCATATTGCTTTTAACCCTTTGTGAACTACAAGGCCGGAGAGATTGACAACCTCTCTGTACTCGTTGGGAGCAAAGTTATTTGTATCTGTGTGCAGGTCCACGTTGATTGCTAATTGCGCCGTTAGCAGTTGACACCTACCTGTTGAACCTAGGAGTCTCTGGGGATTCGATCCTTGGCATCTTTGCTAAGGGAAAACACTTCTACTTACTGCATCTTACACCTTCCACTTGGGGTAATCCAACGAGGGGTTCGAGGCCCATCAGGTGCATAGTCACTACTCCATCATATTAAAGCACCATATGACATGGTAAGCTTTGAGAGTGTTTGTTCTTTATATGCATTGTATATGGTTGAGAGTACTCATCAGTTGAGTGTCTCCCCTAAATATATGCCTACATCAAGACGAGATATTAAATTTATGCATGAATGGGAACTAGATTTCACATAATATTGTCAAGCTCCAAGATACCAAGTTCACGCCTAAGTCGACAAAACCTAACTTCATCCAGTGGCTTCGTGAAGATGTCTGCTAGTTGCATATCTGTACCAATGTGGGCAACATCAATGTCACCTTTTTCCACATGATCTCTGAAGAAATGATACCTAATGTCAATGTGCTTGGTGCGAAGATGATCTTTGGGATTCTCAGCAATGTTGATGGCACTTTCATTATCACATAGAAGAGGCACATGTCTATAGGTGATACCGTAATCCTTCAAAGTTTGCCTCATCCATAGTAATTGAGTTCCACAACTAGCAGCTGCAATGTATTCTGCTTCACAGCTGGAGAGGACAATACAGTTTTGTTTCTTGGAGGACCAACTGACCAACGAGTGTCCAAGAAATTGGCATGCACCGGAGGTAGACTTGCGGTCCACTTTGTCACCGGCCCAATCAGCATCCGTGTACCCAATGAGATCAAACTTAGCATCCTTGGGGTACCATAGACCCAACTTTGGGGGTGTGAACAAGGTATCTGAGAATATGCTTAACCGCCTTATGATGGCTTTCCCTAGGGGAAGCTTGAAATCTAGCACACATGCATACACTAAACATGATGTCTAGTCTAGATGCACAAAGACAAAGCAAAGAACCAATCATAGAGCAATAAATAGATGGGTCCAAAGGAATACCGTTGGTGTCTTCAGTGAGGACAATTTTGGTTG
Organism: Secale cereale; assembly: GCA_902687465.1. Lineage (NCBI taxonomy): Eukaryota > Viridiplantae > Streptophyta > Magnoliopsida > Poales > Poaceae > Secale > Secale cereale. The sequence continues at coordinate 615,843,468 of LR738714.1, read as the reverse complement.
GCATGGGTGTCTTACATGGACTAGCATCAGACATGCCAAACTTTGCTAGGATGTCCTTGTGGTATTTTGCTTGAGACAAGAAAATTCCTTCTTGAAATTGTTGGATTTGAAATCCGAGGAAGAATTTCAAATCCGCATTGAGTGACATTTCAAAATTCTTGGTCATTGAAGCCGCAAACTTCTTGCACAAATGAATGTTAGGAGAACCAAAGATTATATCATCTACATATATTTGGCATAAGATCAAGTCACCCTTGTGTCTCTTAGTAAAAAGAGTGGGATCGATCACCCCTCTCACAAAACCATCATCGAGTAAAAACTTCTTAAGATGACCATACCAAGCACGGGGTGCTTGTTTGAGGCCATACAAAGCCTTATGAAGTTTATACACATAGTTTTTGTGATCAGGATCAACAAACCCAGATGGTTGTGATACATATACTTCTTCTTGTAGAGGACCGTTAAGGAAACCACTCTTCACATCCATTTGATGTAATGTAAAACCATTGAAAGCAGCATAACCAAGTAAGATGCAAATGGATTCGAGCCGAGCAACAGGGGCAAAGGTCTCACCAAAGTCCAAACCTTCAACTTGTGAGTACCCTTGTGCCACTAACCTTGCCTTGTTTCGGATGATTACACCATTCTCATCTTGCTTGTTCTTGAAAATCCATTTTGTTCCAATGGCATTGTGTTCTGTAGCTGGTCTCTCCACGAGAGACCATACTTGGTTGCGTTCAAAACTGTTCAACTCTTCTTGCGTAGCAACGAGCCAATCGTTGTCCATCAATGCGTCTTGTACCTTGACAGGCTCAATACTAGACACAAATGAGAAGTGAGCACAAAAGTTTGTTAAATGTTTACGAGTGACTCTACCTTCGGATATGCCGGTGAGAATTTTGTCAACATCAACACGATCCGCCACTCGAGGCATGCTGGAGGTGAGAGTTTCACGAGGTTCAACTTCATGTCCATCATCCACGTCCTCAACATATGGATCATTTATGTGTGGTGGAAGATCTTCTTCTTCATGTTGCATTTGTTGAGGTTCATCATCAATGATTGCACTTTCTAGCTCTTGTTCTTGTTGAAGATCTGGTTCTTGACGATGATCATGGTGAAGGACTTGATTTTCATCTGGTACTTGAGTTGTGGGCATTGGTTGAGGATTTTGATCTTGTGGTGGTGTGGGTGTTGTAATGGTTGGATATATAGGGAGTCGTGCGTCGTCTTCCATATCATCATGAGGTTCTTGTTCCATTGGAAGAAGAGCACCAACACCCATGTTCAAGATATCTTGAGAAGAATCTTCATCACCTACACCACTTAGATCAACTTGCTCTCCATGAGAGCCATTAAATTCATCAAATACCACGTCACAAGTTTCTACAACACATCCATTGGATTTGTTGTAGACCCTATAGGCGTGGGAGTTTGATCCATAACCAACAAATATACCCTCAATAGTTTTGGATTGAAATTTTCCTAAGCGTTCTTTCTTGTTGAGTAAGAAGCACTTACATCCGAACACACGAAAGTACTTGACATTTGGTTTGTTTTCGGTTAGGAGCTCATATGGGGTCTTTTCCAAGATTGTGCGGAGGAAGAGACGGTTTGAGGCATGACATGCAGTGTTGACGGCCTCGGCCCAAAAGCTATATGGTGACTTGTACTCATCCAACATAGACCTTGCCATCTCCACAAGAGTACGGTTCTTTCTTTCGGCTACACCATTTTGTTGAGGAGTGTAGGGGGCGGAGTATTGATGCTCAATCCCCTCGTCACTGAAAAACTCTTCCAAGGTGTAGTTCTTGAACTCGGAGCCATTGTCACTTCTTATTGCCAAGATTTCTTTGTCAAACTTGTGTTGAGCTTGTTTGGAAAAATCAATGAAGGTGAACTTTGTCTCGTCTTTGGACTTGAGAAAGAACACCCATGTATATCTTGAGTAATAATCAACAATAGTGACAAGACCATACTTTTTCCCACCAAGACTATCCCATGAAGGAGGCCCAAAGAGATCCACATGAAGGAGCTCCAATGGCCTCGACGTAGATACAATATTCTTGGGTAGGTGCTTTGATTGATGTTGCTTCCCGGCTATGCATGCACTACACACACGATCTTTCTCAAAAGAAATATTAGTTAATCCAAGGATGTGATTCCCTTTTAAGAGGTCTTGAAGATTTCTCATGCCGACATGGGCTAGCCGGCGATGCCATAGCCATCCCTTGTCGGCTTTGGCCATTAGACAAGTTGCATGGAAGGTACTCTCTTTTGAGAAATCAACCGTGTAAAGGTTGCCATCCAACTTTCCAACAAAGGCCACTTCAAGAGTATCTCTAGTAAATACTTTCACATCCGTTAGTCCAAATAGTGTATCATAACCAACAGAAGCCAATTGACGAACGGAAAGTAAGTGATATTTAAGAGATTGGACAAGCATGACATTTGCAAGTGACATGTCATTTGTGATAGCCACCTTACCCAATCCAAGTACCTGTCCTTTTGTTCCTCCACCAAACACAATGCTCATAAATGGTTGAATGGCTTCCATGAAATCGTAGAGCAATTTGCAGTCTCCGGTCATATGGTTGGTGCATCCACTATCGATCACCCATTTGACTCCACCGGAGAAGGCAACCTACACACAATTCACGACTTGGTTAGAGGCACCCATTTTGCAATGGGACCTCTCACATTAGTCACAAGGGTCTTAGGAACCCAAATAGCATAAAAACGAAATGCATTATGAGGGCCAACAAATTTAGCATAAACCTCTCCATCCTTTGTTTTACGAAGCACATAGGATGGAGGCATGAAACCCTTAGGTTTGATGGGAGTGGGTAGGTCCCTAGTGGCCTTCCCACTCATAACCTTGTTGACTTGACTCTTCCCTTTCTTCCTCTGCCCTTCACGTACAAATGTCTCCTTGAGAGGAGTGATGCACTTTTGAGTGGAGGTTTTCGTCTTGCTTGTGCTTGGGTCGTACCCAAGTCCTTCCTTTGCGAAAACTTCATTGTGTCGGCTCAATACTTCATTAAGGTTCTTTTGTCCTTGAGCACACGTCACGAGTCCTTTCTGAAGCTGTGCTTTTAGAAATCGATTCTCCTCACAAATAGATGCTAGGTCACAACTTGCGTTAGTAGTACATGCATCAACATTTATAACAGGAGAGGAGTAAGCCTTGGCTAGAGTTTCAAGATAAGTAAGTTTGAGTGTCTCAAAGCTCTTTGTAAGAAGGGTGAGCTCATCTTCCTTAGTCTTAAGAGACACAGATAGAAGCTCACAATCCTTAGAGAGAGTAGCATGAGACCTCACAAGTTTGCTCTTATCATTCATCAACTCCTTGAAAGAGCTTTCAACCTTTTCCAAGGAAACAAGTTTCTTGGCATGTTCATCAAGGTTTGTACCAATTTTTATGCATAGTTCATCATTTTTTGCTTCCTCATATAGGACTTTCCGCTCAAGGATTTCATATTTTTCCTTTTCCTCGGTGACAAGGGTTTCGAGTTCCTTAATGGTGACGGTGTGCTTACTCACCATCTCCATAAGCATACGAAACATAGTGAGTTTCTTTCCTTTGAGGGAACACATATTTTTTCTAGTTTAGCATACATAGGATCATTCTCTTCATTTTCCTCATGATTATCCTCCGCATCAAGGTATTCATCATTAGGAGTAGGCGGAGAGAAAAGAGGAGGATCCGAACGAGAGGTTACCTTAACTTTGTCTGAAGAGGTTTGTAGCTCATGGTCCTCAACGATGGCGTTGGCCATCAAACACTTGTGAGCGTTGCCCTTGTAGTCTTTCATGTAGTTGTAGGTGACAACCTCACCACTTCTGTTGACTAGTCTCAAGGTGTTTTGAGGATCTTGAGCAATACCGGCAACACCTCCAACATCATCGGGATCGGAATCTTCTTGGGCAATCATGGCCCTTCCATCTCTCTTCTTAAGCTTGGAGTTCATAGGGTTTGGCAATTTCTTCTTTACAAAGTTCTTGGGAAATCTGGGCTTATCTTCTCTCTTCTCATATGGGCACTCATTGGAGAAGTGATTCGTCTCGTCACAGTTGTAGCAACTTCGGACCTTCTTCTTTTGAAATCTTCCTTTGAATTTTCCCGCGCTAAACTTCTTCACAAAGAGAGCAATGTCTTCATATGAGGGTCCCTCTTCAGAGTCACTTTCATCACCTTCTTAATCATCTTCTTCCTCACTTTCATCTTCTTCACATACTTGTTTAGCCTTCAAGGCTAAGTTGGTCACGAGAGATGAATTTCCCTGCATAGCAAGATGTCTTGTAGCATTTGCCTTGGATTCTTCAAATAGTTGAAAGGTGGATATGATGTCATATGGAGTCATTTCCTTGAATCCATGGTGTTGCTTTATGTCCCACACCATTTGATGATGATACAGAGCAAGAGCATGTAGCAACTTGTCCACAAGGAACCGCTTCGTCAAGTTGAATCCATCTTGTGTCTTGTCACAGTCACATGACTCAATGTCAGAGGTAAGCGTCATCAGACGCTCATGGAGCTGGTTGGGGGTTTCACCTTTCTCCATACAGAAGTTTTGCAATTGACCTTTGGCAATCTCATATTGTGCAAGCCGGAGGGTGGAGGTGCCGGTTTTGTATCTTACAATGCTATCCCACAAGTCCTTGGCACTGGTGATGTGTATGAAAGGTCTCCTTTGCTTTTCACTCATTCCTTTCCTTAACAACATGATTGCGGTGTCGTTGAGATGTCTGTTATATATTTCTCTTGGAGTGAGGTTCTTTGGATCAACACGGTTGTAGCCATCCTCCAGGATGTCCAACATCTCATCATTTGCGTACCTAAGATGATCCTGCATAGCAACTCTCCACATAGAAAAATCAGCCTTTTTATCAAGCACGGGAGGTTCACCCCATGCCTATAATTTGTTTTTTCATCTTTAGGTTTTGCATAGAGCCATGGAACACTAGAGTGACGACTATTAGGAGGTTGTTGGTCAAGAAAAGGAATAGGCGCAGTTTGCCTCGAACCCACACCACCCGGACTAGGGGGTAGCGTGGAATCCGTGGTTAGTGCGACTAACCTTATTTTAACCAAGGCCTCAAGAGAAGAATCATGCTCCTCCTTTTGCTTAGCAAGGGCCCGTTCTAGATCCTCAGAGGTGAAGGTCTTGACTCCCGAAGAAGTCGAGACCTGGTCTTTTGGATCTACAACAAGGGGAGTCCCATCGGGGTTCATCTCGCTCTAGGGCGGTTAAGCCACAAGAATAGAGCACGAGGCTCTGATACCAATTGAAAGGATCGAGATGGACCCAGAGGGGGGGGGGGTGAATAGGTACAATTACAAATTTTAATTGTTACTTAGCAATTTTAGGCAATAGTGCGGAATAGGAAAGTAAGCCTAACAATTGCAAGTAAGATGCTTATCAAGCTAAGCTAATGACACTAGTAGGTAAGTATGGTAAAACAATAAGATACAAGTAAGAACTTAGAGACAAGTAACCACAAGTAGAAAGTTAAGGTTACGAAAAACCGAAACTTCGAGAGACGAGGATGTATGCCGATGTTCACTTCCTTGGAGGGAAGCTACGTCACCGTTTAGAGAGGTGGGAGTTACCACGAAGGCACACCAACGCCACGAAGGCTCACCCTATTCTCTCTTTGAGATATCACCACGAAGGCGATTCCCAACCACTAGTAGTAGGTCTTTAGGTGACGTCCAAACCCTCACAAACTTTCTGGGGGGTAATCACAATGTTTGATTCCTCTCCGAAGGACTCCTACCGCCTAGGAGTCTCCAACCTCCAAGAGTAACAAGAACGATGGGAAAAGCTCAAGACTTGCTCAAGTCACAAATTCCTTTGGTGCAAAGAAGAGGAGGGAGTGGATCTATCACTTGATTGGACAACTTCTCACAAATGCCTTCAAATCCTTTTAGGATCTAAGATTTGGTGTATCAAAGTGAGAGAGAGTGTGAATGTGTTCTTGAGTAAGCTCAAAGTGAATGGTCAACACTATCTTGTGGAAGAAGAAGACTATATATAGTCATAGTATAAAGCACATCATTGTGAAGAAAATCGTACTGCAAGTGTTGGACGTCCGGTGGCACAGGTACTACCGGACGTCCGACGAAGGCCGGACGTCCGGAGCCTGACGGTTCACCAGACGAGGCCACGTAGCACACTGTGTGCACAGTTGTCGGACGTCCGGAGTGTGTCGGACGTCCGGTGACCAGACGTCCAGAGGGTTTCGGACATCCGCTATTTTCGTTCTCTGAAGGTGTGCCGGACATCCGGAGTGTGCCGGACATCCGGAGTGTGCCGGACGACCGTTAGACGCAGAGGGACCGTACGTGCGGAAGGAGCCGATAGTCCGGAGACCGGTCGTCCGGAGGAGACCGGAAGACCGCTATTTAGCTTCTGTTGAGGAGTACCGGACATCCGGAGTGTGTCAGACGTCCGTTAGGCGCTGAGGGACTGGACGTCCGGAAGGTACCGGTTGTCCGGTAGGTTGTGAAGGTCCGGACGTCCGTAGAGTGCCAAACGTCCGGTGATAACTGAGCACAAAGGCATAGTTGCTCATACCTCTAGGTGCACAGAATATTCTAATTGATATGGATAGAGTAGAGATGATGTGATAGGATACTTTGTATCTTTTGAGCAAGCCTTTCACAATATCCACCGATCCCTTCTTAATAGTGCGGGATCCCTATACTCAGAACAAAACTGAAAGTCAAGCTAGAAGCTTATTATCTTGTATATCCGTTCTTGAGTGATATAGATTTGTCTGTATTCATGATCCACACACACCCTTGAAACATAATCCTGAGATATACTTGATAAACATGATTAGTCCGATATATGCATGTTGTCATTAATCATCAAAATACGATTAAGGGCAAGATTGCACTTTCAATCTCCCCCTTTTTGGTAGTTGATGACAACATGCATGTGATACGTCCAAAATGCATCACTATTTTGTATCATAATTTATCCTTATTCATTGATATATTTCACGTTATGATGATGTTCTTATGTTGTTTTGGTCTATTTTACACAGTTTGCAACTTTCCGATGTCGGAACAGCAGACGCAGGATTCAGCAGGAAAAAGTGGATGCTGAGTTGCCAAAGAAGAATATCTCCAAATTACCTGAAAATTGACGGGAGGTATTTTTCAGACGAATCACGAAGACACGCAAAAGGGGAGTCAGAGGGGGCCACAGGGTGCCCAGGCGGCCTGGGGGCGCGCCCCCCCTGGACGCGCCGGGGGGCGCCTGGAGCCCCTGGCCCACCTCTGGTCGCCCCCTTTTGCATATATGTTCTCCGTTCTCCGAAAACCCTAGGACGGGACTTTTTACGAAGTTCCGCCGCCGCTTCGAGGCGGAAACCTACAGAGAAGAAAAGGGCATCTCCGGCGGGCAGATTCCGCCGGGGAGATCACCTCCCGGAAGGGGAGATCATCGCCATCGTCATCACCATCGTCACGGGCATCATCGATATCATCATCAACATCATCCCCAACATCAGCACCATCTCCATCTTCATCCAAATCTCATCTTACCATCGCAACTCGTGTTGTAACTCGTACTACCTATCTTCTCTACTCCATCGGTGTTGATTACTACTTTGTGGTGAATGCTATTGAGTTTTGTTGGAGAAATATTATTATGTCCAGATTGTTTATCACATATTTATCCCCACTGATCATGGTCTCTTTTATGTCTCGTGAGTAGTTACCTTAGTTCTTGAGGACATGGGGAAAGTCTTGTTGTTAGTAGTCATATGCTGTTGAAGTAATATGTGTTGTTTGATACTTAAGTTGCGTTGTCATTCTACTAGTGCTGTTGTGTGAGTCGAACACCCAACACTTCGCCTTATCAAGGACCTAGGAGAATACATTGTGTATAAAGAATGCTTATGGTGGGTTGCCGGAGTGACAGAAACCTGAACCCCAGTTCGCACGCTTTTGCATAAGGGAATAATGGATCCTCGATCGTATTGCTATGGTTAGGCTTTTGCCTTAAATTCTACCTTGTATTTGCGGATGCTTGCAAGGTGTTTAATCATAAGAGTGCATTCATCTTAGTCTAGAGAGTGCACTAGCATAGATCCACCCACTCAACACTTATCAACACATAACATAGTATCGATACGGAATATGGCGAAAGCACATGACTACCTCTCCCGTGTGTCCTCAGGAACGCCTTAGTCTTTATAAGTTCAGTTGCTAGGCCTCTCCTTTGCTAAGAAAGGATTGGGCCACTTGTTACTCTTAGTATCTTTTACATTACTCGTTTTTTACTTTCCTGTTGCTTATACCGAGAAAACCCCTAAAAGTTATCTTTCAGTGCTTGCAGTAATTTCTTGCTCAGAATCGCTTATCAATACCTTCTGCTCCTCGTTGGGTTCGACACTCTTACTTATCGAAAATGCTGCAATAGATCCCTTACGGTTGAGGGTCATCAAGTACCGTTTTCTGGCGCCGTTGCCGCGGAGCGTAGCGCTATTGGTAAAGTGAAACTGGTAAGAAAGTTTTTATAATTCTGTTTTTTATTTTTGCTATTTGCTGCTCTTTGTCCCTATGGATAACCCTATTATTGGATCGTTGCTTGCGGGAAGACGCCCCACACCTGTGGTGGTTGATCCTCCCCCTACTGAAATTGTGCCTTATAAAATACCAGCTGGTATTATCGATTATGTTTTGGCTAATCGTTATGCAGGAGACAGACATCCCGGTGAACACTTGCTATATTTGTCACGACTATGTTCATTATTTAAGCTTGCAGGTGTATCGAGGGAGTTTGTCATGAGGAAATTGTTTGTCGTATCACTTATAGATAAAGCTTCAGATTGGTATGGGCTTCTCGATAACTCACACTTGCTGGACTGGCAGGAGCTTATGTCTCTCTTTTATACTAAGTTTTATCCTCTTCATGAAATTCATCGAGATAGGAATTATATCTATAACTTTAGGTGTCGTGACGGAGAAAGCATTGCTCAAGCTTGGGGGAGATTGAAGTCCCTAATGCTCAAATGCCCTATTCATAAGCTTCCCAAGGAAATTATACTTACAAATTTTTATGCCAGGCTTTCTCGTCAGGATAAGGAGATGCTGGGTGCCTCCTCTAGTGGGGTATTTCAGAAGAAGAGTGTTGAAGAAAGGTGGGATCTCCTTGAAAGAATCCAGAGGAATACCGAAGATTGGGAAATTGATAAAGGTATTGAACCCGCTATAAATTATGAACATGATTATATTGAGAGCTATGTGGAAACTGATTACTTCAATACTTTTTGCTCTAAGATTGGTCTTGATTCCCATCTAGTGATTGATTTGTGTAAGAATTTTGCCTCTCACGTTGATTCTTTTAAAAAGAAGAGAGACCAGCACCATGAACCTTTTAAAGAACCACCTATTGATATTTTTGTTGCTGACCCTATTTTGCCTGCAGTAATATATGAACAGCCTCCTTTTCCCACGAGGATAAAGGAGCACTCTCTTGTGACAGGCATAATAAAAAAAGTGAGAGAAGAGTTGATGAGCCTGAGGACCAGATCAGGGTCGATCCTCAAGTTGCATTGACTAAAGACCTTGCTACTAATGATGTTTTGGATTCCAATATAATTTTTTGTGATGTTTCCACTAACCTTGTCACAGCCAAGAATAAAGGCCCAATTTCAGGTACTCCAGTGGTATCTGTTAAAATAGGAGATCACAATTATTATGGGCTATGCGATTTGGGATCGAGTGCAAGTGCTATTCCTTATTCACTTTATGAAGAAATCATCGGTGAGATTTCCCCTTGTGAACTTGAAGAAGTTGATGTTACTATTCATCTTGCAAATAGAACAACCATCTCTCCTATCGGAATTGTAAGGAAGCTTTTGAAGTCCTTAAGAAAGCTTTAATAACTGCTCCTATAGTACAACCACCTGACTGGAATTTACCATTTGAGATTATGTGTGATGCAAGTGATTTTGCTGTTGGAGCTGGTTTAGGACAAAGAGTTGATAAGAAATTGAATGTTATACATTATGCTAGTAAAACCCTTGATAGTGCTCAAAGAAATTATGCTACTACTGAGAAGGAATTCTTAACTTTAGTTTTTGCTTGTGATAAGTTTAGGCAGTATATTGTTGATTCCAAAGTTATTATTCATACTGATCATGCTGCCATTAAGTATCTTATGACAAAGAAGGATGCCAAGCCAAGGCTTATCAGATGGGTACTCCTTCATCAAGAATTTGATTTGCAGATTGTTGATAGGAAGGGGGAAGACAATCCGGTGGCGGACAATCTTTCAAGGATGGAAGATATACCGCACGACCCCATCCCAGTTAACGATAGTTTTCCAGACGAGCAACTTGCCGTTGTAAAAGTACAATCTCTTTCCGATCCGTGGTATGCAGATTATGCTAATTTTATTGTTGCAAAGTATTTGCCTCCAGGTCTAACATTTCAGCAAAGGAAGAAGTTCTTTCATGATTTGAGGCACTACTTTTGGGATGACCCACATCTTTTCAAAGAAGGTCCCGACGGGATCGTGAGAAGATGCATTCCGGAACATGAGCAGAAGGACATTCTCAAACAGTGTCATGATAGTCCCTATGGAGGACATCATGCCGGTGAGAGGACTGCACATAAGGTTCTTCAATCAGGTTTTTATTGGCCTACTCTCTTTAAAGATGCAAGAAATTATGTTTTAGCCTGTGATAAATGTCAGAGAGTTGGAAACATTAGTAGAAGGAATGAGATGCCTATGAATTACTCACTAGTGATTGAACCTTTCGATTGTTGGGTTTTTGATTTTATGGGTCCTTTTCCTTCTTCACACAAGTGCACTCACATTTTAGTAGCTGTTGATTATGTGACCAAGTGGGTTGAAGCAATCCCCACTGAAAGTGCTGATCACAAAACATCTTTGAAAATGCTTAAAGATGTAATTTTTCCTAGGTTTGGTGTACCAAGGTATCTCATGACCGATGGAGGATCACACTTCACGCACGGAGCTTTTAGAAAAGCTTTGACTAAATACGATGTTAATCATAGAATTGCTTCACCTTATCATCCTCAAACTAGTGGGCAAGTTGAGCTCACCAATAGAGAGATTAAGTTGATCTTGCAGAAAACAGTAAACAGAAATAGGAAGGACTGGTCAAATAAGTTAGGAGATGCTTTATGGGCTTATAGAACTGCTTACAAAAACCCCATGGGCATGTCCCCCTATAAGATGGTGTATGGCAAGGCTTGCCATTTGCCATTAGAGTTAGAGCACAAAGCTTTCTGGGATGTTAGAGAGCTTAACGCTGACCCAAAACTAGCTGGTGAGAAGCGTCTCATGAACTTGACTTCTCTAGATGAATGGAGGAGTGAAGCTTACGAGAGCACTAAAATGTTCAAGGAAAAGGTAAAAAGGTGGCATGATAGGAAGATTCTGAAACGTGAATTTAATGTTGGTGATAAAGTTTTGTTGTTTAGATCTCGTTTCAAGTTTTCTCCAGGTAAACTTTCCAGGTGGGAAAGACCATTTCATATTGAAGAAGTTTATCGGTCTGGTGCAATTAAGATTAATAATTTTGAAGGCACCAAACCTCAAGTTCTGAATGGGCAAAGACTTAAACATTACATAGCAGGAGACCCTGTCGATGTTGATGTGAATATAATATACACAACAACCCACGAAGAACATGTTGCAGCCCTGTTTCAGATCCCAGCAGAAGCAGAATAAAGAAAAGGTATGTAGTACGGTAAGAAAACACCGCAAACCATCATAAAAGTTCCATATTACGAGTTTTTGCAAAATTAGTAAAATTCCGAGTCGAAGTGGAGCCGGAGACGACCTCCAGGGAGTCCAGGCGCCCCCCTGGCGCGCGCCCCCCCTGGGCCGCGCCGGCAGGCCGCCTGGACACCCGGGAGCCCGTCTCCGACCCCGCTTTGGTCCGTTACCTTCCTTTCTGTGCATAAATTTTTCCTATATATTTGCCCGGATTGTTCCGGCAACGTATCTTGCGATTTCGCGTGTTTTCTCTTCGATCTGTTTCTGCCAGGGAATCTTTCAGCTGAATTTAGGTGCCATGGCTTCTCCAAGTTCCCCCAAGGACACGTTCGTCGTCAACGTCATCAACCCTTACCTCGCTGAGGTGAAGAAGCACCCTCAGGTTGTTCGAATGGAGGACGGTGTCCTTCATCAGGAAGATCTGAAGGGACCTATCAAGGAGGGGAGCGTCCAAGCCAGGCTGGAAGAAGTGGAACAAGAAGTCTTCGAGTACAAGAAGATGATCGAGCGTGGTGTTGAAGCTAACTTTGACATCACCAACGAACTGAAGAACTACTTCCTGAAGGAGATGAAGGAGATGTGGGAAAGAATCACCGCATCTGAAGAAAGAATTATAGAGCTCCAAGGGCAAATTAATGATTTATATAACCAGAACTGTGAGTATGAACTAAGGTTTATGCGCATGAGTATGGGTGCTGAATGCAGGATTCAGGAGATGAGCCTCTCACATGAGACTTTAGCAAGATATCCATGGAAGCGTTTCGCCAAGGACTACGTGATTAACGCCAACCAGCATGGGTGAAATCTCCTTGGGTAATGGCATTCCCTTGGCTTGTTCCAAGCTTGGGGGAGTGCCCGGTATCTTTATCTTTTACCTTTTGTCTTTTAGAGTCAAGTAGAGTCGTATCATGTCTAGGGAGGTTGTTATATGAGATAGGTGTGTGCATTGAGGTCTATCGCTCCTTCGGTGAGGAATTGTATCCGTGAGTGTGGAGTCGTTTATGATGGAATATTAATGAGAAGTTTATCGGTTCCTTTTGCTGCACTCGGTATTCTCTTCACACAATGGACCTTATATGATGATTCTTATGGGGAGTATTGACCTTATGTCAGGTATGGCTATGAAACTTTATTTAATCTTGGCAAATATAGCTTTGGTCATAACAACAAGCATGATTTTCTTAAATTACCAACATAGCCAAAACTTTATGTTATTATGCTTGAAGTGTTATGCTGACAAGGAAGACAACTTGATGTGTTATGCTTATTTCAAATGTTCATGCTTTATATTGCTTTGCATCTTAGTCATCATCAATTGTCTGTTCTCTCAAAACCTTTGCTAGCCTAACTCTGTACTAAGCGGTATTCTGCTTGTGCATCCATACCCTTAAAACCAATACCTTCCATATGAGTCCACCATACCTACCTACTTGTGGTACTCCATTACCACTCCCTAAAGTATATAATTTAGGTGTTATCCTTAAATGTTCAAAATCTTTTATTTTGTGCCTCTGTTCTAGCTCATGAGGAAGTAATAGCTAATTCATAGTCTTTTTGAGTTGGACAAGCTTCACCCCGGGATTGCATGTATAATGTGCAAACCCATAATACGAGAAGGAGCTGGCATGGAGTGCGCCCGGCTTAAAAATAATATAACAAACAAACCCTCCTTCACGCTTTGTTCATGAGAAATCAGAAAACTCTGGCAGTGATAAACAAAGGAGAATAAGAGGATGTTATCGTCCTCGTACGGGAGCCGTTCCTCGAAACTTGTCCAGTTCAAGAAGCAATTTGAGTTATCTATTAGCATTCGTTGACAAATCATGCACCTCTCAAAACTTGTTTTCATTCTGTTTGATTTGAGGATAGCACATGAGTTTTCCCTACTACCCTAGAGCAGGGCCTATCTTTTAATTTTAATTTGAGTCAGTTATTCCTACTTCCCTCTATTTCTCAAAGAGAGCAGACGTTTGATGTTGATAAGGATTCATTCATATAAAGCTGCATTAAGATTTGTCATATCATATGCTTGTTGACATTATCATTCGATAAGTAAGTTGTTTGTCATGCCCAGCTGAGGCAAACATCTTCCTTTGTGTTAACGTTTTCACTTCTTGCCTATTAACATGTTATTTTCAAAAAGCTTCAATTGATCTCATCAAATATAAGAGCAAAAGTTAAATCTATTTGTTGTTCTTTGACCAAAGGACATGTTTGCCATGATATAATGAGTTTCCTTAGCCCTACTTTCGAATATAAGTGTTAACACTCTTTCATAAGGGCCTTATGAGTTGAAGATTGCTGCTGAGAATATTTGAGTTGGTAAAGAAACTATGATGCTTCTTGTCCGTATTCTATTTATCGACACTTCACTCTCTAAACTTGTGGACAGGTTTACCGAGTTCATATTCGCTTGGGGACAAGCGAGGTCTAAGCTTGGGGGTGTTGATACGTCCAAAATGCATCACTATTTTGTATCATAATTTATCCTTATTCATTGATATATTTCACTTTATGATGATGTTCTTATGTTGTTTTGGTCTATTTTACACAGTTTGCAACTTTCCGATGCCGGAACAGCAGACGCAGGATTCAGCAGGAAAAAGTGGATGCTGAGTTGCTAAAGAAGAATATCTCCAAATTACCTGAAAATTGACGGGAGGTATTTTTCAGACGAATCACGAAGACACGCAAAAGGGGAGTCAGAGGGGGGCCACCGGGTGCCCAAGCGGCCTGGGGGCGCGCCCCCCCCCTGGCCGCGCCGGGGGGGGGGGGGGGGGGGGGGGGCGCCTGGAGCCCGTGGCCCACCTCTGGTCGCCCCCTTTTGCATATATGTTCTCCGTTCTCTAAAAACCCTAGGACAAGACTTTTTACGGAGTTCCGCCGCCGCTTCAAGGCGAAAACCTACAGAGAAGAAAAGGGCATCTCCGGCGGGCAGATTCCGCCGGGGAGATCACCTCCCGGAAGGGGAGATCGTCGCCATCGTCATCACCATCGTCACGGGCATCATCGAGATCATCATCAACATCATCCCCAACATCAGCACCATCTCCATCTTCATCCAAATCTCATCTTACCATCGCAACTCGTGTTGTAACTCGTACTACCTATCTTCTCTACTCCATCGGTGTTGATTACTACTTTGTGGTGAATGCTATTGAGTTTTCTTGGAGAAATATTATTATGTCCAGATTGTTTATCACATATTTATCCCCACTGATCATGGTCTCTTTTATGTCTCGTGAGTAGTTACCTTAGTTCTTGAGGACATGGGGAAAGTCTTGTTGTTAGTAGTCATATGCTATTGAAGTAATATGTGTTGTTTGATACTTAAGTTGCGTTGTCATTCTACTAGTGGTGTTGTGTGAGTCGAACACCCAACACTTCGCCTTATCAAGGACCTAGGAGAATACATTGTGTATAAAGAATGCTTATGGTGGGTTGCCGGAGTGACAGAAACCTGAACCCCAGTTCGCACGCTTTTGCATAAGGGAATAATGGATCCTCGATCGTATTGCTATGGTTAGGCTTTTGCCTTAAATTCTACCTTGTATTTGCGGATGCTTGCAAGGTGTTTAATCATAAGAGTGCATTCATCTTAGTCTAGAGAGTGCACTAGCATAGATCCACCCACTCAACACTTATCAACACATAACATAGTATCGATACGGAATATGGCGAAAGCACATGACTACCTCTCCCGTGTGTCCTCAGGAACGCCTTAGTCTTTATAAGTTCAGTTGCTAGGCCTCTCCTTTGCTAAGAAAGGATTGGGCCACTTGTTACTCTCAGTATCTTTTACATTACTCATTTTTACTTTCCTGTTGCTTATACCGAGAAAACCCCTAAAAGTTATCTTTCAGTGCTTGCAGTAATTTCTTGCTCAGAATCGCTTATCAATACCTTCTGCTCCTCGTTGGGTTCGACACTCTTACTTATCGAAAATGCTGCAATAGATCCCTTACGGTTGAGGGTCATCAAGTACCGTTTTCTGGCGCCGTTGCCGGGGAGCGTAGCGCTATTGGTAAAGTGAAACTGGTAAGAAAGTTTTTATAATTCTGTTTTTTATTTTTGCTATTTGCTGCTCTTTGTCCCTATGGATAACCCTATTATTGGATCGTTGCTTGCGGGAAGACGCCCCACACCTGTGGTGGTTGATCCTCCCCCTACTGAAATTGTGCCTTATAAAATACCAGCTGGTATTATCGATTATGTTTTGGCTAATCGTTATGCAGGAGACAGACATCCCGGTGAACACTTGCTATATTTGTCACGACTATGTTCATTATTTAAGCTTGCAGGTGTATCGAGGGAGTTTGTCATGAGGAAATTGTTTGTCGTATCACTTATAGATAAAGCTTCAGATTGGTATGGGCTTCTCGATAACTCACACTTGCTGGACTGGCAGGAGCTTATGTCTCTCTTTTATACTAAGTTTTATCCTCTTCATGAAATTCATCGAGACAGGAATTATATCTATAACTTTAGGTCTCGTGACGGAGAAAGCATTGCTCAAGCTTGGGGGAGATTGAAGTCCCTAATGCTCAAATGCCCTATTCATAAGCTTCCCAAAGAAATTATACTTACAAATTTTTATGCCAGGCTTTCTCGTCAGGATAAGGAGATGCTGGATGCCTCCTCTAGTGGGGTATTTCAGAAGAAGAGTGTTGAAGAAAGGTGGGATCTCCTTGAAAGAATCCAGAGGAATACCGAAGATTGGGAAATTGATAAAGGTATTGAACTCGCTATAAATTATGAACATGATTATATTGAGAGCTATGTGGAAACTGATTACTCCAATACTTTTTGCTCTAAGATTGGTCTTGATTCCCATCTAGTGATTGATTTGTGTAAGAATTTTGCCTCTGACGTTGATTCTTTTAAAAAGAAGAGAGACCAGCACCATGAACCTTTTAAAGAACCACCTATTGATATTTTTGTTGCTGACCCTATTTTGCCTGCAGTAATATATGAACAGCCTCCTTTTCCCACGAGGATAAAGGAGCACTCTCTTGTGACAAGCATAATAAATAAAAGTGAGAGAAGAGTTGATGAGCCTGAGGACCAGATCAGGGTCGATCCTCAAGTTGCATTGATTAAAGACCTTGCTACTAATGATGTTTTGGATTCCAATTTAAATTTTTGTGCTGTTTCCACTAACCTTGTCACAGCCAAGAATAAAGGCCCAATTTCAGGTACTCCAGTGGTATCTGTTAAAATGGGAGATCACAATTATTATGGGCTATGCGATTTGGGATCGAGTGCAAGTGCTATTCCTTATTCACTTTATGAAGAAATCATCGGTGAGATTTCCCCTTGTGAACTTGAAGAAGTTGATGTTACTATTCATCTTGCAAATAGAACAACCATCTCTCCTATCGGAATTGTAAGGAAGCTTTTGAAGTCCTTAAGAAAGCTTTAATAACTGCTCCTATAGTACAACCACCTGACTGGAATTTACCTTTTGAGATTATGTGTGATGCAAGTGATTTTGCTGTTGGAGCTGTTTTAGGACAAAGAGTAGATAAGAAATTGAATGTTATACATTATGCTAGTAAAACCCTTGATAGTGCTCAAAGAAATTATGCTACTAATGAGAAGGAATTCTTAGCTGTAGTTTTTGCTTGTGATAACTTTAGGCAGTATATTGTTGATTCCAAAGTTATTATTCATACTGATCATGCTGCCATTAAGTATCTTATGACAAAGAAGGATGCCAAGCCAAGGCTTATCAGATGGGTACTCCTTCTTCAAGAATTTGATTTGCAGATTGTTGATAGGAAGGGGGAAGACAATCCGGTGGCGGACAATCTTTCAAGGATGGAAGATATACCGCACGACCCCATCCCAGTTAACGATAGTTTTCCAGACGAGCAAGTTGCCGTTGTAAAAGTACAATCTCTTTCCGATCCGTGGTATGCAGATTATGCTAATTTTATTGTTGCAAAGTATTTGCCTCCAGGTCTAACATTTCAGCAAAGGAAGAAGTTCTTTCATGATTTGAGGCACTACTTTTGGGATGACCCACATCTTTTCAAAGAAGGTCCCGACGGGATCGTGAGAAGATGCATTCCGGAACATGAGCAGAAGGACATTCTCAGACAGTGTCATGATAGTCCCTATGGAGGACATCATGCCGGTGAGAGGACTGCACATAAGGTTCTTCAATCAGGTTTTTATTGGCCTACTCTCTTTAAAGATGCAAGAAATTATGTTTTAGCCTGTGATAAATGTCAGAGAGGTTGAAACATTAGTAGAAGGAATGAGATGCCTATGAATTACTCACTAGTGATTGAACCTTTCGATTGTTGGGGTTTTGATTTTATGGGTCCTTTTCCTTCTTCACACAAGTACACTCACATTTTAGTAGCTGTTGATTATGTGACCAAGTGGGTTGAAGCAATCCCCACTGAAAGTGCTGATCACAAAACATCTTTGAAAATGCTTAAAGATGTAATTTTTCCTAGGTTTGGTGTACCAAGGTATCTCATGACCGATGGAGGATCACACTTCACGCACGGAGCTTTTAGAAAAGCTTTGGCTAAATACGATGTTAATCATAGAATTGCTTCATCTTATCATCCTCAAACTAGTGGGCAAGTTGAGCTCAACAATAGAGAGATTACGTTGATCTTGCAGAAAACAGTAAACAAAAATAGGAAGGACTGGTCAAATAAGTTAGGAGATGCTTTATGGGCATATAGAACTGCTTACAAAAACCCCATGGGCATGTCCCCCTATAAGATGGTGTATGGCAAGGCTTGCCATTTGCCATTAGAGTTAGAGCACAAAGCTTTCTGGGCCGTTAGAGAGCTTAACGCTGACCCAAAACTAGCTGGTGAGAAGCGTCTCATGAACTTGACTTCTCTAGATGAATGGAGGAGTGAAGCTTACGAGAGCACTAAAATGTTCAAGGAAAAGGTAAAAAGGTGGCATGATAGGAAGATTCTGAAACATGAATTTAATGTTGGTGATAAAGTTTTGTTGTTTAGATCCCGTTTCAGGTTTTCTCCGGGTAAACTACTTTCCAGGTGGGAAGGACCATTTCATATTGAAGAAGTTTATCGGTCTGGTGCAATTAAGATTAATAATTTTGAAGGCACCAAACCTCAAGTTGTGAATGGGCAAAGACTTAAACATTACATAGCAGGAGACACATATCATACGATGGATGAACAAATTGATGTTGAACAATTGATAGAAAAACACATAGTTATGACGATATTCAAGGCAATGATCATATATATATAGGCATCACGTCCAAGACAAGTAGACCGACTCCTACCTGCATCTACTACTATTATTCCACCCGTCGACCTCTATCCAGCGTGCATCTAGGGTATTAAGTTACTAAAAATGGAGTAACGCCTTAAGCAAGATCAGATGATGTAGACAAAGTAAACATAATATGAATAGACTCCATCGTTTTACCCGTATAATGGCAACAATACAAATACGTGTCATGTCCCATTCTGTCAGTGGGATTGAGCACTACAAGATTGAACCCATCACAAAGCACCTCTCCCACTGAAGATAAATCAATCTAGTTGGCCAAACTGAATGGATAGATCGAGAGAACTACAAAGCTATAGTAATCATGCATAAATAAGTTCAGAAAAGACTCAATTAGTTTTCATGAATATTTAGATCATAAACCCATGATTTGTCGGATCCCAACAAACACACCGCAAAAGAAAATTACATCAAATTGAACTCCAAGAACGCCAAGGAGAACATGATAGTGAAGATCAAAGAGAGAGAACAAGCCATCTAGCTACTAGCTATGGACTCGTAGGTCTGTGGTAAACTACTCATGCATCATCGAATGGCAGCAAGGATTATGTAGAAGCCCTCCGTGATCGATTCCCCCTTCGGCAAAGTACCGGAAAAGGATTCAGTGGGACCATAGAAGAACAGAAGCTTGCGGCTGCGGAAAAAGTGTATCGGGTGGCTCTCTTGTATATTGGGAATATTTGGAAATTTATAGAGGCGGAATTAGGTCAAGAGGTGCCATGAGGGGCACACAAGCTCGAGGGGTGCCCCCCGGGGCGCGCCTGATGAGCTTGTCGCTCCCTCGCGACTCTTCTGGTCTTCTCCTGAACCTTCATGAGTCCCTTCTGGTCCCAAAAAATGAATCCATTTTTTTCTCCATTTGATATTGGTTTTCAGAAAAGCCAAAAACAAGCAGAAAACCAGGAACCGACACTCGGCACTGAATTAATAGGTTAGTCCCAAAGATGATATAAAATAGCATATTATTGCATATAAAACATCCAAGATTGATACTATAATATCATGGAACAATTAAAAATTATAGATACGTATAAGACGTATCAAACACTTAGATGACCAATGACATCCTCAACAGAGAATTCACATCTCAAGTGCTTGAGAGAAGTAGAAAAGTTCCTCCATCCAGGAGGGAGTTTTGGAATAATGCAACCCACAACAAATTTGTCTGGTAACTCACACTCCAGGAGCTCGAACTCCTTAGTGATGCACTGTCACTCATGAGCCTGGTCCAATACGGGATAATTATCAGCCATCCTGCAACCACGCAACAACTCCATGGCGTACAGTTCGCTACCAACATCGGTTGCGCCAAACTTTTCTTCGAGTGTATCCCACAAATTCTGGGTAATGCGCATATGGAGATACACGTCAACCAATTTGTCTTCGATCATAGTAAGAACGGCTCCGACAAAGATGGTGGTTACCTCCCTAAACGCATTCCCCTGTTCAGGAGCAATCATTTCTCTGGGAGACATGCCACCAACCCAGAACACGTTCATCGCTGTGAGCCACAAGGTGGTCCTTGTCCGCCAACGCTTAAAATGCATTCAAGTAAACTTTTCCGGCTTCGGTGTAGCGGCGAAGCCATGAGTCGAAAAGTGCCTAAAATAAGGTTTTTGGATTGTTGGAAATATTAGCACTTTTCTGATTAGACTAATCCACGAGTTTACAGTAAACATGGTAAACACGACATGCATCTCATACTGATACCTAAGCATGTGAGCACGTATAGTACATAGAAACGAAACATCTATGAACAACATATATGGGATGGACGAGTCATACCCTCACAGGAACGAGCAAATATGGGATGGACGAGTCATACCCTCACAGGAACGAGCAAATATGGGATGGACGAGTCATACCCTCAGGTTGGCCAGACCAATGCGGCGGCAGCCTCGGCATCGGCTCCTTCTTCTTGGAGGCTTCGTCGTCAGCCATGGAGTCGATTGTGACGCCCGAAGACCGACACTCCAGAAGATTCCAGATGTTCCTGGTTCTCCCGTGTGTTTCATTTGTGCTTGCTTTATTTATTTTGCATTGCATCATGTCATCATGCCATCAAGTCTTTTAAATTTAGAAACTCAACTAAATAAACCGTATGGATCCTCGATCCATTTAAACCGAGGGAATTCACTGGCGACTTCTCTTTATAACATATCCTCCCGATAGTAGGGAGCTATTATAAAATATTCCATTTTTTCGGAATCACCCATATACACACTTGCAAAATAATTCAGTGTCTTTCCGCTTCAAGTTTGGTCCCCAAACTTTGTCCATAAATTCTTTCGTCTTTTCCTCGAGCTCCACCAAAATTCTCAACATTTATGGGCACTTCGAAATCTGAGTCTTTGTTCAAACCTTTTTGAATTAAATTCAAAGGTTTTTGAATTTAATTTTTCAATCATGATCACTTTATTTTTCTTGGGTCACCCTCATTTTTGTGAGTCCAAGAAAATTGCCCTCATGCCCAAACTGTACTCCTAACCCCCCCTCTTTCTTTTCTTTTAATTCTCTATTTTTTTCCTTTTCTTTTCTTTTCACTCTTAATTTTAAGAGAGGACCCAGCCCTTCAGGCCCTTTTGGCCCAAGCCCTCAGTCCAGCACCCCAGGCCACCGCGACCTCCCTAAGGCCCATCTACAGCCGGCCCAGGTCACCTAAACCTACCCTAGCCCGACCGATCGACCCACCTCTCTTCCCTCGCTCGTCCTCCTCTTCCCTCGCTCGCGCCGCCAGGCCTCAGCCGCCTCTCCCTCGATCCCTTCCTCTCTCCCTCGATCTCTCCCTTCCCGATCCCGCGCCCCTCCGCCTCGCCTCTGGCCCCGCCGGACCGACCGCTCCATGGCCGCCGCGGGCCACTCCTTCCTCCGCTCGCGGGTTCAACTGCTCCGCCCTGCGCTTTGCATCGACCGCGACGTCGCGCCTCTCCTCCCCGTCTCCTCCTCGCCAAGCGCTGGCGACCGAGGCCCCGAGCGCGCCCGCGACCCCGCCTCGCCAGCTCGTCGTCACGCCCCCGTCCCGACGCCGAGCCGCCCCTGTTGCTCTGCGTCTGCCCCCATGGCGCTGCTCCCCGCTGGCTCTCCTCCGACCTCGCCCTCTTCGCCTCGACCCGAACCTCGTCGGCCTTCACCGTGCGCGAAGCTGCTCCTCTGCCTGTGCGCCCGTCCCGGCCGCCGTAGGCTCCCATGGCCGCCGCCCTCCGCGCGCCTCGTCTCCCCACGCACTATGGCCTTTTGCCTTGCGCCCTCCTTCAGCAAGCCGTCGCCCGCCTGCCTGCTCGAGCATGCCCGAGGCCATGCCTCCTCTTCCCTCCTCTGCTCGGCCCCGAGTGGGTCGCGAGCACCGAGCTCCTCAGCATCTTCCTCCCTCGGTTCCCCAACGTCGACTGTACGCCAAGTCTGTTGTTGCTTCCACTGTACACAGACATGTACAACTACGCGGATTCGCCGAGTACGACTACACACGGGACCCGTCAAGTTCGACTACATGAACGAGTACCACGACGACCTTGGAGTACGACGGCATGAACATCTACAAAACGTGTACCACTACCTCCCACGACGACCGCGTCGACCCGTCAAGTTCAACTACGGAATGTGTACCACTACCGTCGCCCCGAGGTGAAGGAAATATGCCCTAGAGGCAATAATAAAGTTATTATTTATTTCCTTATATCATGATAAATGTTTATTATTCATGCTAGAATTGTATTAACCGGAAACTTAATACATGTGTGAATACATAGACAAAACAGAGTGTCCCTAGTATGCCTCTACTAGACTAGCTCATTGATCAAATATGGTTATATTTCCTAGCCATAGACATGAGTTGTCATTTGATCAACGGGATCACATCATTAGGAGAATGATCTGATGGACAAGACCCATCCGTTAGCTTAGCACTATGATCGTTTAAGTTTTACTGCTATTGCTTTCTTCATGACTTATACATGTTCCTATGACTATGAGATTATGCAACTCCCGAATACCGGAGGAACACTTTGTGTGCTACCAAACGTCACAACGTAACTGGGTGATTATAAAGATACTCTACAGGTGTCTCCGAAGGTACTTGTTGGGTTGGCGTATTTCGAGATTAGGATTTGTCACTCCGATTGTCGGAGAGGTATCTCTGGGCCCACTCGGTAATGCACATCACTACAAGCCTTGCAAGCATTGCAGCTAATGAGTTAGTTGCGGGATGATGTATTACGGAACGAGTAAAGAGACTTGTTGGTAACGAGATTGAACTAGGTATTGAGATACCGACGATCGAATCTCGGGCATGTAACATACCGATGACAAAGGGAACAATGTATGTTGTTATGCGGTTTGACCGATAAAGATCTTCGTAGAATATGTGGGAGCCAATATGAGCATCCAGGTTCCGCTATTGGTTATTGACCGGAGACGTGTCTCGGTCATGTCTACATAGTTCTCGAACCCGTAGGGTCCGCACGCTTAAGGTTTCGATGATAGTTTTATTATGAGTTTATGAGTTTTGATGTACCGAAGGAGTTCGGAGTCCCGGATGAGATCGGGGACATGACGAGGAGTCTCAAAATGGTCGAGACGTAAAAATCGATATATTGAACGACTATATTCGGACATCGGAAAGGTTCCGAGTGATTCGGGTATTTTCGGAGTACCGGGGAGTTACAGGAATAGAGGAGAGAGGCCAAAAGGAAGGAGGCGTGCACCCCCCTTCTGGTCCGAATTGGACAAGGGGTGCAGCCCCCTTTTCCTTCTTCCTCTCCCCCTCTTTCCTTCTCTCCTACCTTGGAAAGGAAAGGGGAATCCTACTAGGACTTGGGAGTCCTAGTAGGACTCCCCACACTTGGTGCGCCCCCTCTAGGGCCGGCCTCTCCCTCCCTCCTTTATATACGGGTGCAGGGGGGCACCTCTAGACACAACAATTGATCTCTTGATCTCTTAGCCGTGTGCGGTGCCCCCCTCCACCATAGTTCTCCTCGATAAATATTGTAGCGGTGCTTAGGCGAAGCCCTGCGACGGTAGAACATCAAGATCGTCACCACGCCGTCGTGCTGACGGAACTCTCCCTCGACACTCGGCTGGATCAGAGTTCGAGGGACGTCATCGAGCTGAACGTGTGCTAGAACTCGGAGGTGCCGTAGTTTCGGTGCTTGATCGGTCGGGCCGTGAAGACGTACGACTACATCAACCGCGTTGTTCTAACGCTTCCGCTTTTGGTCTACGAGGGTACGTAGACTCACTCTCCCCTCTCGTTGCTATGCATCTGGTAGATAGATCTTGCGTGATCGTAGGAAAATTTTGAAAATACTACGTTTCCCATCAGTGGCATCATGAGCCAGGTCTATGCGTAGATGATATGCACGAGTAGAACACAATGAGTTGTGGGCGATACTAGTCATACTGCTTACCAGCATGTCATACTTTGCTTCGGCGGTATTGTGAGGTGAAGCGGCCCGGACCGACATTACGCGTACGCTTACGCGAGACTGGTTTCACCGTTATGAGCACTCGTTGCTTAAAGGTGACTGGCGGGTGTCTGTCTCTCTCACTTTAGCTGAATCAAGTGTGGCTATGCCCGGTCCTTGTGAAGGTTAAAACAGCACATACTTGACGAAACATCGCTGTGGTTTTGTATGCGTAGGTAAGAACGGTTCTTGCTAAGCCCGTAGCAGCCACGTAAAACTTGCAACAACAAAGTAGAGGACGTCTAACTTGTTTTTGCAGGGCATGTTGTGATGTGATATGGTCAAGACATGATGAGATATACAGTTTTGTATGAGATGATCATGTTTTGTAAAGTTATCGGCAACTGGCAGGAGCCATATGGTTGTCGCTTTATTGTATGAAATGCAATCGCCATGTAATTGCTTTACTTTATCACTAAGCGGTGGCGATAGTCGTAGAAGCAATAGTTGGCGAGACGACAACGATGCTACGATGGAGATCAAGGTGTCGTGCCGGTGACGAAGGTGATCATGACGGTGCTTTGGAGATGGAGATCAAAAGCACAAGATGATGATGGCCATATCATGTCACATATTTTGATTGCATGTGATGTTTATCTTATTATGCTTCTTATTTTGCTTAGTTTGACGGTAGCATTATAAGATGATCCCTAACTAAATTTCAAGGTATAAGTGTTCTCCCTGAGTATGCACCGTTGCGAAAGTTCGTCGTGCCGAGACACCACGTGATGATCGGGTGTGATAAGCTCTACGTTCAAATACAACGGGTGTAAGCCAGTTTTGCACATGCAGAATACTCGGGTTAAACTTGACGAGCCTAGCATATGCAGATATGGCCTCGGAACACTGGAGACCGAAAGGTCGAGCGTGAATCATATAGTAGATATGATCAACATAAGATGTTCACCATTGAAACTACTCCATCTCACGTGATGATCGGACATGGTTCAGTTGATTTGGATCACGTGATCATTTAGATGACTAGAGGGATGTCTATCTAAGTGGGAGTTCTTAAGTAATATGATTAAATTGAACTTTAATTTATCATGAACTTAGTCCTCGTAGTATTAGCATATCTATGTTGTAGATCAATAGCTCGCGATGTTGCTCCCCGTTTATTTTTTATATGTTCCTAGAGAAAACTAAGTTGAAAGATGTTAGTAGCAATGATGCGGAATTGTTCCGTGATCTGAGGATTATCCTCATTGCTGCACAGGGAATTATGTCCTTGATGCACCACTAGGTGACATACCTATTGCAGGAGCAGATGTAGACGTTATGAACGTTTTGACAAAAGCTCGGTATGATGACTACTTGATAGTTTAAGTGCATGCTTTATGGCTTAGAACCGGGACTTCAAAAACGTTTTGAACGCCACGGAGCATATAAGATGTTCCAAGAGTTGAAATTAGTATTTCATACTCATGCCCGTGTCGAGAAGTATAAGACTTCTGACAGTACTTTGCCTACAAGATGAAGGAGAATAGCTCAACCAGTGAGCATGTGCTCATATTGTCTGGGTACTACAATTACTTGAATCAAGTGGGAGTTAATCTTCCAGATAAGATAGTAATTGACAAAGTTCTCTAGTCACTATCACCAAGTTAGTAGAACTTCGTGATGAACTATAATATGCAAGGGATGACGAAAGGAATTCCTGAGCTCTTCGCAATGCTGAAGTCGGCGAAGGTAGAAATCATGAAAAAGCATCAAGTGTTGATGGTTAACAAGACCACTTGTTTCAAGTAAAGGGCAAAGGGATAGAAGGGGAACTTCAAGAAGAATGACAAGCAAGTTGTCACTCCCGTGAAGAAACCCAAAGCTAAAACTCAAGCCTGAAACTAAGTGCTTCTACTGCAAAGGAAATGGTCACTGGAAGTGGAACTGCCCTAGATACTTGGCGGATAAGAAGGATGGCAAAGTGAACAAAGGTATATTTTGATATACAGATTATTGATGTGTACTTTACTAGTGGTCATAGCAACCCCTGGGTATTTGATACCGGTTCAGTTGCTAAAATTAGTAACTCGAAACGAGAATTGCAGAATGAACAGAGACTAGTTAAAGGTGAAGTGACGATGTGTGTTGGAAGTGGTTCCAAGATTGATATGATCATCATCACACACTCCCTATACTTTCGGGATTAGTGTAAAACCTAAATAAATGTTATTTGGCACTTGCATTGAGCATGAATATGATTTGATCATATTTGTTGCAATACGATTATTCATTTAAAGTCATAGAATAATTGTTATTCTATTTACATGAATAAAACCTTCGATGGTCATACACCCAATGAAAATAGTTTGTTGGATCTCGATCGTGGTGATACACATATTCATAATATTGAAGCCAAAAGATGCAAGGTTAATAATGATAGTGCAACTTATTTGTGGCACTGCTGTTTAGGTCATAATGGTGTAAAGCGCATGAAGAAACTCCATAGTGATGGACTTTTGGAATCACTTGATTATGAATCACTTGGTGCTTGCGAACCATGCCTCATGGGCAAGATGACTAAAACTCCGTTCTCCGGAACAATGGAGCGAGCAACAGATTTGTTGGAGATCATACATACAGATGTATGTGGACCAATGAGTGTTGAAGCTCGCGGCGGGTATCGTTATTTTCTGACCTTCACTGATGATTTGAGCAGATATGGGTATATCTACTTAATGAAGCACAAGTCTAAAACATTTGAAAAGTTCAAAAAATTTCAGAGTGAAGTGGAGAATCATCGTAACAAGAAAATAAGAGTTTCTACGATATGATCGTAGAGGTAAAATATTTGAGTTAGCGAGTTTGGCCTTCAGTAAAAACAATGTGAAATAGTTTCACTCCTCATGCCACCTGGAACACCATAGTGTAATGGTGTGTCCGAACGTCATAACCGTACTTTATTAGATATGGTGCGATCGATGATGTCTCTTACCGATCTACCACTATCGCTTTTGGGGTTATGCATTAGAGACAGATACATTCACGTTAAATATGGCACCATCTAAATCCGTGGAGATGACACCGTATGAACTGTGGTTTGACGAGAAACCTAAGCTGTCATTTCTTTAAGTTTGGGACTACGATGCTTATGTGAAAAAGTTTCAACATGATAAGCTCGAACCCAAATCGGAGAAGTAAATCTTCATAGGATACCCAAAAGAAACTATTGGGTACACCTTCTATCACATATCCGAAGGCAAGGTCTTTGTTGCTAAGAGTGGATCCTTTCTAGAGAAGGAGTTTCTCTCGAAAGAAGTGAGTGGGAGGAAAGTGGAACTTGATGAGGTAATTGTACCTTCTCCCGAATTGGATAGTAGTACATCATAGAAACTGGTTCCAGTGATTTCTACACCAATTAGTGAGGAAGCTAATGATGATGATCATGAAACTTCGGATCAAGTTACTGCTGAACTTCGTAGATCAACCAGAGTACGTTCCGCACCAGAGTGGTACGGCAGCCCGGTTCTGGAAGTCATGTTACTGGACCATGATGAACCTACGAACTATGAGGAAGCGATGATGAGCCCAGATTCCGCAAAATGGCTTGAGACCATGAAATCTGAGATGGGATCCATGTATGAGAACAAAGTGTGGACTTTGGTTGACTTGCCCGATGGTCGGCAAGCCATCGAAAATAAATGGATCTTCAAGAGGAAGACTGACGCTGACAGTAATGTTACTGTTTACAAAGCTCGACTTGTTGCGAAAGTTTTTCAACAAGTTCAAGGAGTTGACTACGATGAGACTTTCTCACCCGTAGCGATGCTTAAGTCTGTCCGAATCATGTTAGCAATTGCCGCATTTTATGAAATCTGGCAAATGGATAACAAAACTGCATTCTTTAATGGATTTATTAAAGAAGACTTGTATATGATGCAACCAGAAGGTTTTGTCAATCCTAAAGGTGCTAACAAAATGTGCAAGCTCCAGCGATCCATCTATGGACTGGTGCAAGCATCTCGGAGTTGGAATATACGCTTTGATAAGTTGATCAAAGCATATAGATTTATACAGACTTGCGGTGAAGCCTATATTTACAAGAAGTGAGTGGGATCACTACAACCTTTCTGATAAGTATATGTGAATGACATATTGTCGATCGGAAATGATGTAGAATTTTCTGGAAAGCATAAAGGAGTGTTTGAAAGGAGTTTTTCAAAGAAAGACCTTGGTGAAGTTGCTTACATATTGGGCATCAAGATCTATAGAGATAGATCAAGACGCTTGATAAGACTTTCGATGAGTACATACCTTGATATGATTTTGAAGTAGTTCAAAATGGATCAGTCAAAGAAGGAGTTCTACCTGACTTGTAAGGTGTGAAGTTGAGTAAGACTCAAAGCCAGACCACGGCAGAAAAATATAGAGAGAATGAAAGTCATTCCCTATGCCTCAGCCATAGGTTCTATAAAGTATGCCATGCTGTGTACCAAACATGTTGTGTACCTTGCCATGAGTTTGTCAAGAGGGTACAATAGTGATCCAGGAGTAGATCACTGTACAGCGGTCAAAATTATCCTTAGTAACTGGATGACTAAGGAAATGTTTCTCGATTATGGAGGTGATAAAGAGTTTGTCGTAAAGGGTTACGCCGATGCAAGCTTTGACACTAAATCCAGCTGACTCTAAGTATCAATCTGGATGCGTATTGAAAGTGGGAGCAATTAGCTAGAGTAGCTCCATGCAGAGCATTGTAGACACATAAACATTTGCGAAATACATACGGATCTGAATGTGACAGACCCGTTGACTAAACTTCTCTCATGAAGCAAAACATGATCACACCTTAGTACTCTTTGGGTGTTAATCACATAGCGATGTGAACTAGATTATTGACTCTAGTAAACCCTTTGGGTGTTAATCACATGACGATGTGAACTATCTGTGTTAAATCACATGGTGATGTGAACTAGATTATTGACTCTAGTGCAAGTGGGAGACTGAAGGAAATATGCCCTAGAGGCAATAATAAAGTTATTATTTATTTCCTTATATCATGATAAATGTTTATTATTCATGCTAGAATTGTATTAACCGGAAACTTAATACATGTGTGAATACATAGACAAAACAGAGTGTCCCTAGTATGCCTCTACTAGACTAGCTCATTGATCAAATATGGTTATGTTTCCTAGCCATAGACATGAGTTGTCATTTGATCAACGGGATCACATCATTAGGAGAATGATCTGATGGACAAGACCCATCCGTTAGCTTAGCACTATGATCGTTTAAGTTTTACTGCTATTGCTTTCTTCATGACTTATACATGTTCCTATGACTATGAGATTATGCAACTCCCGAATACCGGAGGAACACTTTGTGTGCTACCAAACGTCACAACGTAACTGGGTGATTATAAAGGTACTCTACAGGCGTCTCCGAAGGTACTTGTTGGGTTGGCGTATTTCGAGATTAGGATTTGTCACTCCGATTGTCGGAGAGGTATCTCTGGGCCCACTCGGTAATGCACATCACTACAAGCCTTGCAAGCATTGCAGCTAATGAGTTAGTTGCGGGATGATGTATTACGGAACGAGTAAAGAGACTTGTTGGTAACGAGATTGAACTAGGTATTGAGATACCAATGATCGAATCTCGGGCATGTAACATACCGATGACAAAGGGAACAATGTATGTTGTTATGCGGTTTGACCGATAAAGATCTTCGTAGAATATGTGGGAGCCAATATGAGCATCCAGGTTCCGCTATTGGTTATTGACCGGAGACGTGTCTCGGTCATGTCTACATAGTTCTCGAACCCGTAGGGTCCGCACGCTTAAGGTTTCGATGATAGTTTTATTACGAGTTTATGAGTTTTGATGTACCGAAGGAGTTCGGAGTCCCGGATGAGATCGGGGACATGACGAGGAGTCTCAAAATGGTCGAGACGTAAAAATCGATATATTGGACGACTATATTCGGACATCGGAAAGGTTCCGAGTGATTCGGGTATTTTTGAAGTACCGGGGAGTTACGGGAATAGAGGAGAGAGGCCAAAAGGAAGGAGGCGTGCACCCCCCTTCTGGTCCGAATTGGACAAGGGGTGCCGCCCCCTTTTCCTTCTCCCTCTCCCCCTCTTTCCTTCTCTCCTACCTTGGAAAGGAAAGGGGAATCCTACTAGGACTTGGGAGTCCTAGTAGGACTCCCCACACTTGGTGCGCCCCCTCTAGGGCCGGCCTCTCCCTTCCTCCTTTATATACGGGTGCAGGGGGGCACCTCTAGACACAACAATTGATCTCTTGATCTCTTAGCCGTGTGCGGTGCCCCCCTCCACCATAGTTCTCCTCGATAAATATTGTAGCGGTGCTTAGGCGAAGCCCTGCGACGGTAGAACATCAAGATCGTCACCACGCCGTCGTGCTGACGGAACTCTCCCTCGACACTCGGCTGGATCGGAGTTCGAGGGACGTCATCGAGCTGAACGTGTGCTAGAACTCGGAGGTGCCGTAGTTTCGGTGCTTGATAGGTCGGGCCGTGAAGACGAACGACTACATCAACCGCGTTGTTCTAACGCTTCCGCTTTTGGTCTACGAGGGTACGTAGACTCACTCTCCCCTCTCGTTGCTATGCATCTGGTAGATAGATCTTGCGTGATCGTAGGAAAATTTTGAAAATACTACGTTTCCCATCACGAGGACGTTCGATTCGTCAAGTACCTCTCCGAAACGGTACGTGAATGGCTACTTCCCTCGACGTCCCGAACCGCTCCAAATGCACGCTTCAAAGGTATACCACCGAGTCGACGCACGTGAATGAATGAATGCTTGTGTTGTATGAGATGCACTCGCTTGTTTGCCTCGAGTCCGAGTGCCCCTCGTTTGCCTTGTCGCCGATTCGTGGGAACCCGGGAACGGGATCACCCCATCTCTTTTGCATGTCACGCTCTTCGTCATCTTTTGCACCGGACTCTCAACGAGTTACCGGAACCGATATGTTGCGTGGCATCATTTTCGGATTCACCACCGTGGCCCCTTTCTTTCCACCACGGTGACAAATGCTTCATATCTCTTCATGTTAACTTTTACTAAAAATTGCATAAAACTTGATCATGTTATCCGGATCATCATAACAACCTTTAAATGCTTAAATGTTGTTTGCTTCAATAATTGCTAAATTGGTCATGGGGATTTTCCAGAATTGTTGTTGTTATTTCCGGCCTCATTTAAAATGCCTAGATAGTGTAGTTTTACTTATGCTTCACCTTTTGCCATGTTTAATAAAAAACATTTAATCTTGTCTTGTAGATAAACGAGAGTCAACTAAATAAATATAATGTGGTGTTTCGTTAATATGCAACTCTTTGCATATTGAGCTCCACTTAAATTGTAGTGTTGTTTGTGCTTTTGCCATGCCATGCATAATTAAACCGGACATGCATCATATTTGGTTGTGCATCATGCCATGGTTATGAGATGTGTGTTTACCGTGTTGTTTGCTTCTTTCCTGTATGCTTCTCTCGGTAGCTTCGGTTTCGTTCCGGAGTTGTGAGGTTTTGTTCGACTACTTCATGGACTTGTTCTTCTTCTTTGCGGAATCCCAGGCAAGATGACCATCCCCTTGGATACCTTTACTAGCATTGCCATGCTTAGTTGTCTCGATGCTATCATTATATGTCGCGCTACCCATCATTATTGTCAGCCCCTCTCCTTGTTGCCATGAAACCTCTAACCTTTGACACATTCCCAGCAAACCGTTGTTTGGCTATGTTTCCCGCTTGCTCAGCCCCTCTTATAGCGTTGGTAGTTGCAGGTGAAGATGAAGATTGTTCCATGTTGGAACTTGATGCTTTGGGAATATCACAATATCTATTATTACTATTAACACACCTATATATTGGGCATGGGTGGAAGGCTTGGCCTTTTTCTCGGTGTTTTTTTCCACTCATGCCACCTTAGGAGCCAATAAACCGGCATTATGTTCCTTGATTTTGCGTTCCTTACATGGTTGGGTATATGGGGACCCCTTGACAGTTCGTCTTTGAATAAAACTTCTCCAGCAAGGCCCAACATTGGTTTTAATTTGCAACAAAATAAAAACTTAATTAATTAATTGCATAGGGAGTTAGCGCTACCCGAGGATTCTTCTACATACAGGGGGGCAGTGTTGATGGTGTTGGTCCCAAACTAGAGCCACTTGCGACGCCACCCAGTTATCTGGGGTCTTCGGTTGCTGTATGTAGTACTCATCTGGACGTGGCCTGAGATGAGATACGCGCGGCTACTATCAGGGTGTCGGCACGCCGGGAGGTCTTGCTGGACTTGTTTTACCATTGTCGAAATGTCTTGTGCACCTGGATTCCGAGCCTGATCGGATTGTCCCTAAGATAAGGGGTGATAATATTATTATTACTTCTGCTGATCGTGAGAGCTTGTGATGGGCTAAGTTGGGACACCCTGCAGGGTTATGATCTTTCGAAAGCCGTGCCCGCGGTTATGTGGCAGATGGGAATTTGTTAATGTCCGGTTGTAGAAAACTTGACAGAGGATCCGAAGTAAAACACACAACTGTGTGAGTAACCGTGACTGTCTCTTTTCACTTTGAGAAGAGAACACGGTGGGGTTATGTTTGACTCGTAGGTAGTGCAGGATCTTTAGCGATCACTACTAGTTGCGACCGTTTGCGTAGATGCTCATCTTATTCTTGTACTCGTATGTTAGCCACCATATTATGCTTAGCCGATGCTGCAACCTCACCACTACCCTTTTCCATACCCTTAAAGCTTTGCTAGTCTTGATACCCATGGTTATGGGATTGCTGAGTCCTCGTGGCTCACAGATACTACAACACCAGATGCAGGTACCGCTGAGAATAGTGCAGGAGATGTTTCAGAACTTCACTGGGAGCTCGATGAAGAGAGTGGCCGTATGTATGTGACGTTTTCGACGATCAGTAGTGGTTCCTACTAGGGGCGATCGGACCTTGTGTTTATGGTATCTTTCACTTGGATCTCGTCCGTAGTCGGACTCTGATGTTATTTGGATGATGATTGTTTATGTAATGCATTGTGTGACGTGGCGAGTGTAAGCTGATGGGCCTCTAACCCCTCGTTGGTTACCCCAGGTGGAAGGTGTGAGATGCAGTGTTGTGGAAGTTTTTCCCTTAGCAAAGATGCCAAGGATCGAATCCCCAGAGACTCATAGGTTCAACAAGTAGGTGTCAACTGCTAACGGCGCCAGATATTAGCAATCAACGTGGACCTGCACACAGATACAAATAACTTTGCTCCCAACGAGTACAGAGAGGTTGTCAATCCCTCCGGCCTTGTAGTTCACAAAGGATTAAACGCAAATGATAGTAGTGATAGATAATGTTTGCAATAGTAAATAAAAGCGAAAAGTAAATAGCGGATGTGATCAATGATGGTAATATGGACCGGAGTCTCATGATGTTCGCTAGTGATGTCTCTCTCCCAAAAGACGATAAAACAGCTATGTGAGGTAAACGAATTACAGCTGGGCAATTGACAGGACCACGAACGCAAACCAATGCTGACTACATTGCAAGAAAGGTTGAGGTTCAAAGCATGGGCGGTACGCCAAAGTAAGTAGACCGAAATCCATCAATATCTACTACTAATCATCCACCTTGAGATATCTATCCAGAACATCTCACTGGTATTAAGTTGCGAGTCCCACCCATAGTGTAAACTCAAAGCAACAGACAACTGCATTAAAAGAACTTTGCGTAAAGTAAACAATCCTTGCACCCGCGGGCACAAGCACCGTTGTTTTCCCCCTTGTGGCAACAGCACATCCCCTAGACTCATGTTTCTATCACTCAAGCTAGTCATCGAGGGGCATGAACCCACAATCGAGCATAAAGTTCCCTCTTGGAGTCACTACCTACTACTTGGCCAAAGCAATAAATAACAACGGAGAACATGCAAGAATTACTTATGAACATAAATATAAAAGAGGTAGATCAAATATATTACTCAAGATCAATCTGAACATAATCTCATAATCCATCGGATCCCAACAAACTCAACATAGCAACAGCATAAGGATTACATATGTGCCTCGATCATGTAGGGCAGCTCACGAGGACTAATTAGTGAAGCACAAGAACGGGAGGAGAACATCACATAGCTACTGGTCATGGACTCATGGTCCAAGGGAGACTACTCACAACTCATCCGGGAGGCGTCCATGGTGGTGGAGAGGCTCCCGATGGTGATCCTCCCCTCCGGCAGGATGCCGGGAAGAGTTCTCCTGGTGCTCCCGATCTTGGAAGCGGTGGCGGCGGCGGAACAGAGATGAGATCGCGAAAAGAGTTCCCGTCCCGAGGGTTTCGAAGGAATCTCTAAATATATGCCAAAGGGGGGCACCAGACGGGGCTCGGGGGGCCCAGGCGCCCCCCCGGCGCGGCCCAGGGGGGGCGCGCCGCCAGGGCGCCTGGAGCC
>LR738714.1:615638007-615803372 GCA_902687465.1 Secale cereale | reverse complement strand
CCCCCCCCCCCGGCTGTACTTCGGGCGCAAGGAAGTTTCCGGAACGGTGATTTTTTATATAATTTTTCTGGATTTTTCCTGGCAGTTCTTGTAACGTGAAAACCTGAAATACAGAAACAGCCGAAAACAGAAACTGGCACCAGGGTGCACTGGATTAGTAGGTTAGTCCAAATATGATCAAAAGTGTATGGAATTGTATGAATATCATAGCAATATCACCCAAAAGTGGCATGGAGCAAGCAGAAATTATAGATACGTTCTGGACGTATCATAAGCCAACTTCTCTTTTGCAATTTCATCCCTCTTTTACATAAGTCATGCAAAGATACCATACTTGAGATCATTCTAGTATGAGCTTATGCCTTTAAGTCGTGCCTCGACACATGGGAGGTATAATCTCATACTGGGCATTACAAGTTGGTAATCAGAGCCTTCTCCGACCTAGGAGCCCCCACTGATTGATCGAATCGTTGACGGTTGAGTCTAGGCACACACTTGAAAATGTTTTGAGTCCTATATATATATCGGAGAGTAGGATATCTTTTTACTCCTAATCTCTTTTCACTCTGGTGAGGACTCCTGAAGATTACTTATCTCTTCTACTCTCAAACATTCACTATTTTTTTTTGATCACGCGAGTATTGTTTGAATTGTTCCGATCGAGAACATTGTTCTCGATGCCTCCTGTCATTTAGGGGTTGTGGCAGTGTCCCGGGGAGTTGAGCTCCGAGGTGTTGTCGTCACAAATCTATCGCAGCAGTTCTGGAATACTAAAGACGGCCGACATCGAAAACTCTTATATGCGGTTAGTGGCAAGATAACCCCGACATCACCCAGTACTGGGGAGGTAGTTCGGGAGTATTGCCATAGCTTGTATAGCAGATGCGTTTCGAAGGTCCGAGGTAAACGGTTTCCGAAAATGACTGGTTATGTGTTGAAGGATGGATACAGCTGGATGTAGGATTAGAGTTGAGTGCGCGGTGCTTCCCCTGTATCCCCAACACCTGATTGCATAACTGGAAACTTTCAGAAATTAATAGGTGGGTTCTTCTAGTAGCTCGTAGGCATTCTTCCAACGAGTGCATGATATGAAGTTTGGGGTTCAACTTTGAGTGAAGAGGTTTTATGGGCGTTGTTCCAATCGGGAGTCGCATCTTAAAGGGTCCTTGGCTATGCTGATCCGGGGATTGCAACACCCTTTTGTAACACGTTCCATGAGCTTTCAGCACGAACATGTGGGATGAAGCTTCTATCATGTATTTGTTCTATCTGCTCCTTGTTGTTTTTATTTATCTTTTGTTCTCCCAAGTGGCTTCTCGACAAGTTGATGTACCATCAAGCTATGGAACTCACTCGTTCAATTCTCTGTTCGAATGATATTGTGAAGATAATGTTGCAACATATCTATCCTTTGTTTTTTGTTTTGATTCTGGTATCCGAGTTGCTTCGATGTCAAGTGTTGATTCCATACCTTTCCTAATCGGTGTTCTCATATTTCTATGGGAGTGCTAATCCTTCTTGACCATCGTGATTTTCATGTTAAATTCTTTTCAACCGGCGTGCTTCTCTTCAAGTTAAACCGATCTCTTCATCATTTGCAAGATCAACTCTCAATCTTTTCTCAACGATGTCTGTTTCATTCATCCCAAATTGTCTTTGTTTTCCCCGCCCTCCCTCCCTTCTTATCCTCGGAGTCAGAAATTCTAAAATGAAATATCCATTTTAATATTGTGATGTTTCTTCATTCTTTTCGTCAATGTCCTTATCAGGTGATTCTCAGGGAGATGCTCAGGAGCTTCAAGTTTTTCATTCTCCATTCGCGTTTCTTCTCCGATGGATTTAATTCAAGCCTTGGTGTTGATCATATCCTTCCTCTTGTTTCACATGTCTTTTCCCATGTTGAATTTCTTATTCGAAGTCTCTCTTGTTTATTCAACTCTCTCTAACTCTTCTCCGGAGTGTTTGAGGTATCTCAGAAGATTCGTGTTTCCATTCTTAATCCGTTCAAGCTATTTTGAGGATTGTCATCTTATTCAAGCCATTTAATTCAACCGGTGCAATATCTCTTAAGCAATCTTTTTCAACGGCGTTTTCTTTTGAGTGGGCCCTAACCCACAAGTCTTTTCCAGGATCTTTCCTAACTCTTCTGAATTTTTTCTGGAGTTATTCTGAAATTCCTTCCAAAGCGCGACGTAAGAATGATTTCCATCAGTCACATGCCTTCTCCAAGCTTGTTTTCAGTTATTTCATCTTTAGCTCCACCTTCCTCTTGTCATTCGTCCGGAGTATCTTGAAATTCTTCATGGCATTTCTCATCTTCATTTTAAACATTTGAAGACCGGAGAAGTGTTTCTCTTAAATCTTGGCCGTTCTCTTGAAGATTCGTGGTTCTAGCTTCATGCCATCCTCATTACTGTTCCGATTATGAGGAATTCTTTTATACCATCCGAAGCATTTCATGAATTCTTTCCATTGTGATCCTCCGAAGGCCATCATTTTAGAATATTTCTTCGTTCTCAGTTTTCAACTTTGTCCTCCAAATATTCTTCATTGATGCCTCTTTGTTCGTCTCCATATTCTACCGGTGCTTTGTTCAAGTATTCTTTAATCAATTCGCGATCTCTTCATTCTCTTGCATCTAAATTTTACTCAAGTGCTTTTCTTCCCGGTGGATTATTCTCTTTCATCACCCGGTCTCAATTCTTACGGTGGTTCGTCCAAGATTTCTCTTCCTTGTTATCGTATTAATCCATTCCTTCTTTCAAAACCCTACCGGTGATTCATTGAATACTCTCTCAAGTTTGTGCGAGATCTCTCTTTAATTCTTTGCAACAAGAATAAGAAGTAGGCCAAATCCGTTGCTGGTCATCAATTTAATTTGATGAAGGATAAGCATACAGTAAATCTTATTCTTATTTCCTCGAAGTGATTAATCTCTTTTTCCGGAGCTTGTTCATCATATCATATTCTCGGTTCCAAGTTGTTCATCTTGTTTTCCGGAGTTCCAAGTTATTTCTATTATATCATTTCAAACCTCCATCTAATTCATCGCAGGCCTTGAATCTTATTATTTTCATCTTTCACTTCTCGTGCTTTCATTACCGGAGTTCTTCATGGTGGTTCATCATCATTTAATTCATCCTCGAAGTCTTCATCAAGATTCTTTTTGGAGCTCAAGCATTCTTCATCATGCATTCCAATTGCAATCCTTTCTACCTTATCTTTTCAGATGGTGTTATGTCATTCTTGACAATTTCCTTCATGTTTCATGATTCACAAGTTATCAAGAATGAGAGATTTAAACCCGTCAATTTCTTCGTTGGAGTTATCTTGGTATAGATTTCACCTAAAGCCTTCCATTGGGATTGTTGCCAATTATGGTGCTTATAAATGACCCAGGTCTTCATTTATCCTCCCGGTGAGATAAGTTTTTCATCTCCTTGTTGATCTCAATCCAATCAAATGTTTTCTTCAGTGGCCGGTTGTCACCTTATAGTTTTGAGATGTTTTCCATAAGCCCACAACGAGCTTATTCTTTTCGTTGTTGATTTTCCAACAACTCCGTTCAACCCTTCTTCGTAAGGTTGCTCTTTCAAATTCATTTGCTGTAGAAGTTATCATTTTCTTCTACTTTATTTCTTCCTAACAATCTAGCTTCTATTCTTTTGTTCCGGAGGTATTGTAATATTAATATCTTCATTCCATCATCTCGTTTTTATCAAGATCATATTCTTCCCTTGCTTGTCTATTTAACTGGAGTGTTGTGTCCTCCCTTCAAGTTCCGTCATCTTATCTAGTTTTTCCTCTGTTTTCAACCGGAGTGCTATCCAAATTATGTCATTCTTATTCCTTGGCTATACCATTGCAGTTTCATATTCTTTTGGTTCGTAAGCTCTTGTTTCATGTCTTTCAACCTACAAGGTTCTCGTAATGTACCTTGTTCCTCTTTTTTCTAACGGAGTGTTTTCATCTTCATTTATCTCTGTTGTATTCTTCTTTCAATTTGTTCAACCTCTCAAGGTTCGTGGTTTCACTCGTTTGTCGAAGAAGCAACTTTGTTTTACCTATTCATTTTTCGTTTTATCCGGTGCCATCTTCAGGATCTCGGGTCGAGATCCTCTGTTAGTGTGGGAGAGTTGTGACGCCCGAAGACTGACGCTCCAGAAGATTTCAGATGTTCCGGGTTCTCCCGTGTGTTTCATTTGTGCTTGCTTTATTTATTTTGCATTGCATCATGTCATCATGCCATCAAGTCTTTTAATTTTAAAAACTCAACTAAATAAACCGTATGGATCCTCGATCCATTTAAACCGAGGGAATTCACTGGCGACTTCTCTTTATAACATATCCTCCCGATAGTAGGGGGCTATTATAAAATATTCCATTTTTTCGGAATCACCCATATACACACTTGCAAAATAATTTTGTGCCTTTCCGCTTCAAGTTTGGTCCCCAAACTTTGTCCATAAATTCTTTCGTCTTTTCCTCGAGCTCCACCAAAATTCTCAACATTTATGGGCACTTCGAAATCCGAGTCTTTGTTCAAACCTTTTTGAATTAAATTAAAAGGTTTTTGAATTTAATTTTTCAATCATGATCACTTTATTTTTCTTGGGTCAGCCTCATTTTTGCGAGTCCAAGAAAATTGCCCTCATGCCCAAACTCTACTCCTAACCCCCCTCTTTCTTTTCTTTTAATTCTCAGTTTTTTTTCCTTTTTTTCACTCTTAATTTTAAGAGAGGACCCAGCCCTTCAGGCCCTTCTGGCCCAAGCCCTCAGTACAGCACCCCAGGCCACCGCGGCCTCCCTAAGGCCCATCTGCAGCCGGCCCAGGTCACCTAAACCTACCCTAGTCCGACTGATCCACGCCCCTCTCTTCCCTCGCTCGTGCCGCCAGGCCTCAGCCGCCTCTCCCTTGATCCCTTCCTCTCTCCCTCGATCTCTCCCTTCCCCGATCCCGCGCCCCTCCGCCTCGCCTCTGGCCCCGCCGGACCGACTGCTCCATGGCCGCCGCAGGCCACTCCTTCCTCCGCTCGTGAGTTCAACTGCTCCGCCCTGCGCTCTACATTGACCGCGACGTCGCGCCTCTCCTCCCTATCTCCTCCTCGCCAAGCGCTGGTGACCGAGGCCCCGAGCGCGCCCGCGACCCCGCCTCGCCAGCTCGTCGTCACGCCACCGTCCCGACACCGAGCCGCCCCTGTTCCTCTGCGTTTGCCCCCATGGCGCTGCTCCCCGCTGGCTCTCCTCCGACCTCGCCCTCTTCGCCTCGACCCGAACCTCGCGGCCTTCACCGTGCGCGAAGCTGCTCCTCTGCCTGTGCGCTCGTCCCGGCCGCCGCCCTCCGCGCGCCTCGTCGCCCCGTGCATTATGGCTTTTGCCTCGCTCCCTCCTTCAGCAAGCCGTCGCCCGCCTGCCTGCTTGAGCATGCCCGAGGCCATGCCTCCTCTTCCCATCCTCTGCTCGGCCCCGAGTGGGTCGCGAGCATCGAGCTCCTCAGCATCTTCCTCCCTCGGTTCCCCAACGTCGACTGTATGCCAAGTCTGTTGTTGCTGCCACTGTACATAGACATGTACAACAACGCGGATTCGCCGAGTACGACACCACACGGGACCCGTCAAGTTCGACTACATGAACGAGTACCACGACGACCTTGGAGTACGACGGCATGAACATCTACAAAACGTGTACCACTACCTCCCACGACGACCGCGTCGACCCGTCAAGTTCAACTACGGAACGTGTACCACTACCATCGCCCCGAGGACGTTCAATTCGTCAAGTACCTCTCCGAAACAATACGTGAACGGCTACTTCCCTTGACGTCTCGAACCGCTCCAAATGCACGCTTCAAAGGTATACCACAGAGTCGACGCCCGTGAACGAATGAATGCTTGTGTTGTATGGGATGCACTCGCTTGTTTGCCTCGAGTCTGAGTGCCCCTCGTTTGCCTTGTCGCCGATCCGTGGGAACCCGGGAATGGGATCACCCCATCTCTTTTGCATGTCACGCTCTTCGTCATCTTTTGCACCGGACTCTCAACGAGTTACCGGAACCGATATGTTGCGTGGCATCATTTTCGGATTCGCCACCGTGGCCCCTTTCTTTCCACCACGGTGACAAATGCTTCATATCTCTTCATGTTAACTTTTACTAAAATTTGCATAAAACTTGATCATGTTATCCGCATCATCATAACAACCTTTAAATGCTTAAATGTTGTTTGCTTCAATAATTGCTAAATTGGTCATGGGGATTTTCCGGAATTGTTGTTGTTATTTACGGCCTCATTTAAAATGCCTAGATAGTGTAGTTTTACTTATGCTTCACCTTTTGCCATGTTTAATAAAAACATTTAATCTTGTCTTGTAGATAAACGAGAGTCAACTAAATAAATATAATGTGGTGTTTTGTAAATATGCAACTCTTTGCATATTGAGCTCCACTTAAATTGTAGTGTTGTTTGTGCTTTTGCCATGCCATGCATAATTAAACCGGACATGCATCATATTTGGTTGTGCATCATGCCATGGCTATGAGATGTCAGTTTACCGTGTTGTTTTCTTCTTTCCGGTATGCTTCTCTCGGTAGCTTCGGTTTTGTTCCGGAGTTGTGAGGTTTTGTTTGACTACTTCATGGACTTGTTCTTCTTCCTTTCGGAATCCCAGGCAAGATGACCATCCCCTTGGATACCTTTACTATCATTGCCATGCTTAGTTGTCTCGATGCTATCGTTATATGTCGCGCTACCCATCATTATTGTCAACCCCTCTCCTTGTTGCCATGAAACCTCTAACCTTTGACACATTCCTAGCAAACCGTTGTTTGGCTATGTTACCCGCTTGCTCAGCCCCTCTTATAGCGTTGTTAGTTGCAGGTGAAGATGAAGATTGTTCCATGTTGGTACTTTATGCTTTGGGAATATCACAATATCTATTATTATTATTAACACACCTATATAGTGGGCATGGGTGGAAGGCTTGGCCTTTTGCTCGGTGTTTTGTTCCACTCATGCCACCTTAGGAGCCGATAAACTGGCATTATGTTCCTTGATTTTGCGTTCCTTACACGGTTGGGTATATGGGGACCCCTTGACAGTTCGTCTTTGAATAAAACTTCTCCAGCAAGGCCCAACATTGGTTTCAATTTGCAACATATTAAAAACTTAATTAATTAATTGTATAGGGAGTTAGCGCTACCCGAGGATTCTTCTACATACAGGGGGGGCCAGTGATGATGGTGTTGGTCCCAAACTAGAGCCACTTGCGGCGCCACTGATGACCCACAACCGTAAGGGATCTATTGCAGTGTTTTCGATAAGTAAGAGGGTCGAACCCAACGAGGAGCTGAAGGTATTGATAAGCGATTCTGAGCAAGAATTTACTGCAAGCACTGAAAGATAACTTTTAGGGGTTTTCTCGGTATAAGCAACGGGAAAGTAAAAGCAAGTAATGTAAAAGGTACTGCGAGTAACAAGTGGCCCAATCCTTTCTTAGCAAAGGAGAGGCCTAGCAACTGAACTTATAAAGACTAAAGCATTCTTGAGGACACACGGGAGAGGTAGTCATGTGCTTTCGCCATATTCCGTATCGATACTATGTTATGTGTTGATAAGTGTTGAGTGGGTGGATCTATGCTAGTGCACTCTCTAGACTAAGATGAATGCACTCTTATGATTAAACACCTTGCAAGCATCCGCAGATACAAGATAGAATTTAAGGCAAAAGCCTAACCATAGCAATACGATCGAGGATCCATTATTCCCTTATGCAAAAGCGTGCGAACTGGGGTTCAGGTTTCTGTCACTCCGGCAACCCACCATAAGAATACACAATGTATTCTCCTAGGTCCTTAATAAGGCGAAGTGTTGGGTGTTCGACTCACACAACACCACTAGTAGAATGACAACACAACTTAAGTACCAAACAACACATATTACTTCAACAGCATATGACTACTAACAACAAGACTTTCCCCATGTCCTCAAGAACTAAGGTAACTACTCACAAGAAATAAAAGAGATCATGATCAGTGGGGATAAATATGTGATAAACAATCTGGACATAATAATATTTCTCCAACAAAACTCAATAGCATTCACCACAAAGTAGTAATCGACACCGATGGAGTAGAGAGGATAGGTAGTACGAGTTACAACACGAGTTGCGATGGTAAGATGAGATTTGGATGAAGATGGAGATGGTGCTGGTGTTGGGGATGATGTTGATGATGATCTCGATGATGCCCGTGACGATGGTGATGACGATGGCGACGATCTCCCCTTCCGGGAGGTGATCTCCCCGGCGGAATCTGCCCGCCGGAGATGCCCTTTTCTTCTCTGTAGGTTTCCGCCTCGGAGAGGCGGCGGAACTCCGTAAAAAGTCCCGTCCCTAGGGTTTTTGGATAACGGAGAGCATATATGCAAAAGGGGGCGGCCAGAGGTGGGCCAGGGGCTCCAGGCGCACCCCGGCGCGGCCAGGGGGGCGCCCCCAGGCCGCCTGGGCACCCTGTGGCCCCCCTCTGACTCCCCTTTTGCGTGTCTTCGT
Source organism: Secale cereale (assembly GCA_902687465.1). Classification (NCBI taxonomy): domain Eukaryota; kingdom Viridiplantae; phylum Streptophyta; class Magnoliopsida; order Poales; family Poaceae; genus Secale; species Secale cereale. The sequence continues at coordinate 615,794,828 of LR738714.1, read as the reverse complement.
GATTTATCTGAAAAATATCTCCCGTCAATTTTTAGGTAATTTGGAGGTATTCTTCTTCAGGAACTCAGTGTCCACTTTTTACTGTTGAATCCTGCGTCTGCTGTTCCGGCATCGGAAAGTTTGCAAACTGTGTAAATAGACCAAAACAACATAAGAACATCACCGTAACGTGAAATATATCAATGAATAAGGATAAATTATAATACAAAATAGTGATGCATTTTTGACGTATCAACACCCCCAAGCTTAGACCTCCCTTGTCCCCAAGCGAATATGAACTCGGTAAACCTGTCCACAAGTTTAGAGAGTGAAGTGTCGATAAATAGAATACGGACAAGAAGCATCATAGTTTCTTTACCAACTCAAATATCCTCAACAACAATCTTCAACTCATCAGGCCCTTATGAAAGAGTGATAACACTTATATTCGAAAGTAGGGCTAAGGAGACTCATTATATCATGGCAAACATGTCCTTCGGTCAAAGAACAACAAATAGATTTAACTTTTGCTCTTATATTTTGATGAGATCAATTGGAGCTCTTTGAAATAACATGTTAATAGGCAAGAAGTGAAAGTGTTAACACAAAGGAAGATATTTGCCTTAGCTGGGCATGACAAACAACTTATTTATCGAATGATAATGTCAACAAGGATATGATATGACAAATCTTAATGCAGCTTTATATGAATGAATCCTTATCAACATCAAACGTCTGCTCTCTTTGAGAAATAGAAGGAAGTAGGAATAACTGACTCAACTTAAAATTAAAAGATAGGCCCTGCTCTAGGGTAGTAGGGAAAACTCATGTGCTATCCTTAAATCAAACAGAATGAAAACAAATTTTGAGAGGTGCATGATTTGTCAACGAATGCTAATAAATAACTCAATTGCTTCTTGAACTGGACAAGTTTCGAGGAACGGCTCCCGCATGAGGACGATAACATCCTCTTATTCTCCTTTGTTTATCACTGCCAAAGTTTTCTGATTTATCATGAACAAAGCGTGAAGGAGGGTTTGTTTGTTATATTATTTTCGAGCCGGGCGCACCCTTGTCAGTTCCTTCTCGTATTATGGGTTTGCACATTAGACATGCAATCCCGGGGTGAACCTTGTCCAATTCAAAAAGACTATGAATTAGCTATTACTTCCTCATGAGCTAAAACAGAGGCACAAAATAAAAGATTTTGAACATTTAAGGATAACACATAAATTATATACTTTTAGGAGGTGGTAGTGGAATACCACGAGTAGGTAGGTATGGTGGACTCATATGGAAGGTATTGGTTTAAAGGGTATGGATGCACAAGCAGAATACCGCTTAGTACAGAGTTAGGCTAGCAAAGGTTTTGAGAGAGCAGTCAACTGATGATGACTAAGATGCAAAGCAATATAAAGCATGAACATTGAAATAAGCATAACACATCAAGTTGTCTTCCTTGTCAACATAACACTTCAAGCATAATAACATAAAGTTTTGGCTATGTTGATAATTTAAGAAAATCATGCTTGTTGTTATGACCAAAGCTATGTTTGCCAAGATTAAATAAAGTTTCATGGCCATACCTGACATAAGGTCAATACTCCCCATAAGAATCATCATATAAGGTCGATTGCATCAAGAGAATACCGAGTGCAGCAAAAAGAACCGATAAACTTCTCATTAATATTCCATCATAGACGACTCCACACTCACGGATACAATTCTTCACCGAAGGAGCGATAGACCTCAATGCACACACCTATCTCATATAACAACCTCCCTAGACATGATACGACTCTACTTGACTCTAAAAGACGAAAGGTAAAGATAAAGATACCGGGCACTCCCCCAAGCTTGGAACAAGCCAAGGGAATGCCATTACCCTAGGAGATTTCACTCATCATTCTTGTTGGCGTTGATCACGTAGTCCTTGGAGAAACTCTTCCATGGATATCTTGCTAAAGTCTCATATGATAAGCTCGTCTCCTAAATCCTGCATTCAGCACCCAAACTCATGCGCATAAACCTTAGTTCATACTCACAGTTCTGGTTATGTAGATCATTAATTTGCCCTTGGAGCTCTATAATTCTTTCTTCAGACGCGGTGATTCTTTCCCACATCTCCTTCATCTCCTTCAGGAAGTAGTTCTTCAGTTCGTTGGTGATGTCAAAGTTAGCTTCGACACCACGCTCGATCATTTTCTTGTACTCGAAGACTTCTTGCTCCAATTCTTCCAGCCTGGCCTGGATGCTCCCCTCCTTGACAGGTCCCTTCAGATCTTCTTGATGAAGGACGCCGTCCTTCATCTGAACAACCTGAGGGTGCTTCTTCACCTCAGCGAGGTAAGGGTTGATGACGTTGACGACGAACTTGTCCTTGGGGGAACTTGGAGAAGCCATGGCACCTAAATTCAGCTGAAAGATTCCCTGGCAGAAACAGACTGAAGAGAAAACACGCGAAATCGCAAGATATGTTGCCGGAACAATCTGGGCAAATATATAGGAAAAATTTATGCACAGAAAGGAAGGTAACGGACCAAAGCGGGGTCGGAGGCGGACTCCCGGGTGTCCAGGCGGCCTACCGGCGCGGCCCAGGGGGGGCGCGCCAGGGGGGCGCCTGGACTCCCTGGAGGTCGTCTCCGGCTCCACTTAGGTTCGGAATTTTACTAATTTTGCAAAAACTCGTAATACGAAACTTTTATGGCGGTTCGCGATGTTTCCTTACCGTACTACATACCTTTTCTTTATTCTGCTTCTGCTGGCGTCTGAAACAGGGCTGCAACATGTTCTTCGTGGGTTGTTGTGTATATTATATTCACATCAACATCGACAGGGTCTCCTGCTATGTAATGTTTAAGTCTTTGCCCATTCACAACTTGAGGTTTGGTGCCTTCAAAATTATTAATCTTAATTGCACCAGACCAAGAAACTTCTTCAATATGAAATGGTCCTTCCCACCTGGAAAGTAGTTTACCTGGAGAAAACCTGAAACGGGATCTAAACAACAAAACTTTATCACCAACATTAAATTCACGTTTCAGAATCTTCCTATCATGCCACCTTTTTACCTTTTCCTTGAACATTTTAGCGCTCTCGTAAGCTTCACTCCTCCATTCATCTAGATAAGTCAAGTTCATGAGACGCTTCTCACCAGCTAGTTTTGGGTCAGCGTTAAGCTCTCTAACACCCCAGAAAGCTTTGTGCTCTAACTCTAATGGCAAATGGCAAGCCTTGCCATACACCATCTTATAGGGGGACATGCCCATGGGGTTTTTGTAAGCAGTTCTATATGCCCACAAAGCATCTCCTAACTTATTTGACGAGTCCTTTCTACTTTTGTTTACTGTTTTCTGCAAGATCAACTTAATCTCTCTATTGGTGAGCTCAACTTGCCGACTAGTTTGAGGATGATATGGTGAAGCAACTCTATGATTAACATCGTATTTAGCCAAAGCTTTTCTGAAAGCTCCGTGCGTGAAGTGTGATCCTCCATCGGTCATGAGGTACCTTGGTACACCAAACCTAGGAAAAATTACATCTTTAAGCATTTTCAAAGATGTCTTGTGATCAGCACTTTCAGTGGGGATTGCTTCAACCCACTTGGTCACATAATCAACAGCTACTAAAATGTGAGTGTACTTGTGTGAAGAAGGAAAAGGACCCATAAAATCAAAACCCCAACATCGAAAGGTTCAATCACTAGTGAGTAATTCATAGGCATCTCATTCCTTCTACTAATGTTACCAACTCTCTGACATTTATCACAGGCTAAAACATAATTTCTAGCATCTTTAAAGAGAGTGGGCCAATAAAAACCTGATTGAAGAACCTTATGTGCAGTCCTCTCACCGGCATGATGTCCTCCATAGGAACTATCATGACACGGTCTGAGAATGTCCTTCTGCTCATGTTCCGGAATGCATCTTCTCACGATCCTGTCGGGACCTTCTTTGAAAAGATATGGGTCATCCCAAAAGTAGTGCCTCAAATCATGAAAGAACTTCTTCCTTTGCTGAAATGTTAGACCTGGAGGCAAATACTTTGCAACAATAAAATTAGCATAATCTGCATACCAAGGATCGGAAAGAGGTTGTACTTTTACAACGGCAAGTTGCTCGTCTGGAAAACTATCGTTAACTGGGATGGGGTCGTGCGGTATATCTTCCATCCTTGAAAGATTGTCCGCCACCGGATTGTCTTCCCCTTTCCTATCAACAATCTGCAAATCAAATTCTTGAAGAAGGAGTACCCATCTGATAAGCCTTGGCTTGGCATCCTTCTTTGTCATAAGATACTTAATGGCAGCATGATCAGTATGAATAATAACTTTGGAATCAACAATATACTGCCTAAACTTATCACAAGCAAAAACTACAGCTAAGAATTCCTTCTCAGTAGTAGCATAATTTCTTTGAGCACTATCAAGGGTTTTACTAGCATAATGTATAACATTCAATTTCTTATCAACTCTTTGTCCTAAAACAGCTCCAACAGCAAAATCACTTGCATCACACATAATCTCAAAAGGTTAATTCCAGTCAGGTGGTTGTACTATAGGAGCAGTTATTAAAGCTTTCTTAAGGACTTCAAAAGCTTCCTTACAATTTTCATCAAAAACAAAAGGAACATCCTTCTGGAGAAGATTAGTGAGGGGTCTCGAGGTTTTAGAAAAGTCTTTAATAAATATTCTATAAAAACCTGCATGACCGAGAAAACTGCGAATACCTTTGATGTCCCTTGGATAGGGCATCCTCTCAATAGCTTCGATCTTGGCCTTGTCCACTTCAATTCCCCTTTCAGAAATCTTGTGACCAAGAACAATTCCTTCATTAACCATAAAGTGGCACTTTTCCCAGTTGAGTACCAAATTTGTCTCCTCGCATCTCTGCAAAACTTTATTAAGGTTGTGAAGACAATGGTCAAAAGAAGTTCCATAGACGGAGAAATCGTCCATGAAGACTTCCATAATATCCCCACAGAAACCATGAAAGATAGCAGACATACACCTTTGAAAAGTAGCAGGGGCATTACATAAACCAAAAGGCATACGCCTGTAAGCATAAGTACCAAAGGGACAAGTAAAAGTGGTCTTCTCTTGATCGGCAGTGTTAACATGAATTTGAGAGAAGCCAGAATAACCACCGAGATAACAAAAGTGGGTATTTGTGGATAACCTTTCAAGCATATGGTCGATGAACGGCAACGGGTAGTGATCCTTCCTGGTTGCCTTGTTCAACTTCCTGTAATCAATACACATTCTATATCCAATAATAATCCTCTGAGGTATTAATTCATTTTTATCATTAGGAACCACAGTTGTACCTCCTTTCTTAGGAACACAATGTACCGGACTTACCCACTTACTATCAGCTATAGGGTAGATAATACCTGCGGCTAGAAGCTTGAGAATCTCAGTTCTCACAACATCCATCATCTTCGGGTTCAACCGTCGTTGATGATCAACAACTGGTTTAGCATCAGGCTCAAGGTTGATAGTATGTTGACAGATCGATGGACTAATCCCCTTAAGGTCATCAAGGGTGTAGCCAATTACGCCTCGGTGTTTACGAAGTACTTCCAATAATCGCTCTTCCTCATATCCTGAAAGGTTAGAATTGATAATAACAGGATATATTTTCTTTTCATCTAAATAAGCATACTTGAGCGTATCGGGAAGAGGTTTAAGATCGAACACCGGGTCTTCTTTTGGTTTTGATAAAATTCCCAAAGGTTCAACCGGAAGGTTGTGCTTCAGGATAGCAGGCTGCCTCAAGAATATTTCATCTAGTTCATTTCTTTCCTTCATATGCAAATCATTCTCGTGGTCCTCCATATATTGCTGCAAATGATCATTAGGGGGAATAGCAATAGAGGCAATACTTTCTATAATTTTATCATTACTAGGTAAATCAGTACCACGAGGCTGCTTAGAGAACTTAGAAAAATTAAATTCATATGGCTCACCATCGAATTCAACAGAAACTTTACCTTTCTTGCAATCTATTATAGCTCCACAAGTTCTAAGAAAAGGTCTACCAAAAATAATTGGACAAAAATTATCTCTCTCTGAACCAAGTACTAAAAAGTCGGTAGGGTATTTTACCTTTCCACATAGGACTTCAACGTCCCTCACAATTCCGATAGGAGAGATAGTTGTTCTGTTTGCAAGATGAATAGTAACATCAACTTCTTCAAGTTCACAAGGGGAAATCTCACCGATGATCTCTTCATAAAGTGAGTAAGGAATAGCACTTGCACTCGATCCCAAATCGCATAGCCCATAATAATTGTGATCTCCTATTTTAACAGATACCACTGGAGTACCTGAAATTGGGCCTTTATTTTTGGCTGTGACAAGGTTAGTGGAAACAGCACAAAAATTTATATTGGAATCCAAAACATCATCACTAGCAAGGTCTTTAATCAATGCAACTTGAGGATCGACCCTGATCTGGTCCTCAGGCTCATCAACTCTTCTCTCACTTTTATTTATTATGCCTGTCACAAGAGAGTGCTCCCTTATCCTCGTGGGAAAAGGAGGCTTTTCATATATAACTGCAGGCAAAATTGGGTCAGCAACACAAATATCAATAGGTGGGTCTTTAAAAGGTTCATGGTGCTGGTCTCTCTTCTTTTTAAAAGAATCAACGTGAGAGGCAAAATTCTTACATAAATCAATCACTAGATGGGAATCAAGACCAATCTTAGAGCAAAAAGCATTGAAGTAATCAGTTTTCACATAGCTCTCAATATAATCATATTCATAATTTATAGCGGGTTCAATAGCTTTATCAATTTCCCAATCTTCGGTATTCCTCTGGATTCTTTCAAGGAGATCCCACCTTTCTTCAACACTCTTCTTCTGAAACACCCCACTAGAGGAGGCATCCAGCATCTCCCTATCCTGACGAGAAAGCCTGGCATAAAAATTTGTAAGTATAATTTCCTTGGGAAGCTTATGAATAGGGCATTTGAGCATTAGGGACTTCAATCTCCCCCAAGCTTGAGCAATGCTTTCTCCGTCACGAGACCTAAAGTTATAGATATAATTCCTGTCTCGATGAATTTCATGAAGAGGATAAAACTTAGTATAAAAGAGAGACATAAGCTCCTGCCAGTCCAGCAAGTGTGAGTTATCGAGAAGCCCATACCAATCTGAAGCTTTATCTATAAGTGATACGACAAACAATTTCCTCATGACAAACTCCCTCGATACACCTGCAAGCTTAAATAATGAACATAGTTGTGACAGATATAGCAAGTGTTCACCGGGATGTCTGTCTCCTGCGTAACGATTAGCCAAAACATAATCGATAATACCAGCTGGTATTTTATAAGGCACAATTTCAGTAGGGGGAGGATCAACCACCACAGGTGTGGGGCGTCTTCCCGCAAGCAACGATCCAATAATAGGGTTGTCCATAAGGACAAGGAGCAGCAAATAGCAAAAATAAAAACAGAATTATATAAAAAAACTTTCTTACCAGTTTCACTTTATCAATAGCGCTACGCTTCCCGGCAACGGCGCCAGAAAATGGTACTTGATGACCCACAACCGTAAGGGATCTATTGCAGCGTTTTCGATAAGTAAGAGTGTCGAACCCAACGAGGAGCAGAAGGTATTGATAAGCGATTCTGAGCAAGAATTTACTGCAAGCACTGAAAGATAACTTTTAGGGGTTTTCTCGGTATAAGCAACGGGAAAGTAAAAGCAAGTAATGTAAAAGGTACTGCGAGTAACAAGTGGCCCAATCCTTTCTTAGCAAAGGAGAGGCCTAGCAACTAAACTTGTAAAGACTAAAGCGTTCTTGAGGACACACGGGAGAGGTAGTCATGTGCTTTCGCCATATTCCGTATCGATACTATGTTATGTGTTGATAAGTGTTGAGTGGGTGGATCTATGCTAGTGCACTCTCTAGACTAAGATGAATGCACTCTTATGATTAAACACCTTGCAAGCATCCGCAAATACAAGATAGAATTTAAGGCAAAAGCCTAACCATAGCAATACGATCGAGGATCCATTATTCCCTTATGCAAAAGCGTGCGAACTGGGGTTCAGGTTTCTGTCACTCCGGCAACCCACCATAAGCATTCTTTATACACAATGTATTCTCCTAGGTCCTTAATAAGGCGAAGTGTTGGGTGTTCGACTCACACAACACCACTAGTAGAATGACAACACAACTTAAGTATCAAACAACACATATTACTTCAACAGCATATGACTACTAACAACAAGACTTTCTCCATGTCCTCAAGAACTAAGGTAACTACTCACATGACATAAAAGAGATCATGATCAGTGGGGATAAATATGTGATAAAAAATCTGGACATAATAATATTTCTCCAACAAAACTCAATAGCATTCACCACAAAGTAGTAATCAACCCCGATGGAGTAGAGAGGATAGGTAGTACGAGTTACAACACGAGTTGCGATGGTAAGATGAGATTTGGATGAAGATGGAGATGGTGCTGGTGTTGGGGATGATGTTGATGATGATCTTGATGATGCCCGTGACGATGGTGATGACGATGGCGACGATCTCCCCTTCCGGGAGGTCATCTCCCCGGCGGAATCTGCCCGCCGGAGATGCCCTTTTCTTCTCTGTAGGTTTCCGCCTCGGAGCGGCGGCGGAACTCCATAAAAAGTCCTGTCCCTAGGGTTTTTGGATAACGGAGAGCATATATGCAAAAGGGGGTGGCCAGAGGTGGGCCAGGGGCTCCAGGCGCCCCCCCCGGTGCGGCCAGGGGTGGGCGCGCCCCCAGGCCGCCTGGGCACCCTGTGGCCCCCCTCCGACTCCCCTTTTGCGTGTCTTCGTGATTTATCTGAAAAATATCTCCCGTCAATTTTCAGGTACTTTGGAGGTATTCTTCTTCAGCAACTCAGTGTCCACTTTTTACTGCTGAATCCTGCGTCTGCTGTTCCGGCATCGGAAAGTTTGCAAACTGTGTAAAATAGACCAAAACAACATAAGAACATCACCGTAACGTGAAATATATCAATGAATAAGGATAAATTATGATACAAAATAGTGATGCATTTTGGACGTATCAGCCACCCAGTTATCTGGGGTCTTCGGTTGCTGTACGTAGTGCTCATCCGGACGTGGCCTGAGACGAGATACGCACGGCTACTATCTGGGTGTCGGCACGCCGGGAGGTCTTGCTGGACTTGTTTTACCATTGTCGAAATGTCTTGTGCACCGGGATTCCGAGCCTGATCGGATTGTCCCTAAGATAAGGGGTGATAATATTATTATTACTTCTGCTGATCGTGAGAGCTTGTGATGGGCTAAGTTGGGACACCCCTGCAGGGTTATGATCTTTCGAAAGCCATGCCCGCGGTTATGTGGCAGATGGGAATTTGTTAATGTCCGGTTGTAGAAAACTTGACAGAGGATCCGAAGTAAAACACACAACTGTGTGAGTAACCGTGACTGTCTCTTTTCACTTTGAGAAGAGAACACGGTGGGGTTATGTTTGACTCGTAGGTAGTGCAGGATCTTTAGCGATCACTACTAGTTGCGACTATTTGCGTAGATGCTCATCTTATTCTTGTACTCGTAAGTTAGCCACCATATTATGCTTAGCCGCTGCTGCAACCTCACCACTACCCTTTTCCATACCCTTAAAGCTTTGCTAGTCTTGATACCCATGGTTATGGGATTGTTGAGTCCTCGTGGCTCACAGATACTACAACCCCAGATGCAGGTACCGCTAAGAATAGTGCAGGAGATGTTTCAGAACTTCACTGGGAGCTCGATGAAGAGAGTGGCCGTATGTATGTGACGTTTTCGACGATCAGTAGTGGTTCCTACTAGGGGCGATCGGACCTTGTGTTTATGGTATCTTTCATTTGGATCTTCGTCCGTAGTCGGACTCTGATGTTATTTGGATGATGATTGTTTATGTAATGCATTGTGTGACGTGGCGAGTGTAAGCCAACTTCTCTTTTGCAATTTCATCCCTCTTTTACATAAGTCGTGCAAAGATACCATACTTGAGATCATTCTAGTATGAGCTTATGCCTTTAAGTCGTGCCTCGACACGTGGGAGGTATAATCTCATACTGGGCATTACATCGATGCAGGGGTGTTGTGAAAGCAGAGACTGACAGAGATGGATCAGGAGCAGTCGCGTCGACATGCTCCCCAAAAACCTTATTGTCATTCTCCCGGACAGGATCTTAAACGACAGGGTTCCAGAGTCTCCTTCTATCCTTATATATAGGCCGTCAGGTAGATGGGCCTCGGCTCAGGCCCATGTCCGAGTCCGCAAACAGCCCATGTACCAACGTCTCGAACAGTGGCACTACTATACCGACTAGTCAATTAATCTGAGATTAATTAACCATTCTTGGCTGACAAAAATAATCTTCAGCTCGGCTCATTCCCGCGACCCGCGTCGCGTCGTGTCGCATCGTGACGAGGCGGGTGGCGGAGGAGGAGCGCGCGTGTACATATCTTCTTCCTAAGCTCCCAATGGCATGTGGTAGAGGAGCCCGGGGTCCTACTCTCACTCCACTAGGAGTATGGTACTAAACTTCCCACCATTTGCCATGCACCTAAGTGAGCCTTAGAGATTAACCAGAGATTATTGTCTTATATGAGGCTAAGCCCATCTATAATCCAATATATAGTACATTAACAAATATCACATAATACATATAAAAATAAAAATATAAGAAAAGACAACAGGGTAATTTGCATGTTGAGAGAGAGAGAGAGAGATGAGTATGTGGATAAAATGGCAATGATTCATTTGAACTACTGTCGTTTTTGAAAAATTTCACTTGTCAAAGATTTGGTATGTTATTATTTTGAGTGCTCCAAACTAAAAAAAACAGAGGTGGACGTTGGCTAACTCCGGTCTGGGTCCGGCGACCAATCCACACACGTATACTCTGTCCATTTTGGGGTCCATGTGGGAGATACCCTAAGAACTATAAGCCTGGAACTTTGCTTCATTGGCCTAGACCCACAAACACATTTTTTCCATTTTTATTTCATTTTCAGGTACTCCATCAGTTCCTAAATACAAATCTTTTTAGAGATTCAATATGTACTACATACGAAGCAAAATGAGTGAATTTACAATCTTAAATATGTCTATATACATTTATATGTAGTTCGTATTGAAATATCTATAAAAAGACTTATATTTAGAAACAGAAGGAGTATGCATTTTATTTATTCATTCGTTTGTATTGTGGATGTTGACATATTTTAATATAAACCGATTATACATAGAAAAAATGGCTGTTGAAATACCTAGTACACTTCACATTTGAAACATAAAGATTTCAAAAAAGAGTAAGGTATTTCTCACACATAATGATTCCTTAACGGAGACGGTCTGCATGACTTTTTTTTGCGAGAAAACTTCCAATCCATTCATCTTCAATCATATCAGTACAACGAATACCAGCAATAAAAATTAAATCCAGATCCGTAGATCACCTAGCGATGACTACAAGCATTAAAGCAAGCTGAAGGCGTGTCACCGTCATCACCCCTCCATCGCCGAAGTTGGGCACAACTTGTTGTAGTAGATAGTCGGGAAGTCATCGTGCTAAGCCCTCATAGGACCAGCACCCTAGAACAGCAACCGTTGCCGATGGAAAATAACGTAGATAGGAAGGATCCAAACCGAAGACACACGGACGTAGACGAACAACGACGAGATCCGAACAAATCCACCAAAGATAGATCTGCCGGAGACACACCTCCACACGCCCACCAACGATGCTAGACGCGCCGCCAGAACGGGGGCTAGGCGGCGAGACCTTTATTCCATCTTCACAGAGCCGCCGCCGTCTCGCCTTCTTGAGCAGGACACAAACCCTAGGAAGATTGAAAAAAAATTGACTAAAAATGGAGCCCTCCCGCCGGCCCTTGCCAGGATCTAATACGTCTCCAACGTATCTATAATTTTGATTGTTCCATGCTATTATTTATGAAGTCTTGGATGTTTAATGGGCTTTATCATTCACTTTTATATCATTTTTGGGACTAACCTACTAACCCAAAGGCCCAGTCCAGATTGCTGTTTTTTTGCCTATTTCAGGGTTTTGCGGAAATGTAATATCAAACGGATTCCAAACGGAATGAAACCTTCGCGAGAGATATTTTTGGAGGAAATCACGCACGAAAGACTTCAGGGCCAAGCCAGGGGACAGAGGGGCCATCCTCGAGGGTGGGGGCGCGCGCCCCTTCCCAGGGCGTGCCCCCTGCCTCGAGTGCAGCCCGTGTGGCCCCCGGTGCCCCCCTTCTTCCTATATATACCTACGTATCCCAGAAACTCCATACGCAGAGAGAAAACCCTAATTCCACTGCCGTAGCTGCTGTTCCCGTGGAGATCCCATCTTGGAGCCTGTTCCGGGAGGGGGATCCATCACGGAGGCCTTCATCATCATCATCATCATCGCCCTCAACATGAGTTGTGAGTAGTTTACCACAGACCTTCGGGTCCATAGCTAGTATCTAGATGGCTTCTTCTCTCTCTCTGGATCTCAATACAAAGTTCTCCTTGGTCTTCGAGGAGATCTATTCGATGTAATCTCTTTTTGCGGTGTGTTTGTCGAGATCCGATGAATTGTGAGTTTATGATCAAGGTTATCTATGAAAGATATTTGGTTCTTCTCTAAACTTTTTATGTGTGCTCATAATATCCTTGCATGTCTCTTCGAATTATTGGTTTGGTTTGGCCTACTAGATCTATAGTTCTTTCAATGGGAGAAGTGCTTGGCTTTGGGTTCAATCTTGCTGTGTCCTTTCCCAGTGACAGTCGGGGCAGCAAGGCACGTATTCTATTGTTGCCATCGAGGATAAAAAGATGGGGTTTTCATCATATTGCTTGAGTTTATCCCTCTAGATCATGTCATCCTTCTTAAGGCGTTACTCTGTTCGTATGAACTCAATACACTAGATGCATGCTGGATAGCGGTCGATATGTGGAGTAATAGTAGTAGATGCAGAATCGTTTCGGTCTACTTGTCTCGGACGTGATGCCTATATACAATGATCATGCCTAGATAGTCTCATAACTATTCGCTTTTCTATCAATTGCTCGACAGTAATTTGTTTACCCGCCGTAGAATACCGCTATCATGAGAGAAGCCACCTATGGCCCCCGGGTCTATTCTCAACATATCAATCTGCATCTACTTTACTTTTCTTGCTTTTATTTGCTGTTTTATTAAACCAAAAATACCAAAAATATTATCTTATCATCTCTATCAGATCTCACTCTCGTAAGTTACCGTAAAGGGATTGACAACCCCTTATCGTGTTGGCTGCGAAGTTCTTATTTGTTTGTGCATATGAGAGGGACTGGCGCATGGTCTCCTACTGGATTGATACCTTGGTTCTCAAAAACTGAGGGAAATACTTACGCTATTGTGCTGCATCTCCCTTTCCTCTTCGAGGGAATGCAACGCAAGCTCAAGAGGTAGAAAGAAGAATTTCTGGCGCCGTTGTCGGCGACGTTAGTGCTTGAAGGTATATCTTTAGATCTTGCAATCGAATCTTTTGGTTTCTTGTTTTATCACTAGTTTCGTTTATAAAAGAAAACTACAAAAAATGGAATTACGGTTACCTCATATGCTTCATCTTTTTAATATCTTTCGTGAAAATGATGGGAAGGAAAATTGTGCTCAAGTACTAGAAGAAGAATTACATAGAATGCTTGGCATAAAATATGTGCATGATGAGCATGATTGCAATGTTGTTAGTGTGAATCCTTTGAATATCCATGATGCTAATGATATGCAAAGCCACAAGCTTAGGGAAGCTATGTTTGATGAAGATGATATGTTTAGCCCCCGAAGTTTTGCTGAGCAAATTTATTATGATGAAAGCATGCCTCCTATTTATGATGATTATATTGATGAAAGTGGATTTGCAGAGGTCATGACTTTATTTAGTGATGAATCCACTATTTTGGAAGAGGTTCCAATTGATTATGAGAACAAAGTTGCTATCTATGATGATTATTGTGATGACTTGTATGCTATTAAGAATAATGATAACCATGAAACTTGTCATCGTGATTTTAGTTTTCAATTGGATTATGCCTCACATGATAGTTATTTTGTTGAGTTTGCTCCCACTACTATTGATGAGAAGAATTTTTCTTATGTGGAGAGTAGTAAAATTTCTATGCAAGTAGATCATGAAAAGAATGCTTTATGTGCTGGTTATATTGTTGAATTCGTTCACGATGCTACTGAAAATTATTATGAGAGAGGATCATATGCCTGTAAGAATTGCAATAATATTAAGTTTCCTCTCTATGTGCTTAAAGTTTTGGCGCTATGCTTGTTTTGCTTCCCTATGCTAGTAGATTATTGTTACCATAAGTTGTTTGCTCACAAAATCCCTATGCATAGGAAGTGGGTTAGACTTAAATGTTCTAGTCATATGCTTCATGATGCTCCCATTATGTTTCAATTCTTATCTTTTATGTGAGCATCATCATGTCAAGCTAGGGGCGTTAAACGATAGCGCTTGTTGGGAGGCAACCCAACTTTATTTTATGTTCTTTGCTTTTGCTGCTGTTAGGGAATAAATATTGCATCTAGCTTCTGTTTAGATGTGGTTTCATGTTTTGTTTAGTGTTTGTGCCAAGTAGAACCTTTGGGAAGACTTGTGTGAAGTTTATGTGATCTTGCTGTGAAAAACAGAATCGTTATCGCTTGCTAAAGTAGTCGTGGGATTTTACTGGAGCGAGATTTTTATTTGATTCTTTTTGCAGATGATTGGTAGACAAATTTCGCAAATTTACCAATTTAGTTTGAATTTTTTGGAGTTCCAGAAGTAGGCGAACACTGCACATTACTACAGACTATTCTGTCTTTGACAGATTCTGTTTTTCGTGTGTTGTTTGCTTATTCCAATGCATCTATGAGTAGTATTGGAGGATATGAACCATAGAGGAGTTGGAGTACAGTAGGTTTAACACCAATATAAACAAATAATGAATTCATTGATGAACCTTTGAGGAGTGGTTTGCTTTCTTATACTAACGGAGCTCACGAGAATTTTTGTCTAAGTTTTGTGTTGTGAAGTTTTCAAGTTTTGAGTATTGCTTTGATGGACTACGGAACAAGGAGTAGCAAAGGCCTAAGCTTGGGGATGACCATGAAACCCTAAGTAAATTCAAGATAATCAAAAGCCTAAGCTTGGGGATGCCCCGTGAAGGCATCCCCTCTTTCCTCTTCATTCATCAGTAACTATACTTGGAGCTATATTTTTACTCGCAACATGATATGTGTTTTGCTTGGAGCGTCTTGTATAATTTGAGTCCTTGCTTGTTAGTTTGACACAATCATACTTGCTGGACACACCTATTTGAGAGAGTTAAATATGGCCTAGAAATTATTAGAGCACTCTATGTGCTTCACTTATATCTTTTGAGTTGAATAGTTTTTGCTTTAGTGCTTCACTTATATCTTTTAGAGCACGGTGATGGTAATATTTTGTAGAAATTGTTGAACTCTCATGCTTCACTTATATCTATTTGAGAGTCTATTAAAACAGCATGGTAATGTGTTTAGGCTAAAGAAACTAGTCTTCACATGATAGACATCCAATGTCAATGTAGTAAAAAAATTCACACCAAGTGCATTGAATATAATAAGATGTTGGATGCTTGATAATTGTTTTGAGATATGAGGATAGTGATATTAGAGTCATGCTAGTGGAGTTATTATGAAATTGATAAATACTTGTGTTAAGGTTACTGATTCCCGTAGCATGCACGTATAGTGAACCGTTGTGTGACTAAGTTAAAGCATGAGGTATTTGTAGAGTGCCAACCTTTGTGTGGAGGTCGGGGGTGCGCGATGGTTAACTCCTACCAACCTCCTCCCTAGGAGCATGCGTTGATTGCTTTGTTTTGATGACTCGTAGATTTTTGCAATAAGTATATGAGTTCTTATGACTAATGTTGAGTCCATGGATTATACGCACTCTCACCCTTCCACCATTGCTAGCCTCTCTTGTACCGCGCAACTTTCGCCGGTGCCATAAATTCACTATATATCCTTCCTCAAAACAGCCACCATATTGTTCCTCAAAACAGCCACCACACCTACCTATCATGGCATTTCCATAGCCATTCCAAGATATATTGCCATGCAACTTTTCACCGTTCCATTCATATGACACACATCATATTGTCATATTGCCATTGCATGTTCATGTAGTTGACATCGTATTTGTGGCAAGGCCACCATGCATAATTTTCATACATGTCACTCTTGTTTCATTGCACATACCGGTACACCGCCGGAGGCATTCATATAGAGTCATACTTTGTTGTTGTAGTCTTGAGTTGTAATATCGAGTTGTAATGAAAGTGTGATGATCATCATTATTAGAGCATTGTCCCATGGGAGGAAAGGCTGAATCTATAAAGCCCCTCCGCAAAAAAAAAAGAAAAGAAAGGCCAAAAAAAGGCCAAAGAAAAAAAGAAAGGCCCAAAAAAAAGAAAAAAAAAGAAAAGCAAAAGGGACAATTGCCACTATCTTTTTCCACACTTATGCTTCAAAGTAGCACCATGTTCTTCATTGTAGAGAGTCTCATGCTTAGTCACTTTCATATGCTAGTGGGAATTTTCGTTATAGAACTTGGCTTGTATATTCCAACGATGGGCTTCCTCAAATGCCCTAGGTCTTCGTGAGCAAGCAAGTTGGATGCACACCCACTAGTTACTTTTGTAGAGCTTTCATTCATATTTAGCTCTAGTGCATCCGTTGCATGGCAATCCCTACTCACTCACATTGATATCTATTGATGGGCATCTCCATAGCCCGTTGATACGCCTAGTCGATGTGAGACTATCTCCCTCTTTTTGTCTTCTCCACAACCACCTCTATTCCACCCACAGTGCTATGTCCATGGCTCGCGCTCATGTATTGCATGAAAGTTGAAAGGTTTAAAAAGATAGAGCATGAAAACAAATACTTGGCTGAAATCGGGGTTGTGCATAATATGAATATTTAGTGTGATAACAAGGGAGCATAGCCAACACTATATGATTTTGTAGGGATAACTTTCTTTAGCCATAATATTTTGAGAAGACATGATTGCTTTGTTAGTATTGCTTGAAGTATTGTTATTTCTTATGTCAATATAGACTTTTATCTTGAATCCTTCAGATCTGAACATTCATGCCACAATTAAGAGAATTACATTGAAAAACTATATTGGTTAGCATTCCACATCAAAAATTCTTTCTTTATCATTTACCTACCCGAGGACGAGCAGGAATTAAGCTTGGGGATGCTTGATACGTCTCAAACGTATCTATAATTTTTTATTGTTCCATGCTAATATTTATGAAGTCTTGTATGTTTAATGGGCTTTATCATTCACTTTTATATCATTTTTGGGACTAACCTACTAACCCAAAGGCCCAGTCCAGATTGCTGTTTTTTTTGCCTATTTCAGGGTTTTGCAGAAAAGGAATATCAAACGGACTCCAAACGGAATGAAACCTTCGCGAGAGATATTTTTGGAGGAAATCACGCACGAAAGACTTCAGGGCCAAGCCAGGGGACAGAGGGGCCACCCTCGAGGGTGGGGGCGCCCCCCCTGCCTCGAGGGCAGCCCGTGTGGCCCCCGGTGCCCCCTTCTTCCTATATATACCTACGTACCCCAGAAACTCCATATGCAGAGAGAAAACCCTAATTCCACCACCGTAGCTGCTGTTCCCGTGGAGATCCCATCTTGGAGCCTGTTCCGGGAGGGGGATCCATCACGGAGGCCTTCATCATCATCATCATCGCCCTCAACATTAGTTGTGAGTAGTTTTCCACAGACCTTCAGGTCCATAGCTAGTATCTAGATGGCTTCTTCTCTCTCTCTGGATCTCAATACAAAGTTCTCCTCGGGCTTCGAGGAGATCTATTCGATGTAATCTCTTTTTGCGGTGTGTTTGTCGAGATCCGATGAATTGTGAGTTTATGATCAAGGTTATCTATGAAAGATATTTGGTTTTTCTTTGAACTTTTTATGTGTGCTCATAATATCCTTGCAAGTCTCTTCGAATTATTGGTTTGGTTTGGCCTACTAGATCTATAGATCTTGCAATGGGAGAAGTGCTTGGCTTTGGGTTCAATCTTGCGGTGTCCTTTCCCAGTGACAGTAGGGGCAGCAAGGCACGTATTGTATTGTTGCCATCGAGGATAAAAAGATGGGGTTTTCATCATATTGCTTGAGTTTATCCCTCTACATCATGTCATCTTTCTTAAAGCGTTACTCTGTTCGTATGAACTCAATACACTAGATGCATGCTGGATAACGGTCGATGTGTGGAGTAATTAATAGTAGTAGATGCAGAATCGTTTCGGTCTACTTGTCTCGGAGATGCCTATATACAATGATCATGCCTAGATAGTCTCATAATTATTCATTTTTCAATCAATTGCTCGACAGTAATTTGTTTACCCGCCGTAGAATACCGCTATCATGAGAGAAGCCACTAGAGAAAACTATGGCCCCCGGGTCTATTCTCAACATATCAATCTACATCCACTTTATTTTTCTTGCTTTTATTTGTTGTTTTATTAAACCAAAATTATTATCTTATCATCTCTATCAGATCTCACTCTCGTATGTGATCGTAAAGGGATTGACAACTCCTTATCGCGTTGGCTGTGAAGTTTTTATTTGTTTGTGCAGGTGCGAGGGACTGACGCGTGGTCTCCTACTGGATTGATACCTTGGTTCTCAAAAACTGAGGGAAATATTTACGCTACTGTGCTGCATCTCCCTTTCCTCTTCGAGAGAATACAACGCAAGCTCAAAAAATAGCAGGATCCACCGCGCCTCCATGGTCCTAGGGCCACCGAAGACAAGACGGGCCTGCGCCGGCGCCGGCGAGAAGTAGGAACCCTAACTTTCTTTCTTGGAGGAGGAGGAGGCGGCGACGGCAGGATCTTGACGTGCCAGTTGAGGATACAACACCTTCTTTCAAGTGTATATAAATGAGGGTGCCTGCGATCGATGCAGGGTGACCATTGCTATATTGCCACACGTCATAGCTTAGATTCCTGGAAAGACCAAAATTTAGGCAGCATGCATGCAACGCCAAGGGAGAGTTGTGGAAGTTGGTGACGGCGTGGTAAACAGACGGCATGGTAAAGAGATAATGTCAAACTGGATCACTATAGTACATTAATAAATAGTATCACAGAATACATAAAAAGATAACCAGGACACAAACGTGCACCTACAAATCGTTCAAACGGTCCCGAGAGCTAGCTTCTTGCCTTCTTCCATCCGCTGGCGATTCAGTCCTAGGTCGTCTCAGGGTCGTCAGGGCACCCACGGGCGCGCCACTCCTGGATCTCCCTGAGGAGGCGATGGGCCTCGTTGTCCTCAGCGTCCATCCGGGAAAAGAGCGGTCCGTATCGCTGCAAGATATCGGGGTTGGCCGCCGGGTCGCCCCAGTAATTGCGCTTGAACCGCTTCACCATGTCCATCTCGACAATGTACTCAAAGTTCTCCTCGTCGGGCTGCTCACGCTCCCTCTTCGTCGAGGTCGCGCCGTCCTGCATCTCCCTGTGGAGGCGATGGGCTTTGTTGTCCCCAGCGTCTTGCCGGGACATTACCGGCCCGTACCGCTGCAAGATATCGGGGTTGGCCGCAGGGTCGCCCGAGTGGCTGCTCTTGAACCGCTTCACCATGTCCGTCTCCACGACGTACTCAACCTTCTCCTCGTCCGGCTGCTCACGCGCCCTCTTCGTCGGGATCGCGGCGTCTGCCATCCACTGATCCGCCTCCGTGCCGCACGCGGTGGCCGCCATGCAGCAGTTGCCGCCGGCTACGCTGGTACGCACGTACGTAGAGGTGGCACTCGGCAGCCTTTTTTTAAACTAGTAGTAGGTAGTTCTAAACTTCTTTCTACTTTCGATGGTGCGGTGATTTATTGCTTTTCCTTGCGATTATATATACATATATATGTGCAGATCGGGGCTCGATAGTTGTAGCTGTAGGAATTTATGTGTCTGTAGCCTCGAGTTGACTTCCGGCCGAACTCGGTGGCTCGGCAACTGCGCGCACGCGCGCTCTCTCAGTCGGACTACATCGTTTCTGGTTTCCGTCAGGGGATCGGAAGGCACGACTCCTGCGCACGTACGGCCCACCAGTCCACCACGCGCGTATCTACTGTCGCGGCACCGGCTTTGCTACACCTACGTAATAGTGTGTTTAGGGCTCATCTAGATGTGACATAATGTCACATCTAAATATAACATCAGCTTCATTTCATCAAAGAATAAAGCCCACACTTCATCGTGATTGTTTGTTTGTTTGTTTGTTTATCCAAGCTCCAACTTGTCCTAATGGTGCACGATGAAGATGACTAACCCATTTGTATATTTATTCTTGCTCCAGGTGCAGTCTGGGTTTGTGAAGTCTAACAAGCCGTTAAACCAGATGTATTCATGCTTGTAAATTGCTTTGTAAAATGCACTGCCGTATACTCCCTTAGTTCCTGAATATAAGTTTTTTTTAGACATTTCAAATGAATTACAACATACGAATGTATGTAGACATATTTGATTGTAGATATACTCATTTTGCTTTGTATGTAGTCATTTGTTAAAATATTCGAGAACGATGGGAGTAGTAAGTGACGACTAATTAATTCTATTGCTAGTCAACAACATATAAATGAACATGCTATGCCTAATACTCTTCCAAATAATGACAATTAGTAGGCACACTATTACAAAGAGTAATAGAGACGAACAAATGGAAATCATGTACGCTTGACTCGCATCACAGTTCTCTACCATGTAACAAACTGTTTTTCTCTCTGTAAAAATGTTTTTGATTAATTTTGAAATTTTTGGTGAATACTTTGAAAATATAAAATGCGTTAAATAAATTGCATTTTACTTTTCATTTCTTTTTAGTCCTTAATCATACATTTTCAAATAAAAATCATCTGGTGGAAGGTCCTTTGTTGGAATGTACGGGGCCTCAACTCTGAAGCGCGTCAACTTGTTGTCAAGCAAAAGATCGATGAAAGTGGTTGTTCGGTTATTTGTCTCCAGGAAACCAAGTGCATGCACATTGATCAACGATTTCATCGAAAATTCTGCCCACGACGTTTCGACAATTTTGTCTATATTCTTTCTGAGGGGGCTTCTGGTGGTATTGTGGTAGTTTGGAATTCTTCTTTCTTTATTGGCAAGCTACTTGTTGCAAAACCATTTGGCATTGTGATTGAGTTCCGATCCGCGCACACGTCCGAAATTTGGACTCTTGTGACCGTTTATGGACCGTGTCAGGGTCCTGCCCGCGACGATTTCGTCCAATGGCTTTACAACCTCAATATCAATGCTGATGATAAGTGGCTATTACTGGGGGACTTTAACTTCATGAGATCGTTAGAGAATTGCAACCTTCCGGGGGGCAATGTCAATGATATGTTCTTGTTTAATGAAATTATTGGGCACCTCGGCCTCATTGAACTACCGATCAAAGGCAGACAATTCACCTGGTCTAACATGCAGGCACATCCGCTGCTGGAACAATTGGATTGGTTCTTTACCTCAGTAGCATGGACCTATGATCATCCCAATACTTTGGTTTATCCTCTAGCATGTACCACCTCTGATCATGTGCCTTGCGTTGTCTCTATTGCTACGTGTATACCCAAGGCCAAAGTTTTCCGTTTCGAGAACTATTGGATTGACCTACCTGGCTTCTTTGATTGTGTCTCTGCCGTGTGGAACCGTGATTTTAGACAGGTAAATGTTGCTTCCAGGATATCGGCCAAATTTAAAGCTCTCCGTTATGCTCTTAAACAATGGCATCTTAGTCTGGCTAAAGTGAAGGCACTTATTACTGACTGCGACAAGGTTATTTTATTTTTGGATAATCTTGAGGAGCTTAGGCCTTTGAGTTGGCCTGAGACAAACTTTCGGTGTATTGTTAAGTCCCATCTAGAGGACATACTGCACATGGAGTACATTTATTGGAAGCAACGTTGCACCATCAGGTCCATTAAAGTTGGGGAAGAGAATTCTAAATTCTTCCATGCAATGGCAACTGAGAGATATCGCAAGAACACGATCTCCTCTCTCAAAAACGCTACGGGAGACGTGATCACAGATCACCAACAGCTTGCTGGTATGTTCTGGTCTGACTTCAAACAACGAATGGGCCATGCTAAAGGAATACAAATGGATTTTGATCTTGCCTCCGTCATTGCTAAGGTGGATGGGCTTGAGGCTTTGTCCCGGCCTTTTTCAGATAAAGAAGTTGAGGATGTTGTTAAGCATATGCCTGTTGATCGTGCTCCGGGGCCAGATGGATTCACGGGGCTATTTCTGAAGAAGTGTTGGCCCATTCTGAAAAACGATTTTTTGTCGCTTGTCAGGGCTTTTTATGATGGTTCATGTGATCTGGAATGTTAGAATTCTTCTCTAATTACTCTCATTCCCAAGAAATTAAGCCCAGAGGTGGTTGGGGATTTTCGGCCAATATCTTTGACGAACACTTGCTTAAAGTTTGTCACGAAACTCTTAGCAAACATACTGCAACAGGTGATACTTCACTGTATTCATAAAAACCAGTATGGTTTTCTTCGCTGCCGTTTAATTCAGGACTGCTTAGCTTGGTGCTTCGAGTATATCCATCAGTGCAAAGCATCTAAAAGGCCAATCGTCCTTCTCAAGCTTGACTTCACAAAAGCTTTTGATACTCTTGAGCATGATACAATTCTCCAGATGTTGCACTATAAGGGTTTTGATGAACGCTGGTCTGGCTGGGTTGACACACTTTTATCATCTGGCTCTTCTTCTGTGCTTCTTAATGGGGTCCCTGATCAGCATTTTAAATGTCGCACTGGTGTTCGTCAAGGTGATCCCCTCTCCCCTTTATTGTTTGGCATTGCGGTGGATCTTCTTCAATCAGTGGTGAATGATATGTGTGCTCGTAATGTCCTCCGAATGCCAATTCCAACTGGTTCAAAGGACTATCCAATAGTTCAGTATGCAGATGACACGCTGATTATCCTTCCGGCTGCTGATGATCAGATCATTGCACTCAAACAGATGCTTGAAAAGTTTGCTCGAGCCACCGGATTAAGAATCAACTTCAGCAAATCATCCTTGACCCCCCAGAACTTGTCTGCTGAGGAAGGCTCTCGCATTGCTGCACTCTTGGGTTGTGAGGTGGGATCTTTGCCCTTCACCTATCTAGGTCTTCCTATGGGCACTTCTAGACCTACCGTGGCTGATCTATCGCCCCTAGTGGATCGTCTGGAGAGGCGCCTTTCAGCTTCGTCCTGTTTGCTGAATTAGGGCAGTCGCTTGCAGCTGCTGCAGTCCGTGCTGGCTTCCATGCCAATATATTTCTTGTGCTCTTTATCTCTCCCAAAGGGCATTCTTATACAGTTAGAGAGGATTATGCGTCAATGTCTCTGGAGGGCCAACTCTGAGACTCCACGTCAATCTCTAGCTGCATGGGATCTCATATGCCGACCCAAGAAGCATGGCGGCCTCGGAGTTACACACCTTGGCACACAGAATGAGCCCTTGCTCATGAAACATCTCTGCAATTCTTTCAACAAGCTTGATATACCTTGGGTTCAATTGCTCTGGGATTCTTTTTATGGTTCATCACCACCTCAAGCCACTCGTAGCTGTGGTTCTTTCTGGTGGCGGGATATTCTCAATCTCTATGATAAGTTCTGCACTCTCGCTGTCCCGCAAGTTCATGCAGGGGACACTGTGCTGTTTTGGGTCGACATGTGGCACATTGACAGTAGAGTTATATCGCTCCGGACCAGATTACCACACCTCTACTCATTTGTGCTCAATGACCTCATCACTGTCAAGGATTTTTTCGATGCACCATCTGAGGCTCAGAACTTTCATCTTCCTTTGTCTATTGAGTCCTTTCATGAGCTTCAGCAACTACAGTCTCTGTTGGCTCCTCTGCAACTTGATCCATCAACAAAAGATATCTGGCAATGGCCCTCCAAATCAGGCACCTTCCAGTCCAAATTGTACTATGATTTCACCTTCTCTCATATAGTGGTGGATCCAATCTTCAAATGGATCTGGAAATGCTCCTGCACACTAAAGATCAAGGTCTTTGGGTGGTTGCTCTTGATGGATCGACTTAACACAAGGGATATGATGCAACGAAGGCATTGGCATGTAGATGACGCTAACTGTGTTTTATGTCTTCTACCCCATCTTGAGAACCGGGGGCATCTCTTCTTTGCCTGTAACTTTAGCCAGCGAGTTTGGAATTATCTTGGAATATCCTGGACATCAGATGGTCACCACTCCACATACTCCATGGCTTTAGCAGCTCGACAGGATTTTGGTCAACCATTCTTCACTGAGGTAGTTTTAACTGCCTCTTGGAATATCTGGACTCAAAGGAATGGCAAAATTTTCAGAAATGAGCAGCCCAGCTTCAGATCCTGGAAACGAAATTTTGTATATGATATTTCTTTACTTGCTCATAGAATCAAATGTAAATATAGAGATAAGCTTCTATCTTGGATAGCCTCCCTCCAGTAGCTTAGTTGTAAGTAAACTCTCTCCTTCCTCCTTGTATTTATTTGTTTCTTTGTAACTTCACCCTTTTTGGGTTATTTTATTAATAAAACACTGTGAGGTTGTTGCCTTGCAGTACATAGTAAAAAAAAAATCATCTGGTCGTACCATCTAGAAAAATTGACATTTGAAAAATATTCATGCATTTTCAAAAAACATGTTCAGGTCACTAGAAAAAAATGTCTATGCAATGCAAGAAAAGTTTTCTAATTTCTAAAAATGGTTGGTACCATAAAAAATTGTTAAAGCATTTCAAAAATAGTTTTGTGACAAAAAGTTTACGTAGTGTAAAAAAAGGTTGATCACAATTCCAAAGTTGAGGATGGACTTGCAACTAGGGCAATTGAGATTAAAAAAACTTGGGGCCCAGTTGCAGGACAAGGGTGGACTTGCAGTTGAGGCAATAAAAAAGGGTCGAGCCCGGATGCAAATTGTTGGTGGACTTGCAATTCAGGAGGAAAAAAATATTAGGCTCAGTTGCAAGTATATAGTGGACTTGCAAATGAGGTTAAAAAAATCTGGCCCAGTTGCGAGTCGAGGATGAACATGCAACTAAGGGTGAAGAAGGTCGGGCCTAATTGCAAGTCAAGGTGGACTTGCAACTCAAGTGAAAAAAGGTCGTGCCAAGTTGCGAGTCAAGGGTGGACATGTAACTGACCTGGAAAAAAAGGACGGGCCGAGTTACGAGTCAAGGGTGAATTACAACAGAAACTAAAAGAATAAATCGGTTCCAAACCGAGCCCAGTTGCGAGTCAAGGGTGGACCTGCAATTGAGGCACAAAATTGGCGCATTTGCATGTTGAGGATGGACTTGCAACTAGGACAAAATCGTCGGCCCAGTTTGCAAGTTGAGAGTGAACTTGCAACTGAGATGGAAAAAAAAATTGGACCTAGTTGCAAGTTGAGGATTGACTTGCAACTGAGATGGAAAAAAATAGATTACGCTCCGTTGCAAGTAAAGGGTGGACTTGAACCTGAGATGGAAAGAAAGATCGGGCTCAGTTGTAAGTAAAGGGTGGACTGGCAACTAGGAAAAAAGAAATCGTCGACCTAGTTGCAAGTCGATGATGGATCTGCAAACTGGCAGGAAAAAGGACCGGCCCTAATTGCAAGTCAAAGGTGGAATTGTAACTGGCCGGGCTCAATTGCAAGTTGATCTGATACTTGCAACTAAGGGAAACAATTCACTTCGCTCGCAAATATATGAGAGGTGAAATGGAGTGAGAAGAGAGGGAGAGAGAGAGAGCGAAGAATGCAAGGGACAAGCTCCTTTTATCGTTGGTGTGTTTTCCTACGCAAAGCAACAACCCAAGAAAAAACACACATAAAAAATATAAATGGGCCGAAGCCGATAATGCGTCAACAAAAAAAGCACGCACGAGAAAAAAATATAACAAAAATGAAGTGACAAAGGCGATTCGAAATCAAATGCTCGCACGGAAAAAAGCAACTAAAGGTTGAAAAATAAAAACAAATAGCAGGACCATAGTTGCTTGGGCATTGCGCTTTTTGCAATTACATGGAGCTGTCACGTGTGTAGCTATGCATGGAGAAAAAAACATAAAGTACAAAATAATGGTAAATTTTACAATAAATAAGCTATAAAAAACTGTTGAAGTTTTGATGATTTTGAACTCTGATAATTGTGAAAGCTTTTCACACAACAAACAAAAGGACAAAAAAAACTACATATGAATAGGCACTTTAGGAAAATATAGAGAGAACAAAGTGACTAAGGAAAAACGGCACATAGACGTGTCCAGCGGCAGAAAAGAAAAAGAGACAAGTCAAAGGAAAATGAATTTGATAGATGGAAGTTGGAAAGTAGCACATGATGGGCCACTTGGGCCTCCTGCCCGATACATGTCCCAAGCAAAATTCTGGCCGGATCGCTCGCTCGGTCTGCGCTTCTGCCTTCGCGTGTCCACGCACGCACGTTTAATAAAAAAAAACACGGACCCTGACGCTTAAATCTGACGGTGGAGGATTTAGATGTGACTTAGAGCATCACCAACAGTCGTGCCAAAAGACGTGCGTGTGGTAAACTGCCATTTTACAGCGCACGGTACATATTCGCGCGCTTCAGCGGCGGCAGGAAACTAGCGCGCGTGGCGCGTGCTAGATTTGGCGCACAGCTTCCGGCGCGCCTATAAATCGCGGCGCTCGTCACACGGCTACCCACACTGCTACACACGCTCTCCCCCGCTTCTCGCCGCTTCCTCTTCTTCTTCCTCGCCGCTTCAGTGTCCCGCCACCGACGCGCCACCACCGCGTCACCATGCCGTCGGGCATCTTCGGGCTACTGCGGCGTCCGCGCGCGCCCCTCCGGCGCGTACTATGCGGAGATTCGGGCCGGCAACGTCCGCCTCGGCCTCGGCACTTTCGGGACGACGCACGTGGCCGCGCGCGCATACGACGTGGCGGCGTGGCGCCTAGATAGGCCTCGCTCGCAGCTCAACTTTCACGACGGCCACACGCGCCAGCAGGCACAGGACGTCGCCCCTCCGCCTCGTCTGATAACATACCAGGACCGTGAGGAACACCGTCGGCGGCAGCGCCGCCTCCTCATCTCCATGGAGGTCGAGCGAGCCATGGCAGAGTGGCGCCGGCGTCACCCGGAGGACGTCGCCAACGAGCAGGCCTTCTGGGTGGAGAGGACGGCAAGGTGCCAGGCGGAGCGGGTGGATCGGCGTCGGCGGAAGGCGCTGGCCATATCGCAGTGCGATCTCGTCAACGCCGGTGGGAAGTCGTTCTTCTCGGAATACGATGATCGTCGTGATGACGTCTGACTCTCTACCTCAGACCAAACCAGCGAGGATGATGATGAGGAGGATGACTCGGAATAGGACGGCTCTCTACCGCACCGCGGTTTATTGTTGCACCGTAGTACTATTTTAAAACTATGTAAAATATCTATGTATCATTTTCTATGCTTGAACTATATATCGTTTTCATCTATGGAACTATAACTCATTTAAAAAATGTAGCCCAAAGTGTTTGTGCGAGACCGCGCGCGCTGCATTTTAGCGTGTCTACTGGAGCTACGCACGCGCGCTGCATTTTACCGCGGCTGCTGGAGCCAGGGTTGTCCGCCGTGCCAAACAAGGCGATGGGCACGCTGTAAACCAGTTTTTAGCGCGCAGCGCGTTGGGCGGCCGTTGGAGATGCTCTTAACTATTACACATCTATATGTGAATTAGCAAAACCATACATAATAACTATCACTCAGTCCGTAAACTAATACTAGTTTACAGAGAGAGTACGAAACTTACGTATGAGCTGATCTGGGCTGATTTGGTTTGAAGAAAAAAAAAGGCCAGACCCACCCCCTAAAAATAGGGTGGGCGTAAACTAATACTCCCTCCGTCCGAAAATACTTATCATCAAAATGAATAAAAGGGGATGTATCCAGATGTATTTAGTTCTAGATACATTATTTTTTATCCATTTTGATGACAAGTATTTTCGTACGGAGGGAGTTTTACAGAGAGAGTACGAAACTTATGTATGAACTGATCTGGGCTGATTTGGTTGGAAGAAAACAATGGCCAGACCCATCCCCTAAAAATAGGGAAGGGGGGGGGGGTTGATGTGAAAGGAAAGTTACGTAGTGATACCTATTTTTCCTAATGCTTTTTCTCTTGTTTTGGACTCTAATTTTCATGATTTGAATGAAACTAACTCGGACTGACGTAGTTTTCAGCAGAACTATCATGGTGTTGTTTTTGTGCAGAAATAAAAGTTCTCAGAATGGAACGAAACTTTTTGGAGAATTATTTCAGAATAAAAAAAATACTGGAGCCAAGAATCACCGGAGGGGGGGCTGGGTGAGCACAATCCACCAGGGTGCGCCCCCTCCAGGCGCGCCTAGGCGGGTTGTGCCCACCTGGTGGCCTCACAGACCCTGAGCCGAACTCCATAAATACCTATTTTTCTATTAAAAAATCAGGGAGGAAGAATTATCTCGTTACACGATACGAAGCCGCCGCCGCCTCCTATTCTTCATCGGGAGGCCAGATATGGAGTCCGTTTGGGGCTCCAGAGAGGGGAATCTTCAGTCTTCTTCATCATTAACCCTCCTTCATCGCCAATTTCATGATGCTCTCCACTGAGAGTAAGTAATTCATTTGTAGGTTCGCTGGTCGGTGAGGAGTTGGATGAGATTGATCATGTAATCGCGTTAGTTTTGCTAGGGATTGATCCCTAGTATCCATTATGTTCGGAGATTGATGTATATATGACTTTGCCATGCTTAATACTTGACACTTTGGGCCCGGGTGCCATGAATTCAGATATGAACCGTTTATGTTTTCACCATTATATCTATGTTTTGGATCCCATCTTGCAAGTCATATTCACCTACTATGTGTTATAGTCCATGCATAAACCCCGAGTGACAATATTCGGGATACTTTCCAGTGATGACCTTAGTTTGAGGAGTTCATGTATTCACTATGTGCTAATGCTTTGTTCCGGTACTCTATTAAAAGGAGGCATTAATATCCCTTAGTTTCATTATGGACCCCGCTGCTACGCGAGGGTAGGACAAAAGATGTCATACAAGTTCTTTCCATAAGCACGTATGACTATTTACAGAATACATGTCTACATTATATTTATGAACTGGAGCTAGTCTTGTATCGCCCTAGGTTATGACTGTTATATGATGAATATCATCCAATAAATTGCCGATCCAATGCCTACAAATTTCGTACATATTGATCTTGCTAAGTTACTACTGCTGCTGTTACTATTACTACTGCTACACAATCATTGCTATCACTATTATTGTTACTATTGATGTTACCACTACTATCAAAACTATCGTACTAATGTGCTACTAAACACTTTGCTGCAGATAATTAATCTCCAGGTGTGGCTGAATTGACAACTCAATTGCTAATACTTGCAAATATTCTTTGGCCCCCCTTGTGTCAAATCTATAAATTTGGGTTGAATACTCTACCCTCGAAAACTGTTGCGACCCCCTATACTTGTGGGTTATCACGTAGCTTCACGTAACAAGTTACATAGGTGTACCATTTTTGGTCGCGACACTATGCAAGACCAAGACATGGTGTTGCCCAAACTCGCAGGTTTCTGTAGCTTCAGAGCCAAGCATGCAAGCTGGCTCAATATAACAGGGGCCGTCAGAAATACCTTTGAGATGTGGCGACAAGCAGGAGCAAGTCTTTTGAGCACCCTTTTGGGTACCCTCCGTGAGATATCAGAGTTGTTTTGATCTTTTCCTAAGGGCTTTTGGAGTCATTCAATGAATCGCACTAGGTAAAAACTCTAATGTACAGTCAAATTATCTTTATAATTTATCTTGATTTTGTGTAACTTAAAGTGTATGACTATGTGTTGTTATTTATGATTATGTGTTTTTGTTTAACATTTTTATGGGTTGCTTTATGGGAAGTTTTATTTTTTTATTTTTGAGAATGTGTTTTTGTACATTGTTGTGTAAAGTGTGTTGCTATTAATAATTTATGATTATATGTTGCTTTTCACAACTATTTTCTATTCAATTTGATGTGTTGTAAATATGGGTACTTTTACCTGCGGGTACCCATATATACTCTATCGGGTGATGGGTATGGAAAAGAGTTGTACTCTTAACGGGTATAGGTATGGGTGATAGGTAAGTTCAGGGTGGACGGGTAAGGGTATCGGGAGGCTCCACTGATGACCCACAAGTGTAGGGGATCTATCGTAGTCCTTTCGATAAGTAAGATTGTCGAACCCAATGAGGAGAAGAAGGAAATGATAGGCAGTTTTCAGTAAGGTATTTTCTGCAAGCACTGAAATTATAGGTAACCGATAGTTTTGTGATAAGATAATTGGTAGCAAGTGACGAATGGTAAAAGTAAATAAGGTGCAGCAAGGTGGCCCAATCCTTTGTGTAGCAAAGGACAATCCTGGACAAACTCTTATGCAAGGTAAAGTGCTCCCGAGGACATATGGGAATTATCGTCAAGCTAGTTTTCATCACGATCAACTGATTCGTGTTCGGTACTTTGATAATTTGGTATGTGGGTGGACCGGTGCTTGGGTGGACCGGTGCTTGGGTGCTGACCTTACTTGGACAAGCCTCCCACTTATAATTAACCTCTAATGCAAGCATCCGCAACTACAAAATAAGTATTAAGGTAAACCTAACCATAGCCTGAGACATATGGATCCAAATCAGCCCCTTACGAAGCAACGCATAAACTAGGGTTTAAGCTTCTGTCACTTTAGCAACCCATCATCTACTTATTACTTCCCAATGCCTTCCTCTAGGCCCAAATAATGGTGAAGTGTCATGTAGTCGACGTTCACATGACACCACTAGAGGAGAGATAACATACATCTCATCAAAATATCGAACGAAGACCAAATTCACATGACTACTAATAGCAAGATTTCTCCCATGTCCTCAGGAACAAAAGTAACTACTCACAAGACATAATATTGTTCATGATCAGAGGGGTATTAATATGCATAATGGATCTGAACATATGATCCTCCACCAAAAAAACCAACTAGCATCAACTACAAGGAGTAATCAACACTACTAGCAACCCATAGGTACCAATTTGAGGTTTGGGTACAAAGATTGGATACAAGAGATGAACTAGGGTTTGAGAGGAGATGGTGCTGGTGAAGGTGTTGATGAAGATAGCTCTCCCCAAGATGGGAGAGTTGTTGGTGATGACAGCGATGACGATTTCCCCCTCCCGGAGGGAAGTATCCCCGGCAGAACAGCTCTGCCGGAGCACTAGATTGGTTTCCGCCTCGGTTCCGCCTCGAGACGGCGGCGTCTGGTCCCGAAAGCCTCCTCTTGATTTTTTTTCCAGGTCAAAACGCTTCATATAGGAGAAGATGGGCACCGGGGACCCACCGGCTGGCCCTCGAGGCAGGGGGGCGTGCCCCCCCACCCTCGAGGCCAGCCAGTGGCCCCTCTCGTGGGTTTCTTTCGCCAGATATTTTTTATATTTTCCGAAACAATGTTCTGTGAAGTTTCAGGGCTTTTGGAGTTGTGCAGAATAGGTTTCCAGAGGTTGCTCCTTTTCCAGCCCAGAATTCCAGCTGCCGGCATTCTCCCTCTTCATGTAAACCTTGCAAAATAAGAGAGAAAAGGCATAAGTATTGTGACAAAACATGTATGAACAGCCCATAATGCAATAAATATCAACTTATAAGCATGATGCAAAATGGACATATCAACTCCCCCAAGCTTAGACCTCGCTTGTCCTCAAGCGAAAGCCAATATCGAAAAATATGTCCACATGTTTAGAGATAGAGGTGTCGATAAAAACAGAATACAGACATGAGGGCATCATGATCATTCTCATAACATCAACTTATATAAATGTAGTCATATGATCATTATGCTAAAGTAACAATTCATCCACAATATCAAGTATGAATCATAAACTTCATTGGAAACTAACAAACTTTGGTCTCGGTCATTGAATCAATTGCAATTTATCGTAACATCGGAAAGAGTCAATATAAGAGCTTTTCAGCAAGCCTACATACTCAACTATCATATAGTCTTTCACAATTGCTCACACTCACGCAATACTTATGTTTATGGAGTTTTAATCGGACACAGAGAAAGATAGGGGCTTATGGTGTTGCCTCCCAACCTTTTACCTCAAGGGTAATGTCAACAGTAATAGATCATGAAAACTTACATCCAAGTGGGTATATATGTCAGGATCTTTCCAAGACAATGTGCTTGCCAAAGGATAAAATGAAAAAAAGGAAAGGTGGATTTCACCTTGACACTTATAAGACAAGAATAAAAGATAGGCCCTTCGCAGAGGGAAGCAGAGGTTGTGTGACGCCCGAAGACCGACATCCCAGAAGATTCCAGATGTTCCGGGTTCTCCCGTGTGTTTCTTTTGTGCTTGTGTTATTTATTTTTGCATTGCATCATGTCATCATGCCATCATGACTTTAATTCTGCATCTCAACTAAATAAATTGTGTGGACCTTCGGTCCATTTAAATCGAGGGAAGGATGACTTCTCTTTATAACATATCCTCCTAATATTTATAGGGAGCTAAAATAAATTATTCCAATTGTTTGGAATTAACCCAAACACACTTGCATATATTCCCCATGCCTTTTCTACTTCAAGTTTCACCATCTAAACCTTGTCTATAATTCTTTTCCGTTGTATCGAGGCTCTTCCTAAAGTCTAGACTCCTTTCAAACTCCTTTAAGGCAAGCTAAATATTTTTGGTTTGCACTTCCCTATTTTTGTTGGAACCACTTTTGTTGGGTTGGTAATATTCCTTAAAGCCATACAAAAATGTTCCATCATTTATTTCCTGTTCATGGCCTCTTTTCTTAATAATTTTGAACTCTCTCTATTTTTCTGCTAAAGAAATAAATAAGGAGAGAGAGATAGGCCTCTAGGCCTCCCTAGGCCAGGCCCATCTCGAGCCAGCCCAACCGCTCCCTAACCCTAGCCCGAGCACATCTCCCCTCGTTCGATCGTCCTCTCCCCATCGCTCTTCTCCCTCTGCGCCGCCAGAGGCCCCGAGTCCGATCCTCCTTCCTTCGATCTCCCTTGTCTCCCATCCAGCGCCGTCAGGCCTCGTCCCCGCTCGATCCCCGCACCAGGGTCCTTCGACCGCACCGCTCCGTTTTACCCTCGTCCTCCTTCGCAGCCGTCGCGTCTCTCGTGCCTAGCTCCCCAGCGCTCAAACCCCTGCCTCAGCTCCCCTGTGCCCGACCTTCCTCCTCTTCGCCATCCCGCCGCCGTGCTCCATGGCACCGCCCGAGCCCCTTCTCCTCCGTCGAGAGGCAGAGGGAGGAGCGGCCCTGGCAGAGGAAGGAGCGGCCCTGCGCCCGACCTCCTCCTCACTGCTCCCGTAGGCGCCTCAGTCGTCGGCCCCGCTGTCGAGCGCCTCCACGACCCAGGCCTCCGCTGCTCCGCCTTCATCACAGCGAGGCCACGCCCCTATCTCCAGCGGCCCCGTGGCTGTCACGCCCCGCACCGTCGGCTTCCCTCGCGCGAGCTGCTTCTGCCGCGTCTCCACCATCGCCTCCTTGGTTGCTACCCCGTGCATCTCCAGTTTGTCTCGGTGCCTTCTGTCATGTGCTACAACGAGTCCAGGAACCGATTCTTATCGCCAAGTGTGAGACCAAAGATCTTTGTTGCGTCAAGTTCCACTACACCAACATGAGTACCACGACGCCGACGACCTTCAAGTTCGACTACACGGCTTCAAACGACATGTATAACTACATCGCCGAAGACCAAGACCGCAAGTACCACGACGACCTTTGCGCCAAGTACCACTACGCCCGGAGCACTCGGAACCCCCAAGTACCTCTACCGACGACTTGAACATCTACGAACGTGTACGACGACCGTCGCTGAAGAACCGTGTACCACTACCGTCGCCCCGAAGACGTCCGATGCCGCGACAAGTACCTCTTCGGAAACGTGAACGCCAACGTGTACGACTACCGTCGCCCCTGAAATGATGGATTCGTCAAGTACCTCTCCGAACGGAACGACTACTTCCCTCTACGAACGTGTACCACGACCCGCGAGTACCACTACTTCCCCTACGATCTTGATCCTCCTCGAAACGAACGTTCCGAAGGTATAACCCCGAGACGATGATCCGTGGATGAATGCTTGTTGTGTTGTATGAGATGCTCCACTTGTGTGCTCCGTGCCCGAATCGTCTTTTGTCATGCTCCTCGGTTGCCTCGTCGCCGACCTGTGGGGAACCCGGTGACGGGATCACCCCCACCTTTCATCTTGTTCGACTCGCTCACACCACCTTTTCTTTTGCACCGGTCTCTCAACGAGTTACCGGAATCGATATGTTGTGTGGCATCATTTTCGGATCGTTGCCGTGGCACCCTTTCTTTCCACCACGGTGACAAGTGCTTCATATCTCTCTTGTCAACCTTTAACTAAAAATTGCATAAGCTTGATCATGTCATCCGCATCATGTTAACAACATTAAAATGTGTGAATTGTTGTTGCTTAAAATTGCTAAACATGCACATGGGGATTCTCCGGAATTGTTGTTGTTATTTCCGGCCTCATTTAATCATGTTGCCTGTGTTGTTTTACTGTGCTTCCTACCTTGCCATGTTGTGCTTCTTGTGTAGACTTGTGGTGCATCCTATATAGAACTATCATGCATCATACTTGGATGTGCATCGTATGCCATGTTTATGCTTGTGTGTTTACCGTGTTGCTTGTTTCTTTCCGGTTTGCTTCCCTCGTTAGCTTCGGGCTCGTTCCGGAGTTGTGAGTTTCTGATCGACTACTTCATGGACCCGTTCTTCTCCCTTGCGGAATCCCAGGCAAGATGATCATACCCTTGGATACCTTTACTACCATTGCCATGCTTAGTTGTCTCGATGCTATCGTTACATGTCGCGCTACCCATCTTTTATTGTCAGCCCTCTCCTTGTTGCCATGAAACCTCTAACCTTTGACACCTTCCTAGAAAAACCATTGTTTGGCTATGTCACCCGCTTGCTCAGCCCCTCTTATAGTGTTGTTAGTTGCAGGTGAAGATGAAGTTCGTTCCAGGTGGGAACTTGTTGTTGGAATATCACAATATCTATTAATATTATTAACACACCTATATACTGGGCATGGGTGAAAGGCTTGGCCTTTTGCTCGGTGTTTTGTTCCACTCATGCCACCTTAGGCGCCGATAAACCGGCATTATGTTCCTTGATTTTGCGTTCCTTACACGATGGGTATATGGGGACCCTTGACAGTTCGTCTTTGAATAAAACTCCTCCAGCAAGGCCCAACATTGGTTTTAATTTGCCTCATAATAATACCTTAATTAATTAATTAAATTTGCATAGGGGGTCGCACCTTCGGGTACTCTTTTCTACATAGCAGGGGGCCAGTGCTGAAGGTGTTGGTCCCAAACGGGCAACCTGCGGGGCCACCTTGGGGAAACCCGAGGGCTGGTTTTACTCGTAACTTGTCCCATCCGGACGTGGCCTGAGACGAGATACGCGCGGCTACTATCAGGGTGTCGGCACGCCGGGAGGTCTTGCTGGACTTGTTTTACCATTGTCGAAATGTCTTGTGCACCGGGCTGCCGAGCCTGATCGGATTTCCCTAAGATAAGGGGTGATGATATTATATTTATCACTTCAGCTAATCGTGAGAGCTTGTGATGGGCTAAGTTGGGACACCCCTGCAGGGTTATGATCTTTCGAAAGCCGTGCCCGCGGTTATGTGGCAGATTGGAATTTGTTAATGTCCGGTTGTAGATAACTTGACAGAGGATCCGAAGTAAAACACACAACTGTGTGAGTAACCGTGACTGTCTCTTTTCACTTTGAGAAGAGAACAAGATGGGGTTATGTTTTGTGACGCCCGAAGACCGACGTCCCAGAAGATTCCAGATGTTCCGGGTTCTCCCGTGTGTTTCATTTGTGCTTGTGTTATTTATTTTTGCATTGCACCATGTCATCATGCCATCATGTCTTTAATCTTTTGCATCTCAACTTAAATAAATTGTGTGGACCTTCGGTCCATTTAAATCGAGGGAAGAGTGACTTCTCTTTAAAACATATCCTCCCAATATTTAGGGAGCTATATTATAAATATTCCATTTTGTTTGGAATTAACCCAACACACCTGCATATTTTCCCCATGCCTTCTCTTTCGCAATCCCTTGCCTCAAACCTTGTCTATAATTCTTATCCGTTTTATTGAGGCTCCTCCAAAAATTCGAACATTTTTGGAGACTTCAAAAGTCAAGTCTTAGTTCAAACCCATTTGAATTAAATTCAAATAAGTTTGAATTATATCTCGATCATGCCTTTTCTATTTTTCTCGGACCGTGCTCATTTTATGATGCCCGAGAAAAATAACCTTATGTGCAACTTTTTCCCTAACCCCCCTCTTTCTTTCTTCCTTCTCTTTTATGTTCTCTGCTAAAAGAAAAATAAGGAGAGAGAGGCCCAGCCGCCAGGCAGGCCCAAGCTCCCCCCAGCGGCCCAGTCTCCTGTCTAACCCTAGCCCGCACCTACCTCAAGTCCTGTCGATTCCCTCGATCCTTTCTCTCCCGAGCCGACGCCACCCCTCGTTCCCTCGCAGCTCGTCCCCGCACCATCTTCTCGCGCCCCGACTCCATCTCCCTCTCCTCTCGATCTGCTTCTCCCTCTGCCCCGATCCAGCGCAGCTTCCCCGATGAGGAGCCGCACTCCAGCGCGCCCAGGCCGCCGCCTCGCCTTGGAGCCCCGCCTGGCTGCCGCGCCCCTCCGCGCCGTCCTTCTCCCCATCGCCGTCTCCCTCCAGCGCAGCATGCAGTGCCCCTCCTTGCCTCGAGCCGCCCCGACCTCAAGCTCCTGCCGCCAGGAGCTCCCTCGAGCCGGCCTTCCCCGCCTCCGCGCGGCTCATCTCCCTCCGCCTCACCAAACACCGACGACCAAGGCTCGAGCACGCCCGCGGCCTCCTTCCTCCGCGCTGGACGCCCACAGGCCGCCTCTTCCCGACAGCGCCGTCCTCCGCCCCTGCTTCCTCCGTCCTCCGTGCATCCCCTCGCGCGCCCGAGCAGCGGGACTGTGCCTCCCCTCCAGCCAAGCCGGCCAGGAGCCACCGCAGCGCCGAGCAGCCTCCAGCAAGGTGTTGGCGCCCTGCTCCGCCGCCACCTCCTCTGCTCGCCTCCTTCCCGGCGACCAGTCGCAGGACCAGCAGCTCCTTCGAGCCTCCGCGCCTCTCCTCCTCGCCGTGGCCGTGACCGAGACCACCTTGGTTTGTTGCTGCTGTTTTTTTCGCCAAGTGCCAGGATGATCATGTACATCTACAAACGAGTAACGATGGCAGCCTGAAGCACCAAGTACCTCTACAATGACCCGAACATCTACATAATACGAGTACATCTACGGACGCCAAGTACCCCTTCGAGTCGCCGACGACCTTCAAGTTCGACTACACGGCGACAAAATGACATGTACAACTACGACTCGAGACCGAGACCGGCAAGACCGCTACGACCGAACGACTACCCGATGCGTCAAGTTCCTCTCCGGTGCCCCGAAGACCGAGTACGACTACAAATGGAGATACGTCAAGTTCCACTACCGTCGCAAGAACGAGAACCCCCAAGTACCACGACACCGACCCCGAACATCTACGGAGTTGTACCACTACTTCCACGACGAGTCCAACTACCGCCGCGTGAACGGCTACATAACATGTACCTCTACGGAACGTCTACTTCCCTCTACGAACGTGTACCACGACTCGCGAGAACGACTACTTCCACTACTTCCTCTACGACCTCGAACCGCCACGAAACAAACGCTTTGAAGGTATAACCCCGAGACGATGACCCGTGGAATGCTTGTGTTGTATGAGATGTTTCCCTTGTGTGCTCCATGCCCGTATCGTCTTTTGTTTTGCTCCTCGGTTGCCTCGTCGCCGACCCGTGGGAACCCGGTGACGGGATCACCCCACCTTTCATCTTGTTTGACTCGCTCACGCTACCTTTTCTTTTGCACCAGTCTCTCACCGAGTTACCGGAACCGAGATGTTGCCGTTGCATCATTTTCGGATCGTTGCCGTGGCACCCTTTTCCTTCCACCACGGTGACAAAAACTCTTTATCATCGTCATGTCGACTTTTAATAAAAATTGCATAAAACTTGTTCATGTCATCCGCATCATGTTAACAACATTAGATGTGTGAATTGTTGTCGGGGGAAACTGTCCGCCACGAACACCTATGGGACCGGAGCCCCTTGTCTGTGCGGTACGAGGGCGGAGGGAGCACAAAGAGCAGATCGAAGCGGACGCGCGGGCAGTTTTACCCAGGTTCGGGCCGCACGGATGCGTAAAACCCTACTCCTGCTTGGTTGTGTATTGAGTGGGGCGTTCGGGAGCTTGAAGAAGCAGCTACACCGTGCGTGAGAGTAATCTAGGTTTCGAACCCCCTCCACGTTGTGCATGGGCCTCCTTTTATAGTGCAAGGGGTCACCGACAGGTGTCAACGTAGGAGAAAAGGGTAAAAGAGTAAAAGAGGTGGTAGTTGTAACAGTGCGGGAACAGTGGAGCTACAGTACAGAACAGTGGTCTATACCTACTTTAACAGTGGGGGACAAGGGCATTTAATGCCCGTCGCCGTCGACCCCAAAAGCTCCCGCCTTAGCGTCTCCGTCCGCCACGGCGACGGATTTATCGCCGCGGTGTGCCACCGTGTACCCCAGGCTGCACAGCCATCCGCCACGCGTCCCTGGATAGGCCCCAGGGCGACGCGTGGGCCGATGAGCTGGAGCGCGGGCACACAGCGCAGCCTTCCCGGCAAGTACCTTGCCGGGGCCTTGATCTTGCCGGGCCCGGGAACTTGCCGCTCCCCGGGCCCCTTGCCGGGGCGCGCATAGCGCCGAGGCGATATCTTCTAGTCTTCCTGGCAAGCTCCTCTTGCCAGGGTCTTGTGTTAGTGGAACGGCCTTGAGCCTGGTACGGCCTTCCCGGCAAGCTCCTCTTGCCGGGGTCTCGGTCTTCTGTCTTGTATACTTTGTTTTTGAATGGTTTGATAAGAAGCAGGAAGGTCTCCGGCGAGCACGCAGTGAACCTTGCCGCGGGAAGCTGCAACTGCCCGTGCACAAGTTGGGGTACTGAGGTACCCCTACCTTAGTACACCGACAGGAGCCCCCGGGCCTGGGCCACACACGGTGCCGAGCGCTGTTGGGCCAGGCCCAAAACAGTGCACGGGCACCCGCGGCCCGCGGCGCGCCGAATCCACTTCCATATCCGCCGCACCCCACGGTAACGGCACGCGTCGATTGCGGCGCCGTGGGATGGGACGTGCCCACGATCTCTTAATGGAAAGGGCGAAACGCCCCCCACTCCCCCATAAAAGCAGAGGCAGCGGGCGCGGTTCCCCTCCCTGTGCTCTCATTACGTCGTCTTCTACCTGTGAAAGATTCCTTCTTGCGCTCCGCCTCCACAGCTCCGCCGCCGCCGAGCTCTTCGTCCCCTTCCTTCCGCCGCGCCCGCCATGGCTCCAAAGGCCGACAAGGCGAAAGCGGAGAAATCCAAGAAGGAGAAATCCGAGCAAGCAGCCAAGCTCATCGCTTACCGGAAGCGGCACGTCGTCTTCCCACCGAAGCTCGGCGTGCAAGAACTCTGGAACAAGTATTACTTGTTCTGGTCCAAGGGCACCGACGCGCATCCCCGCACCCGAGCATACCCGGCCGTCGCCAAGGACAACTATCCCGGCGGGTATCACTTCTTTGCTGCCTTTTTCCACTGTGGTCTCTGTCCTCCTTTTTCGAACTTCTTCTGTGATATCATGAATACGTATGGCTTCCATCTGCTTGATTTCACCCCCAACGCCATTCTCACCATGGCCGTTTTCGCACATATGTGCGAAAACTTCATAGGAGTCCACCCCAACGTAGCCCTCTTTAGACACTTTTTCACCCCTAGAGCCGAGGCCGATGCCCCTCTCTCCGGATGTATTTCTTGGGTCTTCCGTCTCGGGAAGAAGGGGTCGTACTTGCCGGGGGAGCTCCGCGGCAAGTGGGAGGAATGGCGAGCGGAGTGGTGCTGGATCGTAGAGGACCAGCCGCAAGCCTTCACTGCGCCGCGCACAACGCCTATCGCGCGCGGCAGAGATTGGAGCGATCTAGACTCCGACGACGTCAAGCTCGACATCGCCCTCGTCCGGATTCTCCGTCTTCGGCTGGCCCGGCTGTCAGTTGCCGAGGTGGGCGCAGATTTCCTCCGCCGGCGCATCGCCCCTCTCCAGGACCGGAAGAGGCCGGCCTGGGAGTACGGCGGCCCGGCAGACATCATGAGGCTGCGCCCCGGGCTTAATTTCAACTTCACCACTCTGGAGCTGCGCGGGATGGTACGGGAGCTCTTCAAGTACGACCCGACGCACCCCGAGTGGTTCAGGACTCCCCGGGAAGTAGTGCCGCTCTGCAACAACGCCGCGAGGGACCGGATCCTTGCCATGATGCCGATGTGCGACTCGCATGGCTTGGACCGCTCGTGGATCGCCCCGAAGCCCATCGACGTCCTCAACTTCTACGACAACCTCGTCGAGGTGGCGAGTAACAAGGAGGACCTCAAGCTGCATACGCGGGACACCACCGACCAGGAAATCGCCTACATAGCTTCTCGGGCTGAGGAGGCCGCCGCAGCCGCGGCGGCAGGAGTCTTCGGGTTCTCGCCGGAGGAGGCGGAGGCCGAAGAGGCGTCCACCCAGGCGGAAGAGGCGGAGATCCGCCGATTGCTGAACCTCCCACCCGACGCGCTCGCCGGGGTCCCCTCGTTGAGGCACTCCGGGATCCATGGGATCGCGACGGAGGCTGCGGCAAGGGAGGGCACCGCCGGAGGGAGCAGAGGCGCCGCGAGGGGCGGAGGCGCCAAGGGGAAGAGGGCCGCAGCGCTGGATGCTGGGCCCAGCGAGCCGGCCGGGGCGGAGGAGGAGGAGGAGGAGGAGGCCGAAGACTCCGGCGGATCTACGGAGTTATACGCCGACGACCTCTCCTCGTCGGAGAGCTCCCCACCCCCGGCAAGCCCGAAGGAGTCTTCGGCAAAGCGTCTCCACAAAGCGGCGACGGGGGAAAGGGCACAGGCGCCCCGGCAACAGCCACCTCGGCGGGCGGCTCCCCGGGGGAGTCAAGCCGCGCCAAGGCCGTCCGGCGCACCAGCCGCAGCAGAGGCGGCCCGTGCGCGGGCCACGACGGAGGCGCCCCGCAGGCCGGCAGCGAGCCGGCAAGGGTCTTCTCGGAGCGGAGCAGCGGCTCCGCCCGCCCCCCGGGCGCCGGCAGCCACAGGGGCTGGGTCTTCGCAGCCCCCAGCCCCGGTGAGTACCAAGCGCGCGAGGGAGTCTTCGCCTCCCGCTCCTCGCGTCGACGCGCCCACGGTGGAGTACGACTTCTCCGCCCTGAGCGAGGACGACGAGGAGGACCAGGAGTAAGGATCCGAGATTCTTCGTCTTCTTGATTTTTATCTTGATTTTCTGTTGATGCTAACTCTGTCTTCTGTTCTGATTTCAGGACCCTGGCCCATCGCGCAGCGAAGAAGGCCAAGGCGCCCGAGGCCGAGGTCGCGGAGGACTTGGCAGCGGCGGCAACAGGGGGCGCGCCGGAGCCGAGCCTGCCGGACTCTGGCACTGCTCCGATGAGCAGCCCCCAGCGCAGCCCGCAGCGCAGCCCCCAGCGTAAGTCTGGAGTTCTTTCTTTTCGCTTGTCGGGATACGTCTGAGGCTTTTAATTTTATCTTCATGTTTTGTCATCTCTTATCTTGTTCTGTACAGAGGAGGAACCCCAGCGGGAAGGGCGCCCGGAGACCACAGCTGAGGAGCCGCAGGCCCCGCCATCCCCGCCAAGGCAGAACTCTCCGGCAAGGGAGAGTGCTCCGTCAAGGGCGGGTACTCCGCCAAGGCAGAGTACCCCGCCAAGGACGAGCAGCCCGGCAAGGGCGGCCACCCCGCCAAGGCCAAGTTCCCCGGCGAGGGCGACTACTCCGACGAGGCCGAGCTCCCCGGCGAGGGAGCCCGCCGCTGAGGACGTCCGCCAAGGTAATCCTTGTAACTTGTCTTCTTGGCTTGTCTCTTTTTGGATATTTGCTTGAGTCTTGAATTTCTTTGTCTTCTTCTTCTTTCTAGATCTTCCTCCTCCTGTGCCCATGGAGACGGAGGTGATTATCCTTGAGGAGGAGGACGCGCAGGGCGGCGGCGGCGACGCTCCAGTCGTCGAGGAGGTGGGCGAGGCCGCCGAGCCGGCCGCGCAAGAGACTGCTCCGGCTGCGGACGCAGCGGCCGGGGAGGGGGACGGTGGCCGCACCGCCGACCCGGAGGTGGCGGGAGCATCGGATGCTGCACCGGCCACCGGTCCCTCCGCCGGCGAGGAGCAAAGGTTCTATCTCGAGGCCCCCAATGGCGTCTTTATCCAGATGCCGTGGGGGTCTTCGTCGCGAGCTCCTGCGGAGGGCGAGGCGTTCGACGGAGAGGTCCTCGCCTCCGCAGGCCTGAAGATCGTCCAGGCGCCCGGTGGAGGTGAGGGGCCCGAGGAGGAGCGATTGCTTCATCAGCTCCTGGCCCTTTACCGGGCCAGGCAAGCAAAGCTCGCTTCCCGGGAGGCTCTTGCCGCCAAGGCCGCGGCAGAGATGGAAAAGCGTGCGGCGGAGCTCAGCGCCGCCAATCAGGCTGCCCTCCGCCA
Organism: Secale cereale; assembly: GCA_902687465.1. NCBI lineage: Eukaryota > Viridiplantae > Streptophyta > Magnoliopsida > Poales > Poaceae > Secale > Secale cereale. Next base: position 615,752,068 of record LR738714.1, on the reverse strand, counting down.
GGTGGCGGAGGAGCGTGAGCGTCTCGCCGGCGAGTACCAAGAGTGGGTACTTGAGAGGGCCGAAGCCGACGAACAACAGCGTCTCGCCGGGGTGGAGATGTCCCGGCGAGAGGGAGAGCTCGCACAGCGGAAGGTTGAGCTGGATTCTCATGAAGAAGACCTTGCCGCTCGCGAGGCTGCCCTTGGCGGGGAGCTGAAGGAGGCGAAGGCCGCCGCGATTGCCGCGGAGGACGCCAAGAAGGAGCTCGCCGCCAAGGTCGAACAACTGGAGAAGGCGATGAAGGTGAGCGCCGAGAAGGTTGCCGCGCTCATCCTGGAGCGCGAGAAGGATGCTCACACAAACTCAGAGCTCCAGGTGAGTTTATCCAAGAGGGGTGACGAGCTGAAGGCCGCCAAGGATTCTATTGAAGACTTGGAGCTGAAGGTCACCACCCTGAAGGAATCGCTTGATGCTGCCCGGGCCCAGGAGACCAAGTTGAGGGATGAGCTCCGCAAGGAGCGAACCTTGGTGGAGAGCGTCAACAAGGCCTCCGAGCTCTTCCGGCAGACTATCGAGGTGTGGACCGAAGAGCTGGTTTCTTCTGCGTCCAATATCGACCAGGAGTTGCTGGCGTTGAAGGTTGAGCATCTTATCTACTCGCCGGATCCAGATCTCCCGCACAGCGCCAAGCTCAGCCTCTTCTTCAGAGGCGTCGCTCCGGCTCTTGCAGGTCTCCGGAACCGCATCCCCGCGCAGCTGGCCGAGGAGTCGCGCCGGCTCTGCGCGGGAACTCTGGAGCGGGTCTTGACGAAGATCGTGTACCGCAACCCGGGGATCAACCTCACGAACGTTCTTCGCACCCTGCCGGCAGATGCAGACACGGAGGCCCTGAAGGAGCAGGTCGGCCACATCATCGCCAAGGTGGCAAAGCTTGGCAGGAAGGAAGGCGACCGCGTAGACTAGGGCTCCATTTATCTTTATCTTTTTGTTGCTGCACATTATGTTATAAACTAATTAGTCCATTGCGACAAGTTATCCTTGTAAGATATTTGCTTTATTTCATTCAATCGGTACAATGTTATCTTCCTTGTTTCAATCCTTGACTTTGTATGTTTTTCACCCTTCGCTCTCGGGGAGCTTGCCGGCAAGGGGCCCTTGCCGCGAGCGCTGAGTGCTGGACTCCGAGCAGCCTGCTGGCCAAGGTCCTCGCCGGCAAGCAACCTTGCCGCAGCTGGTCGCAACGCACTTAGCTTGCTGAGCGTACTCGGAAACGAGGCAAGGGCGCGACACTTGTCGCAGCTCACTTAAATCGTTGAGTGGACTCGAAAACAAGATAAGGGTGCGGCAAGCTACGGGTAGGTTCCTCCGCGCACAGGTTTTCCATACAAAGTGTGATCGTTCAAGGAAGACAACCAAAATTTAAAATTTGAACTGGTCAAATTCTAACAACTTATCTTTCATATGCTGCTTGCTCATGTTGCTTGCTTTCCGGTAAGGCTCTTCTTACTTGAACAGCACTTAGTTCCTCCTTCATCTCCTTCCCCCCCGGCAAACTTGTGCGCGAGGAACGTTCCTTCTGCTTAAAAGAAAAAGAAAGGGAGAGGGAAACAAGCATATTGCCTTTCGGCGTAATAGTGTTTACCGTATGTCTGAGTGTTGCATCAAATGCCAAACAGAACATGCAAATAGCAAAGAGAAGCATGCAAAAAGGGAATCGATGCGAAAACACGAAAACTTTACTGATGCATGGGGTCTGCGCCCGGCTTTGTACAAAGGGTTACATGCAACAGCGGCAAGGCTTGTACAAAAGGTGGTTGCCGGAGCGGATCACGGCAACCGCGCCTTAGGGGTGAAACTTTCGAAGATGCTCTATGTTCCAGGAGTTGCTCACCGGTAAGCCTTCTTCGGTCTCGAGGCGGACAGCGCCGGGCCTCGTAACTTGTCTCACCCGATAAGGGCCTTCCCACTTCGGCGTCAACTTGTTGGAATTCTTGGCGGACTGAACACGCCGAAGAACAAGGTCGCCTTCCTCGAGACTCCTGGCCTTGACTTTGCGGCTATGGTAGCGGCGCAAAGCTTGCTGGTATCGAGCAGCTCGTACAGCAGCCTGGAGACGTCCCTCCTCAAGGAGCAATGCGTCATCTTGCCGCAGTTGCTCTTGCTCGAGCTCATCATAAGCGAGTACTCGAGGAGATCCGTATACGAGTTCCGTGGGGAGAACTGCCTCTGCTCCATAGACTAGAGCGAAAGGTGTCTGCCCGGTGGCTCGACTCGGTGTCGTTCTGATTGACCAAAGAGCCGCCGGGAGCTCCTCTATCCAATTCTTTCCGCACTTGCGCAGCCTGTCAAAGGTCCTTGTCTTGAGTCCGCGCAGCACTTCAGCATTTGCCCTCTCCGCTTGACCGTTGCTCCTCGGGTGAGCAACAGAAGCGAAACAGACCTTGGCGCCAAGGTCTTGGACGTACTGCATGAAGGTGCGACTAGTGAATTGCGTACTGTTGTCGGTGATGATCCTGTTAGGGATCCCGAAACGGCAAACAATCGACCTGAAGAACCTGACTGCTGACTGTGCTGTCACCTTTCTCACTGGCTCCACTTCTGGCCACTTTGTGAACTTGTCGATTGCAACGTACAAGTACTCAAAGCCCCCGACAGCACGAGGGAAAGGGCCGAGGATATCGAGCCCCCAGACCGAGAAGGGCCATGATAAAGGGATTGTTTGGAGAGCTTGAGCTGGCTGATGGATTTGCTTTGCATGGAACTGGCACGCTTCACACTTGGTTACTAGTGCAGTTGCATCTTGGAGGGCTTCTTGCCAAAAGAACCCTTGCCGGAAAGCTTTCCCGGCAAGTGCCCTTGCGCCAATGTGGTGGCCGCATATGCCTCCGTGTATTTCTGCCAACAGCTTCTGTCCATCTTCTCTGGAGATGCATTTCAACCTGACACCATTGAGTCTTCTTCTGTATAGCTCGTTATCCACGAACTGATACATACTTGACTGCCTGGTTATCTTCTCTATCTCTTGAGGGTCGTCGGGAAGTTCTCCAGTTTGCAGAAAACGGACGATCTGCTGCGCCCATGCTGGAGCCCGAGGCTCGACGGCAAGGACTAAAGGCTCGAGGGCCGCTGCGGGAACCTCAGCTTCTTCGGCAAAGACCTCTGGTCCTGCCGGAGCTGACGGTCCCCCGGCAAGCTCGCCGGGGCGAGGCTTGTCGGGAACACTTGCTTCAACTGCACAAGCCCGAGGGCTTGCAGGAGCAAACTGTTCCTCAGCGTTGTTGTTGATCTTGGGAACTTTGGTGGCGGGTTCAGGAAGATCCGCCGGCAAGTAGTCGCCGGAGACCAACTTTCTCTTCTTGGACTGCCCAATTGACGGTATAACTGATGGCTGAGTCAGCTTGAGCAAAAAGGTCCCTGGTTCCACAGGTAACTTCATCGCGGCGCACTTTGAAAGGCCATCTGCAATCTCATTTTGAGCTCTTGGGACGTGCTCCATCTGCAGACCTTCAAAGTGCTCTTCAAGCTTCCTCACTTCATCGACATATGCTTCCATCAAAGGGCTCTGGTAGCTCTTGTTAACTTGCCGGACCACCAACTGAGAATCGCCCCGCACAATCAGCTTTCTGATCCCAAGTTCGGCCGCAATCCTGAGGCCGGCAAGCAAGCCTTCATATTCTGCAGTGTTGTTTGTCGCTTGCTCCCTGGGAAAGTGCATCTGGATAACATATTTGAGGTGCTCTCCGGTGGGCGCGATGAGTACCACGCCGGCACCGGCGCCTTGCAGCGAGAAGGCACCGTCAAAATACATTACCCATTCACTTGTCGCTTCTTGCACGGGTACACTCGTTTCTTGAACTTCTTCTTCTGGCGTTGGGGTCCACTCAGCGATGAATTCTGCCAAAGCTCGGCTCTGTATGGTTGAAGTACTTTGAAACTTGAGTCCAAAGCTCGACAGCTCCAGTGCCCACTCGACGATCCTGCCTGTTGCCTCTGGATTGTGCAATATCCTCTTCAACGGAAAGCGAGTGACCACTGTTATCTCATGGGCTTGGAAGTAGTGGCGCAGCTTTCTTGAGGCCATGAGGAGGCCGAAAAGCAATTTTTGCACACCAGAGTACCTTGATCTAGCTCCCTGGAGAAGGGAACTTACAAAATACACTGGGCGCTGCACCATCTTCTTCCGCACCTCTCCTTGTTCCTGCGCAGAGTCTTCCTTGTCGGGGCCAGAGCTTGTCGGAACAGCCCCCTGCTTGTCGTTAGATTCGCTTGCCGGTGATGCTGACTCCTCGTCGGACTCCCTCTCCGCTACTAACGCAGCACTAACCACCTGATTGGTTGCCGCTAAGTATAGCAACAACTTTTCCTGTGGTTTAGGTGCGACAAGTATAGGAGTGGAGGACAGGTACCGTTTCAAATCCTGCAACGCCGCCTCCGCTTCCGGAGTCCACTTCATGGGACCTGCCTTCTTCAAGATTTTGAAGAAAGGTAGGGCGCGTTCTGCGGACTTTGAAATGAACCTACTGAGGGCAGCAACGCAACCTGCAAGCCTTCTGACATCCTTGACGCGCTTCGGGGCTTCTATCTGCTCGATGGCTTTGATCTTGTCGGGGTTGGCTTCAATCCCCCTCTGTGATACAAAGAACCCGAGAAGCTTGCCGGAGGGAACTCCAAAGACGCACTTCTCGGGGTTCAACTTGAGCTGTATCCTGCGCAAGTTTTGAAACGTTTCTTCCAAGTCTTGAATCAGGGTTTCTTTGCTCTTGCTCTTCACCACGATGTCATCCATGTAGGCTTCTACATTCCTGTGGATCTGTGGCTCAAAAGCAGTGTACACTACCCTTGCAAAGGTTGAGCCTGCATTCTTCAATCCAAATGGCATGCGGATAAAGCAATAAGTGCCACATGGGGTGATAAATGCAGTCTTCTCTTCATCTTCCTTAGCCATGAAAATCTGGTGATAGCCTGAATATGCATCAAGAAAACAGAGTAGTTCACATCCGGCAGTGGAGTCAACGATCTGGTCAATGCGCGGCAAAGGGAAAGGATCCTTGGGACATGCTTTATTGACATCGGTGAAGTCTATACACAGTCTCCACTTCCCGTTGGCCTTGCGCACGACGACTGGGTTTGCCAGCCACGTCGGATGGATCACACCTCTAACTAGGCCTGCTGCCTCAAGTTTCTTGATTTCCTCATTGATGAACTCTTGGCGCTCCACGGCTTGCTTCCTCACTTTCTGCTTGATGGGCCGCGCATGAGGACAGACAGCAAGCTTGTGCTCAATCACCTTCCTGGGAACACCGGGGATGTCAGATGGTTGCCAAGCAAACACATCGACATTCGCCCGCAAGAAGGCGACGAGCGCGCTTTCCTATTTGCTGTCAAGGGTGGCACTGATGGTGAAGGTACCACCAGTGCCGTCCTCCTTTGCGGACACTTTCTTGGTTGCCGGAGGAGCAGCCATTCCTTTCTTGCTCTTGCCGGTGGAGCTCGATGGAACGTCCTCGACGGCAGCGCAGCACTCCGAAGAGGTGCGGTTGCCGGAGTGGGTCCCAGAGCACTTGCCGGACTTGGTCTTCGTCTTCTTCCCCCCGGGAGCTTCAGCGGCAAGAGTATCCTTCTCGGCCGCAGCTGCCGCATCCCGGTAAATCTTGTCGGCGCAAATAAGCGCATCTTTCTTGTCGCTGTGGACAGTGATGACGCTTATCGGCCCCGGCATCTTCAGCACGTTGTAGGCATAGTGGGAAGCTGCCATGAACTTGGCGAGGGCGGGACGGCCGAGAATTCCATTGTAGGGCAATGGAATATCAGCAACGTCAAAGGTGATGCGCTCAGTCCTGAAGTTGAGCTCCCCGCCAAAGGTCACCGGCAGAGTAATCTTTCCCTTGGGCTTGCTCCTTCCCGGGTTGATTCCTTGGAATGAACCGGTCTCTTCGAGCTCGCCGTCTTGAATTTGGAGCTTCTTGATCACAGCAGAGGAGATCAAGTTCAGCCCGGCCCCGCCGTCAACCAACATTTTGGTGACCTTGAGGTTGCGGATGGTGGGAGAAACCAGCATCGGCAAGCACCCGACCGCCGTGGTGCGGTCAGGGTGATCCTCAAGGTCAAAAACGATGGGCGTGCTGGACCATTTGAGGAGCCTGCGCGACTCCACGGGCGGCTCCGCTGCATTCACCTCACGCACCCACTGTTTCAGCTGGCGGTGGGAGGTGTGCAGGGAGGCGCCACCGTCGACGCACAGGACCTCCGTGGCCTTCTGGAACTCCTGCTCGCTGTTCTCGTCGTCCTCCATGTCTTCATCGTCGTCTTCGTTGTTGTCGCGGCCCCGGGGAGGTCGATCTCCTTGCCGCTGCTTGGCCTTGCCGCGGCGTCCTCCCCGGCCGTTGAACGGCCGCTTCTTGCTGGGCTCTTCCCCGCCACCTTGGGCCTTCTCCTTGTCGCGCCTCTCGTACTCAGCTTTTTGCTGCTCGACGAGGTACTCGACGCGCTTGCAGTTGGAGAGATCGTGACCCTTGGTGCGGTGGATCTTACAGTATTGCTTGTCGGAGCTACCCGGCTTGTCGGCCGCCGCCGCAGGGGCAGGCTCCTTGCCGGAGCCGCCAGCCTGCGCTTGCTTGGCGGGGGCCTCCTTGCCGGACTTCTCGACGGCAAGCACTTCCTTCTTGCCCTTCTTCCTGTTGTTCCGCCGTCGGCTCTTCTTTGCCGGGGCGGCGTCGTCGCTGTCGCTTCCCCCTGCGCCAGCATCCTCCCCGGGGAGCTTCCTCCCCTCTTCCGCACGGGCGCACTTGTCAGCAAGAGCGTAAAGCTCGCTGACGTCCCTGATCTTGGTCATCGCCATCTCCTCACGCATGCGGCGGTTACGCACGTTCTGATGGAACGCGCTGATAACCGCGGCAGGGTGAACGTCAGGGATGTTGTGCTGTACCCGGCTGAAGCGTTGGATATACTTGCGCAGGGGTTCGCCTTCCTTCTGGGCCAAGATGTGAAGATCGCTCTCCTGGCCATGGGGTTTGTGGCCGCCGGTGAAGGCGCCAACAAACTGATGGCAGAGGTCGGCCCAAGAAGAGATAGAGCCTTCCGGCAAGTGCATGAGCCACGAACGGACGTTCGGCTTCAGCACGAGCGGGAAGTAGTTGGCTAGAATCTTCTCGTCGCGCCCCCCGGCAGCTTGCACTGCGATAGTGTAGACGCTGAGAAACTCCGAGGGGTGCGTCTTGCCGTCGTACTTCTCCGGTACGTCGGGCTTAAAGTTCTTCATACTGGGCCACTGGACGCGCCGCAGCTCGCGGGTGAACGCAGGGCAACCTGCCGCGTACGGCAAGTCGCCTGGTTCACCGGGCGCGGGTGCGTCGACAGTGTTCCCAGCTCTCTTGTCGGATTGTCGCCGAGCTTCTCGGCGGCGCTCGATCGTGGTCCGAGCGTCTTCATCTCGCCGGTCGTCGAGGACCTGGCGCTGGTCCCGACGGGCCCGCGGGTCCGACGAGGCTGTGGAGCCGTCGTCGGGGTTGTTCCGGCGGGGCGGCGTCTTCTGCTTCTGCGGCGGGGAGTGCACGCTTGTCGCACCCCCGGCAGTCTTGTCGCCGATAGCCTTCGTCTTCTCAGCCTGCCGCGGCCGTGAGGCCGACGGCTGCTGCGGAGAGTCGTTGTTAGCGAAGTCTATCAGGCTCCGGATAGTGGCCCTCCATTCTTCGGCCTTGTCGGCCGCCGGAGGAAAATCAAGAAGCAGCTGCGCCCTTGCGAGCGCTTCTGCCGGAGTAGTGGGGAACGCGGGCGAGCGGTGCGAGGAGCGGGATACGCTCGGACTTCTAACGACGTTAGAAGGAGCGGGGTCCCGCGCCGGCGCCTTCGCTTTGCTTGCGCCCGGACGGGGGTTCGGGGCGTCCCGCGAACCTCCAGTTTGGCCTTGTCCCAGCAAGCGGATACCACCTCCCGTGGTATGGCGCTGCGGGGTCGTCGTATGCTGTGATGGACGCGGCGCGTCCACGGAGACCGAGGTCCGGTCGTCCGTCTTGTTCTTGGATCTGGTGGCACCGTGAGTGTCCTCGCCGGCGACCACCCTTCCGACGGCGTCTCCCCCGCCCACCGTCGGCTCTGGTGGCGGCGGGTGAGACGCAGACGGGCCTCCGACCTCCGAAGGCTTCTTCTTCGGGGCCATGGAGTTGTCGCTGATGAAGTTGCTGATGAAACTGGAGAGGTTGATGAAGAATGCGCCCGCGCGAACGCCGGATCAGGTTCGCACAACCTCGACGCCCCCTACCTGGCGCGCCAAAGATGTCGGGGGAAACTGTCCGCCACGAACACCTATGGGACCGGAGCCCCTTGTCTGTGCGGTACGAGGGCGGAGGGAGCACAAAGAGCAGATCGAAGCGGACGCGCGGGCAGTTTTACCCAGGTTCGGGCCGCACGGATGCGTAAAACCCTACTCCTGCTTGGTTGTGTATTGAGTGGGGCGTTCGGGAGCTTGAAGAAGCAGCTACACCGTGCGTGAGAGTAATCTAGGTTTCGAACCCCCTCCACGTTGTGCATGGGCCTCCTTTTATAGTGCAAGGGGTCACCGACAGGTGTCAACGTAGGAGAAAAGGGTAAAAGAGTAAAAGAGGTGGTAGTTGTAACAGTGCGGGAACAGTGGAGCTACAGTACAGAACAGTGGTCTATACCTACTTTAACAGTGGGGGACAAGGGCATTTAATGCCCGTCGCCGTCGACCCCAAAAGCTCCCGCCTTAGCGTCTCCGTCCGCCACGGCGACGGATTTATCGCCGCGGTGTGCCACCGTGTACCCCAGGCTGCACAGCCATCCGCCACGCGTCCCTGGATAGGCCCCAGGGCGACGCGTGGGCCGATGAGCTGGAGCGCGGGCACACAGCGCAGCCTTCCCGGCAAGTACCTTGCCGGGGCCTTGATCTTGCCGGGCCCGGGAACTTGCCGCTCCCCGGGCCCCTTGCCGGGGCGCGCATAGCGCCGAGGCGATATCTTCTAGTCTTCCTGGCAAGCTCCTCTTGCCAGGGTCTTGTGTTAGTGGAACGGCCTTGAGCCTGGTACGGCCTTCCCGGCAAGCTCCTCTTGCCGGGGTCTCGGTCTTCTGTCTTGTATACTTTGTTTTTGAATGGTTTGATAAGAAGCAGGAAGGTCTCCGGCGAGCACGCAGTGAACCTTGCCGCGGGAAGCTGCAACTTCCCGTGCACAAGTTGGGGTACTGAGGTACCCCTACCTTAGTACACCGACAATTGTTGTTTGCTAAATTGCTAAACATGCTCATGGGGATTTTCCGGAATTGTTGTGGGTATTTCCGGCCTCATTTAAATTGCCTAGATAGGTAGTTTACTTTTGATTCACCTCTTGCTATGTTAAAAACATTTAATCTTGTCTTGTAATAAACAAGAGTCGATTAAATAATTAAATGTGGTGTTTCGTCAATATGCAACTCGTTGCATATTGAGCTCCACTTAACTTGTAGTACTTGTTTGTGCACTTTGCCATGCCATGCATAATTAAACCGGACATGCATCATACTTGGATGTGCATCGTATGCCATGTTTATGCTTGTGTGTTTACCGTGTTGTTTGCTTCTTTCCGGTTGCTTCTCTTGTTAGCTTCGGTTTCGTTCCGGAGTTGTGAGGATTCGCTCGACTGTGTTGCTCCGTCTACTTCATGGACTTGTTCTTCTCCCTTGCGGAATCCCATGCAAGATGATCATACCCTTGGATACCTTTACTACCATTGCCATGCTTAGTTGTCTCGATGCTATCGTTACATGTCGCGCTACCCATCTTTATTGTTAGCCTCTCCTTGTTGCCATGAAACCACTAACCTTGAAACCTTCCTAGCAAAACCATTGTTTGGCTATGTTACCCGCTTGCTCAGCCCCTCTTATAGCGTTGTTAGTTGCAGGTGAAGATGAAGATCGTTCCAGGTGGGAACTTGTGGTTGGAATATCACAATATCTATTATTATTATTAACAAACCTATATACTAGGCATGGGTGGAAGGCTTGGCCTTTTGCTCGGTGTTTTGTTCCACTCATGCCACCTTAGGCGCCGATAAACCGACATTATGTTCCTTGATTTTGCGTTCCTTACACGATGGGTATATGGGACCCCTTGACAGTTTGTCTTTGAATAAAACTCCTCCAGCAAGGCCCAACATTGGTTTTAATTTGCTCATAATAACAACTTAATTAAATAATTAAATTGCATAGGGAGTTAGCGCTACCCGAGGATTCTTTCTACATAGCAGGGGGGCCAGTGCCGATGGTGTTGGTCCCAAATAGAGTCGTGTGCGGCGCCCCCCTTGGAAACTTGGGGTTTGGCCGCTGTACGTTGTGCTCATCCGGTCGTGGCCTGGGACGAGATACGCGCGGCTACTATCAGGGTGTCGGCACGCCGGGAGGTCTTGCTGGACTTGTTTTACCATTGTCGAAATATCTTGTGCACCGGGATGCCGAGCCTGATCGGTTTTCCCTAAGATAAGGGGTGATGATATTATATTTATCACTTCAGCTAATCGTGAGAGCTTGTGATGGGCTAAGTTGGGACACCCCTGCAGGGTTATGATCTTTCGAAAGCCGTGCCCGCGATTATGTGGCAGATTGGAATTTGTTAATGTCCGGTTGTAGAAAACTTGACAGAGGATCCGAAGTAAAACACACAACTGTGTGAGTAACCGTGACTGTCTCTTTTCACTTTGAGAAGAGAACACGGTGGGGTTATGTTTGATTCGTATGTAGTTCATGATCTTTAGCGATCACTACTAGTTGCGACCGTTTGCGTAGATGCTCATCTTACTCTTGTACTCGTAAGTTAGCCACCATATTATGCTTAGCCGCTGCTGCAACCTCACCACTTTACCTCTTCCTACCCACAAAGCTTTGCTAGTCTTGATACCCATGGTTATGGGATTGCTGAGTCCTCGTGGCTCATAGATACTACAACACCAGATGCAAGTTCAGCCGAGAATGATGCAGGAGCTGGTTCAAGTACTTCACCGGGAGTTCGATGAAGAGTTTGGCCGTATGCTTGTGATGTTTTCGACGATCAGTAGTGGTTTCTACTAGGGGCGATTCGGACCTGTGGCTTTATGTTTTTGGTATCTTTCTTTTGGATCTTCGCCCGTAGTTGGGTTGTGATGTTTTGAATGATGTCTTGCTTATGTAATGTATTTTGTGAAGTGGCGAGTGTAAGCCAACTATCTCCTTTTGCAATTTAATTCCTATTTTACATGAGTCGTGCAAAGATACCAAACTTGAGATCATTCCAGAATGGGCTTATACCTTTAAGTCGTGCCTCGACACGTAGGAGGTATAGTCCCATCCTGGGCATTACAAGTTGGTATTCAGAGCCTTCTCCGACCTAGATGCCCCCACTGATTGATCGAATCGTTGACGGTTGAGTCTAGGCACATACATGAAAAATGTTTTGAGTCCTATATATATATATGGGAGAGTAGGATTTCTTTTGTTCCTCATCTCTTATCACTCTGGTGAGGACTCCTGACGATTACTCTTGTCTCTTCTACTCTCAAAAATGCACCAAATTTTTTTTAGGATCACGCGAGTATTGTTTGGATTGTTCCGATGTCTTTGTGACGAGAACATTGTTCTCGATGCCTCCTGTCATTAGGGGTTGTGGCAGTGTCCCGGGGAGTTGAGCTCCGAGGTGTTGTCATCACAAATCCATCGCATCAGTTCTGGAATACTTAAGACAGCCGACATCGAAAACTCTCCTATGCGGTTAGTGGCAAGATAACCCCGACATCACCCAGTACTGGGGAGGTAGTTCGGGAGTATTGCCATAGCTTGTATAGTAGATGTGTTTCGAAGGTCCGAGGCAAACGGTTTCCGAAAACAACTGGTTATGTGTTGAAGGATGGATACAGTTGGATGTAGGATTAGAGTTGAGTGCGTGGTGCTTCCCCTGTATCCCCAACACCTGATTGCATAACTGGAAACTTTCGGAAATTAATAGGTGGGTTCATCTAGTAGTTCTAGGCATTCTTCCAACGAGTGCATGCTATGGAGTTCGGGGTTCAACATTGAGTGAAGTGGTTTTATGGGCGTTGTTCTGATCGGGAGTTGCATCTTAAAGGGTCCTTGGCTATGCTGATCCGGGGATTGCAAAACCCTTTTGTAACACGTTCCATGAGCTTGCAGCACGAATATGTCAAACGAAGCTTCTATCTTGTATTTGTTCTATCTGCTCCTTGTTGCTTTTATTTATTTTTTCTTCTTCCAAGTGGCTTCTCGACAAGTTGATGTACCTGCAGAATTCATTCGTTCAATCCTCTGTTCGAATGATATTGTGAAGATTATGTTGCTACATATCTATCCGTTGTTTTTTTTTGTTTGTTTGATTCTGGTATTCGAGTTGCTTCGATGTCAAATGTTGATTCCATACCTTTCATAATCAGTGTTCTCATATTTCTATGGGAGTGCTAGTCCTTCTTGATCAATCAATATTTTCATGGTAATCCTTTTCAACCGGTGTGCCTTCTCTTCAAGTGATTCCATACGGACGCCGTTGAGAAATCTGACGATTTGTCTGTTTCATTCATCCCAAGATGTCTTTGTTTCCCCACCCTCCCACCCTTCTTCTTCTTGGAGCAAGAAATTCTCAGATGAAGTATCCATTTTATTCATGTGAGATTCTTCATTCATTTCCTTCAATGTTCTTATCCGGTGATTCTCAGGAAGATGCTCAAGAGCTCCAAGTTCATCATTCTTTTGTTCTCAATTCTGCCGGTGGATGTAATTCAAGCTTTGGTGTTCATTATATCCTTTCTCTTGTTTCACATGTTTTCCCATGTTGAAATTTCTTATCCGAAGGCTCTCTTATTTCTTCACATCTCTCTAATTCTTATCCGGAGTCTACAAGGTATCTCAGAAGATTTGTGTTTCAATTCTTCTTCCGTTCAAACTATTTTGAGGTGGTTATCTCGCTCAAGCCATTTAATTCAACCGGTGCAATATCTCTTCAGCAATCTTTTTCAACGGTGATTTCTTTAGTGGGCCCTAACCCACAGGTCTTTTCCTAGGATCTTACCTGACTCTTCTAATTTTTTTTCTGGAGTTATACGCAAATTCTTTTCAAAGTGTGACGTAAGAATGATTTCCATCAGTCATATACCTTCTCCAAGATCGCTTTCAAATTCTTTTTCATCATTGGTTCAACCTTTTTAATTCTTCATTACAGAGTGCCTATACAATTCATGGTGGTGTATCTCATCGTCTTCTCAGATTTTGAAGAACCGAAGACGAGTTCCTCTTGAATCCTTACCCGGTCTTCTTGAAGATTCGTGGTTCTAGCTTCATGCCATCCTCATTATTGTTCCGATTGTGAGGAATTCTTTTATACCATCCAAAGCATTTCATGAATTCTTCTTATTGTGATCCTCCGAAGGCCATCATTTCAGAATATTTCTTCGTTCTCTGTTTGCAACTTCGTCTTCCAACTATTCTTCATTGATGTCTCTTTGTTCGTCTCCATATTTTACGGTGGTTCTTTCAAGATTACCCTTCCGTTGTTATCATTTTAATTCATTTGTTCTTTTCACAATCCTACCGGTGGTTCGTTGAAGATTTACCCAAGTTTGTGCAAGATCTCTCTTTAATTCTTTCCAACGAGAATAAGTAGTATGCCAAATCCGTTGCTTGTCATCAATTTGATTTGGTGAAGGATAAGCATACAATAAATCTTATTCTTATTTCCCTGAAGTGACTAATCACTTTTCCGGAGCTTGTTCATCATATCATATTCTCGGTCCTAAGTTGTTCATCTTGTTTTCCGGAGCTTCGAGTTATTTCTGTTATATCATTTCAAAGCTCCATCTAATTCATCGCAGGCCTTGAATCTTATTCTTTTCATCTTTCACTTCTCATGCTTTCATTACCGGAGTTCTTCATGGTGGTTCATCATCATTTAATTCATCCTCGAAGTCTTCATCAAGATTCTTGTTGGAGCTCAAGCATTCTTCATCATGCTTTCCAAGTGCAATCCTTTCTACCTTATCTTTTCAGATGGTGTTATGTCATTCTTGACAATTCCTTCATGAATTACGATTCACAAGTTGTCAGGAATGAGATAAGTAAAACCATCCTTTTCTTTGTTCAGGAGATCTTTTCAAGCATTCAATTATTCGTTGGAGTTATCTTGGGTTATAATTCACCTAAAAGCTTTCCCTAAGGATTGTTGCTATTATCGTGCTTATAAATGACCCAAGTTCTTCATTTCTCATTCCGGTGAGATAAGTTTATCGTCTCCTTGTTGATCTCAATGCAATCAAATGTTTCGTTAGTGGCTAGTTGTCACCTCTTAATTTTGAGATGTTTTCCATAAGCCCACATCAAGCTTATTCGTTTTCGTTGTTGATTTTTCCAACAGATCCATTAAACCCTTCTTCGTAAGGATGATTTGCAATTCATTTGTCGGAGAAGTTGTCTTTTTCTTCTCCGTTCTTTTCTTTCCAACGATCTAGCATATATTCTTTCATTCCGGAGGCATTGTGATATTGCCCTCTTTGTCCCATAATCTCGTTTTGTCAAGATCTTATTCTTCACTTGCTTGTCTATTTAACTGGATTGTTGTATTCTTCATTCAAGTTCCCTCATCTTATCAAGTTTTGCATCTCTTTTCAACCGGAGTGCTGTCTGAAGCCTTCCTTACCCCTTGTGACATTCTTTCATTGTTCCGGAGGCTGTGTGTTGTTGTTTTCATCAAGTATCATCCCAACTTGGCAATTTCATGTTAATTCCTTACATTTTCAGTCGGAGTGCTGTCCAAATTCTGTCATTCTTATTCCTTGACTATACCGTTGCAGTTTCATATTCTTTTGGTTCGTAAGCTCTTGTTTCATGTATTTCAACCTGCAAGGTTCTCGTGATGTTCCTTGTTCCTCATTTTACCGGAGTGCTCTTTACTTCGTTCATCTCTGTTGTATTCTTCTTTCAATATGGTCAACCTCTCAGGTTCGTGGTTTCACTCGTCTGTCAAAGAAGCAACTTTGTTTACCTCTTCCTCTTCCGTTTTTATCCGGTGCCATCTCTAGGATCTCGGGTCGAGATCCTCTGTTAGTGTGGGAGAGTTGTGATGCCCGAAGACCGACGTCCCAGAAGATTCTAGAGATTCCAGATGTTCCGGGTTCTCCCGTGTGTTTCATTTGTGCTTGTGTTATTTATTTTTGCATTGCACCATGTCATCATGCCATCATGTCTTTAATCTTTTGCATCTCAACTTAAATAAATTGTGTGGACCTTCGGTCCATTTAAATCGAGGGAAGAGTGACTTCTCTTTAAAACATATCCTCCCAATATTTAGGGAGCTATATTATAAATATTCCATTTTGTTTGGAATTAACCCAACACACTTGCATATTTTCCCCATGTTTTCTCTTTCGCAATCCCTTGCCTCAAACCTTGTCTATAATTCTTATCCGTTTTATTGAGGCTCCTCCAAAAATTCGAACATTTTTGGAGACTTCAAAAGTCAAGTCTTAGTTCAAACCCATTTGAATTAAATTCAAATAAGTTTGAATTATATCTCGATCATGCCTTTTCTATTTTTCTTGGACCGTGCTCATTTTATGATGCCCGAGAAAAATAACCTTATGTGCAACTTTTTCCCCAACCCCCCTCTTTCTTTCTTCCTTCTCTTTTATGTTTTCTGCTAAAAGAAAAATAAGGAGAGAGAGGCCCAGCCGCCAGGCCAGGCCCAAACTCCCCCCCCAGCGGCCCAGTCTCCTGTCTAACCCTAGCCCGCACCTACCTCAAGTCCTACCGATTCCCTCGATCCTTTCTCTCCCGAGCCGCCGCCACCCCTCGTTCCCTCGCAGCTCGACCCCGCACCATCTTCTCGCGCCCCGACTCCATCTCCCTCTCCTCTCGATCTGCTTCTCCCTCTACCCCGATCCAGCGCAGCTTCCCCGATGAGGAGCCGCACTCCAGCGCGCCCAGGCTGCCGCCTCGCCTTGGAGCCCCGCCTGGCTGCCGCGCCCCTTCGCGCCGTCCTTCTCCCCATCGCCGTCTCCCTCCAGCGCAGCGCGCAGCGCCCTGATGGGCCTCGAACCCCTCGTTGGTTACCCCAAGTGGAAGGTGTAAGATGCAGTATTGTAGAAGTGTTTTCCCTTAGCAAAGATGCCAAGGATCGAATCCCCAGAGACTCCTAGGTTCAACAAGTAGGTGTCAATTGCTACGGCGCCAGATTAGTAGCAATCAACGTGGACCTGCACACAGATACAAATAACTTTGCTCCCAATGAGTACAGAGAGGTTGTCAATCCCTCCGGCCTTCTAGTTCACAAAGGATTAAAAGCAATGATAGTAGTGATAGATAGTGTTTTGCAACAGTAAATAATAACGAAAAGTAAATAGTGGATGTGATCAATGATGGTAATATGGACCGGAGTCTCATGATGTTCACTAGTGATGTCTCTCTCCCAAAAGACGATAAAACAGATATGTGAGGTAAACAAATTACAGCTGGGCAATTGACAGGACCACGAACGCAAACCAATGCTGATTACATTGCAAGAAAGGTTGAGGTTCAAAGCATGGGTGGTACGCCAAAGTAAGTAGACCGAAATCCATCAATATCTACTACTAATCATCCACCTTGAGATATCTTTCCAGAACATCTCGCTGGTATTAAGTTGCGAGTCCCACCCATAGTGTAAACTCAATGCAACAGACAACTGCATTAAAAGAACTTTGCGTAAAGTAAACAATCCTGGCACCCGCGGGCACAAGCACCGTTGTTTTCCCCCTTGTGGCAACAACACATCCCCTAGACTCATGTTTCTGTCACTCAAGCTAGTCATCGAGGGGCATGAACCCACAATCGAGCATAACGTTCCCTCTTGGAGTCACTACCTATTACTCGGCCAAAGCAATAAATAACAACGGAGAACATGCAAGAATTACTTATGAACAAAAATATAAAAGAGGTGAATCAAATATATTACTCAAGATCAATCTGAACATAATCTCATAATCCATCGGATCCCAGCAAACTCAACATAGCAACAGCATAAGGATTACATAGGTGCCTCGATCATGTAGGGCAGCTCACGAGGACTAATTAGTGAAGCACAAGAACGGGAGGAGAACATCACATAGCTACTGGTCATGGACTCATGGTCCAAGGGAGACTACTCACGAGTCATCCGGAAGGCGTCCATGGTGGTGGAGAAGCTCCCGGTGGTGATCCTCCCCTCCGGCAGGGTGCCGGGAAGAGTTCTCCTGGTGCTCCCGATCTTGGAAGCGGCGGCGGCGGCGGAACAGAGATGGGATCGCGAAAAGAGTTCCTGTTCTGAGGGTTACGGAGGACCCTTTAAATATATGCCAAAGTAGGGCATCGGGGGAGCTTCGGGGGGCCCAGGCGCACCCCCGGCGCGGCCCAGGGGGGGGGGCGCCGCCAGGGCGCCTGGAGCCCTCGTGCCCCCCCCAGGCTGCCCTTCGGACGCAGTGTTGTTTCCGGAACGCTGATTTTTTATATAATTTTTATGGATTTTTCTGGACAGTTCTTGAAACGTGAAAACCTGAAATACAAAAACAGTCGAAAACAGAAACTGGCACTGGGGTGCACTGGATTAGTAAGTTAGTCCAAATATGATCAAAAGTGTATGGAAGTGTATGAATATCATAGCAATATCACCCAAAAGTGGCATGGAGCAAGCCGAAATTATAGATACGTTTTGGACGTATCAACATCCCCAAGCTTAATTCCTGCTCGTCCTCGAGTAGGTAAATGATAACAAGAATAATTTCTGTGGTGACATGCTATTAACCATATAGGACTTTTTCATAGTCATATGACAAAAGCTTACTAAGACAATGATTCTAAAGTAATTAAGTTGCCTCAAGAGAAAATCACAAATGACAGAAAGTTTTACAATATGAAACTGAAGCATCAAATAGATTTGCAATGAATATGATGTGCAAATATGATAAAGTGATATCTAGCTTGCCCCCTTTAGTGATGCAAAACATAAATGCAGGGGCACCTTCAAGGTTTAAGTGATGACTAGATAAAATCATTTCAGAATAAACGATATCACAATCCTGCAAAAGACAATGCTACTTTGGGACAATGCACATTACACTCAGAATGACAATCATGCTCTCAGTAGTTGGTGCTTTAACATAAAGGTAAAAGAATGGTTAAGTGCTAGAGCTTTTTATTTTGAAAACATGGAAGCAATTGTGTCAACGGTAGTAGTACTTCATATGTGTCATGCATAAAACATCCTATAAGTTGCAAGCCTCATGCATCGAATACCAATAGTGCTCGCACCTTGTCCTAATTAGCTCGGATCTCCATGGGTTATCATTGCATTTCATATGTTTTAACCAACTGTCACAAAGGGGTACCTCTATGCCACCTGTACAAAGGTCCAAGGAGATAAATCACATTTGATTTCTCGTTTTTGATAGATCTCAACTTGAGGACATCCATACCGGGACAACATAGAAAATAGATGATGGACTCCTCTTTAATGCATAAGCATATTCTCATGAGAGATTGAGGACTAAGGTCCAAGCTAAAACTTCCACCATGATACATGGCTTTGGTTGGCGGCCCAATGTTCTTCTCTAACAATATGCATATTCATACAACCCACGGTAAATCACCCTTACTTCAGACAAGACGAACATGCATAGCAACTCACATGATATTCAACAAAAGTGTGACAGTTGATGGCGTCCCCAGAAACATGGTTACCGCTCAGCAAGCAACTTATAAGAAATAAGATACATAAGCAACATATTCTTTACCACAATAGTTTTTAAGCTACTTTCCCATGAGCTATGTATTGCATGGTTAGTTTGCTTAGTACAGGTGGAGGTTAGCAAAAGACTGGGAGCGACCAACTAAGCGAGCAATGACGGTCATAATCATGCAGAGCGACAAAGCAATATTGAATCAGGCATGGTAGTTATATCGCTACTCAGAAATAAAAGATCATCAAGGCTTGACAGACTTTCTTTACAGTCTTAAATATGCGTGAGCATACGCCAAGTCAATCAAAATAAATTCTCGAAGGAAGATATTACTAAACCATACCATATCATAGGCAAACAAATCATGTTGGTACTCCAATAACACATTGGGAACCCCCCAGCTATTTGAGATTAATCATAAGAAAACCTGAACTACTAAGCACCATCATGCAAGTAGCATCTTTATCATAGACACATTAACTAGTGCAACGGAAGCAAACTCTCTTAATAAGGTGAGCATGGTAATTAAAGAGAGTTCAAGCAACCAACTAAACAAACGCTCTTTGAAAAGATAAGCATGAATACTAAGAGCAGAGCATGATAGTAGCTATTAAAAGATAAAGAACACACACAGCATAGATAGACATAAAAATTCTACGTTATGTTCTAGGTAGAGGTGGAGCGTGTTTCTCTCCCACATAAAGGAATGCTGAGTTCCGACTCGTTATGAAAAACTAAAAAGAAAACTAAAAGCAAGACGCTCCAAGCATAGCACATAACACATGAAGTGATAAAAATATAGCGAAACGAAACGAACTGATAATGTTGATGGAGAAGGGGATGCACGGGGGCATCCCCAAGCTTAGACGCTTGAGTCTCCTTGAATATTTCTTGGGGGTGCACGGGGGCATCCCCAAGCTTGAGCGCTTGACACTCCTGAATCTCTTTATCATCTTCCCTCGCACACTTGAAAACTCCCTTCATACATAACTCATCATAATCTGATTAGCGAGGTTAGTACCCTTAATAAAATAATTATACCTTGCTGGAAATAAGGATATTCTTGAAGTTCTACTGTTTCTCAAGATTGCCAAAAGGTTTTTGCAAAGAAAAAAAAGCAAGTTCTTGATTTGCAAAGTGAAGGAAAGACAAAACAGGACAGAATATGTGAAAAACAGAACAACAGGTAGTAATTGATCTGTTCGGGATACTTCTGCAACTCAAATCAAAAAACTCAGAACATGCGCACGAAAGAAAATTATATAGAGAACACTGTCGAAACAATTCAGACCAAAAAGATGATCTGTTGATTTTATACGATTTTTTCTATCCAAGGACAGAATCTGTTTCCTGGACAGCACCTCACAACTTTTGAACTTTCTAGCAATCAGAGGCTATACTTGGCACAAATATGAAAAGCAAAGATACAATGATGATGCTACTGTAGTAAACAACATCAAGACACAACAAAAGCGAAAATTTTATTCATGTGGGCTGCCTCCCAAAAGCGCTTTCTTTTATGCCTTTAAGCTAGGCATAAGACTTTAATGATGCTCTCGTAGGAATAAGAGCTGAAGAACAAAAGAGAGCATCAAGAAGCAAATACCAAATACATTTAAGCCTAACATGCTTCCTATGCATTGGAATATTGCAATACAATAATTCATTGGAGCACAAAGCAATAAGCATAGGAAGACAAAACAAGTGCAGCTTCAAAACCTTCAACATAAAGAGAGGGAACTTGATATTATTGAAATATCTATAAGCATATGTTCCCTTCTCATAATAATTTTCAGTGGGATCACGAATAAACTCAACAATATAAGCATCACATAAAGCATTGTTACCATGATCCACATGCAAAAAGGTACTCTTACTCTCCACATAAGCATCATGAAGAGGATAAAACTTAGTATAAAAGAGAGACATAAGGTCTTGCCAATCAAGCAAGTGCGAGTTATCGAGAAGCTTATACCAATCTGAAGCTTTATCTATAAGTGATACGGCGAACAATTTCCTCATGACAAACTCCCTTGATACACCTGCAAGCTTAAATAATGAACATAGTTGTGACAGATATAGCAAGTGTTCACCGGGATGTGTGTCTCCTGCATAACGATTAGCCAAAACATAATCAATAATACCAGCTGGTATTTTATAGGGCACAATTTTAGTAGGGGGAGGAGCAACCACCACAGGTGTGGGGCGTCTTCCCGCAAGCAACGATCCAATAGCAAGGTTGTCCATAAGCATAATTAGTGAAATACATAAGGAAAACTGGAAGGTAAACTAACAAGACTAAAAAGCAAAGGTAAAAGATAGCATGCAACTCCCCTATCCTGAAGAGTGGAGTCCCCGGCAACGGCGCCAGAAAATACTCCTTGATGGGCCTCGAACCCCTCGTTGGTTACCCCAAGTGGAAGGTGTAAGATGCAGTATTGTAGAAGTGTTATCCCTTAGCAAAGATGCCAAGGATCGAATCCCCAGAGACTCCTAGGTTCAACAAGAAGGTGTCAATTGCTACGGCGCCAGATTAGTAGCAATCAACGTGGACCTGCACGCAGATACAAATAACTTTGCTCCCAACGAGTACAGAGAGGTTGTCAATCCCTCCGGCCTTGTAGTTCACAAAGGATTAAAAGTAATGATAGTAGTGATAGATAGTGTTTTGCAACAGTAAATAATAACGAAAAGTAAATAGTGGATGTGATCAATGATGGTAATATGGACCGGAGTCTCATGATGTTCACTAGTGATGTCTCTCTCCCAAAAGACGATAAAACAGCTATGTGAGGTAAACAAATTACAGCTGGGCAATTGACAGGACCACGAACGCAAACCAATGCTGACTACTTTGCAAGAAAGGTTGAGGTTCAAAGCATGGGCGGTACGCCAAAGTAAGTAGACCGAAATCCATCAATATCTACTACTAATCATCCACCTTGAGATATCTATCCAGAACATCTCGCTGGTATTAAGTTGCGAGTCCCACCCATAGTGTAAACTCAATGCAACAGACAACTGCATTAAAAGAACTTTGCGTAAAGTAAACAATCCTGGCACCCGCGGGCACAAGCACCGTTGTTTTCCCCCTTGTGGCAGTAGCACATCCCCTAGACTCATGTTTCTGTCACTCAAGCTAGTCATTGAGGGGCATGAACCCACAATCGAGCATAACGTTCCCTCTTGGAGTCACTACCTATTACTCGGCCAAAGCAATAAATAACAACGGAGAACATGCAAGAATTACTTATGAACAAAAATATAAAAGAGGTGAATCAAATATATTACTCAAGATCAATCTGAACATAATCTCATAATCCATCGGATCCCAGCAAACTCAACATAGCAACAGCATAAGGATTACATAGGTGCCTCGATCATGTAGGGCAGCTCACAAGGACTTCTTAGGGAAGCACAAGAACGGGAGGAGAACATCACATAGCTACTGGTCATGGACTCATGGTCCAAGGGAGACTACTCACGAGTCATCCGGAAGGCGTCCATGGTGGTGGAGAAGCTCCCGGTGGTGATCCTCCCCTCCGGCAGGGTGCCGGGAAGAATTCTCCTCGTGCTCCCGATCTTGGAAGCGGCGGCGGCGGCGGAACAGAGATGCGATCGCGAAAAGAGTTCCTATTATGAGGGTTACGGAGGACCCTTTAAATATATGCCAAAGTAGGGCATCGGGGGAACTTCGGGGGGCCCAGGCGCCCCCCCGGCGCGGCCCGGGGGGGGGGGGGGGCGCCGCCAGGGCGCCTGGAGCCCTGGTGGCCCCCCCCAGGCTGCCCTTCGGACGCAATGTTGTTTCCGGAACGCTGATTTTTTATATAATTTTTCTGGATTTTTCTGGGCAGTTCTCGAAACATGAAAACCTGAAATACAAAAACAGCCGAATACAGAAACTGGTACTGGGGTGCACTGGATTAGTAAGTTAGTCCAAATATGATCAAAAGTGTATGGAAGTGTATGAATATCTTAGCAATATCACCCAAAAGTGGCATGGAGCAAGCAGAAATTATAGATACGTTTTGGACGTATCACGCCCCTCCTAGCGTCGAGCCGCCTCGACCTCAAGCTCCCGCCGCCAGGAGCTCCCTCGAGCCGGCCTTCCCCGCCTCCGCGCGGCTCATCTCCCTCCGCCTCGCCAAGCACCGACGACCAAGGCTCAAGCGCGCCCGCGGCCTCCTTCCTCCGCGCTGGACGCCCACCGGCCGCCTCTTCCCGACAGCGCCGTCCTCCGCCCCTGCTTCCTCCGTCCTCCGTGCATCCCCTCGCGCGCCCGAGCAGCGGGACTGCGCCTCGCCTCTAGCCAAGCCGGCCAAGAGCCGCCGCAGCACCGGGCAGCCTCCAGCAAGGTGTTGGCGCCCTGCTCCGCCGCCACCTCCTCTGCTCGCCTCCTTCCCGGCGACCAGTCGCAGGACCAGCAGCTCCTTCGAGCCTCCGCGCCTCTCCTCCTCGCCGTGGCCGTGAGCGAGACCACCTTGGTTTGTTGCTGCTATTTTTTTCGCCAAGTGCCAGGATGATCATGTACATCTACAAACGAGTAACGATGGCAGCCCGAAGCACCAAGTACCTCTACAATGACCCGAACATCTACATAATACGAGTACATCTACCGACGCCAAGTACCCCTTCGAGTCGCCGACGACCTTCAAGTCGACTACATGGCGACAAAATGACATGTACAACTACGACTCGAGACCGAGACCGGCAAGACCGCTACGACCAAACGACTACCCGATGCGTCAAGTTCCTCTCCGGTGCCCCGAAGACCGAGTACGACTACAAATGGAGATACGTCAAGTTCCACTACCGTCGCAAGAACGAGAACTCCCAAGTACCACGACACCAACCCCGAACAACTACGGAGTTGTACCACTACTTCCACAACGAGTCCAACTACCGCCGCGTGAACGGCTACATAACGTGTACCTCTACGGAACGTCTACTTCCCTCTACGAACGTGTACCACGACTCGCGAGAACGACTACTTCCACTACTTCCTCTACGACCTCGAACCGCCACAAAATAAACGCTTCAAAGGTATAACCCCGAGACGATGACCCGTGGAATGCTTGTGTTGTATGAGATGTTTCCCTTGTGCGCTCCGTGCCCGTATCGTCTTTTGTTTTGCTCCTCCGTTGCCTCATCGTCGACCCGTGGGAACCCGGTGACGGGATCACCCCACCTTTCATCTTGTTCGACTCGCTCACGCTACCTTTTCTTTTGCACCGGTCTCTCACCGAGATGTTGCCGTTGCATCATTTTCAGATCGTTGCCGTGGCACCCTTTTCCTTCCACCACGGTGACAAAAACTCCTTATCATCGTCATGTCAACTTTTAATAAAAATTGCATAAAACTTGTTCATGTCATCCGCATCATGTTAACAACATTAGATGTGTGAATTGTTGTTTGCTAAATTGCTAAACATGCTCATGGGGATTTTCCGGAATTGTTGTGGGTATTTCCGGCCTCATTTAAATTGCCTAGATAGGTAGTTTACTTTTGATTCTCCTCTTGCTATGTTAAAAACATTTAATCTTGTCTTGTAATAAACGAGAGTCAATTAAATAATTAAATGTGGTGTTTCGTCAATATGCAACTCGTTGCATATTGAGCTCCACTTAACTTGTAGTACTTGTTTGTGCACTTTGCCATGCCATGCATAATTAAACCGGACATGCATCATACTTGGATGTGCATCGTATGCCATGTTTATGCTTGTGTGTTTACCGTGTTGTTTGCTTCTTTCCGGTTGCTTCTCTTGTTAGCTTCGGTTTCGTTCCGGAGTTGTGAGGATTCGCTCGACTGTGTTGCTCCGTCTACTTCATGGACTTGTTCTTCTCCCTTGCGGAATCCCAGGCAAGATGATCATACCCTTGGATACCTTTACTACCATTGCCATGCTTAGTTGTCTCGATGCTAT
This sequence comes from Secale cereale, assembly GCA_902687465.1. NCBI lineage: Eukaryota > Viridiplantae > Streptophyta > Magnoliopsida > Poales > Poaceae > Secale > Secale cereale. Next base: position 615,727,454 of record LR738714.1, on the reverse strand, counting down.
CGTTACATGTCGCGCTACCCATCTTTATTGTCAGCCTCTCCTTGTTGCCATGAAACCTCTAACCTTGAAACCTTCCTAGCAAAACCATTGTTTGGCTATGTTACCCGCTTGCTCAGCCCCTCTTATAGCGTTGTTAGTTGCAGGTGAAGATGAAGATCATTCCAGGTGGGAACTTGTGGTTGGAATATCACAATATCTATTATTATTATTAACACACCTATATACTGGGCATGGGTGGAAGGCTTGGCCTTTTGCTCGGTGTTTTGTTCCACTCATGCCACCTTAGGCGCCGATAAACCGGCATTATGTTCCTTGATTTTGCGTTCCTTACACGATGGGTATATGGGACCCCTTGACAGTTCGTCTTTGAATAAAACTCCTCCAGCAAGGCCCAACATTGGTTTTAATTTGCTCATAATAACAACTTAATTAAATAATTAAATTGCATAGGGAGTTAGCGCTACCCGAGGATTCTTTATACATAGCAGGGGGCCAGTGCCGATGGTGTTGGTCCCAAATAGAGTCGTGTGCGGCGCCCCCCCTTGGAAACTTGGGGTTTGGCCGCTATACGCTGTGCTCATCCAGTCGTGGCCTGAGACGAGATACGCGCGGCTACTATCAGGGTGTCGGCACGCCGGGAGGTCTTGCTGGACTTGTTTTACCATTGTCGAAATGTCTTGTGCAGCGGGATGCCGAGCCTGATCGGTTTTCCCTAAGATAAGGGGTGATGATATTATATTTATCACTTCAGCTAATGGTGAGAGCTTGTGATGGGCTAAGTTGGGACACCCCTACAGGGTTATGATCTTTCGAAAGCCGTGCCCGCGGTTATGTGGCAGATTGGAATTTGTTAATGTTCGGTTGTAGAAAACTTGACAGAGGATCCGAAGTAAAACACACAACTGTGTGAGTAACCGTGACTGTCTCTTTTCACTTTGAGAAGAGAACACGGTGGGGTTATGTTTGATTCATATGTAGTTCAGGATCTTTAGCGATCACTACTAGTTGCGACCGTTTGCGTAGATGCTCATCTTACTCTTGTACTCGTAAGGTAGCCACCATATTATGCTTAGCCGCTGCTGCAACCTCACCACTTTACCTCTTCCTACCCACAAAGCTTTGCTAGTCTTGATACCCATGGTTATGGGATTGCTGAGTCCTCGTGGCTCACAGATACTACAACACCAGATGCAGGTTCAACCGAGAATGATGCAGGAGCTGGTTCAAGTACTTCACTGGGAGTTCGATGAAGAGTTTGGCTGTATGCTTGTGACGTTTTCGATGATCAGTAGTGGTTTCTACTAGGGGCGATTCGGACCTGTGGCTTTATGTTTTTGGTATCTTTCTTTTGGATCTTCGCCCGTAGTCGGGTTGTGATGTTTTGAATGATGTCTTGCTTATGTAATGTATTGTGTGAAGTGGCGAGTGTAAGCCAACTATCTCCTTTTGCATTTTCATCCCTATTTTTACATGAGTCGTGCAAAGATACCAAACTTGAGATCATTCCAGAATGGGCTTATACCTTTAAGTCGTGCCTCGACACGTAGGAGGTATAGTCCCATCCTAGGCATTACAGGTTGTCATGTGTTTTTATGGTTGGATGCACAAAGTCTTAGCATAGAGGAACTTCTCTTTATACTGCCACTTGTGATAAGGACCTTTATTATGCAGTCCGTCGCTTTTATTACTTCCATACCACAAGCTCGTATAAAGCTAATTTCTCCCACACTAATAAATCATACATATTTTAGCGGATTTGCAACATGACAACTTACTTGGAAGGATCTTTCTCAATCCATAGGTAGGTATGGTGGACTCTAATGGCAAAACCGGGTTTAAGGATATATGGAAGCACAAGTAGTATCTCTACTTAGTGCGAGGAGTTTTGGCTTGCATGAGGGAGAAAGGCAAGCTCAACATGTTGGAAGATCCATGACAATATACTTTATTTCAGATATAAAAAGACATAACCAATTATGTTGTCTTACCTGTCCAACATCAACTCTTTAGCATATCATACTTTAATGAGTGCTCACAATCATAAAAGATGTCCAAGATAGTATATTTGTATGTGAAGCCTCTCTTCTTCTATTACTTCCTATTAATTGCAACGATGACCAAATCTATGTTTGTCACCTCCCAACAACTTTTATTTATCATACTCTTGTATGTGAAGTCATTACTTCCCATAAGATCGATATGATCTCTTTGATACTCTTTTTGTTTTCTTTTCTTTTTATCATGACCCAAGTGAGGAAATCAAGCCCTTGACTCAACACTAATCTTCATTATATAGCTCACGGACTCGATTACAAAAGGTAAAGCTCACAAAGCAAAAGCTCACAACTAGATCATGCTAACTTTATTCTACTAGATCAAGATACTACCAAAAGGATCGAACTAAGTAAAACGGTAAAGATAGGAGTGATTGTGATACGATACCGGGGTCACTCCCCCAAGCTTGGTAGTTGCCAAGGGGAGTGCCCATACCCATATGATTATGTCTCCTTCTTCGTGGTTGGTGATGATGGAGTTGTTCCTGATGTAGGCTTGTTGCTCGTCTTCCAAAGCATGGGCTCACCATCGTAGAAGGATGATCGAGTCTCCGGGATACTCAAATCTGCAGCCAAACTCATGTTCTTGAATCTATATTCATACTCACAGTTTTGGTTCTGCAGGTCATAGATCTGGGCTTGGAGGTGATCGATCTTCTCTTGAAGATTAGAGATGGCTTCCCCGAAGATCCTCGAGTTCATCTTGAGGATGTTGGCAAGCTCTGAGATCATCATGTGGTTGGCATCGAGTCCTCGTTCCACCATACCTTGGCACTTGAAAACTTGTTGCTCCATTGCTTCGAGTCTTGTCTCCATGCTTCAGGTCCTTCTGGGCCCCTCAACATCACGGATGTGCAGCACCCCCTCATGCAACTCCATGGTTTTGGGATGGTGCAGCACCTCCGCAAGGTAGGGGTTGATGACCTTCTCGAAGAACTTGTCCTTGGGGGTGTTGGAGGACGCCACGATGTTCAAGATTTGTCAAAAACAGCAACTCGAAACGAAAACAGAGGATTTCTGTGTGATACAGAGGTCAAAACCTTCGGGGGTATATATAATGAATTTTTCCCGAACGAAAGGAGTAACCCACAAGAAAACGGAGGCCGGGGGACACAGGGGGTGCCCTAGAGGCAGGGGGCGCGCCCTGGGAAGGGGGGCGCGCCCCCTACCCTCGAGGAGGCCCCGTGTCTCCTCCGGACAGCGGTTTATTTTTCTATTTTTCTAAATATTCCAAAACGGAGAAAAATTACCTTTAGAACTGTTTTGGAGTCAGTTTACTTACTGTATCACGTACCTCTTCCTTTTCGCAGGCCGAATCGTTTTGGAAAGTGTCCCTTATGTATTCCTCCGGGGTTATGGTTTCAATAATATTACTTTCAACATTTATAGGATTACCTGAGATATAATGTTTGATCCTTTGACCATTCACCACCTTCGGATTTGTGCCTTCGAAGTTGTTGATTTTTATGGCACCGGAACGATAGATCTCCTCAATAATGTAAGGTCCTTATCGGTGTACTAAGGTAGGGGTACCTCAGTACCCCAACTTGTGCACGAGCAGTAGTAGCTTCCCGCGGCACGGCTTACCACGTGCTCGCCGGAGACCTTTCTGATCCATAATGAAGCCATTCAAAAACAAAGTATACAAGACAGAAGATCAAGACCCCGGCAAGTGGAGCTTGCCGGGAAGGCCGTCCCAGGCACAAGATTACCTCACTAGCACAAGACCCTAGCAAGAGGAGCTTGCCAGGAAGACCAGAAGACTGCATATCAGAAGACATGCCTCAGCGCACTCTGCGCCCCGGCAGGGCCCGGGGAGCGGCAAGCTTCCGGGCCCGGCAAGACCAAGACCCCGGCAAGGTGCTTGCCGGGGAAGCATGCGCTGTGTGCCCGCGCTCCAGCTCATCGGTCCACGCGTCGCCCTGGGGCCGCTCCAGGGACGCGTGGCGGATGGCTGTGCAGCCTGGGGGACACGGTGGCACTCCACGGTGACGATGCTATCGCCGTGGTAGACGGAGACACAAGGGCGGGCGCTTTTGGGGTCGACGGCGACGGGCATTAAATGCTCTTGTCCCCCACTGTCAAAGTAGGTGATGACCACTGTTCATCCACTGTTCCCGCACTGTTACAACTACCACCAAAGTTACCTTTTTACCCCTTCTTCTACGTTGACACCTGCCGGTGACCCCTTGCACTATAAAAGGAGGCCCATGCACAACGTAGAAGGGGTTCGGAACCTAGATCGCTCATTCACTCGGTGTAGTTAGTTATTCAAGCTCCCGAGCTCCAACACTCAATACAATCTAAGCAGGAGTAGGGTTTTACGCGTCCGCGCGGCCCGAACCTGGGTAAACTGCCTGCGTGAGCTCTACGATCTGCTCTTTGTGCTCCCTCCGCTCCCTTACCGCACGAACAAGGGGCTCCGGTCCCATAGGTGCTCGTGGTGGACAGTTTCCCCTGACATCTTTGGCGCGCCAGGTAGGGGCGCGTCGAGGTTGTGCGAACCTGATCCGGCGTTCACGCGGGCGCATTCTTCATCAACCTCTCCAGCTACATCAACTTCATCAGCAACAACAGCATGGCCCCGAAGAAGAAGGCTTCGGAGGTCGGAGGCCCGTCTGCGTCTGTTCCACCGCCACCAGAGCCAACGGTGGGTGGAGGAGACGCTGTCGGAAGGGTGGTCGCCGGCGAGGAAACTCGCGGCACCACCAAATCCAAGGACAAGACGGACGACCGAGCCTCGGTCTCCGTGGACGCGCCACGTCCATCTCAGCAGACGACGACCCAGCAGCGCCGTGGTACAGGAGGTACCATCCGCTTGCTGGGGCAAGGGCAAGCCGGAGGTTCGCGGGATGCTCCGGACCACCGTCCGGGCACGAGCAAGGTGCGGTCACCGGGGCGGGAAACTGCTCCTTCTAACCCTGTTAGGAGTCCGAGCATATCCCGCTCCTCGCACCGCTCTCCCCCGCTCCCGTCCTCTCCAGCAGAAGCACTCGCGAGAGCGCAACTGCTCCTCGACTTCCGTCCAGCGGTAGACAAGGCCGAAGACTAGAGGGCAACGATCCAAAGCCTCATCGCCTTCGCCAACAACGACACGCCGCAGCAGCCGGCGACGTCGCGGCCGCGGCAAGTCGAGAAGACGAAGGCCGACGGCGACAAGACCGCCGGGGGTGCAACCACCGTGCACTCCCCGCCGCGGAAGCAGAAGACGCCTCCCCGCCGGATCAACGTCGACGACGACTCCACGGCGTCGTCGGATCCGCGGGCTCGTCGGGACCAGCGCCAAGTCCTTGACGACCGGCGACAAGAAGACGCTCGAACGACGATCGAGCGCCGCCGAGAAGCTCGGCGACAATCAGATCAGCGAGCTGTGACCGCTGCTGACACACACGCGCCCGGTGAGCCAGGCGACTTGCCGTACGCGGCAGGTTGCCCTGCGTTCACCCGTGAGCTGCGGCGTGTCCAGTGGCCCAGCATGAAGAACTTCAAGCCCGACGTACCGGAGAAGTACGACGGCAAGACGCACCCCTCGGAATTCCTCAGCATTTACACCATTGCGGTGCAGGCTGCCGGGGGGCGTGACGAGAAGATACTGGCGAACTACTTCCCGCTGGTGCTTAAGCCGAACGTCCGTTCTTGGCTTATGCACTTGCCGGAAGGCTCCATTTCTTCTTGGGCAGATCTTTGCCACCAGTTTGTTGGCGCCTTCACGGGCGGCCACAAACCCCACGGCCAGGAGAGCGATCTCCACATCTTGGCCCAGAAGGAAGGAGAACCTCTGCGCAAGTACATCCAATGCTTCAGCCGCGTGCAGCACAATATCCCTGACGTCCACCCTGCCGCGGTTATCAGCGCGTTCCACCAAAACGTGCGTAACCGCCCCATGCGTGAGGAGATGGCCATGACCAAGATACGGGATGTCAGCGAGCTCTATGCTCTAGCTGATAAGTGCGCGCGCGCCGAAGAGGGGAGGAGACTCCCCGGAGAGGATGCTGGCGCAGGGGGAAGCGACAGCGAGGATGCCGCCCCGGCAAAGAAGAGCCGGCGGCGGAACAATAGAAGAAAGAACAAGAAGGAAGTGCTTGCCGTCGAGAAGTCCGGCAAGGAGGCTCCCGCCAAGCAAGCACAGGCTGGCAGCTCCGGCAAGGAGCCTGCCCCTGTAGCGGCAGCCGACAAGCAGGACGGCTCCGACAAGCAATATTGCAAGATCCACCGCACTAAGGGCCACGACCTCTCCAACTGCAAATGCGTCGAATACCTCGTCGAGCAGCAGAAAGCTGAGTACGAGCGGCGCGACAAGGAGAAGGCCCAAGGTGGCGGAGGAGAGCCAAGCAAGAAGCGGCCATTCAATGGCCGGGGAGGACGCCGCGGCAAGGCTAAGCAGCGGCAAGGTGATCGACCTCCCCGGGGCCGCGACAAGGATGAAGAAGACGACGACGATGACATGGAGGAAGAAGATAACAACGAGCAGAAGGCCACGAAAGTCCTGTGCGTCAACGGCGGCGCCTCTCTGCATACTTACCACCGCCAACTCAAGCAGTGGGTGCGGGAAGTAAATGCAGCAGAGCCCCCCGTGGAGTCGCGCAGGCTCCTCAAATGGTCCAGCACGCCCATCATTTTTGATCTTGAGGATCACCCTGACCGCACCACCGCGGTCGGGTGCTTGCCGATGTTGGTCTCACCAACCATCCACAACCTCAAGGTCACCAAAATGTTGGTTGACGGCGGGGCCGGCCTGAACTTGATCTCCTCGGCTGTGATCAAGAAACTCCAAATCCCAGACGGCGAGCTCGAAGAGACAGGTTCGTTCCAAGGAATAAACCCGGGGAGGAGCAAGCCCAAGGGGAAGATAACTCTGCCAGTGACCTTTGGCGGGGAGCTGAACTTCAGGACGGAGAGGATAACCTTCGATGTTGCCGATATCCCATTGCCATACAATGGGATACTTGGACGTCCTGCCCTCGCCAAGTTCATGGCAGCTTCCCACTACGCCTACAATGTACTCAAGATGCCGGGGCCGATAAGCGTCATCTCTGTCCATGGCGACAAGAAGGACGCGCTTATCTGCGCCGACAAGATCTACCGGGACGCAGCAGCCGCGGCGGAGAGCAGTACACTTGCCGCTGAAGCTCCCGGGGGGAAGAAGACCAAGACCAAGTCCGGCAAGTGCTCTGGGACCCACTCCGGCAACCGCACCTCTTCGGAGTGCTGCGCTGCCGCCGAGGACGTTCCATCGAGCTCCACCGGCAAGTGCAAGAAAGGGATGGCCGCTCCACCGGCAACCAGGAAGGTGTCCGCCAAGGAGGACGGCACTGGTGGTACCTTCACCATTAGTGCCACGCTCGACAGCAAATAGGAAAGCGCGCTCGTTGCCTTCCTGCGGGCGAATGTCGATGTGTTTGCCTGGCAACCATCTGACATCCCCGGTGTTCCCAGGAAGGTAATTGAGCACACGCTTGCTGTTTGTCCTCATGCGCGGCCCGTCAAGCAGAAGGTCAGGAAGCAAGCCGTGGAGCGCCAAGAATTCATTGCCGAAGAAATCAAGAAACTAGAAGCAGCAGGCCTGGTTAGAGGCGTGATCCATCCCACGTGGTTAGCAAATCCAGTTGTCGTGCGTAAGGCCAACGGAAAGTGGAGACTGTGTATAGACTTCACCGATGTGAATAAAGCATGTCCCAAGGATCCATTTCCCTTGCCGCGCATTGACCAGATTGTTGACTCCACCGCCGGATGTGAGCTGCTCTCTTTCCTTGATACGTATTCAGGCTACCACCAGATTTTCATGGCCAAGGAAGATGAAGAGAAGACTGCATTTATCACTCCATGCGGCACATATTGCTTCATACGCATGCCCTTTGGATTGAAGAATGCAGGCTCAACATTTGCAAGGGTAGTGCACACTGCTTTTGAGCCACAGATCCACAGAAATGTAGAAGCTTACATGGATGACATAGTGGTGAAGAGCAAGAGCAGAGATACTTTGATCCAAGATTTGGAAGAGACTTTTGAGAACCTGCGCAAGATCCAGCTTAAGTTGAACCCCGAGAAGTGCATCTTTGGAGTCCCCTCCGGCAAGCTTCTCGGGTTCTTTGTGTCACAAAGGGGGGTTGAGGCCAATCCCGACAAGATAAAAGCCATCGAGCAGATCGAAGCCCCGAAGCGCGTCAAGGATGTGAGGAGGCTTGCAGGTTGTGTAGCTGCCCTCAGTAGGTTCATTTCGAAGTCTGCAGAACGCGCCTTGCCTTTCTTCAAGATCTTGAAGAAGGCAGGACCTATGAAATGGACTCCGGAAGCGGAGGCAGCGCTGCAAGACTTGAAATGGTACCTATCCTCCACTCCAATACTTGTCGCACCTAAGCCACAGGAGAAGTTGCTGCTGTACCTAGCGGCAACCAACCAGGTGGTTAGTGCTGCGTTAGTAGCGGAGAGGGAGGCCGACGAGGAGTCAGCACCACCGGCAAGTGAACTCAGCGACAAGCAGGGGGCTCCTCCGACAAGCTCTGGCCCCGACAAGGACAACTCTGCGCAGGAACAATTAGAAGTGCGAAGAAGGATGGTGCAGCGCCCAGTGTATTTTGTGAGTTCCCTCTTGTAGGGGGCCAGATCAAGATACTCTGGGGTGCAGAAATTGCTTTTCGGCCTCCTCATGGCCTCGAGAAAGCTGCGCCATTACTTCCAAGCACATGAGATAACAGTGGTCACTCGCTTTCCGCTCAAGAGGATATTGCATAATCCGGAAGCAACTGGCAGGATCGTCGAGTGGGCACTGGAGCTGTCAAGCTTTGGACTCAAGTTTGAAAGTACTTCAACCATACAGAGCCGAGCTTTGGCAGAATTCATAGCTGAATGGACCCCGACGCCCGATGAAGAAATTCCAGAGACAAGTGTTCCCGTACAAGAAGCGACGAGTGAATGGGTAATGTACTTTGATGGTGCCTTCTCGCTGCAAGGCGCCGGTGCCGGCGTGGTACTCATAGCGCCCACCGGAGAGCACCTCAAGTATGTTATCCAGATGCACTTTCCCAGGGAGCAAGCAACAAACAACACTGCTGAGTATGAAGGCTTGCTTGCCGGCCTCAGGATTGCGGCCGAACTTGGGATCAGGAAGCTAATTGTCCGGGGAGATTCTCAGTTGGTGGTCCGACAAGTTAACAAGAGTTACCAGAGCCCTTTGATGGAAGCTTATGTAGATGAAGTAAGGAAACTTGAAGAGCACTTTGAAGGTCTGCAGATGGAGCACGTCCCGAGAGCTCAGAATGACATTGCAGATGGCCTTTCAAAGTGTGCTGCAATGAAGTTACCTGTGGAACCAGGGACCTTCCTGCTCAAGCTGACTCAGCCATCCGTTACACCATCTATTGGGCAACCCAAGAAGAGAAAGTTGGTCTCCGGCGACTACTTGCCGGCGGATCTTCCTGAAGCCGCCGCCAAGGTCCCCAAGATCAACGATCAGAATGCTGAGGAACAGTTTGCTCCTGCAGATCCTCGGATCTGTACAGTTGAAGCAAGCGTTCCCGACAAGCCTCGCCCCGGCGAGCTTGCCGGGGGACCATCAGCTCCGGCAGAACCGGAGGTTCTTGCCGTAGAAGCTGGGGTTCCCACAGCGGCCCTCATGCCTTTAGTCCTTGCCGTTGAGCCTCGGGCTCCGGCATGGGCACAGCAGATTGTCCGTTTTCTGCAAACTGGAGAACTTCCCGACGACCCAGAAGAGATAGAGAAGATAACCAGGCAGTCAAGTATGTACCAGTTCGTCTTCAACGAACTGTACAGAAGAAGACTCAATGGTGTCAGGTTGAATTGCATCTCCAGGGAAGATGGACGAAAGCTGTTGGCAGAAATACACGGAGGCATATTTGGCCACCACATTGGCGCAAGGGCGCTTGCCGGGAAGGCGTTCCGGCAAGGGTTCTTCTGGCCAGAAGCCCTCCAAGATGCAACTGCACAAGTAACCAAGTGTGAAGCGTGCCAGTTCCATGCCAAGCAAATTCATCAACCAGCTCAAGCTCTCCAGACGATCCCTTTGTCCTGGCCCTTCTCGGTCTGGGGGCTCGATATCCTCGGCCCCTTCCCCCGAGCTGTCGGGGGCTTTGAGTACTTGTACGTTGCAATCGACAAGTTCACAAAGTGGCCAGAAGTGGAGCCGGTGAGAAAGGTGACAGCACAGTCAGCGGTCAGGTTCTTCAGGTCGATTGTTTGCCGTTTCGGAATCCCTAACAGGATCATCACCGACAACGGTACACAATTTACTAGTCGCACCTTCATGCAGTACGTCCAAGACCTTGGCGCCAAGGTCTGTTTCGCTTCTGTTGCTCACCCGAGGAGCAATGGTCAAGCGGAGAGGGCCAATGCTGAAGTGCTGCGCGGACTCAAGACAAGAACCTTCGACAGGCTGCGCAAGTGCGGAAGAAACTGGATAGAGGAGTTGCCGGCGGCTCTTTGGTCGATCAGAACGACGCCAAGTCGAGCCACCGGACAGACACCCTTTGCTCTAGTCAACGGAGCAGAGGCAGTTCTCCCCACGGAACTCGCATACGGATCTCCTCGAGTGCTCGCTTATGATGAGCTCAAGCAAGAGCAACTGCGACAAGATGACGCATTGCTCCTCGAGGAGGAACGTCTCCAGGATGCTGTACGAGCTGCTCGATACCAGCAAGCCTTGCGTCGCTATCATAGCCACAAGGTTAAAGCCAGGAGTCTCGAGGAAGGCGACCTTGTTCTTCGGCGTGTTCAGTCCGCCAAGAATTCCAACAAGTTGACGCCGAAGTGGGAAGGCCCTTATCGGGTGGGACAAGTCACAAGGCCCGGCGCTGTCCGCCTTGAGACCGAAGAAGGCTTACCGGTGAGCAACTCCTAGAACATAGAGCATCTTCGCAAGTTTCACCCATAAGGCACGGTTGCCATGATTCGCTCCGGCAACCACCTTTTGTACGAGTTTTGCCGCTGTCGCATGTAATCCTTTGTACAAAGCCGGGCCCAGATCCCGTGCATCAGTAAAGCTTTTTGCGTTTTGCACTATTTGCCTTCTCCATGCTTTTCTTCGTTATTTGCATGCATTGTTTGGCATCTTGTGCAACACAAGTACCCGGTAAGCATTAGCACGCCGAAAGGCCCTATACTTGTTTTCCCTCCTCTTTTTCTTTCACTCTTAAGCAGAAGGAATGTTCCTCGCGCACAAGTTTGCCGGGGGGAAGGAGATGGAGGACAAACCAAGTGCTGTTCAAGAAAGAGAAGCCTTGTCGGGGAAGCAAGCAATATACGAAAGCTAAGTTACCAGAATTTGAGCAGTTCAAATTTTTAATTTTTTAGTTATCTTCCTTGAACAACCACGCTTTGTATGGAAAACCTGTGCGCGGAGGAACCTACCCGTGGCTAGCCGCACCCTTATCTTGTTTTCGAGTACGCTCAACGACTTAAGTGAGCTGCGACAAGTGTCGCGCCCTTGCTTCGTTTTCGAGTTCGCTCAGCAAGCTAAGTGCGTCGCGACTAGCTGCGGCAAGGTTACTTGCCGGTAAGACCTTGGCCAGCAGGCTGCTCAGAGTCCAGCACTCAGCGCTCGCGGCAAGGGCCCCTTGCCGGCAAGTTCCCTGGAAGCGTAGGGTTAAAAGCATACGAAGTAAAGGACCAAAACAAGGGAGATAACATTGCACTGATTGATCAAAATAAGATAATATATTACAAGGGATAACTTGTCGCAATGACTAATAAGTTTGTGTCCATGGCACACTATGCAGTAGCAAAAGAGATAAAGAAAAGGAGGCCTAATCCACGCGATCGCCCTCACGCCTGGAGATCTTGTTCACCTTGGCGATGATGTGGGCGACCTGCCCCTTCAGCGCCTCCATATCCGCGTCGGCCGGCAAGCTGCGGAGAACGTTGACGAGGTTTATGCCTGGATTGCGGTACACTATCTTCGTCAGAACGCGCTCCAAGGTTCCCACGCAGAGTTGGCGCGACTCCTCGGCCAGCTGCGCGGGAAGCTTCTCCTGAAGACGAACAAGCGCCGGCGCGATCCCTCTGAAGAAAAGACTGAGCTTGGCGCTGTGGGGGAGGTTTGGATCCGGAGAGTATATGAGGTGCTCCACCCTCATTGCCATCAGCTCCTTGTCGATGGCAGCGGCAGAAGCCACCAGGTCTTCGGTCCATACTTCGACGGTCCGGCGGAAGTTGTCAGCTGAAGTGGCAGCGCTCTCCACCAGGCCTCGCTCCTTGCGGAGCTCGTCCTTCAGCTTGGTTTCGCGGTCCCGGACGGCGTCAAGAGAATCCTTCAGCGTGGAGACCTTCAGCTCCAGATCTGCAATTGAGTCCTTGGGGGCCTTCAGCTCGTCGGCCTGATTGGAGAGGCGTACCTGGAGTTCTGAGTTGGTATGGGCATCCTTCTCGCGCTCTATGTTGAGCGCGGTGACCCTCTCCGTGCTCGCCTTCAGGTACTCCTCCAGCTGCACCACCTTAGCTTCGAGGTCCTTCTTGGCGGTCTCCACGGTAGCTGCGGCGGCCTTTGCTTCCTTCAGCTCTCTGCCAAGGGCCTGCTCCCGGGCGGTAAGGTCTTCCTCGTGAGAATCGAGGTCGACCTTCCGCTGGTTGAGCGCTCCTTCTCGCTGGGACAGCGCTTCTCCGGCGAGTCGCTGTTGCTCCTCGGCCTCGGCCTTCTCCAGGAGCCACTCTTGATACTCTCCAGCAAGCCTCTCGCGCTCCTCCGCCAAGTCGCGGAGGGCCGCCTGGTTGGCGGCGCGGAGCTCCGCGGCGCGTTTCTCCATATCTGCTGCGGCCTTGGCGGTGAGGGCTTCCCGAGACTCAAGTTTCGCCTGCCTGGCCCGGTAAAGGGCCAGGAGCCGGTGGAGCAACTTCTCCTCCTCGGGCTCGTCGCTCCCGCCAGGCGCCTCGACGATCTTCAGCCCCGCGGAGGCGAGAACCTCCCCATCGAAGGTCTCTCCCTCCTCAGGGGCTCGCGACGAGGATCCCCACGGCACCTGTATGAAGACGCCGTTGGGAGCCTCAAGGTATAAGGCGGACTGCTCCTTCTCGGCGGAGGGATCGGCGGCCGGCGCAGCGCTAGACGCTCCTGCCGCCTCCGGGCCGGCAGTGTGGCCGCCGTCCCCCTCCCCGGCCGCTGCGACCGCAGTCGGGGCAGTCTCCTCAGCCGCAGGCTCGTCGGCTCCTGCCATGTCTTCGACGACAGGGGCGTTGCCGCCGTCGCCCTGCGCGCCTTCCTCGCCGACGACCTCGGTCTCCATCCGGTCTGACGCAGGAGGGTCTAGAAGAAGAAGAAAAAGGAAAGAAAAAGTTCAAGCAAATATCCAAAAAAGACAAGTCCAAGAAAACGAGATTGCAAGACTTACCTTGGCGGACTTCGTCGACGACAGGCTCCCTCGCCGGGGAGCTCTCCCTTGGCGGAGTGGCCGCCCTCGCCGGGCTACTCGCCCTTGGCGGGGTACTCGCCCTTGGCGGAGTACCCGCCCTTGGCGGAGCGCTCTCCCTCGCCGGAGAGTTCGTCCTTGGCGGGGACGACGGGGCTTGCGGCTCCTCGGGAGTAGTCTCCGGGCGCTCCTGTGGCTGCGGCTCCACCTCTGCACAAGACAATCAAGACAAAACAGAGCAACAAGATGTTAGTACAAGGCCAAAAACTTCAGGCGCGCCCGACGAGCGGAAAGTTCAAGACCAGACTTACGCTGGGGGCTGCGCTGGGGGCTGCGCTGGGGGCTGCTCCTCGGGGCAGCGCTTGGGTCCGGGAAGCTCGTCGCCGGCGCGTCCCCTGTCGCCGCGACGGGCGAGTCGTCCTCGACCTCAACCACGGGAACCTTGGCCCTCTTCGCCATCCGCTGGGCCAGGGTCCTGCAAGCAAATCAGAAACAAGATCAGAATCATCAACGTAGGAATCAAGACAAAATTAAAGAAGATACAAAACTTCAAGCACTTACTCCTCTTCCTCCTCGTCGTCGCTGAGGGCGGAGAAATCAAAATCCACCTGGGGCGCGTCCGCACGAGGAGCAGGAGGGGAAGGCTCCCTCGGGCGCTTGGCGGTCCCCGGGGCTGGGGGCTGCGAAGACCCGGCCCCTGTGGACGCCGAGGCCCGGGGAGCAAGCGGAGCAGCTGCTCCGCTCTGAGAAGACCCTCCTCCACTTGGCGCTGACGTACGGGGCGCCTCCGTCGTAGCCTGTGCGCGGGGCGCCTCCGCCGTAGCCTGTGCGCGGGTCGCCTCCGCCGCGGTTGGTGCACCGGGCGCTCCCGTCGCGGCTTGGCTCCCCCGGGTAGCTCGCGCCGCCCGGCGAGCAGGCTGTTGTCGGGGCGCCTGCGCCCTCCTCGTCGTCGTCGCCTTGAGGAGGCGCTTCAACGGAGATCGCCTGGGACTTGCCCGTGGCGGGGAGGTCTCCGAGGACGAGGAGGCGTCGTTGTTGAGCCCCAGAGATCCACCGGAGTCCTCGCCGGCCCCGGCGTCCTCCTCCTCCTCCTCCTCGGCCGGCTCGCTGGGCCCAGCACCCCGCCCTGCGGCCGTGCTCCCTCCGGCGCCTCTGCTCCCTCCGGCACCTCTGCTTCCTCCGGCAACATCGCCCCTCGCGGCGGCCTCGCTCACGATCCCGGGGATCCCAGCATACCTCAGAGAGGGGACCCCGGCGAGCTCGTCGGGCGGAAGCTTGAGCAGCCTGCGGATCTCCGCCTCCTCTGCTTGGCACGACGCTTCCGCAGCCTCTGCCTCTTCAACTGTAAACCCGAACTCTCCTGCCGCTGCGGCTGCGGCGGCCTCTTCTACCCGGGAAGCAATATAAGCAATCTCCCGCTCAGTGGTGGCCCGGGTGAGACCCTTGATCTCCTCCTTGTTCTTCGGCACCTCCACCAAGTTGTCGAAGAAGCCCATGATGGCATCCGGCGTGGGCACTATCCATGTGGGGTCGACGCCGTGCGAATCACATGCGGGCATCATTGCACGCAAGGAGTCCCGGGCCGTGCTGTTGCATAGAGGCACCACTCCCCGGGGAGCTCTAAACCACTCCGGGTGGGCCAGGTCGTGCTTAAAAAGCTCCCGGACCATCCCCTTTAGCTCCAGCGACGTGAAGTTGAAGTTCAGTCCTGGGCGCAGTCTCATAATGTCCGCCGCATTGCCGTACTCCCATGCTGGCCTTTTCCTCTCCTGTAAAGGGGCAATGCGGCGGCGGAGGAAGTCTGCCCCTACTTCTCCGATGGTCAACTTGGCTACCCGGAGACGAAGAATTCTGACAAGGGCGACGTTGAGCTTGATGTCGTCCGAGTCCAGGTCGCTCCAGTCCCTGCCGCGCACTATAGCAGTTGTGCGCGGCGCGGTGAAAGACTGCGGCTCGTCCTCTACTATCCAGCACCAATCCGCGCGCCACTCCTCCCACTTGCCGCGGAGCTCCCCTTGCAGATAGGATTCCTTCTTGTTCAAGCGGAAGACCCAAGAGATACCCCCGGAGAGGGGAGCGCCGGCCTCTACTCTAGGCGTAAAGAAATGCCTAAAGAGCGCTACGTTTGGATAGATCCCTATGTAGTTTTCGCACAGATGTGCGAAAACCGCCATCATGAGGATGGCGTTGGGGGTGAAGTCTAAAAGGTGGAGGTTGTAGGTGTTCATGATATCACAGAAAAATTCAGAGAATGGAGGACAAAGGCAGCAGTGGAAGAAAACAGCGAAGAAGAAATACCCGCCGGGGTACAGATCCTTGGCGGCGACGGGATAAACTCTGGTCCGAGGATGCGCCTTGGTCTTCTTGGCCCAGAATAGGTAGTACTTGTTCCAGAGCTCCCACGCGCCGAGCCTTGGCGCGAAGACAACATTCCTCTTCCGCAGGAGAGCAAGCTTCGCCGCCTGCTCAGATTTCTCTTTCTTGGCCTTCTCCGCCTTCGCCTTCTCGGTCTTCGGGGCCATGGCGGAGGTGGCGAGGGAAGGGGAAGCAAGGAGTCCGGCGGCGCCGCAGATGCGAGAGACGGCGGAGCAGGTGTGGAGGCGGAGCGCAGAGGGGAATTTCTGGAGATGGAAGAAGCAATGAAGACGAAGTAAGGTAACGGCCCCTGCTTCCTCTGCTTTTAAGGGGGAAGTGGGGGACGCTCCGCATTTCTCATTAAAGAACATGGCCACGTTCCCTCCCACGACGCCGCAATCGACGCGTGCCGTTACGGAGGGACGCGGCGGATGCGGAAGGGGATTCGGCGTGCCGTGGGCCGCGCGTGCCCGTGCACTGTTTTGGGCCTGGCCCAACAGCGCTCGGCACCGTGTGTGGCCCAGGCCCGGGGGCTCCTGTCGGTGTACTAAGGTAGGGGTACCTCAGTACCCCAACTTGTGCACGGGCAGTAGCAGCTTCCCGCGGCACGGCTTACCACGTGCTCGTCGGAGACCTTTCTGATCCATAATGAAGGCATTCAAAAACAAAGTATACAAGACAGAAGATCAAGACCCCGGCAAGTGGAGCTTGCCGGGAAGGCCGTCCCAGGCTCAAGATTACCTCACTAGCACAAGACCCTGGCAAGAGGAGCTTGCCAGGAAGACCAGAAGACTGCATATCAGAAGACATGCCTCGGCGCACTCTGCGCCCCGGCAGGGCCCGGGGAGCGGCAAGCTTCCGGGCCCGGCAAGACCAAGACCCCGGCAAGGTGCTTGCCGGGGAAGCATGCGCTGTGTGCCTGCGCTCCAGCTCATCGGTCCACGCGTCGCCCTGGGGCCACTCCAGGGACGCGTGGCGGATGGATGTGCAGCCTGGGGGACACGGTGGCACTCCACGGTGACGATGCTATCGCCGTGGCAGACGGAGACGCAAGGGCGGGTGCTTTTGGGGTCGACGGCGACGGGCATTAAATGCTCTTGTCCCCCACTGTCAAAGTAGGTGATGACCACTATTCACCCACTGTTCCCGCACTGTTACAACTACCACCAAAGTTACCTTTTTACCCCTTCTTCTACGTTGACACCTGTCGGTGACCCCTTGCACTATAAAAGGAGGCCCATGCACAACGTAGAAGGGGTTCGGAACCTAGATCGCTCATTCACTCGGTGTAGTTAGTTCTTCAAGCTCCCGAGCTCCAACACTCAATACAATCTAAGCAGGAGTAGGGTTTTACGCGTCCGCGCGGCCCGAACCTGGGTAAACTGCCTGCGTGAGCTCTACGATCTGCTCTTTGTGCTCCCTCCGCTCCCTTACCGCACGAACAAGGGGCTCCGGTCCCATAGGTGCTCGTAGTGGACAGTTTCCCCCGACAGTCCTTCCCACTTGGAGAGAAGTTTTCCTGCAAAAAATCTTAAATGAGAGTTGTATAGCAAAACATAATCACCTACGTTAAACTCACGCTTTTGTATCCTTTTGTCATGCCATCTTTTAACTTTTTCTTTAAATAACTTGGCATTCTCGTAGGCCTGGGTTCTCCATTCATCGAGACAGCTAATATCCAGTAACCTCTTTTCACCGGCAAGTTTGAAATCATAATTGAGCTCTTTGATAGCCAAATATGCCTTATGTTCTAGCTCAGGAGGTAAGTGACAAGCTTTTCCATATACCATCTTATATGGAGACATACCCATAGGATTTTTGTATGCAGTTCTATAGGCCCATAATGCATCACCTAGTTTCTTGGACCAATTCTTTCTAGACCTATTAACTGTCTTTTGCAAGATTAATTTCAGCTCCCTATTACTTAATTCAACTTGACCACTAGTCTGTGGGTGATAAGGTGATTCAATTCTATGGTTGACATCATACTTAGCAAGCATCTTACGGAAAGCACCATGAATAAAGTGTGAGCCACCATCAGTCATTAGATATCTAGGGACTCTAAACCTCGGAAATATACCTTCTTTAAGCATTTTAATAGAGGTGTTATGACCAGCACTACTAGATGGAATAGCTTCTACCCACTTAGTAACGTAATCAACAACAACTAGAATATGTGTGTACCCATTAGAGGCAGGAAAAGGTCTCATATAATCAAAGCCCCAAACATCAAATGGTTAAATAACAAGTGAATAATTCATAGGCATTTCTTGACGTCTACTAATATTACCTATTCTCTAACATTCATCACATGATAAGACAAACTTACGGGCATCCTTGAAGAGAGTAGGCCAATAAAAACCGGATTGCAATACCTTGTGTGCAGTTCTGCCTCCCGCATGGTGTCCTCCGCAAGCTTCGGAGTGGCACTTGCGTAGGATCTGTTCCTGTTCATGCTCAGGTACACAACATCTAATAATACCATCTACTCCTTCTTTATAAAGATGTGGGTCATCCCAAAAGTAATGCCTCAAATCATAGAAGAACTTTTTCTTCTACTGGTATGTGAAGCTAGGAGGTATAAACTTAGCAACAATATAATTAGCATAATCAGCATACCATGGAGCAGTACGAGAAGTATTGATGACAGCTAGTTGTTCATCGAGAAAGCTATCATCAATAGGTTGTGGGTCATCAAGTATATTCTCTAACCTAGACAAGTTATCTGCTACGGGGTTCTCAGCTCCCTTTCTATCAATAATATGCAAGTCAAATTATTGCAGCAAGAGAACCCATCTAATAAGTCTAGGTTTAGCATCTTTCTTTTCCATAAGGTATTTGATAGCAGCATGATCAGTGTGAATAGTTACTTTAGAATCAACGATGTAGGGTCTAAACTTATCACAAGCAAATACAACTGCTATAAATTCCTTCTCAGTGGTAGCATAATTTCTTTGGGCACTATCTAGAGTTTTACTAGCATACTTTGATAACATTCAATTTCTTATCAACTCTTTGGCCTAGAACAGCACCTACAACATAATCACTAGCATCGCACATAATCTCAAAGGGTAAATTCTAGTCAGGAGGCTGGACAATAGGTGCAGAGATCAATGCTTTCTTAAGTAATTCAAATGCTTCTAGACAATCATCATCAAAGACAAAAGGAATATCTTTTTGTAAGAGATTAGTCACAGGCGTGGAGATTTTGGAGAAGTCCTTAATGAACCTCCTATAAAACCCGGCATGACCAAGGAACTTCGTATACCTTTGATATCCTTAGGGCATGGCATCTTTTCAATAGCATCAACTTTAGCTTTGTCAACTTCAATACCTCTTTCAGAAATTTTATGTCCCAAGACAATGCCTTCATTAACCATAAAGTGGCACTTCTCCCAATTCAAGACAAGGTTAGTGTCTTCACATCTCTACAAAACTCGATCAAGGTTGCTTAAGCAATCATCAAAAGAAGTTCCATAAATGGAGAAATCATCCATGAATACCTCAACAATCTTTTCACAAAAGTCAGAGAATATGGCCATCATGCATCTTTGAAAAGTAGCAGGTGCATTACATAAACGAAAAGGCATACGTCTATAAGCAAAGGTACCGAAAGGACAAGTAAAGGTGGTCTTTTCTTGATCCCCTTTTGACACGGGTATTTGAGAGAAACCGGAATAACCATCTAGAAAGCAGAAATGAGTATGTTTGGATAACCTTTCTAGCATTTGATCAATAAATGGCAAGGGGTAATGATCTTTCTTAGTAGCTTTATTTAACTTACGGAAATCAATTACCATCCTATAACCTGTAACTATCCTTTGCGGGATCAATTCATCTTTATCATTAGGGACAACAGTCATACCTCCTTTCTTAGGAACACAATGGACAGGACTTACCCACTGGCTATCAGCAACGGGATAGATAATACCTCCCTCTAGAATCTTTAGTATTTCCTTCCTTACCACTTCTTTCATCTTAGGATTTAACAGTCACTGATGATCAATAACTGGTTTAGCATTTTCTTCCAGTTTTATCTTGTGTTGGCATATAGTGGGACTAATGCCCTTAAGATCATCCAGAGTATATCCAATAGCAGCTCAGTGCTTCTTTAGAGTTTTCAATAACCTTTCTTCTTCCTGCCCTGAAAGGTTAGCACTAATAATAACAGGATATATGTTCTTTTCATCAAGATAAACATACTTAAGATTATCAGGCAGAGGTTTTAAGTTCAAACACGGGATCACCCTTGGGTGGAGGAGGATCCCCTAGGATTTCAACAGGCAAGTTGTTTTTCAATACGGGTCCCTGTGTAAGGAATATTTCATCTATCTCCCTTCTCTCATTCATATCCATATCATTTTCATGGTCTAGCAAATATTGTTCTAAAGGGTCATTAGGTGGTACGACAATAGAAGCAAGACCAATAATTTCATCCTTACTCGGTGGTGCCTTTTCAAGGCGTTGCCTACGGAATTTAGCAAAGTTAAAATCATGAGACATATCCCCTAACCCGACAATGACAATGTCTTTGACGCAGTCTATCTTGGCATTAACAATATTCAAGAAGGGTCTGCCGAATATAATGGGACAGAAAGCATCTTGTGGGGAACTAAGAACAAGAAAATCAGCAGGGTATTTAACCTTCCCACACAAGACTTCAATATCTCTAACAATCCCAACTGGTGAAATAGTATCTCTATTAGCAAGCTTAATAGTAACATCAATCCCTTCTAACTCAACAGGTGCAATATCATGCATAATTTCATTATACAGATCAAGAGGGATAATGCTCGCACTAGCACCTACGTCGCATAAACTAGCAATGATCTCCTATCTTAACAGAGATAACGGGCAAGCCTACAACATGTTTATGTTTATTCCTAGCATTGGGTTTGGCTATTCTAGCAGACTCTTCTTGGAGGTAAATAACATGTCCATCCAAATATTCTACCAAGAGATCCTTAACCATAGCAACACTAGGTTCAACTTTAATTTGCTCAGAGGGTGTAGGTGTTCTAGTATTACTCTTACGAACTACAGTTGAAGCTTGAGCGTGATCCTTTATCCTAACAGGGAAAGGTGGTTTCTCAATATAAGCGGTAGGTATAACAGGATCAACATTATAAGTGATAGTCTTTTCTTCAACTTTAATAGGTTCAACTACTTTTACTTCAATAGGGGGCTGGTATTTAAACCACTTCTCCTTGGGGAAATCAACATGAGTAGCAAAAGATTCACAGAAAGAAGCTACTATCTCAGAGTCAAGTCCATATTTAGTGCTAAACTCACGGAAAACATCAGTATCCATAAAAGCTTTAACACAATCAAACTTATGGGTCATACCTGAATCCTTACCTTCGTCGATATCCCAATCTTCGGAGTTGCGTTTAATTCTTTCCAATAAATCCCATTTGAATTCAACAGTCTTCATCATAAAAGAGCCAGAACAAGAATTATCGAGCATGGTGCGATTATTGAGAGAAAGCCGAGCATAAAATTTTTGGATGATCATTTTTCTTGAAAGCTCATGATTGGGGCATGAATATAACATTGACTTAAGCCTCCCGCAAGCTTGAGCGATCCTTTCTCCTTCGAGAGGCCAGAAATTATAAATATAATTGCGATCACGATGAACCTGGTGCATGGGGTAGAACTTCTGATGAAATTCCAACTTCAGACGATTACAGTACCAAGATCCCATATCATCGCATAGCCTAAACCATGTCAATGCATCTCCCTTCAAAGATAAAGGGAAGACCTTCTTCTTGATAACATCCTTGGGCATACCTGCAAGCTTAAACAATCCACAAACTTCATCCACATAGATTAAGTGTAAATCGGGGTGAAGTGTTCCGTGTCCTGTATATGGATTTTCAAGCAGTTTCTCTATCATACCCGAAGGAATCTCAAAGCAAACATTTTCATTAGGTGCAGTTGGTTGAGGAGCAACTCTTTGCTCTTCTGCTCGGGGTGAAGATACCCCAAACAAGCCCCTCAAAGGATTTTGAGCCATAGTAACAAGTGACAATAAATTTCAGCACACTATATAAATTTTTCCTTACCAAATTCCACTTACCAAAGGCGCTTCACTCCCCGGCAACGGCGCCAGAAAAGAGTCTTGATGACCCACAAGTGTAGGGGATCTATCGTAGTCCTTTCGATAAGTAAGAGTGTCGAACCCAACGAGGAGCAGAAGGAAATGATAGGCAGTTTTCAGTAAGGTATTTTCTGCAAGCACTGGAATTATAGGTAACAGATAGTTTTGTGATAAGATAATTGGTAGCAAGTAATAAACGGTAAAAGTAAATAAGGTGCAGCAAGGTGGCCCAATCCTTTGTGTAGCAAAGGACAAGCCTGGACAAACCCTTATGCAAGGTACAGTGCTCCCGAGGACATATGGGAATTATCGTCAAGCTAGTTTTCATCATGATCAACTGATTCACGTTCGATACTTTGATAATTTGGTATGTGGGTGGACCGGTGCTTGGGTGCTGCCCTTACTTGGACAAGCCTCCCACTTATGGTTAACCTCTAATGCAAGCATCCGCAACTACAAAAGAAGTATTAAGGTAAACCTAACCATAGCCTGAAACATATGGATCCAAATCAGCCCCTTACGAAGCAACGCATAAACTAGAGTTTAAGCTTCTGTCACTCTAGCAACCCATCATCTACTTATTACTTCCCAATGCCTTCCTCTAGGCCCAAATAATGGTGAAGTGTCATGTAGTCGACATTCACATGACACCACTAGAGGAGAGACAACATACATCTCATCAAAATATCGAACGAAGACCAAATTCACATGACTACTAATAGCAAGACTTCTCCCATGTCCTCAGGAACAAAAGTAACTACTCACAAGAGATAATATTGTTCATGATCAGAGGGGTATTAATATGCATAATGGATCTGAACATATGATCTTCCACCAAATAAACCAACTAGCATCAGCTACAAGGAGTAATCAACACTACTAGCAACCCATAGGTACCAATCTGAGGTTTGGGTACAAAGATTAGATACAAGGGATGAACTAGGGTTTGAGAGGAGATGGTGCTAGTGAAGATGTTGATGAAGATAGCTCTCCCCAAGATGGGAGAGTTGTTGGTGATGACGATTTCCCCCTCCCGGAGGGAAGTATCCCCGACAGAACAGCTCTGCCGAAGCCCTAGATTGGTTTCCACCTCGGTTCCGCCTCGAGACGGCGGCGTCTGGTCCCGAAAGCCTCCTCTTGATTTTTTCCAGGTCAAAACGCTTCATATAGAAGATGGGCATCGTGGGCCCACCGACTGGCCCTCGAGGCAGGGGTGCGTGCCCTGGGAAGGGGGGCGTGCCCCCCACCCTCGAGGCCAGCCAGTGGCCCCTCACGTGGGTTTCTTTCGCCAGATATTTTTTATATTTTCTGAAACAATGTTCTGTGGAGTTTCAGGGATTTTGGAGGTGTGCAAAATAGGTTTCCAGAGTTTGCTCCTTTTCCAGCCCAGAATTCCAGCTGCCGGCATTCTCCCTCTTCATGTAAACCTTGCAAAATAAGAGAGAAAAGGCATAAGTATTGTTCCAAAACATGTATGAACAGCCCATAATGCAATAAATATCAACTTATAAGCATGATGCAAAATGGACGTATCATCCACGAGTGCTTGAAAAGCGCAACCAACCCTTGCTCGTCTTCACAATCCAGTTTGGTCCTCGCCTATTTAAAAGAATGAAATCTTGTGTCTTCTGTCAGCAGAAACATATGCAGCAATGAGCATGAATAACATTAGTACATTACTTACGCGTAAGTTACGAAGGAAGACTGGAAATTGTTCTGTGTCTGCGGTATAATCTTTCCATGAAGGAAAGATGCGCACAAAGTTCCTAACAACAATATAAGCTTTGTCTTCTAAACTGGGAAGAAATGGAACAGGGGTCTTATTTGCTGCAATTGGGGCTCTCTCTAGTTCGAAAAGGGATTTGGCAACTAGATTTGATGTACTCTTTGCTGGAATGGGGGTTTTGCGTTGTAGAGCTGGTGGTATGTCAACTGGCATAATCATAATGTTTGCTGCAGTCGGGGTCTGCTGAGTTGGGGCATCAGAAATGACCAATGTAGTAGGGCTAGAGTCTGCTAGAGTTGGGGTGTTTTGTGGGTAAGGTGATATTGTAACTACACCTAATGGGGTATTTGATTTATCAGGTACCACTACCTTTTCCAAATACTTTGCTTGTGCTCGTCCACAATCAGCAATCGCCCTCTTTGTTTTGAACGTCTGATACACAAGAAGAACATTTGAATGGATAAATATGGTATGATGACAGATGCAATATGTACTGAAAATGGATAGGCAGGGCGTATTCACATGCACGATGTGCAAACTAAGCTAATGGCAGTTCAACAAAGTAGACGCAATGCAAAGCATAAGTTGCAAGATATGTGTGGCAAATATAACCATGGAAAGTTAAAGCAAGCACCTTGATGGGTGAATAAGATAGAGCATCTTCCTCTAACTCCTCCACTAGGGAGCTACATTGACTTAGGTCTCCCTCTAGCTCAGAATCACTGTTAGGATCATATTCTGAGCATGAATTTGTAGGTGGAGAGCGTTTGCATTGCATTGCATCCAGACTTGATTTCAGTCCCTTAATGCCAAGTTTGACAGCCATGGCATTGTTCTGCTTTATTCTTTTCATGCGCACAAGCTCATAATCATTATGATGTTGTTCAAAATCAGAGATTCATGAAAACATAAAAAGTAGTCAGATTATCTATGGAATGCATTGCGGATTCAACTCGAAGAGTGTCTCCCTATAAAGCCCTGCATATGCAAAGTTCACCCCCAACCGTGCTGACCAGACCACACACAGAAATACAAACCCCTTATGTCTCTATAACAGGCAGACACACACTTCAAAACTGAAGTAGGAACATTAGAATCATATGAAATTCGTATTTGAACAAATAAACTAAGGAATTATGAGCGGCATAATGTTTAGCTTCAGGGTTGGAGTGTTGGTAGTTCGACACAACGCAAGTAGGCAGATTGTATTCCATGTAAAAGATCGAAGCCTATGTAAAAGCTGGAAATGACACTTTCTTTCTATACAATGCAGTGTTCGTTGCCCACACCTGATGGAAGAGATCACATAGAGAAATACTATTCACTCATGTCTACGGTTGCAGTATTTAGAAACAGGGTGGTCCACCCTAAATGAATATTGACAATAAATATGACAAGGCAAGCATAGATGTAGTGAATCAATCATTTACTTGTGAGCTTACTAGGACAAGTATGCAGAATTGTGCTACTTCTCGAGCTTGCGTTGTATTCCCTCGAAGAGGAAAGGGTGATGCAACACAGTAGCGTAAGTATTTCCCTCAGTTTTTGAGAACCAAGGTATCAATCCAGTAGGAGACCACGCGCGAGTCCCTCGCACCTACACAAACAAATAAGAACTTTGCAGCCAACGCGATAAGGGGTTGCAATCCCTTTACGGTCACTTACGAAAGTGAGATCTGATAGATAGTATAGTTTGATATTTTTGGTATTTTGGGATATAAGAACAAAAAGTAAAAGTGGAAAAGTAAAGTAGATTGTAGATTGATATGTTGAGAATAGACCCGGGGGCCATAGGTTTCTCTAGTGGCTTTTTTCATGATAGCAGAATTCTATGGCCGGTAAACAAATTACTGTCGAGCAATTGATAGAAAAGCGAATACTTATGAGACTATCTAGGCATGATCATTATTTATAGGCATCACGTCCGAAACAAGTAGACCGAAACGATTGTGCATCTACTACTATTACTCCACACATCGACCGCTATCCAGCATGCATCTAGAGTATTAAGTTCATAAGAACAGAGTAACACCTTAAGCAAGATGACATGATGTAGAGGGATAAACTCAAACAATATGATATAAACCCCATCTTTTTATCCTCTATGGCAACAATACAATACGTGCCTTACTGCCCCTGCTGTCACTGGGAAAGGACACTGCAAGATTGAACCCAAAGCCAAGCACTTCTCCCATTGCAAGAACTATAGATCTACTAGGCCAAACCAAACCAATAATTCGAAGAGACTTGCAAGGATATTATAATCATACATAAAGAGTTCAGAAAAGAACCAAATATTTCTCATAGATAATCGTGATCATAAACCCACAATTCATCGAATCTCGACAAACACACCGCAAAAAGAGATTACATCGAATAGATCTCCTCGAAGACCGAGGAGAACTTGGTATTGAAATCCAAAGAGAGAGAATAAGCCATCTAGATACTAGCTATGGACCCGAAGGTCTGTGGTAAACTACTCACAACTCATGGTGAGGCGATGATGATGATGTAGAAGCACTCCGTGGTAGATTCCCCCTCCGGTGGAGCTCCGAAACAGGCCCCAAGATGGGATCTCACGGGAACAGAAGGTTGCAGCGGTGGAACTAGAGTTTTCTCTGTTGTTTGGATGGTTTTGGGGTACGTAGGTATATATAGGAGTAAGGAGGGCACCGGGGGCCACACGTGGGGCCCACGAGGCAGGGGGCGCGCCCTATAGGTGGGGGCTCCCCCTACCCT
This sequence comes from Secale cereale, assembly GCA_902687465.1. NCBI lineage: Eukaryota > Viridiplantae > Streptophyta > Magnoliopsida > Poales > Poaceae > Secale > Secale cereale. The sequence continues at coordinate 615,701,126 of LR738714.1, read as the reverse complement.
CGTGGAAGCCACGTGTGCCCTATTCCGTGGTTCTCAAGTCTCCCGTGCGTATTTTGCTCCAAAAATATCTCTCCCGAAGTTTCATTCAGTTTGGACTCCGTTTGATATTCCTTTTCTGTAAAACCCTGAAATAGGCAAAAACAGCAATCTGGACTGGGCCTTTGGGTTAATAGGTTAGTCCCAAATATAATATAAAAGTGTATAACAAAGCCCATTAAACATCTGAAACATCATAAATAATAGCATGGAACAATAAAAAATTATAGATACGTTGGAGACATATCAAGCATCCCCAAGCTTAATTCCTGCTCGTCCTCGAGTAGGTAAATGATAAAAACAGAATTTTTGATGTGGAATGCTAACCAACATAGTTTTCAATGTAATTCTCTTAATTGTGGCATGAATGTTCAGATCTGAAAGATTCAAGACAAAAGTCTATATTGACATAAGAAATATTAATACTTCAAGCATACTTACAAAGCAATCATGTCTTCTGAAAATACTATGGCTAAAGAAAGTATCCCTAAAAAATAATATAGTCTGGCTATGCTCCCTCTTCATCACACAAAATATTCATATCATGCACAACCCCGGTTTCAGCCAAGCACTTGTTTTCATACTCTATTCTTTCAAACCTTCCAACTTTCACGCAATACATGAGCGTGAGCCATGGATATAGCACTATGTGGAATAGAATGGTAGTTGTGGAGAAGACAAAAAGGAGGGAGATAGTCTCACATCGACTAGGCGTATCAACGGGCTATGGTGATGCCCATCAATAGATATCAATGTGAGTGAGTAGGGATTGCCATGCAACGGATGCACTAGAGCTAAAGATGTATGAAAGCTCAACAAAAGAAACTAAGTGGGTGTGCATCCAACTTGCTTGCTCATGAAGACCTAGGGCATTTGAGGAAGCCCATCATTGGAATATACAAGCCAAGTTCTATAATGAAAATTCCCACTAGTACATGAAAGTGACTAAACATGAGACTCTCTATCATGAAGAACATGGTGCTACTTTGAAGCACAAGTGTGGAAAAAGATAGTAGCAATTGTCCCTTTTTTCTTTTCTTTTTTCTTCTTTTTTTAGGAGGGGCCTTTTCTTTTGTTCGATCTTTCCTCACATGGGACAATGCTCTAATAATGATGATCATCACACTTATATTGATTTACAACTCGATATTACAACTCGATACTAGAACAAAGTATGACTCTATATGAATGCCTCCGGCGGTACGTGTACCGGGATGTGCAATGAATCAAGAGTGACATGTATGAAAAGTTAAGCATGGTGGCTTTGCCACAAATACTATGTCAACTACATGATCATGCATGGCAATATGAAAATATGAAGCGTGTCATATGAATGGAACGGTGGAAAGTTGCATGGCAATATATCTCGGAATGGCTATGAAAATGCCATGATAGGTAGGTATGGTGGCTGTTTTGAGGAAGATATATGGTGGCTGTTTTGAGGAAGGTATATAGTGGGCGTATGGTACCGGCAAAAGTTGCGTGGTACGAGAGAGGCTAGCAATGGTGGAAGGGTGAGAGTGCGTATAATCCATGGACTCAACATTAGTCATAAGAACTCATATACTTATTGCAAAAATTTACGAGTCATCAAAACAAAGCAATCAACACATGCTCCTAGGGGGGAGGTTGGTAGGAGTTAACCATCGCGCGCCGCCAACCTCCACACAAAGGATGACACTCTACAAATACCTCATGCTCTAACTTCGTCACATAGCGGTTCACCATACGTGCATGCTACGGGAATCACTAACTTTAACACAAGCATTTCTCAATTTCATAATAACTCCACTAACATGACTCTAATATCACTATCCTCATATCTCAAAACAATTATCAAGCATTCAACTTCTCTTCATATTCAATGCACTTAGTATGAAAGTTTTTACTACGTTGATCTTGGATGCCTATCATGTGAAGGCTAGTTTTATAGCCAAAGCACATTACCATGCTGTTTTAATAGACTCTCAAAAGGATATAAGTGAAGCATGAGAGATCAACAATTTCTACAAAATATAATTACCACCGTGCTCTAAAAGATGTAAGTGAAGCACTAGAGCGAAAACTATTCAACTCAAAAGATATAAGTAAAGCACATAGAGTGTTCTAACAATTCCTAGGCCATATTTATCTCTCTCAAAAAGGCGTGTCCAGCAAGGATAATTGTGGCAAACTAACAAGCAAAGACTCAAATTATACATGACGCTCCAAGTAAAACACATATCATGTGGTGAATAAAAATATAGCTCCGAGTATAGTTACCGATAGATGAAGACGAAAGAGGGGATGCATTCCCGGGGCATCCCCAAGCTTAGTCTTTTGGTTGTCCTTGAATTTTACCTTGGGGTGCCTTGGGCCTCCCCAATCTTAGGCTCTTGCCACTCTTTGTTCCATAGTCCATCAAAGCAATACTCAAAACTTGAAAACTTCACAACACAAAACTTAGACAAAAATCTCGTGAGCTCCGTTAGTATAAGAAAACATACCACTACTCAAAGGTACTGTAATAAACTCATTCTTTGTTTATATTGGAGTTAAAACTACTGTATTCCAACTTCTCTATGATTCATACTCCCCAATACTACTCATAGATTCATCAAAACAAGCAAACAACACACGGAAAACAGAATCTGTCAAAAACAGAACAGTCTGTAGTAATTTGTAACTTTCGCATAATTCTGTAACTCCAAAAAAATTGAAATAAACTGGTAAACGTGAGGAATTTGTCTATTAATCATCTGCAAAAAGAATCAACGAAATAGCACACTCCAGCAAAATCTGGTGACCATTCTAGCGAGCGCTAACGATTCTGTTTTTCACAGCAAGATCATATAAACTTCACACAAGTCTTCCCAAAGGTTCTACTTGGCACAAACACTAATTAAAACACAAAACCACATCTAAACAGAAGCTAGATGCATTATTTATTCCTAAAGAGAAGCAAAAACAAAAAATATAAAATTGTTGCCTCCCAACAAGCGCTATCGTTTTATGCCCCTAGCTAGGCACGATACATGGATAGATCTAGGTATTGCCATCTTTGGAAGGCAATCCATAAGTGGCTCTCATAATAGGTTCATATGGTAATTTAATTTTCTTTCTAGGGAAGTGTTCCATGCCTTTCCTTAACGGAAATTGGAATCTAATATTTCCTTCCTTCATATCAATAATTGCACCAATCGTTCTAAGGAAAGGTCTACCAAGAATAATAGGACATGAAGGATTGCAATCTATATGAATAACAATGAAATCTGCACGCACATAATTCCTATTGGAAACAATAAGAACATCATTAATCCTTCCCATAGGTTTCTTAATGGTAGATCTGCAAGATGCAAATTTAAAGAACAATCATCAAGCTTTTGGGATAGTGGAGACACTTGCACCCAAATCACACAAAGCAAAGCATTCATGATCTTTAATTTTAATTTTAATAGTAGGTTCCCACTCATCATAAAGCTTTCTAGGGATAGAAACTTCTAATTCAAGTTTTTCTTCGTAAGATTGCATCAAAGCATCAACTATATGTTTGGTAAAAGCTTTATATTGACTATAAGCATGCGGAGAGTTTAGTACGGATTGCAACAAGGAAATACAATCAATAAAAGAGCAATTATCATAATTGAATCCCTTGAAATCCAAAATATTGGGTTCATCACTATGCAAAGTTTTAATCTCTTCAATCCCACTTTCAACAATTTTAGCATCAAGATCTAAAAACTCCGAATCATTGGGACACCTTTTAATAAAAGTAGACTCATCAACAATCCCAACTTTATCAAGATTCATACTAGAAAACAAGGATCTAATAGGAGACACATCAATAACTTTCAGATCTTCATCTTTATTTTCATGATAACTAGAAGAGCACGCTTTTATATAATTCTCTCTTTTAGCACGCATCCTAGCGGTCCTTTCTTTGCATTCATCAATGGATATTCTCATGGCTTTGAGAGACTCATTGATATCATGCTTAGGTGGAATATATCTAAGTTTCAAAGAATCAACATCAAGAGTAATTCTATCCACACTTCTAGCCAATTCATCAATCTTAAGCAAATTTTCTTCAAGCAAAGCATTGAAATTCTTTTGCAAATTCATAAATTCCTTAACACCAGTTTCAAATTCATAAGGCATCTTTCCATAAGAGTTATTGTAGGAATTACCATAATTATTACAGGAATTACTAGGAAAGGCCTAGAATTAAACTTTCCTCTATAAGCATTGTTACCAAAATTATTCCTACCAACAAAGTTCACATCCAAAGATTCATTATTATTTTCAATCAACATGGGTAAAGGCATATCATTAGGATCAGAAGAAGCACTCTTAGCAGGAAATAATTTCATAAGTTCATCCATCTTTCCACTCAAAACACTAATCTCTTCAATAGCATGCACTTTTTTACTAGTAGATCTTTTGGTGTGCCATTGAGAATAATTAACCATAATATTATCTAGGAGGTTGGTAGCTTCTCCTAAGGTAGTTTCCATGAAAGTGCCTCCTGCGGTCGAATCTAAAAGATTTCTAGAAGCAAAATTCAAGCCAGCATAAAAGTTTTGAATAATCATCCATAAGTTCAAACCATGTGTAGGGCAATTACGTATCAGTAATTTCATTCTCTCCCAAGCTTGTGCAACATGCTCATGATCTAGTTGCTTAAAATTCATAATATCGTTTCTAAGAGAGATGATCTTAGCTGGAGGGAAATACTTAGAGATAAAAACATCTTTGCACTTATTCCAGGAATCAATACTATTTTTAGGCAAAGAGGAAAATCAAGTTTTAGCACGATCTCTAAGTGAAAACAGAAACAACTTCAATTTAACAATATCATTATCCGTAACCCTTTTCTTTTGCATATCACACAAATCAACAAAGTTGTTTAGATGGGTAGCAGCATCTTCACTAGGAAGGCCGGAAAATTTATCTTTCATGACAGGATTCAACAGAGCAGCATTGATCTCACAAGATTCAGCATCAGTAATAGGACCAATCGGAATGCTAATAAAATCATTATTGTTTCTATTGGAGAAGTCACACAATTTGGTATTGTTCTGAGCCATAGTGACAAGCAAGCAATCCAACACACAAGCAAACAAGAAGCAAGCGAACGATAAACACACGGCAAAAAGAAGGGCAAATAAAACGGCAAGGGTGAAGTGGGGGAGAGGAAAATGAGAGGCAAATAAATGTAATGCGAAGGATAAGGGTTTGTGATAGGTACTTGGTATATGACTTTTGCGTAAGCCTCCCCGGCAATGGCGCCAGAAATTCTTCTTGCTACTTCTCGAGCTTGCGTTGTATTCCCTCGAAGAGGAAAGGGTGATGCAGCATAGTAGCGTAAGTATTTCCCTCAGTTTTTGAGAACCAAAGTATCAATCCAGTAGGAGACCATGCGCGAGTCCATCGCACCTGCACAAACAAATAAGTACTTCACAGTCAACGCGATAAGGGGTTGTCAATCCCTTTACGGTCACTTACGAAAGTGAGATCTGATAGATAAGATAGTTTGATATTTTTGGTATTTTTTGATATAATAACATAAAGTAAAAGCGGAAAAGTAAAGTAGATTGTAGATTGATATGTTGAGAATAGACCCGGGGGCCATAGGTTTCTCTAGTGGCTTCTCTCATGATAGCAGAATTCTACGACGGGTAAACAAATTACTGTCGAGCAATTGATAGAAAAGCGAATACTTATGAGACTATCTAGGCATGATCATTATATATAGGCATCACGTCCAAAACAAGTAGACTGAAATGATTCTGCATCTACTACTATTACTCCACACATCGACCGCTATCCAGCATGCATCTAGAGTATTAAGTTCATAAGAACAGAGTAACGCCTTAAGCAAGATGACATGATGTAGAGGGATAAACTCAAACAATATGATATAAACCCCACCTTTTTATCCTCGATGGCAACAATACAATATGTGCATTCTAGTGTGTTTGCTCCAGATATATCTATTCATATGGGTGATTACAGTTTTCTGGTTTCTCCGTTATTCTCGGCAACTCCGACATTGATCTTATTCTTGGGATGGACTGGCTTTCCAAGCATGGTGCAAACATTGATTGTGCAAATAAGGAAGTCAAGCTTACTCATCCTGACTAAGACGTGATTATCTTCGCCGCTCGAGATAACACAATCAGGCTATTCTCTCTCAATGACAAGGGCGAGATTAATGCCATCTCTCAGATTCCGGTGGTCAATGAATATGAAGATGTTTTCCCTGAAGAGCTTCCAAGCATGCCTCCGCATCGTCAAGTTGAATTTGTCATTGAACTCGAGCCCGGTACCGAGCCAGCATGTCGGCCTCCGTACAAGTTTCTCCTGATGAGTTGAAGGAGCTGAAGAAACAACTCGATGAGCAAGAGCGTATGGGTCTAATCAGGCCTAGTACTTCTCCTTGGGGCTGTGGTGTTCTATTTGTCAAGAAGAAGGATGGCACGGAATGCCTTTGCGTTGATTACCGACCATTGAACAAGAAGATAATAAAGAACAAGTATCCGCTCCCCAATATCAATGAATTGTTCGAGCAGCTCAAAGGAGCAAAGGTGTTCTCAAAGCTCGATCTCCGGATGGGTTACCACCAGATCCGTATCCGTCAAGAAGATATTCCCAAGACCGCATTCAGAACGAGTTTTGGCTCTTATGAATATACGGTCATGTCTTTTGGCCTCGCAAATGCTCCACCCACCTTCTCGAGGATGATGCACTTCATATTCAACCCCTACACCAATGAATTTGTTCTTGTCTATCTGGATGACATCTTGGTATTCTCCAAGAATGAGGAAGACCATGCCAAGCACCTCCGTTTGGTTCTGGACAGGCTCCATGAACACAAGTTCTATGTGAAGTTCTCCAAATGTGAATTCTGGCTGGATAAAGTCTTATATCTTGGCCATATCATCTCTGTCGAGGGCATTTCTGTGAACGCCGAGAAAGTTGAAGCTATTGTCAACTAGGAACCCCCACAGAATGTCAAGCAACTCCGAAGCTTCCTTGGTCTCTCTAGCTATTGCAGAAGGTTCGTTGAGAACTTCTCCAAGATTGCCAAGCCTATCTCCAACTTGTTGCAGAAGAATGTCAAGTACTCCTGGACTCCTGATTGTGATGTGGCATTCAAAACACTCAAGGAGAAGCTCATTTCTGCTCCAGTTCTTACTCCTCCGGATGAGTCCAAGCCCTATGAAGTCTTTTGTGAAGCTTATTTGCAAGGACTTGGTGTTGTTCTCATGCAAGACAAGAAGATTGTGGCATACACTTCTCGTCAGTTGAAACCAAATGAGAGGAATTACCCCACACATGATCTCGAGCTAGCAGCAGTTGTACATGCCTTGATCACGTGGAGACACCTTCTGTTGGGCAGAAAAGTGGACATCTTCACCGATCACAAGAGCTTGAAGTACATCTTCACACGGCCAAACTTTAAACTTCACCAGACTCGTTGGGTTAAGATGATCCAAGAGTATGATCCAAGCATTGAGTACACACCTGGCAAGGCCAATGTCATTGCAGATGCCTTGAGCAGAAAGGCATATTGCAACAGTCTTCTTCTCAAACCGTTCCAGCCTGAACTTTGTGAATCATTCAGGAAGCTCAACCTCCAAGTTGTTCCGCAAGGCTTTCTTGCAAATCTTCAAGTTGCTCCTACCTTGGAAGATCAGATCCGTGAGGCCCAACTCAGTGATGCTATGGTGCAGAAAGTGAAACATGGTATTGCTAAGGGTACTCCCAAATACAAGTGCTATCGTGTCGACGAGAAAGACACCTTGTTCTTTGAGGACAGAATTGTCGTTCCTAAGGGTGATCTCAGAAAACTCATAATGAACGAAGCACATGATTCCCTCCTCTCGATTCATTCTGGAAGTTCTAAGATGTACCAAGACCTCAAGCAATCTTACTGGTGGACTCGCATGAAAAGGGAGATTGCCCAATTCGTGAATGAATGTGATGTCTACAGAAGAGTGAAGGCAGAGCATCAACGTCCAGCCGGTCTCCTTCAACCTCTACCTATTCTCGAGTGGAAATTCGATCACATTGAAATGGATTTTGTCACTGGGTTTCCTAAGTCCAAGAAGGGGAATGATGCTATCTTTGTAGTGATTGACAAGCTAACTAAAGTAGCTCATTTCCTTCCCGTCAAAGAATCCATAAACGCAGCACAACTTGCAGAGTTGTACACTTCCAGATTTGTTTCGTTGCATGGCATTCCTCAAGTCATCTCCTCAGACCGTGGAACTTTATGCACATCCAAGTTCTGGGACTCCTTTCAGTCACCCATGGGCACAAAAATTCGTTTCAGCACTGCGTTTCACCCTCAGACTAGTGGTCAAGTCGAAAGAGTGAACCAGATCCTCGAAGACATGATGAGAGCTTGTGTCATCTCTTTCGGTATGAAGTGGGAAGATTGTCTCTCGTTTGCCGAATTCTCTTACAACAACAGTTTCCAAGCAAGTGCCGGCAAAGCTCCTTTTGAAAACCTCTATGGCAGAAAGTGTTGTACCCCGCTCAACTGGTCCGAGACTGGTGAACGTCAACTTCTTGGTAACGATTTGATCTCAGAAGCCGAAGAAATGTGCAAAGTCATACATGAGAATCTCAAAGCCTCTCAATCGCGTCAAAAGAGTTACTATGACGGCAAGCATCGTAATTTGGCTTTCGACATTGGAGATCATGTCTACCTCCATGTTTCTCCAATGACAGGAACCCAAAGATTCGGTATCAAAGGAAAGCTTGCTCCGAGATACGTGGGCCCTTTCAAGATTCTTGGCAAAAGAGGCGATCTAGCCTACCAACTCGAGCTTCCCTCCAACTTTGCAAATGTTCATGATGTGTTTCACGTGTCTCAACTCCGCAAGTGCTTCAAGACACCTGAGCGCACCATTCCGTTCGAGGAGATTGATCTTCAACACGACTTATCTTATCGTGAGCACCTTGTTGCTATTCTTGAGGAAACTGAGCGCAAAACCCGCAACAAGTCCATCAAGTTCTTGAAAGTGAAGTGGTCACACCATACCGACCGAGAAGCTACGTGGGAACAAGAAGATCACCTTCGTTCCGAGTATCCTTCCTTGTTCCAGTCCTAGGTCTCTGGACGAGATCTTTTTGTATTATAGGAGAGTTTGTAACACCCCATATGTAATACTTTCCAATAATGGCAATAAAGATTTCTCATTTTGATCCTTGTCCTTATCCTTGGGGGTTCTTGTCATTTGAGCTCATTTCATTTTTGCTTTGCCATGCCATTTATTTTTATTTTGCATCCTTGCATTGTTTCATCATCATGGCATCATGGCATCTAGTTTACTTCTTTGTTATGATGAGTGTGTGTGAAGCCTTGTGATGTTGTGTGTGTGGCTTGAGCTATGCCTAGCTAAACCCTAAACCCCTTCTCTTCTTCTTCTTCTTCTTCCTTTTTCTTTTTTGTCCTTTCTTTGCTCTTTTGTGCAAGCCACCTAGCCAAGTGCTTTAATGTTCTTTCTTTTCCAAAAATTCTTGCACCATGTCTACACCCTCTCTGCCGAATATCACCCCATTTAGAATTGATTTGGTTGGGTTTTAAAATGACAAAAGTTTGAACCATATTCAAACTCCTTTTATTTTTCTGCCTCCAAAAATGTCCAAGTCAATTTTATTAAATAGGGCATAAATCACTGAGCATGGGGTTATTTTTCTTTTCCCCTAACTCTTTTTCTTTTAGCCTGTGTTTTTCTTTTTCTTTCTGTCTGAAGAAATAAAGAAAAAGAAAAAGGAACAACAGCTGAAGCAGTGGCTTGGGCCTCCTCCTTCTTCTCCCCCCAGGCACAACCTTTCCCCTCGCAGCGCGGCCCAACTCCTCTCTCTCGCAGGCCCGCAGAGCGCTCGCAGTCGCGCCGTCTCTCCTCTCGCGCCTGGCCCCACCTGCCAGCCTCACAGTCCTTCTCCAGCCCCGCGCGCACCCGCTGTCGCCAGCTCAGCCCAGCCGACCCCCCTCGTCAGTGACTTGGGCTAGATGAGCCCTGGGTCACTCTGGCCCGTGCACCTTGTTTTTCTTTTTCTTTTTCTTTTTCTGTCTTTTTCTTGTTTATTTAATATCTATGAAAATATGCTTCTGATGAAAATAAGTCCTATATGAAAAGTGCTTAGAATTTTATGTAGATTATGAATATGCTGTTTGTTGCCATGTTTAAAAACATTTAAAATGCTGTTTGAATTTATTCTTTTTTTTAAATGCTTAAACTTGTAAAATTCATAACTAAATGTCTACAACTCCAAATTTAACAAACTTTATATGCACTTGGGGTGGAAAAATGTGTAGAATATTTTGGTGCTGTTGTTTAGCATGTTTGGCAACTTTATCACAAAAGTTTTTCAGATCTGTCCCAAATGCATTTAAATTAATATGGGAGTTTCTCGAAAATGTTGTTTATTAATTCCAGCCCATTTGATGTGCTAACATGTTGCTGTAATGTTAGTTGCACCCTTGCCATGATTAACCAACTCCTTTAAAACTTGTTGGATGCTTGTTTGCATAATCAACATAAACTTGGTAGTTGTTCTTTAGTTGTTTTCTTTCATTTGGGTGATCTTGTTGATTGTGATGTTGTTGCACTTTTGTGAACCTAGGCCATGCATCATATCAACACTTGCCTTTGTTCTTCATGTTCATGCATCATGTGGTTGAGCATTGCATGTTCATTGATTTTGTTCCATTGTTGCATTGTTGTGTTTGGTTAGAGCCCGATGACGAAATGGAGTACGAGGTTCCTACCGAGGTTGAGTGTGAGGAGCAAGGTTACGATCCCTCCGTGGAATCAACAGGCAAGATGACCTTACCCAGATATCACTACTATCTTTGCCTATGCTAGATGTCTCGCTCTTTTAGCTATTGCCTCGATGCCTATGTCTGTTTGTCAGCCTCCTATTGTTGCCATGAAACTCTCTAACCACCCACCTAGCAAACCGTTGTTTGGCTACGTAAGCATCGCTCAGCCCCTCTTATAGCGTTGTTAGTTGCATGTGAAGATTTGAAGATTCTTGCTTCATGATGAAGTTATTGTTGGGATATCACAATATATAATCTGTTAAACTAAATCATCTATATATTGGTAATGGGTGGAAGGCTAAGCCTCTTGCTTGGTGTTTTGTTCCACTCATGCCCCCCCCTAGGAACCGTTAAACCGGTGTTATGTTCCTTGATTTTGCGTCCCTAACACGGTTGGGGTTTATGGGCCCCCCTCGATAACCCGCTTAGCACTAAAGCTTTTCCAGCAAGGCCCAACATTGGTTTTACATTTTCCTAATAACTAAAATTCCATAGGGCGTTGCTGTAAGTGCATCTAGTGCCACCCCTAGTTGGTTTTGGAGTATTGACGACAAACCTGGTTGAGGGACTAATGTGTTTGTGAGAATTGCAGGATAACACAGGTAGTAGTCACTCATTGATTCAGTTTACCTACTGGAGATGACCCCTAAAAATATATGAAGACATTGACAACAGTGGTGGTATGTGAAGATAATCTTATTGAAGACTATGACAAGAGAAGACATTGTGTGAAGACTATGGAGCGCAAAGACTTAGATGTTTTGTTGTTTCCTTTTCTTCTTTGTTGAGTCATAAGAACCACCGTACTGTTAAGTGGGGTCCAAGTGATCTAAGTCAGAGTGACTGAAGTGATGCTCAACCAAAACCTATGTCTTCGAGCGAAGACAATGAGAGCAAATATTATCCAGAACTGGATGAGTCAGCTTTACTTGTAGCCCAAGTAAAGTTGCCATGTGAGTGTTTGAAATCTGACCGTTGGAACACGTGTCAGTTCCTTAGTGACCCAGGGTCACTTCGGACAAATCAGGTCGGGTTGCCCAGTGGCTATAAATAGCTCACCCCCTACACCATAAAGTGGTGGCTGCTCAGAGTTATTGCATGGCTTTTGTCGTTTGAGAGCAACCCACCTCCTAAGCATTTGAGAGAGAAATCCTTGCGAGGACAAAGCCATAACACCCAGAGCCAAAGAGTGTTAGGCATCACTGAAGTCTTTCTGTCTGTGTGACATGAAGACTTATTACACTTGAGGACTGTGTTTCCTCCAGCCGGTTAGGCATCGCATTCTGAGCATCCATGAGTCATTGTGGATCGCCGGTGAACGAAGTCTGTGAAGGTTTGGAAGTCTACCTTGAAGACTTACCAGAGTGATTGGGCGAGGACTAGGTGTCCTTAGCTCAAGGGGAATAAGGTGAAGATGCGATCTTCTGACTTAAATCTCAGCCTCCCTAACCAGACGTACATTTGTCACAGCAACTGGAACTGGTCTAACAAATCACTGTCTTCCCCGAGCTACTGGTTCTATCCTTTCCTTCCCTTTAATTACTGTCTTATGTTGTGAAGTCAGTGCCTGCCTGCCTTATGTGATTGACTTCACTAGGTGTCTACTTGTTCTGATTGGCTTAATTCCTTCTTCCATCTTGATCCCTACTGCCTAGCTGCTATTAGTCTTCGTGCTTTCACTTCATTGAATACCTGACTATGGCTTGTCTAGTGTAGTCTACTTTCCACTGCCTACAAATAGGATTGGATTTATCTTTTGTCTTCGAAACTACCATGTTTCGAAGCATTTCACAAAAATCGCCTATTCCCCCTCTAGTCGATATACTGCACTTTCAATTGGTATCAGAGCAAGGTACTCCCTTGTTCTGTGTGATTCGGTTTAACCACCTGGAGTTTTAGCTATGTCGACTGCAGGGATAATTAAAGTCTTCGCTGCATGCCCCGTCTTCGATGGCACCGAATATCCCTATTGGAAGAACAAGATGCGCATGCACCTTGAAGCCATTGACGTGGACCTCTGGTTTGTCGTCAAGAACGGCGTTCGCAAGACTGGTGAAGGTATCACCCCTACTGATGTCAAGAGGCTCGTTCAACTGGATTCAACGGCCAAGAACATCATCTGTGGTCATCTGACCAAAGGACAATATGGTCGTGTAAGTGCCCTGGAAACGTCAAAGGAAGTCTGGGACTGGCTCTCAAAGGTCAACGAATGAGTCTCAACCCAGAGAGATCAAAGAATCAGTGTCCTTCGCAATCTTTTCAATTGCTTCAAGAGACATGACAATGAGAATGTCCAGCACACATTCGATCGTCTCACTCACATCACAAATGAGCTTCAGGCACTTGGCGCCACTGAGATCACCAAGCATGAAATCGTCAAGACCCTCTTGAGATCACTCGACAGCTCATTTGATATCCTTGCCCTGATGATTCAAGAACACCCTGACTTCAAGACTCTCGATCCGTCTGACATACTTGAGAGGCTCAACACACATGAGTTCCAGCTATCTGAGAAACGTGACATCTATGGTCCCAACTATGGCCGATCTCGCACCTTAAAGGCAAAGGCTGTTTCTTCATCTGAAGAAGAATCTGACTGCAGTTCTGATGATCCTGAAGACATTGGAAAGGAGCTTGCCATGCTTGTGAAGAATTTCCAGAAATTCACTAGGAAGAAAGGCTTCAGAAAGTCTTCACGATCCAGCTCAAGAAATGATGAAGCTTCTACCCATGACTACAAGAAGAGAACATACCATAAGTGCAAGAAACCTGGTCACTACATCTCTGAGTGTCCTCAGTGGGACAATGAGAAGAAGAAGAAGAAGAGCAAGGAATATGATTCTGATGACAAGAAAAAGAAGAAATACTCAAAATCTTCTTCCAAGTCTTCATCAAAGTATTCATCACATAAGAAGAATTCATCTGGCAAGGCTCGTGCGTTTGTTGGCAAGGAGATGGATTCAGAGGAGGAGTCTACTTCTGAAGAAGCGGAGGTGGATTCTGAGGAGGAGTCCGATTCTGGTGCTGCAAGTCTGGCTCTAGCCACGGCCTATGTTACCAAGTCCATCTTCAACACTGAAGACAATGGCCCCGTCCCCAACATTGATGAGGACGACGACTCTGCTCCCACCTACTGCTTCATGGCACGCGGTGCCAAGGTAAAATCACGCGATGCTTACTTTCAAACATCTAGTGAAGATGACTCTGATTGTGAATCAAAACCTAGCTACAAAACACTTGCTAAAATTGCCACTGAACAGCAGAAAGCCATGGAACATATTCAAAAACTATTAGACAAAAGCGATGACCTATTGGACGCGGAAATGACCCGTTCTCAGTCCTTAATTGAAGACATAAAAAATCTTCATGTTAAGTACGAGGAACTTGAAGGTCTTTATGAATCGCTCTCAAAAACTCATGAAAAGCTTTCCCACGATTACCTTCAAAGGAAGCGAGAACTTGAGAAATTGAAAGCGGCTCATGAAGATCTTCAAAAAGAAAATGAGTCAGTCCGCGCACAACTGATCAGATCCACTCAGGAAGAGTTTGAACCACCATGTCTAAAATACATTGAGCGTGATAACGCTACATTTGTTGCTGAATGTTCTACTGCTGCCACTGTTGCAATATCTTCAACTATTGATGTGGTAACTAACCCCTCTGCTGAGGATACCACTACTATTCCTGATGAAACTGCTAGGGTGAAGACTTTGCTTGAAACAGGGATGTACAAAAGCCTCAAAGGGCATCAGACTCTTTATGATGTCCTCAAAAAGCAGATACTGAACCGAAACCCTAGGAAAGAGGGTATTGGGTTCGACAGGAAAATGAATGTCGATGGTTCATACTGGAAGCCTGAGCAGTATCCCAAAACCACGTGGGTTGCTGCAAAGGAACCTTCAGTGGATCCATCTACCCTACCTGGCTTCACTTGTGCTAATCCTTTCATCATTGATGAATCCTTTGATGCAAACTATAAACTGTTTAAGAATCAAAATGGTGAAGTGTTTGCCAGGTACATCGGTAATAACTGTAGGAACGGGCCACCTATGAAGAAGATCTGGGTACCCAAAGGTTGTCTTGAGAAACTTCCAGCAAATGTCATCATGACACCTCTTGGGAAGAAGACAAACCCCAGACCAAAGGCTTCATATGGTCCTAAGGCTTCATACAGACAAAGGACTCACCTGAGTCACCCTAACGCAAATGTTTTGCAGGGAAACCATACTCAGGCCGTGAATATGAGCGTGTTTCGTCAAACCGCTATACTCATAAAACAAAGAATTTTTCTGCTTATTCTTATGAGTATTATTCTCCTCGTGCAAGATTATTTGCTAGGGCTTCAAATCCAAAATTCTCAGATGCTGCTCTTAGACTCATTGCTTCTAAGCCACCCCTGAAGATGTGGGTGGTTAAGAAGAACTAACTTTCTCTTACAGGGAAAGGTAACCAGCCGAAAATCAAAGGCGTCTGATGCTATTGCTGGGGACCTAAAACACTTGTAGGGCACAAGATCAAATGCCGAAATAATTTACTACTCATGAATCACTTGCTAATCATCTCATCAGTCCTAA
Source organism: Secale cereale (assembly GCA_902687465.1). Classification (NCBI taxonomy): domain Eukaryota; kingdom Viridiplantae; phylum Streptophyta; class Magnoliopsida; order Poales; family Poaceae; genus Secale; species Secale cereale. Next base: position 615,685,697 of record LR738714.1, on the reverse strand, counting down.
CTTGGATCTAAGCTTTCATAATCCACTTGTATGTCAAATGTTTATGCTTCACAATGGCTTTTGGTGAAGCCTATCCTCCTAACTGCATTGTAGGGAGCGACACCAAAGTCTTCAGAATGGATTATGGACAGCGGATGCACAAATCATATGACTGGAGACCAAAGTCTTCTCATGGACTCACCCTTACGTCCATCTAACAAGAGTCACATCACATTTGCTGATACTGGTAAAAGCAAAGTGTTGGGTTTAGGTAGAGTTGCAATCTCAAGAGATCAACACATGGATAAAGTCATGCTTGTTGAATCTCTTGGTTTCAACTTAATGTCTGTCTCAATGCTTTGTGACTTAAACATGATTGTGATATTTGGTAAATTTCGTTGCTTTGTACTAATGGAATCTGACAAGTCTTTAGTACTTGAAGGATACAGAAAAGGTGATATGTATATGGTAGATTTCTTAGCTGGACCACAGATGGCCGTATGTCTTCTAGCAAAAGCTTCAGAGTGGTGGCTCTGGCATCGGAGGCTAGGACATGCCGGCATGAGGAACTTGCACACTCTCGCAAAGAAGAAACACGTCGTAGGCATCGAGGACGTCAAGTTCAAGAAAGATCATCTGTGTGGTGCCTGTGAAGCTGGGAAGATGACGAGGGCCAAGCATCCCTCGAAGACAATCATGACGACATCCAAACCCTTCGAGCTGCTTCACATGGACTTATTTGGCCCTACTCACTACTCCACGTTCTCTACCACAGCTTGTCTCTATGGCTTCGTCATTGGTGATGGTTATTCAAGATACACATGGGTGCACATAATACTCTACAAGACTGAAGTGCAAGATGGCTTCAGACGCTTTGCCAACCGTGCCATGAACAACTATGGCGTCAAGATCAAGCATATTAGAAGTGACAATGGCACTGAGTTCAAGAACACCGGCCTTGACCTTTATCTGGATACAATGGGAATCACTCATGAGTTCTCAGCTCCGTATACACCTCAGCAAATTGGTTCATTGAGCGCAAGAACAGAACTCTAATTGAGATGGCTCGAACGATGATCGATGAATACAAGACACCAAGAAGGTTCTGGCCCGAAGCTATTGATATTGCATGCCATATCATCAACCGTGTTTATCTTCACAAGCTTATGAAGAAAACCTCCTATGAACTCCTCACTGGAAAGAAACCTAATGTAAGTTACTTCAGAGTATTTGGAGCTAAGTGCTGGATCAAGGATCCACATCACAAGTCAATGTTTGCACCAAAAGCACATGAAGGCTTCATGCTCGGATATGGAAAGGACTCACACTCCTACAGAGTCTTCAACATCTTTCTCTATAAAGTAGTTGAAACTGTGGATGTGCGGTTTGATGAAACGAATGGTTCACAAAGAGAGGCCCTACCAAATGTGCTAGATGAGGCTTCACCAAATGAATCTATAAGGCTAATGGGAACCGGTGAAATCATGCCTTCTGAAGCACAACCTGACGAGGAACTGATCATTTCTGCCCCAAATCAACCTGACGACAATGCTAAGCCTGAAGACAACCCTCCTGATGATGACCATGTACAGCAAGAGCAAAATCTTCGTCCAGCTCATCCTCGTGTTGCAAATGAAGTACAAGTTGAGAAGATAATTGACAGCATAAATGCACCTGGTCCACTTACTCGTTCAAGAGCAACTCAGCTTGTAAATTTTTGTGGGCACTTTGCTTTTGTCTCAATATCTGAACCTAAGAAAGTTACTGAAGCTTTTATGGAACCCGAATGGATTCAAGCAATGCAAGAAGAGCTTCAACAGTTTGAGCTGAACAACGTGTGGGAACTTGTCAAGCGTCCTGACCCTCGCAAGCACAACATAATAGGCACAAAATGGATTTATCGCAACAAGCAAGATGAGCATGGTCAAGTGGTCAGAAACAAAGCTCGTCTCGTTGCTCAAGGATACACTCAAGTTGAAGGGATTGACTTTGATGAAACATTTGCTCCTGTGGCTATACTTGAAGCTATTCGCATACTGCTAGCCTATGCGAATCATCACAACATACTTCTGTATCAAATGGATGTAAAGAGTGCCTTTCTCAATGGAAGGATTGAAGAAGAGGTGTATGTTGCACAACCTCCTGGCTTTGAAGATCCAAAATGTCCTGATATGGTATACAAACTCAACAAGGCACTGTATGGTCTTAAACAAGTGTCTCGTGCTTGGTATGACACACTCAAAGACTTCCTGAAGAGCAAAGGTTTCAAACCTGGATCCCTAGATCCCACACTCTTCACGAAGACATATGATGATGAACTATTTGTCTGCCAAATCTATGTGGACAACATTATCTTCGGCTGCACTGATAAAAGATAAAGTGATGAATTTGGTCACATGATGCAAGAGCAATATCAGATGTCCATGATGGGTGAGCTGAAGTTCTTCCTTGGTCTTCAAATTCGTCAGCAAAGCAACGGCATCTTCATATCTCAAGAGAAGTACCTTAAAGACTGCCTGAAGAAGTTTGGAATGCAAGACTGCAAAGGGTACTCGATGCCTATGCCAGCTAAACACCATCTGGGTCCCGACACAAATGGTAAAGAGTTCGATCAAAAGGTATACCGCTCCATGATTGGTTCTTTGCTTTATTTATGTGCATCTAGGCCAGATATTATGCTTAGTGTTTGCATGTGTGCTCGATATCAAGCAGCACCAAAGGAGTTGCATCACTTAGCTGTGAAGCGAATACTTTGATATCTGGCTTACACCACAACACTAGGATTATGGTATCCAAAGGGCTCAGAGTTTGATCTAGTTGGATTCTCAGATGCTGATTATGCTGATGACAAAGTTGATCGCAAGTCTACATCAGGCACATGTCACTTTCTAGGACGATCTCTTGTCTGTTGGTCTTCAAAGAAGCAGAATTTTGTATCACTCTCCACTGCTGAATGAGAATACATTGCTGCTGGATCTTGCTGTGCTCGGCTTCTCTAGAGGAAGCAAACGCTCAAGGACTATGGCGTTCATCTGAAGCATGTGCCACTCTACTGCGATAATGAAAGCGCTATCAAGATTGCCAACAATCCAGTTCAGCACTCGAAGACAAAGCACATTGAAATTTGTCATCATTTTCTCAGAGATCATGTCATGAAGGAAGATATTGATATCATACACGTCAACACTGAAGAGCAACTGGCAGATATCTTCACAAAGCCCTTGGATGAGAAAAGGTTTTGCAAGTTGCGGTGTGAGCTAAATATCTTAGAAACCTCAAATGCTTTGTAATCAGGCACACATCCTAACACTTATGCATATTGATGACTTAGATGTGAAACACATGAAGTAAAGTATTTCTTCAATCAATGAAGACTTACATTCTGAGTGTGAATACATTAACGCGGAATTTGACTTTGGAGCGCCACGATAATTGTGCGCCGTGTCTGGGTCTAATACTTCCTATACGGTGTGTAACGCCACCACCAAATCTTTATTTGAAGTGTTTCTCGTGGCGTTACATTTGCAAAGTCTTCACACTTGGTTTATCTTCATATAGGATATATATATATATATATATATATATATATATATATATATATATATATATATATATATATAGAGAGAGAGAGAGAGAGAGAGTTGTGTTCTGTCCTCTACAGCATTCACTTATAGCTATGTCTTCTTATTTGAATCTTTTGAACTAAGTAAATGTGATCGGATCCTAACCTCTCTATGCTCTCTCATCTCACACTCTGTCTGTCCAAATCATATGCATTCTGTTGGAACCGTCGAATATCTTCTCTGCATCCTTGTCAGCAGAATATACGGAGGCAAACTTTAAGTCTGATTTTAATACTCCATCTTTTATGCCTGAAACCCGGAGAAGCCGGAACGACCACTCCGACAGTCGTGGCGTACGTGGGATCGTGGGACAACTCCCAATGTGTTACATGACCGCCACATGTCCCTCAGATGTGAACCGCCAGGGGCACCTGAGTAATTACGCTGTGCCGTCTCCCATGCTTATAAATGCACGTCCCATCATGGTCAATAATTCTTCTACCACCTCTCCACCTCGACCAACCCTAGCGCCTCCGCTAGCTCTCGACGACGCCGGCAACGAAGCGCTTCACTGTCGCGACCTCGTCGACGCCGTCTTCACGCCGGCCGCGGACATCGACTACTCCGCCGTCACCGTAGCTGTCCTCCGTCGCCAAGTTAGGGCACGGAAGATTGAACTGTTGGGCATCAACTCCTCTCCGTCTAAGCAGTTTATCGTGTGGTAAATTAAACTCTATTTTTACCATATTCTTGATCCAGAAACATTCATCACTTTTACCACAAGAGGTTTCTGCTTACACACATATAGATCTATCTTGTATGCATCTCTGATGGCTTCTCGCCCCTCGTTGGTTACCCCAAGTGGAGGGTTTGAGATGCAGTGTAGCGGTAGTTTTCCCTTGGCAAAGATACCAAGGATCGATTTCCCCTGAGACTCCCAGTTTCAACAAGAAGGTGTCAACTGCTAACGGCGCCAGATATTAGCAATCAACTTGGACCTGCACACAGATACAAATAACTTTGCATCCAACGAGTACAGAGAGGTTGTCAATCCCTCCGGCCTTGTCGCTTACAAAGGATCAAACACAAGTGATAATAGTAATAGGTATTGCTACAAATATTAAGTAAAAACAGAAAGTAAATAGCGGATGTGATCAGTGATGGTAATATGGACCGGGGTCCCATGATGTTCACTAGTGATGTCTCTCTCCCAAAAGACGATAAAACAGCTATGTGAGGTAAACGAATTACAGCTGGGCAATTGACAGAATTATGTGCGCAAACCAATGCTAACTATGTTGCAAGAAAGGTAGAGGTTCAAAGCATGGGCGGTACGCCAAGGCAAGTAGACCGAAATCCATCTGCATCTACTACTAATCATCCACCTTGAGATATCTATCCAGAACATCTCGCTGGTATTAAGTTGCGAGTCCCACCCATAGTGTAAAATCAAAGCAACAGACAACTGCATTAAAAGAACTTTGCGTAAAGTAAACAATCCTTGCACCCGCGGGCACAAGCACCGTTGTTTTCCCCCTTGTGGCAACAGCACATCCCCTAGACTCATGTTTCTGTCACTCAAGCTAGTCATCGAGGGGCATGAACCCACAATCGAGCATAACGTTCCCTCTTGGAGTCACTACCTACTACTTGGCCAAAGCAATAAATAGCAACGGAGAACATGCAAGAATTACTTACGAACATAAATATAAAAGAGGTAAATCAAATATATTACTCAAACACAATATGAACATAATCTCACAATCCATCGGATCCCAGCAAACTCATCATAGCAACAGCATAAGGATTACATATGTGCCTCGATCATGTAGGGCAGCTCACGAGGTCTAATTAGTGAAGCACAAGAAGGGGAGGAGAACATCACATAGCTACTGGTCATGGACCCATGGTCCAAGGGAGACTACTCACAACTCATCCGGGAGGCGTCCATGGTGGTGGAGAGGCTCCCGGTGGTGATCCTCCCCTCCGGCAGGGTGCCGGGAAGAGTTCTCCTGGTGCTCCCGATCTTGGAAGCGCGGTGGCGGCGGAACAGAGATGAGATCGCGAAAAAGGGTTCCGTCCTCGAGGGTTTCGGGATGCGTGTTATATATATGCCAAAGGAGGGCATCAGCGGAGGCCTGGGGGGGCCCAGGCGCCCCCCAGCGCGGCCAGGAGGGGGGCCGCGCCACCAGGGCGCCTGGAGCCCTGTTGGCCCCCCTCCGGCCCTACTTCGACCGTGTGGAAGCTTCCGGAACGCTGATTTTTTATATAATTTTTCCGGGATTTTTCTAGCAGTTTACGTGATGGGAAAACCTGAAATACAAAAACAGCAGAAAACAGAAACTGGCACTGGGGTGCACTGAGTTAATAGGTTAGTCCAAATATGATCAAAAGTGTATGGAAGTGTATAAATATCATAGCAATATCACCCAAAAGAGGCATGGAGCAAGCAGAAATTATAGATACGTTTTGGACGTGTCAACATCCCCAAGCTTAATTCCTGCTCGTCCTCGAGTAGGTAAATGATAACAAGAATAATTTCTGTGGTGACATGCTATTAACCATATAGGACTTTTCATAGTCATATGACAAAATCTTACTGAGACAATGAATCTGTAGTAATTAAGTTGCCTCATGAGAAAATCACAAAGAACTGAAAGTTTTACAATATGAAACTGAAACATCAAATAGATTTGTAATGAGCATGATGTGCAAATATGACAAAGTGATATCTCGCTTGCCCCCTTTAGTGAAGCAAAACATAAATGCAGGGGCACCTCCAAGGTTTAAGTGATGACTAGATACAATGATTTCAGAATAAACGATATCACAATCATGCAAAAGACAATGCTACTTTGGGACAATGCACATTACACTCAGAATGACAATCATGCTCTCAGTAGTTGGTGCTTTAAAAGAAGGTGGAGACTCTCGAACCGTGGCTTTTGTTGGCAAGGTTGAAAACCCGTAGTCGGAAACAAAGACAAAACATGTACCAAAGCTCTTGGTTTTAAAAACAGAGGTAATAATATTTTTTTTAGATTATGCATGTTCCGTCAACGAATGCTAGCAGACAACTCAATCACTTCTTGAGATGGACAAGTTTCGAGGAACGGCTCCCGAATGAGGACGATCACATTCTCTTAATCTCCTTTGTTTATCACTGCCAAAGTTTTTTTATTTCTCATGAACAAAGCGTGAAGGAGGGTTTGTTTGTTATATTATTTTTGAGCCGGGCGCACTCTTTGCCAGTTCCTTCTCGTATTATGGGTTTGCACATTATACATGCAATCCCGGGGTGAAGCTTGTCCAACTTAAAAAGATCATGAATTAACTACTACTTCCTCATGAACTAAAACAGAGGCACAAAATAGGAATGTTTTTTTTGAATAATTTCGAGATGGTACATGAAAGTCTTCGTTAGGAATGGCAGGTAAATACCATGTATAGGAAGGTATGGTGGACTCATGTGGCATAACTGGTTTAAAGAATTTTGGATGCACAAGCAGTCAGTCCGCTTAGTACAGGTGGAAGTTAGCAAAAGACTGGGAGCGACCAACTAAAAGAGCAATGATGGTCATAATCATGCAGAGCGACAAAGCAACATTGAATCAGGCATGGAAGTTATATCGCTACTCAGAAACAAAAGATCATCAAGGCTTGACAGACTTTCTTTACAGTCTTAAATATGCGTGAGCATACGCCAAGTCAATCAAAATAAATTCTTGAAGGAAGATATTACTAAACCATACCACATCATGGGAAACAAATCATGTTGGTACTCCAATAACACATTGGGAACCCCCCAGCTATTTGAGACTAACCATAAGAAAACATGAACTACTAAGCACCATTATGCACGTAGCATTTTTTATCATAGACATATCAACCAATGCAACAGAAGCAAACTCTCTTAATAAGATAAGCATGATAACTAAAGAGAGTTCAAGCAACCAACTAAACAAAAGCTCTTTAAAAAGATAAGCATGAAAACTAAGAGCTGAACATGACAGTAGCTATTGAAAGACCAAGAACATACACAGCAAAGATAGACATGAAAATTCTATGTTGTGTTCTAGGTTGAAGTGGAGCGTGTTTCTCTCCCACACAAAGAAAGCTGAGTTCCGACTCGTTATGAAAAGCTAAAGAAAACTAAAAAGTAAAACTAAAAGCAAGATGCTCCAAGCATAGCACATAACACATGAAGTGATAAAAATATAGTGGAACGAAAGACGAACTGATAATGTTGATGGAGAAGGGGATGCACGGGGGCATCCCCAAGGTTAGACGCTTGAGTCTTCTTGAATATTTCTTGGGGTGCATGGGGGCATCCCCAAGCTTGAGCGTTTGACACTCCTGAAGATTTTTATCATCTTCCCTCGCACACTTGAAAACTTCCTTTATACATAACTCATCATAATCTGATTAGCGAGGTTAGTACCCATAATAAAATAATTGTTCCTTGCTGGAAATAAGGATATTCTTCAAGGTCTACCTTCGAAGAGAGATTATCTAGTTTGTTTAGTTTTTCTTCTACACTCTTATTAAAGGCTTTTTGGGTAGTGATGAAATCTTTAAGCATAATCTCTAGTTCAGTAGTGGAGTTCTTGGTGCTAGGATAAGCATTGTTGTTCCCATAAGAATTAGAGGGGAACGGTCTAGGATTGCTACCAAAATTACTCCTATAAGCATTGTTATTAAAATTGTTTCTAGAGATAAAGTTCACATCTACTTGTTCTTGAGCAATCAAAGAATTTAAAGGAACATCACGAGGATCAATAGAAGATTTCTTCGAAAGTAGAGACATGATCAAGTAAACTTTTTCATTTAGGGAGGAAATCTCCTCGACAGAGTTTACCTTCCTACCTATTGGAGCGCGTTTGGTGTGCCATTGGGAATAGTTGGTCATCATCTCATCGAGAAGCTTCGTGGCAGCACCAAGTGTAGTTGACATAAAGGTTCCTCCCGTGGCCGAATCTAACAAGTTCCGCGAGGTAAAGTTCAAGCCTGCATAAAAAGTTTGGATTACCATCCAAGTAGTCAAACCATGAGTAGGGTAGTTCTTGACAAGAGATTTGATGCGTTCCCAAGCTTGGGCAACGTGTTCATTATCCAATTGTTTAAAATTCATTATGTTACTTCTTAGTTGGATAATTTTAGCAGGTGGATAGTATTTTCCAATAAAAGCATCTTTGCACTTGTCCCATGAATCTATGCTATTTCTAGGCAAAGATTGAAACCAAATTTTAGCTCCTCCTCTCAAGGAGAAAGGAAAAAGCTTAAGCTTAACAATATTACCATCTATTTCTTGGTACTTTTGCATATCACAAAGTTCAACAAAGTTGTTCAAGTGTAAAGCAGCATCATCTCCAGCACCGGAGAATTGATCTTTCATGACTAGGTTCAGTAAAGCAGGTTTAATTTCATAAGAAGGTGCTGAAGTGGCAGGTGTAGTGATAGGCGTGCAAATAAAGTCATCGTTGTTATGACTAGTGAAGTCACACAACTTGGTGTTCTCGGTGGAACCCATAGTAGCAAGCAAGCAAGATAACTATTTTTGTGATTATCGATAAAAGATACTAAAGCAAAAACTGAAAGGTAAACTAACAAGACTAAAAAGCAAAGATAAAAGATAGCGTGCAACTCCCCTATCTTGAAGAGTGGAGTCCCCGGCAACGGCGCCAGAAAACTTTGCTTGATGGCTTCTCGCCCCTCGTTGGTTACCCCAAGTGGATGGTTTGAGATGCAGTGTAGCGGTAGTTTTCCCTTGGCAACGATACCAAGGATCGATTTCCCCTGAGACTTCCAGTTTCAACAAGAAGGTGTCAACTGCTAACGGCGCCAGATATTAGCAATCAACTTGGACCTGCACACAGATACAAATAACTTTGCTCCCAAAGAGTATAGAGAGGTTGTCAATCCCTCCGGCCTTGTCGTTTACAAAGGATCAAACACAAGTGATAATAGTGATAGGTATTGCTGCAAATAGTAAGTAAAAACAGAAAGTAAATAGTGGATGTGATCAGTGATGGTAATATGGACCGAGGTCCCATGATGTTCACTAGTGACGTCTCTCTCCCAAAAGACGATAAAACAGCTATGTGAGGTAAACGAATTACAACTGGGCAATTGACAGAATTATGTGCGCAAACCAATGCTAACTATGTTGCAAGAAAGGTAAAGTTTCAAAGCATGGGCGGTACGCCAAGGCAAGTAGACTGAAATCCATCTGCATCTACTACTAATCATCCACCTTGAGATATCTATCCAGAACATCTCGCTGGTATTAAGTTGCGAGTCCCACCCATAGTGTAAACTCAAAGCAACAGACAACTGTATTAAAAGAACTTTGCGTAAAGTAAACAATCCTTGCACCCGCGGGCACAAGCACCGTTGTTTTCCCCCTTGTGGCAACAGCACATCCCCTAGACTCATGTTTCTGTCACTCAAGCTAGTCATCGAGGGGCATGAACCCACAATCGAGCATAACGTTCCCTCTTGGTGTCACTACCTACTACTTGGCCAAAGCAATAAATAGCAACAGAGAACATGCAAGAATTACTTACGAACATAAATATAAAAGAGGTAAATCAAATATATTACTCAAACACAATCTGAACATAATCTCACAATCCATCGGATCCCAGCAAACTCATCATAGCAACAGCATAAGGATTACATATGTGCCTCGATCATGTAGGGCAGCTCACGAGGTCTAATTAGTGAAGCACAAGAAGGGGAGGAGAACATCACATAGCTACTGGTCATGGACCCATGGTCCAAGGGAGACTACTCACAACTCATCTGGGAGGCGTCCATGGTGGTGGAGAGGCTCCCGGTGGTGATCCTCCCCTCCGGCAGGGTGCCGGGAAGAGTTCTCCTGGTGCTCCCGATCTTGGAAGCGCGGCGGCGGCGGAACAGAGATGAGATCGCAAAAAAGGGTTCCGTCCTCGAGGGTTTCGGGACACATGTTAAATATATGCCAAAGGGGGGCATCAGCGGAGGCCTGGGGGGCCCAGGCGCCCCCCGGCGTGGCCAGGAGGGGGGCCGCGCCACCAGGGCGCCTGGATCCCTGGTGGCCCCCCTCCGGCCCTACTTCGACCGTGTGGAAGCTTCCGGAAAGCTGATTTTTTATATAATTTTTCCGGGATTTTTCTGGCAGTTTACGTGACGGGAAAACCTGAAATACAAAAACAGCAGAAAACAGAAACTGGCACTGGGGTGCACTGAGTTAATAGGTTAGTCCAAATATGATCAAAAGTGTATGGAAGTGTATATCATAGCAATATCACCCAAAAGAGGCATGGAGCAAGCAGAAATTATAGATACGTTTTGGACGTATCAATCTCATATCTTGCCTAGTACATTCACATATGCTTCAAACATAGTTAGATTCCTCACTTGTACCTATTCATGGATTCGTACAAATCTGGAACCAACTCTCATCATATGAGTGAATGTCTTCGCGCTATGAGGTCAAAGTCTTCTAAACTGATTTATCTTCAAAAACTTCTGAGAATGCATATGACCTCTTCCCCTTCCCTCGCATCTCTAATGCTGTCACATGTACATGTCCGTGGGAGAATCCTTTGGTTCTCATAGTCTGCATTCATTTGCAGAATTCTTGCAGCGTCACATCCACTGCCTGAAGCCAGTTCCTGTCTGACCAGCAAACCGAAGCATTTGCCAGTGTTGAAGCCATTCAGTTTGAAGCCTTTCAGATTAAAGCCAATGGCAACTGACAAGTCAGTTAGGAAGGGTGGCAGACAGCGCCGTGGCAACACCTCTAAAGATTTGCCTTCAGATCTAAGTGAGATGTACAAGACTGATCCAGAGGAGGATTACAATTAGAGGAAGACACGAATCCAGGCAGGAAATGCCTAGCATTGTCTTCCCTGCCAGAATGACTGGCACGAAGCCTAAGGTCACCCCAACTGCTTCAGAGCTCAAGAAGACAAAGGTGGCTGAAGCTGAAGCTCGCAAGCGCAAGCAAACTACTCATGAAGCTCCACCCACCAAGAAGCACAAGACAAAGAAGGATAAGGCTGCTTCCACAGAGCCCATCTTTGTTGAGCCCATATCAGTTGCTCGCCCTGCATCTACACACCGAGAACGTCGCATGACAGTCCATGAGCCTGCTCCCACAGAGGCTGAAGACATTCCAGCTGTTGACCCCACCGCAGCTGAAGACATTGGTCCTCATGACAATGTTGAAGATGATGAAGTCCTTCCTCAGATCGAGTACAATGTTGAATCTTCGCCTGTTCTTACAAACAGTGAACGCATCAGCATTGGTCGTCCATTGACGCCAATTGCACAGGATGACTCATGGGCTGATCACCCACAAGATACACCAGCAACTCCCCAACCAAGTCAAGTCACCAGTTCGGTGCTTGAAGATGAAGACTTTGAGGCCCAATCAACTCCATCCCCTCAGTCGTCGCCAGCATTTCGCAGGCCTCACAAAGGACCAAGGCCTCAAGTCATCACCCCAAGTGTTCCAGAAGGAGTAGAGCAACAATCCGTTCCTGACGCTGCTCCTATTGTGAACCCCTCAGAATCTGAAGCCAAAGCGGCTGAAGATATTCCGGCTGCATCAGCCGAAGAAGAACCACCCCAAGAAGAAGAACAACCCCAAGCAGAAGAAGCACGTGCCGCCACACCCCTTGTTCTCGAGGAGAACGTGTCCGACCCTCCAGCTCCTGAAGTGGAGGTTACAAATTCAGAGGCTGCCACCACCACTAAAGCCAATGACGTGGTCATGGCTGAAACAAATATGGCACCTAAAGTTATAGTGGTGGCTGAAGTGATGGCGCCTGAAGCAAGTGCTGCACCTGAAGCAAATCAGTAGCCTGAAGCCACTGCCTCTGCTCCTGTTCCACCTCCAAGGCCCCATACAATTGAGCAAGCTTACAACCAAGATGATCAGCTCATCACTATCCGATGGCCCATTCTGACTCCACCACCTGCTACTGGACAGCATGCTGCTGGTCCTCATTTTGACCATCATGTTGAGCACAGGCCTCAGGTTCGGAAGCCTAAGCCAAGACTGCCAAGGTTTCCAGGTATTGCCACGTCTCAAGGGCCATTCAATGCCAATAGCTTCACTGGGCACAACACATTCTTTGACAGCGCCAAGAACCCATATTCCAAGCCAAGAATATCATCAGATATGTTCTGGAGCCATCAGCAGTGCAGTTATTACTCAAGAGTACTCTATGATCAAGGGCGCATTTTCCCTCATATGCGTCTTGACACTGAAGCCATTGCTGGACTGACCTGTCTGGAGGAAGCTCTTGATTGCTTCCGTGATGCTGGCCTGCTCAATGGATTATGCGCCTCATCAAGCTTCATTCAGCTATCACCTATCAGCCCTCTGCTCGCAACCATCATATATTCTTGCTAGAGGTCGATATGTCAGCTGAAGCTATATACCAAGAGCCTGCCAAAGAGCCTGTTAGTCTTCACAACGCTGATCACCAGAGCTTCACTCAGCAAATTGAAGGAGTTCCCGCAGTCTCTCGTGTTTATCCTCTGGCTGGCCGTACTCGACTACCTCGACCTGCTGAAACTGAAGCCACTGAGAGCACCATTGCCCAAAGGCCTCAGAAGCGGTCTCATGTTCTCAATAACCGAGAGCTTCTGGTTGCCCTCCATCAGAAACAGGATAAGCATCACTACTGGCTAAAGCGTCAGATGCAAAGCCTCTTGGTGGACGTCAATCGCATTCGCAATCTTGCCACCAAGAATGCCTTTGTTGCTCATGAAACCTGTCGGAGGTCATGGAAGAGTTTAACCTTGCTGAGTGCTGAAGCGGATCTTCAAGACGATGGCTTCACAGAAAGATTCAAGTTTGACCACACTCCTCCAAGGAATGCTGCTCTGCGTCGAACTCGGTCTCTTGAAGATTCTGACTACTCCTCCTCCGCTGCAACGATTGACGCCAGGGTGATAGATGATCAAGATGATGCTACCTCACCACCTCCTACTTTAGCGCGTATCGACACTGCACCAACTACTTCTGCACCGCCAAACACCAACGCCGACCCTGCATGCTCTCGTGCTCCAACTGGGAACGAGTAGAGGCTCTATGTCTTCAAGCCTTTTTGGTCCTTACTGACAAAAGGGGGAGAAGCATATGAGTTGATAGTCTTCAAGTGGGTCCATATGGGCGGGTGCTTTATATTTTGCCTAGTGTTTACAACTCTCGTTTTGCTACATTTGGTTCTTTGAGTTGTAACATTTGAACTCATGGTCGTCTGCTATGTTTTCTACTACTATGTAATGCGATGATAAATTCCGCATGTGCTACGTTATATTTCGCACTTAGTCATTTTTTGCAGACGTCCATTTCTCATTATGCATATCATTATATTCGACATATCAATTGTGCATGATGAATTGTCTTCATAAGTTGAAGAGGATCTCCACAAGTACAACCTGCCATGTGCATTTGCATTCAAAGGCAAATCAACTATATGCACATATTCAGGGGGAGCCTTTTGCTACTTACGAAGACAATACCTTTATCCTCTACAATTTCACATACTTTTATCCCCGTTGAAAAGTTCAACCAGTTTGTCATCAATCACCAAAAAGGGGGAGATTGTAAGTGCATCTAGTGCCACCCCTAGTTGGTTTTGGAGTATTGACGACAAACCTGGTTGAGGGACTAATGTGTTTGTGAGAATTGCAGGATAACACAGGTAGTAGTCCCTCATTTATTTGGTTTACCTACCGGAGATGACCCCTAAAAATATATGAAGACATTGACAACAGTGGTGGTATGTGAAGATAATCTTATTGAAGACTATGCCAAGAAAAGACATTGTGTGAAGACTATGGAGCGCGAAGACTTAGATGTTTCATTGTTTCCTTTTCTTCTTTGTAGAGTCATAGGAACCACCGTACTGTTAAGTGGGGTCCAAGTGATCTAAGTCAGAGTGACTGAAGTGATGCTCAACCAAAACCTATGTCTTCAAGCGAAGACAATGAGAGCAAATCTTATCCAGAGCTGGATGAGTCAGCTTTACTTGTAGCCCAAGTAAAGTTGTCGTGTGAGTGTTTGAAATCTGACCGTTGGAACACATGTCAGTTCCTTAGTGACTGAGGGTCAGTTCGGACAAATCAGGTTGGGTTGCCCAGTGGCTATAAATAGCCCACCCCCTACACCATAAATTGGTGGCTGCTTAGAGTTATTGCATGGCTTTTGTCGTTTGAGAGCAACCCACCTCCGAAGCATTTGAGAGAGAAATCCTTGCGAGGATAAAGCCATAACACCTAGAGCCAAAGAGTGTTACGCATCACTGAAGTCTTTCTGTCTGTGTGACCTAAAGACTTATTACACTTGAGGACTGTGTTTCCTCCAGCCGATTAGGCGTCGCGTTCTGAGCATCCAAGTGTCATTGTGGATCGCCGGTGAACGAAGTCTGTGAAGGTTTGGAAGTCTACCTTGAAGACTTACTAGAGTGATTGGGCGAGGACTAGGTGTCCTTAGCTCAAGGGGAATAAGGTGAAGACGCGGTCTTCTGAGTTAAATCTCAGCCTCCCTAACCAGACGTATAGTTGTCACAGCAATTGGAACTGGTCTAACAAATCAATGTCTTCCCCGAGCTACTGGTTCTATCCTTTCCTTCCCTTTAATTATGTCTTATGTTGTGAAGTCAGTGCCTGCCTGCCTTGTCTGATTGTCTTCACTGGGTGTCTACTTGTTCTGATTGGCTTAATTCCTTCTTCCATCTTGATCCCTACTGCCTAGCTGCTATTAGTCTTCGTGCTTTCACTTCATTGAATACCTGACTATGGCTTGTCTAGTGTAGTCTACTTTCCACTACATACAAATAGGATTGGATTTATCTTTTGTCTTCGAAACTACCATGTTTTGAAGCATTTCACAAAAATCGCCTATTCACCCCCCCTCTAGTCGATATACTGCACTTTCAGTTGCAAACCCGAGTTCTTAATTAACAACCCTGGGCCAGTGCTCCACATGAGTGTTGGTCCAAACTGGGGGTCCTGCAGGGCCACCTTGGGGAAACCCGATGGCTGGTAAAAACCTGTAGCATCACCCATCCGGTCGTGGCCTGAGACGAGATACGCGCGGCTACTATCAGGGTGTCGGCACGCCGGGAGGTCTTGCTGGATTAGTTTTACCTTTGTCGGGATATCTTGAGCACGGGATTCCGAGAAAGCTCGGGTCTTCCCACCTTGGAGTTGCGACTCCGCAGATCGTGAGCTTGTGATGGGCTAAGTTGGGACACCCCTGCAGGGTTTGATCTTTCGAAAGCCGTGCCCACGGTTATGTGGCAGATGGGAATTTGTTAATATCCGGTTGTAGATAACTTGACACCATGTTCATAATACACTACCAGCGTGAGTAACCGTGACGGTCTCTTTCCGAAGGGGTTCGGGAAGTGAACACGATGGGGTTATGTTTGACGTGCTTAGTTAGGAGCACTTCGTGATCACTTTGACGATCTTTGACACTTTCTCTTCTCGCTCTAAGCACGCAAGTTAGTGCTAGTGCTGCTGCAACCTTGTCTCAAGCCTTTTCCACACCTAAGGCTTTGATAGTATTGCTACCAGGGAACGGGATTGCTGAGTCCTCCGTGGCTCACAGATTCTACACAACACCAGATGCAGGTACCGTTGAGAACTACATAGGTGGTGGTTCAGAGTTGTATTGGGAGTTCGATGAAGAGCATGGACGATACTACGTGTCCTATCCCGAGGATCGGTAGGGCTCTTACTAGGATGATCGGGACCTTGTGTTGCTTTATTTATGGTATCTTTCATTTGGATCTTCGTCCGTAGTCGGACTCTGATGTTATTGGATGATGTATGTTAATGTATTACATTGTGTGACGTGGCGAGTGTAAGCCAACTACTCTTTTACATTTTCATCCCCTCTTTTACATGAGTTGTGCAAAGATACCATACTTGAGATCATTCTAGTATGAGATTATGCCTTTAAGTCGTGCCTCGACACGTGGGAGGCATAGTCTCATACTGGGCATTACAAGTTGGTATTCAGAGCCTTCTCCGACCTAGGAGCCCCCTGATTGATCGAATCATTGACGGTTGAGTCTAGGCACACACATGAAATGTTTTGAGTCATATATATATATCGGAGAGTAGGATTTCTTTTTACTCCTCATCCCTTTATCACTCTGGTGAGGACTCCTGACGATGTTCTATGTCTTCTACTCTCAAAAATTCACTAATTTTTTTTAGTATCACGCGAGTATTGTTTGCATTGTTCCGATATCTTTGTGACGAGAACATTGTTCTCGATGCCTCCTGTAATTTAGGGGTTGTGGCAGTGTCCCGGGGAGTTGAGCTCCGAGGTGTTGTCGTCACAAATGTATCGCAACGGTTCTAGAATATTTAAGACGGCCGGCATCGAAAACTCATCTATGCAGTTAGTGGTGAGATAACCCCGACATCACCTAGTACTGGGGAGGTAGTTCGGGAGTATTGCCACAGCTTGTATAGCAGATGCGTTTCGAAGGTCCGAGGTAAACGGTTTCCGAAAATGACTGGTTATGTGTTGAAGGATGGATACAGCTGGATGTAGGATTAGAGTTGAGTGCGCGGTACTTCCCCTGCATCCCCAACACCCGATTGCATAACCGGAAACCTTCGGAAATTAATAGGTGGGTACTTCTAGTAGCTCGTAGGCATTCTTCCAACGAGTGCTTGATATGAAGTTCGGGGTTCAACATTGAGTGAAGTGGTTTTATGGGCGTTGTTCCAATCGGGAGTTGCATCTTAAAGGGTCCTTGGCTATGCTGATCCGGGGATTGCAAAACCGTTTTGTAACACGTTCCATAAGCTTTCAGCACGAACATGTGGAACGAAGCTTTTATCTTGTATTTGTTCTATCTGCTCCTTGTTGTTTTTATTTACCTTTGGTTCTCCCAAGTGGCTTCTCGAGAAGATTGTTGTACCATTAAACTGTGGATTACATTCGTTCATTTTGTTCGAATGTTCTTGTGAAGACTTATGTTGCAATTCTAGCAGTTGATTTAGCTTATATATTTTCAATCAATGGCTAATAGTTTTCATCTCATTCAGGATGACTCCTAAGAAGGTTAGTCCCAAAAATAATATAAAAGTGTATGACAAAGCCAATTAAACATCCAAAACATCATAAATAATAGCATGGAACAATAAAAAATTATAGATACGTTGTAGACGTATCAAGCATCCCCAAGCTTAATTCCTGAACGTCCTCGAGTAGGTAAATGATAAAAACAGAATTTTTGATGTGTAATGGTAACCAGCATAGTTTTTCAATGTAATTCTCTTAATGGTGGCATGAATGTTCAGATCTGAAAGATTCAAGACAAAAGTCTATATTGACATAAGAAATAATAATACTTAAAGCATACTAACAAAGCAATCATGTCTTCTCAAAATACTATGGCTAAGGAAAGTTATCCCTACAAAATCATATAGTCTGGCTATGCTCCCTCTTCATCACACCAAATATTCATATCATGCACAACCCCGATTTCAGCCAAGCACTTGTTTTCATACTCTATTCTTTCAAACCTTTCAACTTTCATGCAATACATGAGCGTGAGCCATGGACATAGCACTATGGGTGGAATAGAGAGGTGGTTGTGGAGAAGACAAAATGGAGGGAGATAGTCTCACATCAACTAGGCGTATCAACGGGCTATGGAGATGCCCATCAATAGATATCAATGTGAGTGAGTAGGGATTGCCATGCAACGGATGCACTAGAGCTAAATATGTATGAAAGCTCAACAAAAGAAACTAGTGGGTGTGCATCCAACTTGCTTGCTCACGAAGACCTAGGGCATTTGAGGAAGCCCATCGTTGGAATATACAAGCCAAGTTCTATAACGAAAATTCCCACTAGTATATGAAAGTGATTAAGTGCGAGACTCTCTATCATGAAGAACATGGTGCTACTTTGAAGCACAAGTGTGGAAAAAGATAGTAGCAATTGTCCCTTTTTTTTCTTTTTCCTATTTTTTCTTTGGCCTTTTTTGTGGAGGGGCTTTATTGATTTAGCCTTTCCTCCCATGGGACAATGCTCTAATAATGATGATCATCACACTTTCATTACAACTCAATATTACAATTCGATGCTAGAACAAAGTATGACTCTATATGAATGACTCTGGCGGTGTACCGGGATGTGCAAAGAATCAAGAGTGACATGTATGAAAAATTATGCATGGTGGCCTTGCCAGAAGTACGATGTCAATTACATTATCATGCATGGCAATATGACAATATGAAGCGTGTCATATGAACGGAACGGTGGAAAGTTGCATGGCAATATATCTCAGAATGGCTATGGAAATGCCATGATAGGTAGGTATGGTGGCTGTTTTGAGGAAGGATATATAGTGGGTGTATGGTACCGGTGAAAGTTGCACCTTACAAGAGAGGCTAGCAATGGTGGAAGGGTTAGAGCGCGTATAATCCATGGACTCAACATTAGTCATAAAGAACTCATATACTTATTGCAAAAATATACGAGTCATCAAAACAAAGAAATCAACGCATGCTTCTAGGGGGGAGGTTGGTAGGAGTTAACCATCATGCACCCCCTACCTCCACACAAAGGTTGACACTTTACAAATATCTCATGCTCTAACTTCGTCACATAGCGGTTCACCATATGTGCATGCTACGGGAATTACCAACCTTAACACAAGTATTTCTCAATTTCATAATAACTCCACTAGCATGACTCTAATATCACTATCCTCATATCTCAAAACAATTATCAAGCACCCAACTTCTCATCATATTCAATGAACTTAGTGTGAAAGTTTTTACTACATTGATATTGGATGTCTATCATGTGAAGACTAGTTTTATAGCCTAAACACATTACCATGCTGTTTCAATAGACTATCAAAAGGACGTAAGTGAACCATGAGATTTCAAAAAATTCTTCAAAATATTATCACCACCGTGCTCTAAAAGATATAAGTGAAGCACTAGAGCAAAAACTATTCAACTCAGAAGATATAAGTGAAGCACATAGAGTGTTCTAACAATTCCTAGGCCATATTTAACTCTCTCAAATAGGTGTGTCCAGGAAGGATAATTGTGGCAAACTAACAAGCAAAGACTCAAATTATACAAGACGCTCCAAGCAAAACACATATCATGTGGTGAATAAAAATATAGCTCCGAGTATAGTTACCGATGGATGAAGACGGAAGAGGGGATGCCTTCCCGAGGCATCCCCAAGCTTAGGCTTTTGTTTTTCCTTGAATTTTACCTTGGGGTGCCATGGGAATCCCCGAGCTAAGGCTCTTGCCACTCATTGTTCCATAGTCCATCAAAGCAATACTCAAAACTTGAAAACTTCACAACACAAAACTTAGACAAAAATCTCACGAGCTCCGTTAGTATAAGAAAACGAACCACTACACAATGGTACTGCAATGAATTCATTCTTTGTTTATATTGGTGTTAAACCTACTGTATTCCAACTTCTCTATGGTTCATACTTCCCAATATTACTCATAGATGCATTGAAATAAGCAAACAACACACGAAAAACAGAATCTGTCAAAAACAGAACAGTTTGTAGTAATCTGCAGGTTTCACATACTTTTGTAACTCCAAAAAATTCAAACGAATATGTTAAACGTGAGGAATTTGTCTATTAATCATCTGCAAAAAGAATCAACTAAATAGCACGCTCCAGTAAAATCTGATGACCATTCTAGCGAGCGCTAACGATTCTGTTTTTCACAGCAAGATCACATAAACTTCACACGAGTCTTCCCAAAGGTTCTACTTGGCACAAACACTAAACAAAACACAAAACCACATCTAAACAGTAGATAGATGCAATATTTATTCCCTAACATAATAAAAAACAAAAAATATAAAATTGGGTTGCCTCCCAACAAGCGCTATCGTTTTACACCCCTAGCTAGGCACGATACATGGATAGATCTAGGTATTACAATCTTTGATCTTCACCCTTTTAATGGTGTCAAGCTCGAATCCAGGAGGTTCTTTACGTTTCCCTTCATATTCGGAAATCTTTAGATCTAAAGAATCCAACCGCTTATTACAAAGAATAATCAACATATTCATGTGGTGGAGATTCCCGCTAACACTCTTAAGAGGTTCAAGAGACTTTTGTAATATTTTTGTTACTGCGCAAATTTTCTCAAAAACTTGTGTCCCTTCCTGGGTTGGATGTGACCCTTTTTGGGTAGGTAGTGTTCCCACTATTCCCTCTATAATTTCATGCACAATACTAGGATCAACTTCGATAAAATTCCCTTTGGCAACGCCATCCAAGAGTTGTCTATGAGACGTATTTAATCCAACATGAAAATTGTGAAGAAAGATTTTAAAATTCACCTCTAAGGTGCACTTACGATAAGATTCCATTTATCCTAAACCAAGCATCTTTTAAATTTTCTCCTCGCTTTTGCTTGAAGTGAAGAACTTCAAACTCATGAGACAAAGGAGCGGATAAGGGACTAGCCATGATGACAAGGCAAAGATAACGACACACAAGCAAACAAGAAGCAAGCGAACGATAAACACACGACAGAAGAAGGGCAAATAAAACGGCAAGGGTGAAGTGGGGGAGAGGAAAACGAGTGGCAAAAAATGTAATGCGAAGGATAAGGGTTTGTGATAGGTACTTGGTATATGACTTTTGCGTAAGCCTCCCCGGCAATGGCGCTAGAAATTCTTCGTGCTACTACTCGAGCTTGCGTTGTATTCCCTCGAAGAGGAAAGGGAGATGCAGCACAGTAGCGTAAGTATTTCCCTCAGTTTTTGAGAACTAAGGTATCAATCCAGTAGGAGACCACGCGCGAGTCCCTGGCACCTGCACAAACAAATAAGAACTTCGCAGCCAACACGATAAGGGGTTGTCAATCCCTTTACGGTCACTTACGAAAGCGAGATCTGATAAAGATGATAGTTTATATTTTTGGTATTTTTTTAATAAGAACAGAAAGTAAAAGCGAAAAAAGTAAAGTAGGTGTAGATTGATATGTTGAGAATAGACCCGGGGGCCATAGTGTTCTCTAGTGGCTTCTCTCATGATAGCGATATTCTACGGCGGTTAAACAAATTACTGTCGAGGAATTGATAGAAAAGCGAATAATTATGAGACTATCTAGGCATGATCATTATATATAGGCATCACGTCCGAGACAAGTAGACCGAAACAATTCTGCATCTACTACTATTACTCCACACATCGACCGCTATCTAGCATGCATCTAGTGTATTGAGTTCATAAGAACAGAGTAATGCTTTAAGCAAGATGACATGATGTAGAGGGATAAACTCAAGCAATATGACATAAAACCCATCTTTTTATCCTTGATGGCAACAATACAATACGTGCCTTGCTGCCCCTACTGTCACTGGGAAAGGACACCTCAAGATTGAACCCAAAGCCAAGCACTTCTCCCATTGCAAGAACTATAGATCTAGTAGGCCTAACCAAACCAATAATTTGAAGATACTTGCAAGGATATTATAAGCATACATAAAGAGTTCAGAGAAGAAGCAAATATTTCTCATAGATAATCTTGATCATAAACCCACAATTCATCGGATCCCGACAAACAAACCGCAAAAATAGATTACATCGAATAGATCTCCTCGAAGACCAAGGAGAACTCTGTATTGAGATCCAAAGAGAGAGAAGAAGCCATCTAGATACTAGCTATGGACCCGAAGGTCTGTGGTAAACTACTCACAACTCATGGTGAGGCGATGATGATGATGATGTAGAAGCACTCCGTGATGGATCCCGCCTCCGGCGGAGCTCCGGAACAGGCCCCAAGATGGGATCTCACGGGAACAGAAGGTTGCGACGGTGGAACTAGGGTTTTCTCTCCTCTTCTGATGGTTTCGGGGTACGTAGGCTTATTTAGGAGGAAGGAGGGCACCGGGGGCCTTACGTAGGACCCACGAGGCAGGGGGCGCGCCCTAGGGGGGTCGTGCCCCACACCCTCGTGTGCACCACGTGGAGCCTACTCTGTGGTTCTCAAGTCTCCCGTGCGTGATTTTCTCCAAAAATATCT
Source organism: Secale cereale (assembly GCA_902687465.1). Lineage (NCBI taxonomy): Eukaryota > Viridiplantae > Streptophyta > Magnoliopsida > Poales > Poaceae > Secale > Secale cereale. The sequence goes on along the minus strand of LR738714.1, from coordinate 615,663,088 downwards.
CTCCCGAAGGTTTCATTCCGTTTGATATCCCTTTTCTATAAAACCCTGAAACAGGCAAAAAAACAGCAATCTGGACTGGGCCTTTGGGTTAGTACGTTAGTCCCAAAAATAATATAAAAGTGTATGACAAAGCCCATTAAACATCCAAAACATAAAAAATAATAGCATGGATGTCACACCCTGATTTTCATGTCACTTTGCTTAAGCTAATTATCATGCTAAAAATGTGGATTTACAATTTTTTTTTGAGTGTTTTTGACTTTGCTTGATTTGACTTTTGTCTGCTGTTTGCTAGTGCTCTAAAAATCAAATAAATCATCCAACTCTTATACTTCATCTCCTTGATCCAAAACTTTTTCCCAATGATCATGCCATGTGTATAGAACAATATAGAATTTTCTTATAAAAATATTTTGGCCAAATAGTATTTTCTAAAATTAGTTTTCCAAAAACCCCTGAATTGAGGTTTGCACTGCAAGTACCTTATTTAGGGTGTGAAAAATCTTTCAAAAAGTATATTTGAATCCTATTAGGTATAGGACTCCCAGAAACCACAAAAGTATAATTTTAAAAGTTATTTTTATATTTTATTTAAAAGCTTTTTCTTAAGGCCAAAAATGGTCTTTAATAGGAAAAAATTATTTAATTATTTCAAAAATATTTGCCAAAATTCAGGGAGACTCATAGGACATATATTGTCCATATATAAGAGTTTCAACACATGGTCATGTTCAAAATATTGGACAAATCCTTCCAAAACCCTTTCTGGATATTTCAAGCTTTTGAAATATTTACAAAGGAAATATTCTCCAAAAATTCCAGGGAATTCTATCATGTCATATATGACATATTTGATGATCTTTCAAAGCCTCATGCCTTGAAGATCATGGAATCATCATCTAATCCCCTCAAAACCATTTCTATCCATTTTGAAGTTTGAGCAACTTTACATTGCCAAACTTGTCCAAATGCTCTCAAACTTGGTGCACATGCTAAAATGATGTAATTATGCATCTATGCCAAATGGCACAAGTTTTGGAGAAGCATAACTTGGTCTAAGTGCCCCAAAACCATTTCTGTTCAAATTCAAATTTGAACAACTTTACATTGTCAACCTTTTACCTGGGGCCTCAAACTTTGTGGGCATGATCATAACCCCAAATGATGATGCTACACAAAGTGGTGCATCAAGGGGAGATGATTTGCTTAACTCAAACATGGTGAAACCATTTCTGTTGATTTCTAGGGTTCACCAAAGTTACATTGGCCACTTTGCCCAAATGAGCTCAAATTTGGTGTAGGGGCCTAATTATATGTGACATTTGATCCTGTTAAGTCCCATGCCAATTGGAAGTCATTTGCCTCCCCAAAACCTGATCAAACACCTTCTACAAGTTTGCCAAAACCAGTGTTTGGACCCCTTTTACTATTTCCCTTTACCTCAATTTTCTATCACAGCTTCTCCTAGTCCTATTCTACCTCCAGTAACTCTCCTCTGCCTCAGCTCAATTATTGGAGGAGGGTAAAACCCCAATTCACTCTTCTGGAAAGCAGTTTTCACCTTCTTCCTCACCTCCCTCCTCATTCCAGTGGCTCCCTAGAGCATCCAAGGCCACAGGCCATTTCTTTACTACTCCCTCTACCCTCTGGACACCGTTGGCCACGCCCTGGACGCCAGGCCATGCCAATGGCAGCCAAAAGCACGCTCTGGAGCGCGCTACAGTGCTCTGGAGCACTGCAGCCGCCCCCCAATCACCAGCCCCGACCACCTAGGGCCTCCCCCCTCGTGTCCCCCGAGGCTGCCTCGACGTCCGCAACCTGCTAGGCGGTCGGCCCCCTCCTCTCTCCTCCTCTCTCACCCCTGCTCGCACGCGCACCGGCCGACCCCGAGCTCCAGTGAGCAAGCTCACACGCTCGACTCCTCTGGCCATTCCCCCGCTCCTTTTCTTCTCTCCCTCGTCCTAGACCAACTCCAGGAACACCCCGGACACACTGCGGCAGGCTCGTGTGGCCCGTGGTAACGGCAACATGCTCGCCGGCGCACGGCGCCTCGGTGGACCGGCGCCCACCTACTTATAGGCCGCCCCCGAGCCCCATTGTCGCTCCTTCGGCCTTTCCCTTCTCTCACACGCCTCCCAGGCCAACTCATCACTCCCCCCGAGCCTCGCATCCACCTTTCTGGCCGGAGTCCCGCCACCGGCCTCCGCTCGGATTCGAGCCAGCCCGAGCTTTCCTCCCTCTCCTACCCCCACCAGCGGACTCCCCTGAGCTAGGCGGACCTCCCACGATCTTCCTCTCGTCAAATGGCGCACCATAGCACCATGCCCAACTCTTGCCGACGCCACCGTCCGCCGGCGTCCAAGCTGTCGTCGATTCGATCGCCCCTCGCAGCCGTGGCATACATGAGTGGAAGCGGCGTTCTTCGCTGAGTCCATTCATAGCCCGAGCGTCGCCGGAGATGCCCTGCAGCGCCGGCAAGCCGTCGTCGAGCATCGCCTCTGTTCCTCCCCGCCGCGTCACGCGGGAGGAAGGGGATGAACCTGAGCGCTGGGCCCCACGCGTCAGCGACCTGGAGGCTGGGCCCCGTCGTATAAGTGGAAGCGGCTTCGGCCGAAACCGCCTAGCCGCCGCAAAGGCGTAATCCCTGCGGGCGCCTTCGACGTGGCCAGGCTCCTGTGCACGCAGCCGAACAGTTGGGCCGGCCCAATTTCTGTGCAGCTATTCTTCGCCCTGCGCGCAAGGGTATAAGCCCTTTTCTCTTTCCCTTTTCTTTTTCTGTGAACTTCAAAAATGCCTAAATAATTCATTTGAACTCCAAACTTGATGATTCAAATTTCCCATGGCTCCATAAATCATGCTCTATCACATGGTGCAACATGCACAGTATTCCAGAGACTTTTCCTACACAAATATTTATCAAATGCCCATATTCCATTTTCTGTGATGAACTTTAGAAAATCACAGAGGGCTCAAATTTCATCCAAATGCAGTGATTCAAATTCCTAGATGCTTGCCATATCCAAACTTAGTTTTGGAACATTTTTAATAATAGTTTCTGTACCCCACCAAAAAGTGAGCCATTTCTTCATATTTATCAGCTTTGCAAAATCCTAGGAAATTCATTTGAATTCCAAATCCAGTGAAACCAACTCCTAGGTGCTTCTAAAATCATGACTTGTTGATGGGTGCCTTTGCTCATCATTCAAGAAAATATTTCTGTATACTTCTTCCAAATCCATAAATCCCTTGATTCCATCATATTGGAATGTTCCAAATCACCCATTGATCCAATACCTATGATACCACCTTGGTCATTTCTAATATGACCAGAGGTATCCTAGAAAAGTCCAACTCCTATTTTTAGAGCACTTTTATTTTTGCTTTGATTGTGTTGCTTATTATGTTGGTTTCCATCGTTAGGTGACGAAATAAACGAAGTGCTCGGAGGTGGACCAGAAGGTTTGAAGACTCGGAAGAATAAGGCAAGCAGCCCTTTGACCATGTCCGAGAAACCTTTTTATGCATGTCTCATAGCACCTTATTATCGATGCATTGAAATCATGTTAAGGTGGAGACCACTTTGGTTGCTACCTTTGTTACTTACTGTTGAAACTTGCACAAACATAACCCTACCTTCCTATGAGGGTTATGTGGGTGGGAGTAGATAGATGTATGCTATAATAGTTGGCTACGCAAAATGGGTCAGGGTTATGCATTGAGTGAAACAAGTGTGGTCTGACATACTTGCAAACGACCCAGAGGGTGCCATTAATGCCCCTGGGAGTTGATGAGGAGCTAGGGCACTACTTGGTGAAGAAGTAGTGTGCCGAGGCTTGACGAAAGTGTTGTTTATAGAGATGGATTATATTTATGTGTGACTACCGTCCCAACCAAACATGCGCAACCACTCTACCCTTATATGGGAAAGGGCATTATTGATTACCTAGGTCGATACTAGCATGGTGCCCGCATTACTAGTGACGGGGGTGACATGAGGTCACTCTCGGGACAGGGTCGTGCTTGGATAGGCGGCCATGACTGTTTTCACAGGGCACCGGACACACCATTGGTACCCCGTGTCAGTGGTATATGATGAATATGGGAGCGAGGCTCCAAGAATCTTGAGATGTGAAATGTTTGGCACGGGGCTGTTACCAATCGAGTGGACTCTATGTTAGTGTCGTCTAGGGAAAGATAGTGATCGGGTGCTTACCCCGGGTACTTGAGGTACCGCGGGTCGTGGATGACACAGAAGTTCCCCGGATCTTGTGGGTAAAGTGTGCAACCTCTGCAGAGTGTCAAACTATTCTAATAGCCGTGTCCGCGGTCAAGGACAGTTGGGTGGTGCTACTTAGACTATGTCCATAAGTTTCTGGGAAACAACACGATTCAGAGATATTGTTGATGTGATTGTGAGAAAGTTACAATGAGCTTGAGCATGAGTTGATTACAACTCTTTCTCGATAATGATGTCTGTGACCTCCTGATACTTGTTACAGACACATGCATATCCACGTTATATATATTGATCATACTTGCATATGAAAAACTAGCTTTCCGCAAAACCGCCAACTTAGCAGTACAGCCTTGCATAATTATTCTGTCATCACACTTGGGTTGCTTGCGAGTACATTCAATGTACTCATTGGCTTGCCACTGGTTATTTTATTGGCCAGGCATGAGAAAGCAGGGTATGATGAAGATTTCTTTGGAGACGAACATGCGAACTAGGACGCTATCCTAGTCAGAATGCCTGTAGGGTTAAGGCAGATGGCATGGGTCCAAGTTGTCATTGAAGATTTCCGCTGCGATGATTTACTCAAGACTTGACCATAATGGTCCTATTTGTGTAATACGGTGTGTATGGATGTAAGACTCTTGTTATTCAGCTTCTGTGTGTTCAGTGAGCATTGATCTCTGGGATCACTGTACACGTGCATTCGGTGATCACGACTTATGAGTCGGGGTCCCCACAGAGCTGGTATCAGAGCCATCCTGACTGTAGGAAGCCTTAGTTAGCATGTTCGTTAGTTAGGGTAAAACTATTTCCAAAACTATTAGTAGTTTTCAAAACTATCTATACTCCTCTTCCCTTCTCAGTTTTTCGAAAACTAGGCTATACTTGATCTCTTCCCCTTCAAAACCTTGGTCGCTAAAACCCTTATGCCCCTGACCACTGGATTTTCTGTAATCCTCGTGGAGTGCACCTGCTGAACACTCACCCACCTCTTCTGAACGCAAGATTGGTGACACCACGACAAGATGATACCAACAGAAATTACCTCCTCGATGGATGAGGACATGAAGACCCAGAAGGTGGTGATAGCCTTGACAGTACCCCAAGAAGATGCAACGTTGACCTATGATGACCAGGGTATAGGTTATGCGAAATCATGATATGCATCGCTAATAGAGTCATGTCACTACCATTGTTGTATCGACAACCACCGGTGGATGAGAACCTTGCCATTTGGTCCGCCTCACTTTAGTGAGCAGGAAAACGGTTCTCTTCGTCCCCCGCTCTTGGTGTCGATGTTTTCAACAACGAAACTGACATGTTGGACCTCTATTATGCCTTGTTATTGTCATTGCATATGGATTGCCAACATGTACCCTCGACGCCCCAGAAGGCACAAGGGATCGTCATGATTAAAGAGACAAGAGAAGACCAAGTCAACACCAGCTACAAGAAGGCACCTTCACCACCTCACCTCATCAGGGGAGAAGTTGTTGAAGATTCTTCAGGCTCAACCTGGATCGTTCATCAAGCAACTACAAGGGACGTAGCAACGATGGAGGAAAACTCAAAAGACTGCACGAGGCACAAGTCACGACACTGAGTCCGAGAACCCCTAGGGTAGGATGAGTCGTGTACCCCCTATGCGCAGTCGAGTCCGTATGATGGTTCGAATAGAACCATGACTGTGTGTTGCTTGCTTTTATTTTGTGTTTTTGATATAAGTCGCACTTTTTCCCCAGGCAACAAGTGCATGACTATATCACCTTCCTTGCCTTGTTTCTTTTGTTTCGGCCTTTTTGCATCTGTTTGTTGCACCTGCACTATAGAACCCCCTTTAGGCATTTCCCTCCTCTACGCTGCTTCTTCCCTCTATTCTCTCTTTCCCCAACTGAAGACCCCCAAGACAAGATGCACCAAGGATTCTACCTCGGCAACCAACTGACACTGAAGACATCTGCTACAACCTCCGTGGCCAAGTGTAACCCCGTAGAATTATGTTTAACCCTCCAGACCAGAAACCCATTCCGGGACCCTTTGAGACTTCACGAGACACTCCAGCTCGAATCCTTAACCATGTGCCTAACCCATAGTAAAGCGAGAGAACCAGTTAAGCCTTTATAACCTTGCACAACACTGGGTTCGAAAAGGAACTAGTGGACACACCGAGTGAGCACATTTTTATCCTAATATAGCACGATATCTGACGATGCCATAGATAGACTAGTTCGAGGATATTGGGCAGATGACTTGGTGGCTTTATATCAGTGACTTCGAGGAATTATCTGAGACCTTGGTGGATTGTGAGATTTCATATTGGTGGGATCATGACTTTGGGGAAGCATGTAGGAGTACCCGTTGGGCATAATATTTGGATTTATGTAGGTGATTCTGGTTGGTATGATGCTAGATATGTCGGCATGGTTCGGAGTAAATTGGATTTGGGCCTATGATCCTGATTATGATATCATGCTTCTCAGTGGACAATAACCTATGAGATTGGATTATTTGTCGGAGTTGACTTAGGGATCTATGTGATCATGACCTTGGAGTTTACTTAACCTGGATGATGAGAATTTGGTGGACTTACTATCGTAATGCAAAGTCCTTCCCAGTATTTGGATATCATAGGGACTTGAGATCTTGTGGAACACCGCAGGCATCGGATTCGTAGAATTGTTGGATTATGTGGTGATTGATGGAAATTACCAGGCTATTGGAGTTGATCTATAGGAAGGAAACAAAATCTTGGAGTGGCATATGACGTGTTTCCTTAGAATAGAGATACATTATCGTGAGCCTTGCAAGAATAGGTTGAGTGCTTGGATTGTGGAGTTTAATTTAAGCTCAGCAGCAGCATGTGTGACCTACCCATGGATTTTAGGGGTATACATACATATGGATTTGGGGAATCATAGACAAGTATAATTTTGTTAGACCGCCTCTTGAGAGTCATGAGGATATGTATGGCATGTATGGTGATTGAAGCTGGTCTATGCTTTTTCGTTCGGAGTACTAGATAGAGCGATTGGCATCTCAGAAACCGTGCTTAAGGATAAGATGATAAACGTCCACTCACTCACTAGAATCCTTGAAACCCTTAAGCCCCACCAAGCCACAACCCGGTCAGATCCTGACCACGGGCCTTGGCTCTAAGTCAGGAAGACCTTGCAAATACTCAGCAGAGACCACCCCCAATACCCCAGCCTACCTTGCGTACCCCCATAGACCTCATGGAGTAATTGGATAAGTTGGGTAACATCATTATTTGATGGCCTACTTGTCTGCCCGAAGACAAAGAAGAGACGGACAGCTGGATAGAAGACATTTGAAGACCACCCTGTCAAGAAGGAAGATCTACACCGACCACCGTCATCAAAAAGTAAACTTCCGCGTCGAAGACCGGGCGTATCTGCAAACCACTCCTCTCAAAGGAACCGAGCATTTCCGTGTCGAAGGAACGCTCACACCAAGATTTATCGACCCTCCTTCCAGACCAATGCAAGACAAATAGTAGACGGCTCCCAGCTAGATTTACCACCTGAGATACCCTCCGTACACCAAATCTTCCACGAGTCCCCACTCTGGAAGTACTTCTTACCACCTAACTAGCCCAGTGCCCGCAAGGACATCAATCACCGAGCCTTTGACAACTAACTCAACCCAACCTACGCTAGAGACCCCTCGGCAACCTCCATCAAGGAAGGCAGCAAGCGAGAAGCCACACCACCAAGTACTTCAAGATTCCATGGAGCACCACTCGGAAGCAGAACCAGCAAGGAGAAGTGAAGACTACCCCGTATCCAAGACTCCGCCTTTCTTTCCACGCCTAGTCTGGGAATCTCGGGGACGAGATTCTTGTAAGGGGGGTAGGTCTGTCACACCCTGATTTTCATGTCACTTTTCTTAAGCTAATTATCATGCTAAAAATGTGGATTTACAATTTTTTTTAGTGTTTTTGACTTTGCTTGATTTGACTTTTGTCTGCTGTTTGCTAGTGCTCTAAAAATCAAATAAATCTTCCAACTCTTATACTTCATCTCCTTGATCCAAAACTTTTTCCCAATGATCATGCCATGTGTATAGAACAATATAGAATTTTCTTATAAAAATATTTTGGCAAATAGTATTTTCTAAAATTAGTTTTCCAAAAACCCCTGAATTGAGGTTTGCACTGCAAGTACCTTATTTAGGGTGTGAAAAATCTTTCAAAAAGTATATTTGAATCCTATTAGGTATAGGACTCCCAGAAACCACAAAAGTATAATTTTAAAAGTTATTTTTATATTTTATTAAAAAGCTTTTTCTTAAGGCCAAAAATGGTCTTTAATAGGGAAAAATTATTTAATTATTTCAAAAATATTTGCCAAAATTCATGGAGACTCATAGGACATATATTGTCCATATATAAGAGTTTCAACACATGGTCATGTTCAAAATATTGGACAAATCCTTCCAAAACCCTTTCTGGATATTTCAAGCTTTTGAAATATTTACAAAGGAAATATTCTCCAAAAATTCCAGGGAAATTCTATCATGTCATATATGACATATTTGATGATCTTACAAAGCCTCATGCCTTGAAGATCAAGGAATCATCATCTAATCCCCTCAAAACCATTTCTGTCCATTTTGAAGTTTGAGCAACTTTACATTGCCAAACTTGTCCAAATGCTCTCAAACTTGGTGCACATGCTAAAATGATGTAATTATGCATCTATGCCAAATGGCACAAGTTTTGGAGAAGCATAACTTGGTCTAAGTGCCCCAAAACCATTTCTGTTCAAATTCAAATTTGAACAACTTTACATTGTCAACCTTTTACCTAGGCCTCAAACTTTGTGGGCATGATCATAACCCCAAATGATGATGCTACACCAAGTGGTGCATCAAGAGGAGATGATTTGCTTAACTCAAACATGGTGAAACCATTTCTGTTGATTTCTAGGGTTCACCAAAGTTACATTGGCCACTTTGCCCAAATGAGCTCAAATTTGGTGTAGGGGCCTAATTATATGTGACATTTGATCCTGTTCAGTCCCATGCCAATTGGAAGTCATTTGCCTCCCCAAAACCTGATCAAACACCTTCTGCAAGTTTGCCAAAACCAGTGTTTGGACCCCTTTTACTATTCCCTTTACCTCAATTTTCTACCACAGCTTCTCCTAGTCGTATTCTACCTCCAGTAACTCTCCTCTGCCCCAGCTCAATTATTGGAGGAGGGTAAAACCCCAATTCACTCTTCTGGACAGCAGTTTTCACCTTCTTCCTCACCTCCCTCCTCATTCCAGTGGCTCCCTAGAGCATCCAAGGCCACAAGCCATTTCTTTACTACTCCCTCTACCCTCTGGACACCGTTGGCCACGCCCTGGACGCCAGGCCATGCCAATGGCAGCCAAAAGCATGCTCTGGAGCGTGCTACAGTGCTCTGGAGCACTGCAGCCTCCCCCCAATCACCAGCCCCGACCACCTAGGGCCTCCCCCCTCATGTCCCCCGAGGCTGCCTCGACGTCCGCAACCTGCTGGGCGGTCGGCCCCCCTCCTCTCTCCTCCTCTCTCACCCCTGCTCGCACGCGCATCGGCCGACCCCGAGCTCCAGTGAGCAAGCTCACACGCATGACTCCTCTAACCGTTCCCCCGCTCCTTTTCTTCTCTCCCTCATCCTAGACCAACTCCAGGAACACCCCGGACACACTGCGGCAGGCTCGTGTGGCCCGTGGCATGGACAACATGCTCGCCGGCGCACGGCGCCTCGGTGGACCGGCGCCCACCTACTTATAGGCCGCCCCCGAGCCCCTTGTCTCTCCTTCGGCCTTTCCCTTCTCTCACACGCCTCCCAGGCCAACTCATCGCTCCCCCCGAGCCTCGCAGCCACCTTTCTGGCCGGAGTCCCGCCGCCGGCCTCCGCTCGGATTCGAGCCAGCCCGAGCTTTCCTCCCTCTCCTACTCCCACCAGCGGACTCCCCTGAGCTAGGCGGACCTCCCACGATCTTCCTCTCGTCAAATGGCGCACCATAGCACCATGCCCAACTCTTACGACGCCACCGTCCGCCGGCATCCAAGCTACCGTCAATTCGATCGCCCCTCGCAGCCGTGGCATACATGAGTGGAAGCGGCGTTCTTCGCTGAGTCCAGTCATAGCCTGAGCGTCGCCGGAGATGCCCTGCAGCGCCGGCAAGCCGCCGTCGAGCATCGCCTCTGTTCCTCCCCGCCGCGTCGCGTGGGAGGAAGGGGATGAACCTGAGCGCTGGGCCCCGCGCGTCAACGACCTGGAGGCTGGGCCCCGTCGTTTAAGTGGAAGCGGCTTCGGCCGAAACCGCTTAGCCGCCACAAAGGCGTAATCCCTGCGGGCGCCTTCGACGTGGCCAGGCTCCTGTGCACGCGGCCGAACAGTTGGGCCGGCCCAGTTGCTGCGCAGCTATTCTTCGCCCTGCGCGCAAGGGTATAAGCCCTTTTCTCTTTCCCTTTTCTTTTTCTGTGAACTTCAAAAATGCCTAAATAATTCATTTGAACTCCAAACTTGATGATTCAAATTTCCTATGGCTCCATAAATCATGCTCTATCACATGGTGCAACATGCACAGTATTCCAGAGACTTTTCCTACACAAATATTTATCAAATGCCCATATTCCATTTTCTGTGATGAACTTTAGAAAATCACAGAGGGCTCAAATTTCATCCAAATGCAGTGATTCAAATTCCTAGATGCTTGTCATATCCAAACTTAGTTTTGGAACATTTTTAATAATAGTTTCTGTACCCCACCAAATATTGAGCCATTTCTTCATATTTATCAGCTTTGCAAAATCCTAGGAAATTCATTTGAATTCCAAATCCAGTGAAACCAACTCCTAGGTGCTTCTAAAATCATGACTTATTGATGGGTGCCTTTGCTCATCATTCAAGAAAATATTTATGTATACTTCTTCCAAATCCATAAACCCCTTGATTCCATCATATTGGAATGTTCCAAATCACCCATTGATCCAATACCTATGATACCACCTTGGTCATTTCTAATATGACCAGAGATATCCTAGAAAAGTCCAACTCCTATTTTTAGAGCACTTTTATTTTTGCTTTCATTGTGTTGCTTATTATGTTGGTTTCCATCGTTAGTTGACGAAATAAACGAAGTGCTCGGAGGTGGACCAAAAGGTTTGAAGACTCGGAAAAATAAGGCAAGCAGCCCTTTGACCATGTTCGAGAAACCTTTTTATGCATGTCTCATAGCACCTTATTATCGATGCATTGAAATCATGTTAAGGTGGAGACCACTTTGGTTGCTACCTTTGTTACTTACTGTTGAAACTTGCATCAAACATAACCCTACCTTCCTATGAGGGTTATGTGGGTGGGAGTAGATAGATGTATGCTATAATAGTTGGCTACGCAAAATGGGTCAGGGTTATGCATTGAGTGAAACAAGTGTGGTCTGACATACTTGCAAACGACCCAGAGGGTGCCATTAATGCCCCTAGGAGTTGATGAGGAGCTAGGGCACTACTTGGTGAAGAAGTAGTGTGCCGAGGCTTGACGAAAGTGTTGTTTACAGAGATGGATTAGATTTATGTGTGACTACCGTCCCAACCAAACATGCGCAACCACTCTACCCTTATATGGGAAAGGGCATTATTGATTACCTAGGTCGATACTAGCAGGGTGCCCGCATTACTAGTGACGGGGGTGACATGAGGTCACTCTCGGGACGGGGTCGTTCTTGGATAGGCGGCCATGACTGTTTTCACAGGGCACCGAACACACCGTTGGTACCCCGTGTCAGTGGTATGTGATGAATATGGGAGCGAGGCTCCAAGAATCTTGAGATGTGAAATGTTTGGCACGGGGCTGTTACCAATCGAGTGGACTCTATGTTAGTGTCGTCTAGGGAAAGATAGTGATCGGGTGCTTACCCCGGGTACTTGAGGTACCGCGGGTCATGGATGACACGGAAGTTCCCCGGATCTTGTGGGTAAAGTATGCAACCTCTGCAGAGTGTCAAACTATTCGAATAGCTGTGTCCGCGGTCAAGGACAGTTGGGTGGTGCTACTTAGACTATGTCCATAAGTTTCTGGGAAACAACACGATTCAGAGATATTGTTGATGTGATTGTGAGAAAGTTACAATGAGCTTGAGCATGAGTTGATTACAACTCTTTCTCGATAATGATGTCTGTGACCTCCTGATACTTGTTACAGACACATGCATATCCACGTTATATATATTGATCATACTTGCATATGAAAAACTAGCTTTCCGCAAAACCGCCAACTTAGCAGTAGAGCCTTGCATAATTATTATGTCATCACACTTGGGTTGCTTGCGAGTACATTCAATGTACTCATTGGCTTGTCACTGGTTATTTTATTGGCCAGGCATGAGAAAGTAGGGTATGATGAAGATTTCTTTGGAGACGAACATGCGAACTAGGACGCTATCCCAGTCAGAATGCCTGTAGGGTTAAGGCAGATGGCATGGGTCCAAGTTGTCATTGAAGATTTCCGCTGCGATGATTTACTCAAGACTTGACCATAACGGTCCTATTTGTGTAATACGGTATGTATGGATGTAAGACTCTTGTTATTCAGCTTATGTGTGTTCAGTGAGCATTGATCTCTGGGATCACTGTACACGTGCATTCGGTGATCACGCTTATGAGTCGGGGTCCCCACAATGGAACAATAAAAAATTATAGATACGTTAGAGAAGTATCAAGCATCCCCAAGCTTAATTCCTACTCGTCCTTGAGTAGGTAAATGATAAAAACAGAATTTTTGATGTGGAGTGCTAACCAACATAGTTTTCAATGTAATTCTCTTAATTGTGGCATGAATGTTCAGATCTGAAAGATTCAAGACAAAAGTCTATATTGACATAAGAAATAATAATACTTCAAGCATACTAACAAAGCAATCATGTCTTCTCAAAATACTATGGCTAAAGAAAGTTATCCCTACAAAATCATATAGTCTAGCTATGCTCCCTCTTCATCACACAAAATATTCATATCATGCACAACCCCGATTTCAACCAAGCACTTATTTTCATACTCTATTCTTTCAAACCTTTCAACTTTCACGCAATACATGAGCGTGAGCCATGGACATAGCACTATGGGTGGAATAGAGAGGTGGTTGTGGAGAAGACAAAAAGGAGGGAGATAGTCTCACATCAACTAGGCGTATCAACGATCTATGGAGATGCCCATCAATAGATATCAATGTGACTGAGTAGGGATTGCCATGCAACGGATGCACTAGAGCTAAATATGTATGAAAGCTCAACAAAAGAAACTAGTGGGTGTGCATCGAACTTGCTTACTCATGAAGACCTAGGGCATTTGAGGAAGCCCATCGTTGGAATATACAAGCCAAGTTCTATAACGAAAATTCCCACTAGTATATGAAAGTGATTAAGTGCGAGACTCTCTATCATGAAGAACATGGGGCTACTTTGAAGCACAAGTGTGGAAAAAGATAGTAGCAATTGTCCCTTTTTCTTTTCTTTTTTCTTTTTTTCTTTTTCCTATTTTTTTCTCTTTTTTTGGGCCTTTTTTTCTTTGGCCTTTTTTATGTGGAGGGGCTTTATTGATTTAGCCTTTCCTCCCATGGGATAATGCTCTAATAATGATGATAATCACACTTTCATTACAACCCGATATTACAATTCGATGCTAGAACAAAGTATGAGTCTATATGAATGCCTCCGGTGGTGTACCAGGATGTGCAATGAATCAAGAGTGACATGTATGAAAAATTATGCATGGTGGCCTTGCCACAAGTACGATGCCAACTACATGATCATGCATGGCAATATGACAATATGAAGCATGTCATATGAACGGAACGGTGGAAAGTTGCATGGCAATATATCTCGGAATGGCTATGGAAATGCCATGATAGGTAGGTATGGTGGCTGTTTTGAGGAATAATATGGTGGCTGTTTTGAGGAAGGATATATAGTATCGGCGAAAGTTGCACCGTACAAGAGAGGCTAACAATGGTGGAAGGGTTAGAGTGCGTATAATCCATGGACTCAACATTAGTCATAATGAACTCATATACTTATTGCAGAAATCTACGAGTCATCAAAACAAAGCAATCAACGCATGCTCCTAGGGGGGAGGTTGGTAGGAGTTAACCATCACGCGCCCCCGACCTCCACACAAAGGTTGACACTTTACAAATATCTCATGCTCTAACTTCGTCACATAGCGGTTCACCATATGTGCATGCTACGGGAATTACCAAACTTAACACAAGTATTTCTCAATTTCATAATAACTCCACTAGCATGACTCTAATATCACTATCCTCATATCTCAAAACAATTATCAAGCATCCAACTTCTCATCATATTCAATGAACTTAGTGTGAAAGTTTTTACTACATTGATATTGGATGTCTATCATGTGAAGACTAGTTTTATAGCCTAAACACATTACCATGCTGTTTCAATAGACTATCAAAAGGATGTAAGTGAACCATGAGATTTCAAAAAATTCTTCAAAATGTTATCACCACCGTGCTCTAAAAGATATAAGTGAAGCACTAGAGCAAAAACTATTCAACTCAGAAGATATAAGTGAAGCACATAGAGTGTTCTAACAATTCCTAGGCCATATTTAACTCTCTCAAATAGGTGTGTCCAGCAAGGATAATTATGGCAAACTAACAAGAAAAGACTCAAATTATACAAGACGCTCCAAGCAAAACACATATCATGTGGTGAATAAAAATATAGCTCCGAGTATAGTTACCAATGGATGAAGACGGAAGAGGGGATGCCTTCCCGAGGCATCCCCAAGCTTAGGCTTTTGGTTGTCCTTGAATTTTATCTTGGGTTGCCATGGGAATCCCCAAGCTTAGGCTCTTGCCACTCTTTGTTCCATAGTCCATCAAAGCAATACTCAAAACTTGGAAACTTCACAACACAAAACTTAGACAAAAATCTCGTGAGCTCCGTTAGTATAAGAAAACGAACCACTACACAAAGGTACTGTAATTAATTCATTCTTTGTTTATATTGGTGTTAAACCTACTGTATTCCAACTTCTCTATGTTTCATACTCCCCAATATTACTCATAGATGCATTGAAATAAGCAGACAACACACCAAAAACAGAATCTGTCAAAGACAGAACAGTCTGTAGTAATCTGCAGGTTTGGCATACTTTTGTAACTCCAAAAAATTCAAACTAAATTGGTAAACGTGAGGATTTTTTCTATTAATAATCTGCAAAAAGAGTCAACTAAATAGCACGCTCCAGTAAAATCTGATGACCATTCTATCGAGTGCTAACGATTCTGTTTTTCACAGCAAGATCACATAAATTTCACACGAGTCTTCCCAAAGGTTCTACTTGGCACAAACACTAAAAAAACACAAAACCACATCTAAACAGTAGCTAGATGCAATATTTATTCCCTAACAAAAGCAAAAACAAAAAATATAAAATTGGGTTGCCTCCCAACAAGCGCTATCATTTTATGCCCCTAGCTAGGCACGATACATGGATAGATCTAGGTATTACAATCTTTGATCTTCACCCTTTTAACGGTGTCAAGCTCGAATCCGGGAGGTTCTTTACGTTTCCCTTCATATTCGGAAATCTTTAGATCTAAAGAATCCAACCGCTTATTACAAAGAGTAATCAACATATTCATGCGATGGAGATTCCCACTAACACTCTTAAGAAGTTCAAGAGACTTTTGTAATATTTTTGTTACTTCACAAATTTTCTCAAAAATTTGTGTCCCTTCCTGGGTTGGATGTGACCCTTTTTGGGGAGGTAGTGTTCCCACTATTCCCTCTATAATTTCATGCACAATACTAGGATCAACGAGAGGCAAAAAATGTAATGCGAAGGTAAGGGTTTGTGATAGGTACTTGGTATATGACTTTTGCGTAAGCCTCCCCGGCAACGGCGCCAGAAATTCTTCTTGCTACTTCTCGAGCTTGCGTTGTATTCCCTCAAAGAGGAAAGGGAGATGCAGCACAGTAGCGTAAGTATTTCCCTCAGTTTTTGAGAACCAAGTTACCAATCCAGTAGGAGACCACGCGCGAGTCCCTCGCACCTGCACAAACAAATAAGAACTTTGTAGCTTACGCGATAAGGGGTTGTCAATCCCTTTACAGTCACTTACGAAAGTGAGATCTGATAGAGATGATAGTTTATATTTTTGGTATTCTTTATTATAAGAACAAAAACTAAAAGCGGAAAAAGTGACATAGGTGTAGATTGATATGTTGAGAATAGACCCGGGGGCCATAGTGTTCTTTAGTGGCTTCTCTCATGATAGCGATATTCTACGGCGGGTAAACAAATTACTGTCGAGCAATAGATAGAAAAGCGAAACGTTATGATACTATCTAGGCATGATCATTATATATAGGCATCACGTCCGAGACAAGTAGACCAAAACGATTCTGCATCTACTACTATTACTCCACACATCGACCACTATCCAGCATGCATCTAGTGTATTGACTTCATAAGAACAGAGTAACGCTTTAAGCAAGATGACATGATGTAGAGGGATAAACTCAAGCAATATGACATAAACCCCATCTTTTTATCCTCGATGGCAATAATACAATACGTGCCGTGCTGCCCCTACTGTCACTGGGAAAGGACACCGCAAGATTGAACCCAAAGCCAAGCACTTCTCCCATTGCAAGAACTATAGACCTAGTAGGCCAAACCAAACCAATAATTTGAAGAGACTTGCAAGGATATCATAAGCATACATAAAGAGTTCAGAGAAAAACCAAATATTTCTCATAGATAATCTTGAGCATAAACCCACAATTCATCGGATCTCGACAAACACACCGCAAAAAGAGATTACATCGAATAGATCTCCTCGAAGACCGAGGAGAACTTTGTATTGAGATCCAAAGAGAGAGAAGAAGCCATCTAGATACTAGCTATGGACCCGAAGGTCAGTGGTAAACTACTCACAACTCATGGTGAGGCGATGATGATGATGTAGAGGCACTCCATGATAGATTCCCCCTCTGGCGGAGCTCCGGAACAGGCCCCAAGATGGGATCTCACGGGAACAGAAGGTTACCGCGGTGGAACTAGGGTTTTCTTTCCTCTTTTGATGGTTTTTGGGTACGTAGGCTTATATAGGAGGAAGGAGGGCACTGGGGGCCTTTACGTGGGACCCACGAGGCAGGGGGCGCGCCCTAGCGGGGCGCGCCCCCCACCCTCGTGGGTACCACGTGGACCCTACTCCGTGGTTCTCATGTCTCCCGTGCGTGATTTTCTCCAAAAATATATCTCCCGAAGGTTTCATTCCGTTTGGACTCCATTTGATATCCCTTTTCTGTAAAACCCTGAAACAGGCAAAAAAAACAGCAATCTGGACTCGGCCTTTGGGTTAGTAGGTTAGTCCCAAAAATAATATAAAAGTGTATGACAAAGCCCATTAAACATCCAAAACATCATAAATAATAGCATGGAATAATAAAAAATTATAGATATCTTGGAGACGTATCAGCTATGGACCCGAACGTCTGTGGTAAACTACTCACAACTCTTGGTGAGGCGATGATGATGATGTAGAAGCACTCCGTGGTAGATTCCCCTCCGGCGGAGCTCCGAAACAGGCCCCAAGATGGGATCTCACGGGAACAAAAGGTTGCGGCGGTGGAACTAGGGTTTTCTCTGTTGTTCTGATGGTTTTGGGGTACGTAGGTATATATAGGAGGAAGGAGGGCACCGTGGGCCAAACGTGGGGCCCACGACGCAGGGGGCGCACCCTATAGGGGGGCATGCCCCCACCCTCATGGACGCCATGTGTGCGCTACTCCGTGGTTCTCAAGTCTCCCGTGCGTATTTTGCTCCAAAAATATCTCTCCCAAAGTTTCATTCCGGTTGGTCTCCATTTGATATTCCTTTTCTATAAAACCCTTAAATAGGCAAAAAAAAGAGCAATCTGGATTGGGCCTTTGGGTTAATAGGTTAGTCCCAAAAATAATGTAAAAGTGTATAACAAAGCCCATTAAACATCCAAAACATCATAAAAAATAGCATGGAACAATCAAAAATTATAGATACGTTGGAGACGTATCTAATTGTAACGGCAGTAAGAGACCGTCCAAAATATGAATCAAGAAGTTTGTCTAGCACTTATTGTCTGCAACTAATCGACGTGAATAATTGGATATTATATCGAATGAGTAAGAAAGACAAGTAAAATTGCCAACAAACCTAGCTAGCAGTAGTAATCTGGGTCAATGTCACTACGACCAACAATCCAAAATGACTAGTGTCTGTTCCTAGGGCCGGAATTTTGAAAACCCTTTGAACTTTACAGGTACTAAAGATTACCGAAATACATCTGAACCATTAAGTGTAGGTAGCACTTAGCACACAACAAACCCTAATGACAGTCCTGCCTAATGTGTAATGAATCAATTAGAAAATGGGTGATGAGGAGTGGTTGCTGAGTGTTGAGGACTTATCTCAGGATAAATCGGGTTAGCTTAGTGTGTGTTGCACGCCTGAGCCCTGAACGGACTGGGAAGGTAGGCACAGCGGCGTGCCCGGGTAGTGGTGACACTATTGGGCAAGCGGCTCCTAACCTCATGTTAGTCCGGCGTCTCCTCCTAGAGTCATGCCGTCCGGGGACGGCAAGTCGCCGACGAGGCAGGCGGCTGGGGGCGAGTAGAGATCGGAAGCGTGCAGCGGAACAGAGGGGAATCGGGGCCTGGGACGACCCAAAATCCCAGGGTGGGCCGGCCCACCGTGGGAACCCTGTAGAGATACACACCCGAGCGGCGAACATGCATTTTCGAAACTAATTTAGGAACACTTAGCTGACCAATTAAACGAATCTGTTTTAATAATATCATATTCGTATTTGAACAACTAAGCTTGTTTAGCTTGATGGGTCGAGCAGTGCTATTATGACACGAAGCACGTATTCTGATCGTATAGTGATCATAAAAGGGGGAAACCGGAGAAATGGTATTTAGCAACCATTGTTTGCTTCGAACTAAGAACTAAATTCTAAGAGCTGAAAAGAAAGTAGAGTAACCAAGTTAAGATCTATTTTCTGGTTGAGATCAAAAAGTTGAGAAGAAATGAAGTACCACCTCTCTTGCGGCGCCGTGTAGGCATCGGGGGTGCGATGGTTGTCGGTGGCGTTGAAGCAGATCTGCGACGGTAGACGAGGGCATCGGGGGATAAGTCCCGTTGCGATGGAAGAGAAGTTTGTGTGAGCGGCCCCGACAAAGAGGACGACGACGCCGATGAAGCGAGAGGACGTGATGTAAGGCTCTTGGTCCATCACCGTGGATGAGAAACGTCCATCTCTAGCAGTGGACGACGCGGTCTTGGTAGGCGCTCTAGCATGGTGGAGGACGGCGGCGATGGATGTGGTGGAGGACGGCGGCGATGGATGGGGTGGCGGACGGAGGCTGGTGTGGGGATGGTGTTCTAGCGCGGACGGTGTATGAATGGGAAAATTTAGGGAGAGGTACGGGGAACCATGTTTTTGGGACGCACCTGTCTGAAATATGGGAAAGTTACGAACTTAGCCCCCGTTTAAAATTTGGACGTCTCGTCGGTTGGGGATATGACGATAATCTCGCATCTCGCCAATATTTGCCCAGAGCGATTTCGGGCGGGAGAGGGTGGTTGGCGCCCATGGTTGGCGCCCACGGTGTATGAACGGGGCTGACAGGTAGGGCGGTTGTGTCACGTCTGTGTGAAGTTACAAACCTGCCCCTATCAAAAATATTTGCCTACATCGATTTTAGCCGAGTCGAGTTTGTTTTTCCGCCCACCGTGTATGAATGGGGAAATGGAGGGAGAAACAAAGGTCTTTTGGACGAGCTTGAATCAAATGTGTTTTTCTGCCCATGTTTGGTGCCCACCGTGTCGGAATGGGCTCAGAGGCGGTCGTGCCACGTCTAATTGAAGTTACTATCCTACCCCTATTTAGAGTAGTGGAAATCGGGCCGATGGATTGTCCGTGTAATGGGTAGACAGTAATTTCCATCTCCCAAACACTTGGCTTCGGGCAGCCGACGTGGGAGCGGACATTTTGCCGCTTCTTTCGAATTTCTGGACAATAAGCATCCACGTTTACCCTCGCAACTAAATTCGAATCCATTTTGTATTCCTATACGAATCTTTATAAATCATTGTATGTGTTTTTATATATCTTCAAAAGGACGACAAAGATGTATTTCACTTTCATATATGAATATGATTTACAAATGCCGATACTCAAATTCAGAAGCTAGAATCCTGTTTAAGGTGAATTCGAATATTTGGAACACTTCATGTCCAACTCAAATGTCACATGCAACATAATGTGTACACCCATTTAGATATGTACACAAGCGATGTATCAAGATTCAAATACCGACTCAATCAACCAAGAATGTACAGAACTAACAGACATATAAACACTTATAGAGTATATGGATCAATAATATCAACTAACATACATAAGCCAGGCCGCTGTACTTTTCTTTGCTACAACATCATCCTTTTTTTAGCCAAGCTACTACAGCATCTTGGCCCTTTCCGATGCGTGTCACTTATGGTCCATATATACTACTATTATTGTTGAATGCACATTCTGCTGGATTGGCATATTTGTTGGTCTGGCACAGCAATCAAAATGAAATGTCTCCCAGTCTTATCAATTAATACATACTTGTGCTCAAATAAAATTACAAACCAAAAAAAACAAAAAACAATTATTACATGATCTCTAAAACAAATGGTTTGATTAATTACATGAACACACAACACAAAGGTTATTCAAAGATGGAAAGAACATTTCACCTATGATTTACCAAGTGGGAATTTAATTTCCTTTTTTCCTTCAGGACCTTAGCAATGTGGTCAGTCTCAGCTTGCTTCATTTTGAAATCCACCAAATATTGAATGGTTGTCTTGAGTACTCCTACTGATTGTGTTGTTTGCTTCCTCAACATGTCAACTTCATATCTAAGTGCAGAAGCAGAATCTCTTTCTACCACTATTTTAGCCTCTAGAGCATCAGCAGTTGGCAATTCATAATGCACGATTGGGCCGGTGCCACTACTGTGGGATGATACAACATCCATGGGGACCTCGCTCTTTGATCTTGGGCTAACCTGTTTTGCAATTAAAGTTCTGATTGGATTCAGAAAAGTTGAAGTTAGCAAAACATCTCAACTGGGAGTTATAACAGCAAACCAGTTAAACAAACAAGGAATTAAAGAGTTTCAATTCGATGCTGAAAAGTAGTTATTAACATCATTGTAACCCGTTATTGCAGCAGCAAAGCAGTTAAACAAACAAGTAGCTATTTAAGTTCAGGCAAATAGGTAATTCTTAACAGTAAGTATCAAACACATAAATAGGCGCAGTCTATAATAGGATTAACAGGCTTTGGCATTATCTAATTAGTAGCAAACTAAATTAAGCCAATCAACGTAATTGAACAATTTTGCAATAAGTGGCTAACTAAAATTCCGAGAAGCAGGTAACTGAACTTACGCTAGTTCTTTGTACAGGCACACTGCAACTTCTTTTTCGCTTACAAGGTTGTACGAAGGAGTCCATGGCATCAATTGCTTGGATACGCAGTCCCAATACTTCTTTCTTCCCACACTGCATTGGTAAGTCGAATGGTTAATCTGGTAAGATGGTGCGTCCTTGATATATTATATGAGGACATGTAGTCAGACTAGTTGTAGCCACACACATCACACTGGCTTTTACTGTATATTTCATGCGATTACTTTTGGTATATCGAGATCTAAGCAATCTACAATAGGATGAAAAGACTGGCATCCTTCACATTATTGGCGAACTCAGTTCATAGAAACAAGCAATTCAACCATTCTGTGGGCAAATCAAAAGCGTCACTGGAATATTTTTCACTACCCATATCATACACGCAAAAAGGGGCGACGCCACCATAGGGGCTGGTATGGGCAGCCGCCTCGGGTGGCTTGAAAGTGTGCACCTAGTTTGAGTCGTCCAGGTTGGCCCAGGCTAGCTTTGTTCGTCCCAATGCACGAGCAGGCAATGTAAAAAATGAAGAAAAATGTTTGAATTTGGATAGGCCAATAACATAAGTGCAAGGCAGGCCCTATAGCAGGCTCACGGCCCAAACGAGCGCCTCCCATATCGATCGACATCAGGAAAAATCCCAATTCATCCGCTCCAGCCTCCAATCTGGTTCGCTCCAAACCTAGCCGCCGCTGGACAGACCGACACATAACTTCCTCGCACCCTCGTTGGAGGGCGGTCGCCGGGCTTCAAGCGAACGGAAGGACAAGAAGATGAAGATCCAACCCTGGGTGTAGCCTGCGTGGGAGGCAGCGGCGACAGCACGAGCATGGCATCGAGCTTGCGCAAACGGACAGTCGCAGCTTGCAAGAGTAGCATGCGCAACGAGCAGGTACATCACATCCCTGATTATATCTAATTCAACTCTTCAATTTCTGCCCAATAATGAAACCTGACGGTGTTGTAAAATTGCTTGTATGTAGGCAATCTATGAGAAAATGAAACCAATTTCTACTTATTTTATATCTCCCCCAATCGATACTGAACTGACTGAATCTGATGAATCTAATCAAGTTTCCGGTGCAAACATCCAAGCTCATGTTGTTCTTGAGCCTGAAGTGTCTAATGAATAGACTGGTAATGAAGGATTTGATGCAAACATTTTACATTCTCCTGGTGATGAACATATAGTGTCTAATGAGGCATCTAATGCAAGCATTTTGCAAGCTCCCATTGAAGGATTTAGTCTCTAATGATGATCTGCTATGTTGAGAGAGACATAGAGATTTGCAGGCATTGATGACAAGCAAATTATACTGCATTTTCATGACTTGAGGAAACGTCTAGGCCATCTACCAGAAAGTCCCCGTATCATGACAACGTAGCATAAATACTTTTCTAATTTGTTGTTTGAAACTATTGGCATACTTGTGCAGGATAGATATATTGATATGCAGTTTGCACACTGGTTATAGGTGCAATTACACTTTGATATTTTCAGCCACAGAACGAATAATTCAAGCAGGTGCATACCATGTTTGTAGTCCTTGTACACCATGTTGCATTTTGTGTTTTTTGGTGCTCGCATCATTTAGTGTTTATAATCTGAACTACTTTGGATCATTAGCTGGTTTTCAAAGTGCATGTAGCTTCACATTTCTCAAGTTATGTTGGTTTCCAGAGTGCAAGTGCCTTCGTATTTTTTAAGTTAAATGTTCGCCCCTGGTAACTTGAATTCTTGGATCCGCCACTGCACACAAATCATACACGAATGCCAGTACGAATTAAATGAAATGCAGGGACATACGCTAGCTCGTTGTACAGCCTCACTGCAGCTCTGCTTGCGCTTGGGATGTTCCATGTATAAGTCCATGTTACCACTTGCTGGGATGTGCAGGCCTTGTGCTCCTTGCATCCCCCTCTGCATATTTGACATGGCGAATGGCTGATCAGATAAGAGGATCGGCCTTGCTGTTTTACCGGAGGACAGATACTTACAAGGTTATACGGGTGTGCAAGATGTGTACCAGATCCCGTAGCACCATCATGCTTCGCTAAAAAATGGTTTGCTTGTTTCAGATGATATCTCCAGAAGAAATAAGAGTTAAAGTCAGAGTTGGATAGGCGTGTAAGCTAAGAAAGAAGTGAAAGGATATCCAAACATCGTCGGAACAGTGCACAAGGGAGTGATGTGTGGATACCTTGTTCAGGCCGGCGTTTGGGCATGCTCGCCTAGCTAGAGTGCGGGTCACTTCAGAGCCGTTGAGGGTGATGCGCTGGCGTTGGTTGGCCGCGCACGGATGCAGATCTTGAGTGGCAGTGGAGCGCTACGATGCGGTGGACGAGATCGTTGGTGAACCCCAGCGCCTCGGGGGGCGGAGGCACGACGATGTGCTCGATGAAGTAGCCCCGGTGAGCTAGGAGACGGCGTCGGTGAAGCGCACCTGATGCGGTGGAAGTCGGTGGCTGTGAGGCACGTCGATTGCGGCAGCCGACGTTGTCGGTGGACCACCCGGTGCGGTGGTGAAGCCCGACCGTCGTCTTCGTCGTCGTCGTCCAGCACAGAGGTGGGGAAAGAGACAAGACGAGGGGCGTATCAAACTTTTCTTGGGTTGGTGGTGAATTAGGGATTTGAGCAATCTGGGCACGGAAGGGGACGATGGAGAAGGGATATTTTGCAGGGCTGCAATTGGGGCCGTCAGATATTTCAATCCGAAACATGAAAGTGCGAACTTATTTTGCCGTCTGACACACGCGACCACCACGACACGACCCTGGTCTGCCTGGTGCGCCTACATTTGAGAATGCAAACGAATCTTCTTTTATTTGCAAACGAATCTGTATGTATTACCATGCCCGTGTTTTCCTTGCAATAATTAGTCATTCGAAATGAGATACTTTAAAATAATTAATGAGGAGTTATTTGGAAAAAAATCGAAACGGTATCCACGCTAACGTGGATTAGAGTGTGTGTCACATAATTAGTTATTTGAATTAGAGTGTGTGTCACATAGCGATCTCCAATTCTAACGTGGATTTCGCATTACACTGTATCCACGCTACTTTTTAATACAAATTCATATGTATATGATGAACACCATGGTAGTGAGAAAACTTTTGGATGGATTCAAACATATGACCTACAAAATAGCACAGCAAATCGAATCAATGTCAGCTTTTTGAAACCTAGTATGGCACGAATTCGAAATAATTACCCATATGCATGGTCCTCAGTTCAAATCTTACAATGTACACCGACTTGAAACATCGATATTAAGTCTCGTACTATCTACATTCAAATGTTGTTTTTAG
>LR738714.1:615615421-615637147 GCA_902687465.1 Secale cereale | reverse complement strand
ATGGAGACTTCAACCCACGGAGGGTAACGGCTGCGCGAGTCCACGGAGGGCTCCACCCACGAAGGGTCCACGAAGAAGCAACCTTGTCTATTCCATCATGGCCTACGCCCACGGAGGGCTAGCCTTACTCGGGGTAGATCTTCATGAAGTAGGCGATCTCCTTGCCCTTACAAACTTCTTGGTTCAACTCCACATCTCGATGACGGAGGCTCCCAAGCGACACCTAACCAATCTAGGAGGCACCACCCTCCAAAAGGTAATAGATGTTGTAGATGATGATGAACTCCTTGCTCTTGTGCTTCAAATGATAATCTCCCCAACACTCAACTCTCCTCACTGATTTGGCTGTGGTGGAAGAAATGATTGAGTGGAAAGCAACTTGGGAAGGTTAGAAATCAAGTTTCATATGGTGGGAGTGGAGCAACTTGATCTCAACACAAGGGTAGGTAGTTCTCTTCTCAGAAAGTGTAAGGTAGGAGTGGTAGTTCTTTCTGATGGCTCTCTTCACGAATGAAGAGGGGGTGGAGGGGTATATATAGCCTTCACACAAAATCCAACCGTTACACACATAATTGAGCAATCTCGGTGAGACCGAAGTTGACAACTCGGTCAGACCGAAAGTTCAAATATAGTGAACGTTGGGGTTTTCGGTGGGACCGAAAATACCATCTCGGTTTGTCCGATTTGAGTAAAGATAGGAACTTGCCAGTTTCGGTGGGACCAAAAATGCAATCTCGGTTAGACCGATTTGAGCCAAGACAGGAGCTTGCCAATTTCGGTGAGACCGAAAATGCAATCTCGGTTATTCCGATATGATGACAAATGGTTACAGAAGCTTGGCAGTCCATGTTTCGGTGAGACCGATCTCAAACTCGGAATGACCGATTTTTCTAGGGTTTGGCTTATGGCTGAAGTGGTTCATCTCGGTGTGACTGAGTCTGGAAAATCGGTTGGTCCGAGATTACTTATGAGTGTGTAGTAGTGAAAGTTGCTGATAGTTGAAGGAGATATATCACTAAGCACTTGAGCAACCAGATTATCAACACAACCTCATCCCCTTTTAATACTATTGGCTTTTCCTATGGACTCAATGTGATCTTGGATCACTAAACCAAAAATGGAGTCTTGAGCTTTTGCCAATGCTTGCCTTAGCATTTTGAGGGGTCCACTTCTTCAGTCATTGCCATAGCCAATGTGATTGAATTTCCTGAAACATACTTGATAAAAGCATTAGTCCAACCACAAAGTATGTTGTCATTAATTACCAAAACCACCCAGGGAGCAAATGTGCTTTCAATCTCCCCCTTTTTGGTAATTGATGGCAACACACTAAAATCACTCTAAACAAGACATCAAAGCTTATTGAAGGAAAGACAGAATTATCATGAAAGCTTTGACAAGCATGTAGTACACAGGCTCCCCCTAAAAGTGTGCAAGATTTTCATAGATTATGGTTTTGGACTACCACAAGCACACAAGAGAGATAAGCAAGATGTGCTACATGCAGCTTGGCTATATGCATCAGTGCAGATGAAAAGAAGTGAGTGATAATGCATATGTGCATGGTGATTTCTTGCAAACAAGTATTTACAAGCAAGTCATCATTATGCACATTCTGCAAGGTGCATATACTTACCTTGAGGTTCCTTGGCATTGTACCTGAAGGGATAAACTTGGGAAAACAAGGTTAGATAACACAAGAGTATTCCTTCAACCAACTGCAAGAACATCAAGAGTACCAAGCCAGGGAGGACATGTATAAAGAGTGTCTCATATTGAGCACAAGCTTGAATCAGCAAACATGTCTCCGAAACTGAAAGATTTTCAATGAACTCTGAGAGATTTTGCTTCCCATAAGATATCAATAGTGAAGATTCCTCTCCCTTTGAGTTCTCTCAGAACAAGGGGTTTGATGGAAAGAGCAAAATCAAAAGAATGATGCCAATTGAGAATGATGTCCAAATGTAAAACACGGCAAAGCTTTGATGTGATTCTCTCCCCCTTAAGATAAGATTGCTTTTCTTCTTCCCCTAAGTCTCTTCTCCCCCTACTCCCCCTAAGTCTTCTCCCCCTTTGACATCAAGTGCCGAAAAGGACAGCAAACTAGGAATGGCAGGAAAGATGGAAAGAAAGAAAGAAGTGGGATCCTTAAGAATCACAACAGGGCAAACATTCATAGAGAAACATTGAGTGGAGCTGCAGAAGTTGATGTCCTGGAAGATAAATCGGTGACACCGAATTAGATGGATCGGTGGGTCCGAATCCTTTTCGGTTAGACCGAAAAATTTAAATTGGTGACGCCGAGTTTAATTCCAAGGAAATACAGAAATAATTCAGCTCACTTTGCGAGGAATGTTTCAAAGGATTTGCAATGAATTTGTGAAAGATTTTCGGGGAATTGATCAGAGCCAGAGAGATATTCACAAAGACAGAAGAATTGAAAAGAAAAAGATTCCTAGATGAAGGTTTTTTTTTGTGTAAAAAACTCAATGAGAGAACATAAGAGAAAATAGAAAGACTCCAAAACATATGTACTTCATCTAGATAAAGGTCGGCGACAAGGTCACCTATGTTTGAGTATATTGACTTAGGAGTCAAATGAGGACATTTGATCATAGGTCATACTCATCATTTAAGCTCAAAAATGGGGTTGCCATTTTTCGATTAAGCATTTGATGTGATCACATCTTATGAAGCTGCTTGTACTCATGACTTTGAGCAAAGCTCCTTAAAGATGTGAAGAACATACCTTGGGCTTGTTGTTGCTTTACTCATGTAGGTAAGCTTGATGTAGGTGCTCATTGAATGTGAAGTTGGAGCGCCATTTCTACTTGTGTAGTTCATCTTCCTACATGGGTTAGGCAAGCAAGGAAATACTCGAGGATATCCAAGATGACAAGAGTGAAATACTAGATGTATAAGATGTCAAAAAGGATATGTGGAATTTTGTTCCTTGAACTCAACATCCCAAAGGGCTAGATACTTGGTCAATGACAAGATTACTCATGATTTGAGTGTGTGGTAATCTTGTGGAATGTAGATCATCCAAGTACCTGCAAGGGGTTAGATGCAATACAAGGAGGCAAATGTGTCCAAGACATATGATCATCATCATAAGAGAAATATCAAGGATTAGTCAAGTGGGCTCATGCCTTGCATGCATCAATGGAGTTCTCACTCCAAGTTTGAAGCATCAATGATGTTCAACTCACTCCTCAAGCGACAAAACACCTTCTCATCAAGAGGTTTTGTAAAGATATCAGCAAGTTGTTTGTCAGTACGAACATGCTTAAGATTAATGTCACCCTTGGCAATATGATCACGAATAAAATGGTGACGAACTTCAATATGCTTTGTTCGAGAGTGTTGCACTGGATTGTGTCCAATTTTAATTGCACTCTCATTGTCACAAAGCAAGGGAACATGTCTCACATGTATCCCATAATCTTTAAGAGTTTGTGTCATCCATAGCAATTGAGCACAACACGAACCAGCAGCAATATATTCCGCTTCGGCAGTGGATAATGATACCGAATTTTGTTTCTTGGAGGACCAAGATACAAGGGATCGACCAAGGAATTGACACGTACCTGAAGTTGACTTTCTATCAACCTTGTCACCGGCATAGTCCGAGTCGGAATAGCCAACAAGGTCGAAAGAGGCCCTCTTAGGATACCAAATGCCAAAGTTTGGTGTGTGTATCAAGTATCTCACTATCCTTTTAACAGCTTTAAGATGACATTCTTTAGGGGCTGCTTGATATCGTGCACACATGCATACACTCAACATTATGTCAGGACGAGAAGCACAAAGATATAGTAGAGAACCAATCATAGATCGGTAAACCCTTTGATCAACGGGTTCTCCATCTTTTGTCAAGTCATTATGTCCACTAGTAGGCATGGGGGTACTCATACCTTTGCTTTCTTGCATGTTGAACTTCTTGAAGAGATCCTTGGTGTACTTTGTTTGTGAGACAAAAGTACCCTCCTTAGATTGCTTGATTTGCAACCCAAGGAAGAATTTGAGTTCACTCATCATGGACATCTCATACTTCTCCGACATGAGCTGTCCAAACTTCTTGCTAAAATGAGGGTTAGTTGAACCAAAGATAGTATCATCAACATATATTTGGCACACAAATAGTTCACCATTAACCCTTTTCGTGAATAGCGTTGAGTCTATCTTTCCAATCTCAAAGCCTTTTTCAAGAAGAAAACTAGTCAAGCATTTGTACCAAGCTCTAGGAGCTTGTTTAAGACCATAAAGAGCTTTGTGCAACTTGTAAACATGATTAGGCTTTTTGGGATTCACGAATCCGGGAGGTTGTTTCACAAATACTTCCTCCTCAATTTCACCATTTAGGAAAGCACTTTTGATATCCATTTGATAGAGAGTAATATCATGGTGATTGGCATAAGCAAGAAGAATGCGAATGGACTCAAGTCTAGCAACGGGGGCATAGGTCTCACCATAGTCCATACCTTCGACTTGTGTGTAACCTTGAGCTACGAGACGAGCCTTGTTGCGGATGACTTTTCCATCTTCATCTTGCTTGTTCCGAAACACCCATTTGGTTCCAATGATGTTTTGACCATCCTTGGGCTTCTCTACCAAAGTCCGTACCTTGTTCCTCTCGAAGTTGTGTAGTTATTCGTGCATAGCGTTCACCCAATCCGGGTCTTCAAGTGCTTCTTCTACCTTCATAGGTTCAATACTAGAGATAAATGAGTAATGCTCACAAAAGTTAGCTAAGCGAGTTTTAGAGCGAGTAATTCTCCCGGAGTTGATGTCGTTCATCATTTGTTCCACGGGATGATTTTTCTTGATTCTTGCTCGGACTCGGGATAGCTTTTGTTGAGGTTGTGTCTGAGCTTCCTCATCATCTTCATCTTCCTCTTCTTCTTCTTCATTGTTGTTGGTGTTGTCTTGAGGCGGTGGAGAAGGAGGTTGTGGTGGATCTTCTTGTTGCACTTCCTCATCTTGGTGAGTTCCACTTGTGGAGGCCTCCATGTTGCCTTGAGGTTCATCTCGCCGTGAGGTAGGGGGCTCCGCATATGTAGATGAGGTACTCTCCTTCACTTCCATGGGACGAATCTTTCCAACAGATAAATCTTGGATAGCTTCCGATGGGTCCTTGTCTCCTACATCAATAGGCATTTGCTCTACTTGCGAGCCGTTAGATTCATCAAACTTCACGTCTACCGTCTCTTCAACCTTTCGGGTGAAATTATTGTAGACACGGTAGGTGTGGGAGTTTGATCCATAACCAAGGAGAAAGCCTTCATGAGATTTAGGAGCAAATTTAGACCGACGATGCTTATCAAGGATATAGCATTTTGAACCAAAGACACGAAAGTATCCCACTTGGGGTTTGTTACCGGTGAGGAGCTCGAATGATGTCTTGCCGAGGAGCTTATGAAGATAAAGCCTGTTGATAGCATGACAAGCTGTCTCGACCGCTTCTCCCCAAAAATGCTTCGGTGTCTTGTATTCATCAAGCATCGTTCTCGCCATCTCTATGAGCGTTCGGTTCTTCCTCTCAACAACTCCATTTTGTTGAGGAGTGTACGTAGCCGAGAACTCATGTAGAATCCCTTCCTCATCGAGAAAAGAGTCTACATTGGCGTTCTTGAACTCCGTTCCATTGTCACTCCGAACTTTCTTGATCTTCACCTCAAATTGATTTTGGGCCTTTTTGGCAAAGGTTTTGAAGATTCTCTGAACCTGCGATTTGTCATCAAGGAAAAATACCCACGTAAATCTGGAATAATCATCAACTATAACTAGACCAAAGGAGTTACCACCAAGGCTTTTGTAAGCATTGGGACCGAAGAGATCCATATGAAGAAGCTCAAGCGGTCTCCTTGTGGTCATGATGTTCTTCACGGGATGACTTCCACCTACTTGTTTTCCTGCTTGACAAGCACTACAAAGTCTATCTTTGTCAAAGAAAACATCTTTAACACCAAGAATATGATCACCTTTGATCAGCTTGTCTAGATTACGCATACCAACATGTCCTAGCCTTCTATGCCATTACCAACCTTTAGAGGATTTAGCAATGAAACAAGCTCTAGGTTGGGCTTTCTTAGTGAAATCAACAATATATAGATCACCTCTACGGATACCGGTAAATGCCATGTTTTGATTGTCACGACGAAAGACTTGGAAATCTACTTTGGTGAATAGCACATTGAATCCAAAGTCAGCTAATCTAGACACGGAAAGTAAATTGTATCCAAGAGATTCTACAAGCATGACATTTTGAATAGAGCTATCATGAGATATGGCCACCTTACCAAGGCCAAGTACCTTACCCTTGGAGTTGTCTCCAAAAGTCACATACTTGCGTGGACCATCGTTCTTTGCAAGCTCTCGAAACATGTCTTTGTCTCCGGTCATGTGATCGGTGCATCCACTATCAAGAATCCACTCTTTTCCGCCGGACATGTAGTCTCTCAGATTTGCCATAAGATTGAGACTCTTCATGACCTTGTCTAGCTCGGTGTCCGAATCGGAGTAATCATCATCATGCTCATGCTCATCATCATATTGACCCATAGATTGTTCATCATCAACACCTAGGTCAATTTGATAAAAACTTCTTGCATTAGTTTTGTCAATGTGACAATAATCTTCGGAATGCAATACAAGAGCTTTTCTAATTAAAGCATTGATAAGACCGGGATCACCCTTCTTTTTCATAAGATCACGAAGCTCAAAGAAGCATTTATCAAAGTTGGGATCATTGGGGTGCATCTTATCAAATTCAATAGTCTTGTATAGAATTTTATCAAGACTTCTCAAAGAGTAGCCCGGATAAAGTTCTTCCAAGAACTTCCACATAGCATAGGCACACTCAAAGTTTGTAACAAGCTTAAGCAAGTCATCGGGTAACCCTCTAATGATAAGATTTACAGTCCTTAGGTTATGAAGCAAATCAAGCTCTTCATCTATGGTAGGGTGCAAGGGGTCAAAAGGAGGCACATAGGGGGTCTCAACATATTTGCACAAATTGTACATCTTAAAGATACTAAGCATTTCAGACCTCCATGAGTTATATGACTCTCCATTAAGAATAGGCACTCTATGGCTAACACTCCCAAACGTAGACACGTCCATCTTCCTCCAATAGTGTGTAAACCAAAGCAATGGAGACCAAAGCTCTGATACCAATTGAGGGATCGAAGAAGGTGAGAGTGTCTAGAGGGGGGGGTGACTAGACTACTCGACAAGATAAAAATTATGTCTTTTATCAAGGACAGATTTTGGCAGATTTTGCATAGCACACAAGTCAAGTAGCACACTACACATGCAATTCTAGAGTATGGGCAGCGGAAAGTAAATTGCACAAGTAGTAAAAAGAAGTGGAGAAGATCAAACGCAATTTGGAGACGCAATGATTTTTCCCGTGGTTCCGATAGGTGGTGCTATCGTACATCCACGTTGATGGAGACTTCAACCCACGGAGGGTAACGGCTGCGCGAGTCCACGGAGGGCTCCACCCACGAAGGCTCCACGAAGAAGCAACCTTGTCTATTCCATCATGGCCTACGCCCACGGAGGGCTAGCCTTACTCGGGGTAGATCTTCACGAAGTAGGCGATCTCCTTGCCCTTACAAACTTCTTGGTTCAACTCCACATCTCGATGACGGAGGCTCCCAAGCGACACCTAACCAATCTAGGAGGCACCACCCTCCAAAAGGTAATAGATGTTGTAGATGATGATGAACTCCTTGCTCTTGTGCTTCAAATGATAATCTCCCCAACACTCAACTCTCCTCACTGATTTGGCTGTGGTGGAAGAAAGGATTGAGTGGAAAGCAACTTGGGAAGGTTAGAAATCAAGTTTCATATGGTGGGAGTGGAGCAACTTGATCTCAACACAAGGGTAGGTAGTTCTCTTCTCAGAAAGTGTAAGGTAGGAGTGGTAGTTCTTTCTGATGGCTCTCTTCACGAATGAAGAGGGGGTGGAGGGGTATATATAGCCTTCACACAAAATCCAACCGTTACACACATAATTGAGCAATCTCGGTGAGACCGAAGTTGACAACTCGGTCATACCAAAAGTTCAAATATAGTGAACGTTGGGGTTTTCGGTGGGACCGAAAATACCATCTCGGTTTGTCCGATTTGAGTAAAGATAGGAACTTGCCAGTTTCGGTGGGACCGAAAATGCAATCTCGGTTAGACCGATTTGAGCCAAGACAGGAGCTTGCCAATTTCGGTGAGACCGAAAATGCAATCTCGGTTATTCCGATATGATGACAAACGGTTACAGAAGCTTGGCAGTCCATGTTTCGGTGAGACCGATCTCAAACTCGGAATGACCGATTTTTCTAGGGTTTGGCTTATGGCTGAAGTGGTTCATCTCGGTGTGACTGAGTCTGGAAAATCGGTTGGTCCGAGATTACTTATGAGTGTGTAGTAGTGAAAGTTGCTGATAGTTGAAGGAGATATATCACTAAGCACTTGAGCAACCAGATTATCAACACAACCTCATCCCCTTTTAATAGTATTGGCTTTTCCTATGGACTCAATGTGATCTTGGATCACTAAACCAAAAATGGAGTCTTGAGCTTTTGCCAATGCTTGCCTTAGCATTTTGAGGGGTCCACTTCTTCAGTCATTGCCATAGCCAATGTGATTGAATTTCCTGAAACATACTTGATAAAAGCATTAGTCCAACCACAAAGTATGTTGTCATTAATTACCAAAACCACCCAGGGAGCAAATGTGCTTTCACTATCTCACTCTTTCTTCCGCACGGCAGGACACACTCGCTCAATCTCGCTCTCTTTATCTGAATCTCGTTTAACCTCGGTTTTTTTCACACACAAATGATATATCTCCCTGTTCGGGCCTCGATCAACACACTCTATACTCTCTCACGCATATTGTCTATCTAGGTCAGTCCATCGAAGCCGCCCGCACTCTTTCGACCTCATGGCGGGCCACTCTCTCTCTCTCTCCCTCTCTCTATCTCCATGTCTCTCTCTTTGTATGTCTCAATTGACCTTGCTCTTTCTCGGACAAAAACGATATATCACCATGTTTGAGCCCAATTCGACTTATTCACATTGTATACTCTCTCACGCACATTGTCTATCTAGGTCACTCTCTCCAACCCGTCTCACTCTTTCGATCGCACGATGACCCTATGTGATCTTTTGACCTTGCTTCCTCCCACGCACAAACTATATCTACACGTCTGTCACTGGATCATCTCTCAAGATCTATCTTACAGCCCTCACCCTTGCCAAAAGCTCAATCGGACAATATCTCTCCAGAGCATAAATATTTTTCCAATGAAAGTCGGACCACATTCACTTTGTCCCTCTATCTATATGTCTCTCGATTGACCTCGCTTTCTCACGCCATATCTTCCACACATTGAAGCTACCTCTCCATCCCTCGCAAAGCTGGAGCTATTTACATCGCGAGGGGCACTCCAACCTTGGATTAATTTGTGTAGGCATTTATTCTGGTCGGTTTAGATTATATTTTCGTAGCATTCGGCCCACAACTACTCGAAACACCGTTGCAACCCCCGCAACTCCCCTAGTTGATTTCCATGAGGCTCGGTCATCGCTCTCTCGCACGTCCTTTCTCGCCTTCAACGTCGCACCATGGTATTATTGTAAAAAACTCTGTTGTTCTCTTTAGTTATTAGAAATAAGCTACAAAACTACACACCGATAGTCCACTTGGAATGGAACAAATTTCGACCCACAAATTAAAGTGCTACAAACTACACATCGAGGGGCCCACATGTCATGAAACAAATTTGGACCCATATACGAATTAAAAAAATAAAGGACGAGGATCGAACATGCGATCAGGGCCTTCAAGCCGCACGTCAATAGGAAACATACGTAGGACATCACTGTTTGTTGTACCTCCCTTTGTACACATAATGTTTTTATATTACCACAGCCCATTTAATTGATAACATGTAATATTATTTTTAGTACTATTCGCCTTGACTTACTGGTGGGTTCCATGTGTGCTCTCTCTCTCTCTCTCATCCCCTTCTGTGTTTAGACGCACGTGCAAACACGAAGAACTCGCAGTCGATGTTGCCATTGACCATATCTGGACGCGTTCACAAGTTACGGCACCAGTTTCACGTGCTAGCAACACTAGTCAGTGTGTACGTGCAATGCACGTTAATTTGGAAGTATATTAAGTGCATGCGGATATTAAGTAGGATATTATTTGTGTGTTATTACGTGATTAGCACTATTTTTGGCATGAAATTATCTGCACGCTAAACGTGTTGAGCGCTCGACATTGAAGCAATCTAGGTCGTTGGATGACAAGGAATACATGTGGCATGATGATGTTTTATATTTAATTTGATACGGCTCTAGCAGAACATTTAATCGATCAAACCATAGATTTCGTTCAGTCTGACTCCGACTTTAAATTATACGACGATCGATCTAAAATAAACGAAAATGATAAACGTTCGGATTTTATGCATGGCAAACGTGGATTTCGTATTTCACTGTATCCATGCTACTTTTTTAATACAAATTCATATGTATATGATGAACACCATGGTAGTGAGAAAACTTTTGGATGGATTCAAACATTTGACCTACAAAATAGCACAACAAATCGAATCAATGTCACCTTTTCGAAACCTAGTATGGCACGAATTTGAAATAATTACCCATATGCATGGTCCTCAGTTCAAATCTTACAATGTACACCGAATTGAAATATCGATATTAAGTCTCGTACTATCTACATTCAAATGTTATTTTTAGCCCCCCCCCCCACCGCACACACGCTACATACTTCCTACATCGGTCAATCTTCCCCTCCTAACCACCTTAAGAAGCTATCGGTTTCCAACACACATCCATTCTTTCTCTCCATGTTTCGATCAGTAACTCTCTCAACTACACAACCCCCCATTTCCATTCTATTACGAAATGTATTTACCACACACCCGCCATTGCACCCCATGCCGAGCTCTCTCTCTCTATGTAACATCCCAATTTTTCCTAAATTAGGATGTTATTAGATCATTCATATGCATCTCATATTTTTATTGCATCATTTGCTATTCTTGAATATTTGGATCATTATGCAACTAAAGGCAATTATTGGAGTGGAGATAACATGACTTCTCCCCTGTTTTAAAAATGTTCATAATGTCCAGAATATTATTTCCAGTTCATTTGTTATGTTCTAGTAATTTTTGCAATCTCCAAAATATTTTATTTGTGGTTTTAGTTGTTGTTTGAGTGGCCAAATGCATCAAAATCATTTTTCAAAATTGCATTAGCTTTGGAACTAGTGTTCCTGTAGTTTATATAGATAGGGCTATTTTTACTGTGTGTCTAGGTATTTTTATTTAGATTTTATATTGTGTTTTCGTATTTTATTTATTTTGTTTTGCTGCTGGTTGTATAAAAAAAGAGAAGCCAGCCGGCCGGCCAGCTAGCCAGCGCCCCAGCCCACCAGCCAGCCAGCCAGCCAGCCAGCGAAGCAGCGCAGCCGCATCGCGGCCCAGCAACAGCCAGCCCGAGCCACCGCCCTCGCGAAGCGGTACACCACCGCACCGCACCCGCGCCCGCACCCGACCCGCTCTCTCTCTCTCTCTCACTGACCGCGGGACCCGCACCCATCCCCTTCCCCGAGCCGGACTGAGACACCGCCGCACGCCCAGCCGCGGCCGAGCCTGTGTCGAGCTCGCGTCCCTGGCCTACCCCAGTGCCACCCGACGCGTCAGGCGCAAGCTAATACCTAGGGCACTCTACCGCATCCCTCCCCTTCGAGTTTCTTTCTTCGCACGCGCCGCACCAGCGTTTTGGATCTCGCCCCAGAGCTCCGTGTGCACCGCCGTTCGCCGGACGTTGCGCCGCCGTAAGAGCACCCTCAGCCGCGCCGCTCCCCTCTCCTCGAAGCTACTCTCGTCTGCGCAGTTTTTTGACATGGTTGGGTGACCAGGAGGCCACCGGAGGATCGCCACCGCCGACGTCCGCCGCCACTGGAGCACTCCGTGTTCACGACGCCGCCGTCGCCTGCAGAGGGAACCCCGCCGCCGTCCAACACCACCACAGCATCCGCCACTCGCAGCCGCACCCATCCGTCGCTTCAACTTCGCCGGAAACCCACCGGAGAAGCCCCGCCGCCGACGCCCGAGCCGCCGCCGCCGTTTTTGTCGTCTGGTGAGCAAAGACTCTGGGCCAACCATGAACTGGCACGTGGCAGTTCGCTACTGGGCATCTACAGGAGTTTCCCCACAGCACCAGGAGTTCTCTGTTGCACCTTTTGTTTTTTTTCAGATTTTCAACAAAACTTCAAATATCCATATCTTTTATTCTGTAAATCCTTTTAGGTGATTCTTTTTCCCATGCACTCACAAAATTCATCTCTTCATCACAGTACCAAGTTTGCACATGTTTGCACAATTCAAATTTGAATTCGTTGAAATTTGAATTAAATCTTCCGGAGGCCGTATCTTTTAAACCGTTTATCGGAATCAAGTGATTCTTTTTGCATTGTGACTGTAGTGCAATATAGGTGATCGGTACATGTTGTTTGCTGCTGTTTTTGAGTTTTAAAATGATTTTCTTGCTGTTGGCTTTATTTTGGTTTCTTTGGAGTTTCGGTGATTGATTTGTTATATTGTATGAAACGTGTAGATTGTCCGAAGTGCGATGCGAGCTATTGTCAGGAGTGTGGATTTTTGAACCAGAACCAAGGCAAGTTACATGTTGATCATCCTTTACCTATTGTTTTCCTATGCATTGTAGGTTATGCCACACTATAAACTTATGCATTATAGGATTGTTATAATTTGAGCTATATTGTTGAATTATCTCCCGTCTTTTGCAAATCGTGGTAGGTATAGTTTTGCTATGCTTGTAGACGGGGTTGGTTCCTGTATACATTGAGATTTTGTGAGGATTATTAATATTTAACAAACTGAGTAGTAATTCAGGACTTAACTCACCTCTGGGCGGGAGTGGTATTGATGGGTGGTCTTAAGAACATCATGGTTTATACCCTCTGAATGTAAGTGGACGGCCGCCCAGGCTCAAAAAGATCACACAGACTTAATGACTAGTAGCTTCCATGCGCGACCACTAGCTATATGGGCTCTGGCTTAGTTGAGTAGGTTGTGGGATCCTCGCCCAGGTATGCTAGCAGATGTAGATATGGATAGGTGTACCGATTGCCGGGGGTGAAGGTGACTACTTCTGAAAGGCTTCGTCTCAATCTTCGGGTTGAGTCTAGTGGGTAAAGTGTGCAAAACTCTGCAGAGTAATAAAACTAATCATGATTAGCCGTGCCCCCGGTTATGGGTAAATTTGAGCGACTATGCCATTACAGTTGTAGGATGATCTTGACAGATGTGACACTTAATAATATTTGTGGGCAACTTAATAAATGGGTAGGTTGGAGTTGATTTTGCCAACTCAACCTTGTGCATTTAATTGTAGTATTAAAGGAACTAAATGAAAAATTGACTATTAGGTAGTTATGAGGACAAAATCAGCTTTCGGCAAAATAAACCCCCAAGCCATCCTTTGTTGTTCTATGCATATACATGTAGGTCTGCTTTACTACTTCTCCTGTGTAACTTGCCAATACATTCAATGTATTGACCTATACGGCTGCAACGTCTCATGTTGCAGGATTTTCAGACGAGGAGTAAGGTACCGTTAGGGTCGCGAGTCTGCACTCAGCATCGCCAGTTGGGCTATGATGGGACTCATCGTTATTTTTCTACTACTCTCCGTTGTGTGATTGAATAATAGCTAGCCATGAGCTATGCAGATTGTTTTATTTTATATACTCTGGATCATACGTTGTAATAAATGATGCACTTGTATTCTAGTATTCATCTACATTGTGTGTGCTAGCGAGTTCGATCCAGGACTAGCACGGTAAGCACAGAGACTCAAATCCTTCGAGGTTTGGTCGTTACACTCTACCTCTCTCTCACCCTCTCGCGCTAAATACATGCATTGCCTATCTAGCCCCCCAATCTCTCGTGCGCACGCACACACGTTGTCTATCTAGGTCACTCCCTCGAGACTGTCTCACTTTTTCTTCCGCACGGCGGGCCACACTCGCTCAATCTCGTTCTCTTTATCTGAATCTCGTTTAACCTCAGTTTCTTTCACACACAAATGATATATCTCCATGTTCGGGCCTCGATCGACACACTCTATACTCTCTCACGCAGATTGCCTATCTAGGTCAGTCCATCGAAGCCGCCCGCACTCTTTCGACCTCATGGCGGGCCACGCTCTCCCTCTCTCTCTATCTCTCTTTCTCTCTCCCTCTCTCTCTCCATCTCTCTCTCTTTGTATGTCTCTATTGACCTCGCTCTTTCTCGGATAAAAACGATATATCACCATGTTTGAGCCCAATTCGACTTATTCACATTGTATACTCTCTCACGCACATTGTCTATCTAGGTCACTCTCTCCAACCCGTCTCACTCTTTCGATCGCACGATGACCCTATGTGATCGATTGACCTTGCTTCCTCCCACGCACAAAATATATCTACACGTATGTGACTGGATCATCTCTCAAGATCTATCTTATAGCCCTCACCCTTGCCAAAAGCTCAATCGGACAATATCTCTCCAGAGCATAAATATTTGTTCAATGAATGTCGGACCACACTCACTTTGTCTCTCTATCTATATGTCTCTCGATTGACCTCGCTTTCTCACGCCGTATCTTCCACACATTGAAGCTACCTCTCCATCCCTCGCAAAGCCGAAGCTATTTACATTGTGAGGGGCACTCCAACCTTGGATTAATTCGTGTAGGCATTTATTCCGGTCGGCTTAGATTATATTTTCGTAGTATTCGGCCCACAACTACTCGAAACACCGTTGCAACCCCCGCAACTACCCTAGTTGATTTCCATGAGGCTCGGTCATCGCTCTCTCGCACGTCCTTTCTCGCCTTCAACGTCGCACCATGGTATTATTGTAAAAAAACTCTGTCGTTCTCTTTAATTATTATAAATAAGCTACAAAACTACACACCGATAGTCCACTTGGAATGGAACAAATTTCGACCCACAAATTAAAGTGCTACAAACTACACACCGAGGGGCCCACATGCCATGAAACAAATTTGGACCCATATACAAATTAAAAAAAAATAAAGGACGAGGATCAAACATGCGATCAGGGCCTTCAAGTCGCACGTCAATAGGCAACATACGTACAACAGCACTGTTTGTTGTACCTCCCTTTGTTCACATAATGTTTTTATATTACCACAGCCCATTTAATCGATAACATGTAATATTATTTTTAGTACTATTCGCCTTGACTTACTTGTTTGCTCCATGTGTGCTCTCTCTCTCTCCTGCCCTTCTGCATTTAGACGCACTGGCAAACACGAAGAACTCGCAGGTGCTGTTGCCGTTGACCATATCTGGACGCGTTCACAATTTATGACACCAGTTTCACGTGCTAGCAGCACTAGTCAGTGTGCACGTGCAATGCACGTTAATTTGGAAGTATATTAAGTGGATGCGGATATTAAGTAGGATATTATTTGCGTGTTATTATGTGATTAGCACTATTTTTGGCATGAAATTAACTGCACACTAAACGTGTTGAGCGCTCGATATTGAAGCAGTCTAGGTCGTTGGATGACAAGGAATACATGTGGCTTGATGATGTTTTATATTTAATTTGATACGGCTCTAGCAGAACATTCAATCGATCAAATCATAGATTTCGTTCAGTCTTACTTCGACTTTAAATTATATGACGATCGATCTAAAATAAACGGAAATGATAAACGTTCGGATTTTAAGCATGGCAATCGGAACGATTTTCATGGCAAATTTAGATTACGCGGCGGCGGCGGGGGCGTCTTGCGGTGGGAAGCGGCTCCTCTGCCGTGCTCTGTGTGTCGTCGGGCCACTGACCGACGGTGACGGCGGTGCCTTGCGCCGTTGTTGGCGTACTCCTGGACGTTGGCCTACCTTCAAGGAAGGCCAAAATGTTCTGGACTTCGGAGCAAGTCAACTGGCGGGAGGAGGCGACTGGCGTTGGTGCAAGGAAGCGGTCAACGGCGGCCATCCATGCCGCTGAGGGGGGCACTGGCACCTGCGCGGGGACAGGCGCTGTCAACGGCGCGGCGGAGACATTCGTGTGCACGAGCAACGGCATGGGCGCGCACGTCAGTGCACGCGCAGGCGCATGCGCTGGCAGCTGCACGGGCACAGGCACGGGCGTGCGCGTCAGTGCACGCGCAGGCGCATGCGCTGGCAGGTGCACGGGCGCGTGAAAGTCGGCGGGGACCTCGTGGAACCCCGTGGCATCAAGCTCGGCGACAATGTGTGGCTCCCAGCCATCAATGCCACGGGGATGGGTGCTGGCGCAGTCGGGGCGACGGGAGCTGGAACGGGAGCGGGGACAGGCGCGGCGTCTTCCCGCAAGGCCAGTTCAAGCTCGTCCCAAAGCGCCTTATGTTCTGGAGACTCTGGCTGGGTGTCTTCCTCAGGAAACTGGAAGACTAAGGGCAGACCATCATGATGCGGCATGGCGTACGTTTAGGTCAGGCTGGTTGGTGGTAGACGACAAGAGAATCGGAGAAGAAGAGAGAAGATTGTAGCGATACCGGGTAGTGCGGGGTTGATTTTAAACTGTGGCGCCGGTGACATTAAAAGTGGGAGCAGTTGGGACGAAGGTGGGCGGCGGAGCCTGGTCAAAGGCCTCGCCTCCCGGTGAGCCTGCACAGCGGCCTGCTCGCACGCCTCCCCGTCAGCCGGCGCAGCGGTCTGCTCGCACGCCTCCCGTCGACTCACACGCTTGCTTGAACTGCACCTGCCGATGAGAAGCGGGACTCGTGGCGGCACGTAAACGCCCACGGTTTCAATAGTGAGAGTGTTTGCCTTTAATGTGACAGGTCTTTGTTCCAAAATACCTTGGCTCTTCATTTGTGCAACTTGTCATAAGCAGCTTGTCTCAAATTGAAGAAAAAATTACGAATTAATATTTGTGCCATATCACGTGACCATGCTCAGTTTCAAGAATTTATGGTCACTTTTGTATTTTCTGAAATTTAAGATCCAGGATTCGAAACAATATCATAACCTGCATCATGCAATAAATTTTCAAGCCATACATCTGTCCTGTTGTATTTCTTAAGAAAGGATTTGGTCAAACATTTTGCTTAGTTAGACTTCAGACAAGTTATATATGCATATCAAAAGGATAATCCCTCTGTACCAGTGCATTGCCTGATATATTAACTCAAGTATTAGGCACGAACAAACGGGCTCAATTCTGTGCTCATCCTGGTGTAGTAGTAGTAGTACTAGGCAATGCAGTTGACGGGTGACCTTGGTGAGCGGCGACCGAGGCAATTGAACCATGCTCGGCACGATAGGTAATGTCGTCTAGTTACTAAAGCATCCCTCCATTGTTCATCGGTAGTCATTATGGACCTGGGACATGAGGGGAATTTCCTAGGGCTGGAATTCTGGCCTCCAGATATTTCGACATGAAACGCGGAGGCTCGACTGGTTGGGGATGCCTAATGTGTGTACCACACGCGCCACCAGAAGAACACGAGCCCTTTTTTATTTTTTTTACTTTTTTAGGATCAACACGAGCCAAGGTCTAGCTGGTACGCCGTTGGGTCTTACCATTCGAGAATACGTAAGGTACCTTTTAAATTGCCGAACGAATCTATGTGTATTACAATGCCCGTATTTTCCTTGCAAATACTAATCTCAACGTGGTAATTGATTTATGACGAGTTGTTGAATTAGAGTGAGTTTGTGATATAGTGATCTCAACGTGGATACATTTCATGGTATCCCTGGTAAGTTTTTCAATGCAAATTCAAATTTAAAAGATGAACAATATGGAGGTGAGAAAACTTTGTATGTATTAAGCATATGACCACACACACACACACACACACATAGAGACACCCACACACGAACACAACAACAATCCAATAAGTATAGTCCATCTATTGTTCCAAACCATGCATGTATGACACGAATTCAAGAATACTCCTTTTCCTAAATATTAGTCTTTTAGAGATTTCAACAAGCAACTACATAAGGAGCAAAATGAGTGAATCTACACTCTAAAATATGTCTATATACATCTGTATGTGCCAGTCCACTTGAAATCTCTAAAAAGACTAAAATTTACGAAGAAGGGAGTAAAATGTAAGACATGCATGGTCCTCAATTCAATATTTAAAACAAACATGAAACTGAAACATGAATATTAGGTC
Organism: Secale cereale; assembly: GCA_902687465.1. Lineage (NCBI taxonomy): Eukaryota > Viridiplantae > Streptophyta > Magnoliopsida > Poales > Poaceae > Secale > Secale cereale. The sequence continues at coordinate 615,618,884 of LR738714.1, read as the reverse complement.
TAGTACTACAGTACATGCAAATGTTGATTTTAATTAGGTGGAGCTATGATTGTCGGGGGTCACCCCCTCGGCCTAAGGTAAAATTTTGAAGCTCTGTTTAGGGTTGTTTAGATTATATTTGTCCCCACCCTCCCAACCACCGATTGGTTGTGCCCCCCATCCCTCCTCCCCGGAAGAATATCATGTGCCCCCATACCTTAGATATGCCGATACGAGTTGGTTGGAGCTTGTAGGTCTGAGATATAACAGCTCACATGATGTCTTAATATTTTTACAGGAAACCTTGATGAGTTTGAGAATTGCACACAATTTGTACAAAAACTACTCAGATGCCCTTGGATCCCATATCCAACGACCTCGAAGCTCGTATCACCGTATCATCTAAGATGAAGGAGGACATCATATTCTCCTATATGTAAGAATATCATGTGCTACCACACCTTAGATGCTTTGGTGATACAAGCTCTTCGGAGCCGTTGGATTTGTGACCCAACACCTCCTCGGTGGTTTGAATGTTTTTTTCCAGAAAGGCCCCCAAAGAGTTCGGCCACTGCTTACAAGCACAAAGACTGCTCAGATGCAATAGGATCTCAGATCAAACGACCTCGAAGCTCGTATCACCGTAGCATCTAAGATGAAGGAGGACATCATATTCTCATATATGTAAGAATATCATGTGCTACCACACCTTAGATGCTTTGGTGATACAAGCTCTTCGGAGCCGTTGGATTTGTGACCCAACACCTCCTCGGTGGTTCGAATGGTTTTTTGCAGAAAAGCCCCCAAAGAGTTCGGCCACTGCTTACAAGCACAAATACTGCTCAGATGCCATTGGATCTCAGATCAAACGACCTCGAAGCTCGTATCATAGTAGCATCCAAGCTGCGAGAGCACCTTATGTTTTCTCGCACGGGAGAATATGAGGTGCTCCCGCACCGTAGATTCTATGGTGATATGAGTTCACGGAGATCTAACGGCCGACAGTAGGTGGTTTGAATGTTTTTGCAATATACGGCTGAGATAGTTTGGGAATTCGCAGAAAGTACAAGTACTACGCATGTGCCATCTCATCACTGATCATACGACCTAGATGCTCATATCACCGTAGCGGGTAACTAAGCTACGGGGAGCACCTAATATGAGCAACGGGCAGCCGTTGGATCAAAGATGCAGCGCCACACACGAGGCCTGAATGTTTTATATGCAAAACAACCTTTGGAGAGTTTGGAAATTGCACATAAATACAAAGACTACTCCCAAGCCATTGGATCTCACTTCCAACAGTGTAAAAACTCGTATCACCATAGCATCTAAGCTGCGGGGTGGATGTCATATTCTATGCCGCTGTCAATTTTGTTCGTAAACTTGCAAAATACGTGTAACTTGTGCCGTTACTTGTCTAACCGTGCAAAGTGTTTGTTCAAAAAACCATCCTACACTGAAATATCAGAACAACACACGGGGGTCCTACTTGTCATTAATCAAATTTGGACCTAAAACTAACAAATATGAAAGACGAGATTGGAACAGGCAACATGGACTACAAAGTGTAAGTCGATAGCCTGAAATAACAACGGTTGTTGGCTTTGTCACATAACTTGATTTTATACAGTATTATGTTGAGTAGAGTAGAGGGAGTGCCTCGTCAACACGTGCATGACCGTTGACTCACTTAATGGTGGGTCCCAGGTCTGCGATCTCTCTCTTCTCTCCATCGTCTAACCTTTGCACGGGCACACACGAAGAGCGGCGCAAGCTTGCCGTGGTGTTATTACAACTAAAAGAAAAGGTTTGGAAGATAGAAGAATCGCCTAGAACAAGAGACGTTGTGGCTGGTCGAGACGGAGCTAACCACACCTATCCTCCGTGCCATGTTAGCATGATGAAGCTGTGTGGCTAGTGGGGTGTTTTCGACCGACCAGCTGGGTCCCGAGGTCGACCCATAGGTACTACGTCTGATACAGTAAATTTTTACATGCACATTTTTCCTTCGTGCAGAGACATGGCACACCCTACCGCGCAGTTTCGGGGTCCTCCCGGGTGGTGCACACATATATTCTTCCTGACGTGGGACGCCCTACCGCGCGTTTTCGCCAAAGCAAGTAAATGAGTCATCAAATCACGAAAAATCACTTTTCCCGCTCAGTACATCAGTGAAGCACGGTGGCTAGCTAGTTGGGCTAGTTCGACCGATTAGCTAGGTCGCCGCCATATTTCTTTTTTCACCCCTTTTTATCTACTTGCCGGCAGGTAAATTTAAATATCCACCGCGGCATTGCTTTGGTGTTTGAGTGCGGCAGGATTTTTATTTTTTCTGATTGACGGGAGCAGGCGCGGCGGGAATTTCAATTTTTTTATTGACGGGAGTAGGCGCGGCAGTAATTAGTCATGATGACTCCGCCTGTAAAACCCAATGCTCCCTGGTGTGAGAAGTCGTCGACTGGTGTTTTACCATGGTGAAAACCGAAAGATTCCCCGCTCCTCGGCTGGCTCCCTTTGGCTTCCCATAGATTGCATTGCCTTTCAGCCGTTTCGCCCCCTGCATCACCAACGTCCTGCGCCTCGAGAAGCAGAGGGACTTCGGTGGTGTTTAGGCGCCCTCTGCATGGGCATGTCCATGTCTCGGCGCAACATGACCGTTGGATCAAACTCAGACGGTGCAGATCAGTCACTATAGCACAAAGCGTGTGGGTGTGTTTGGTTGCATTCTCATCTCAATATACTCCTCTATCTAGGTGTGTAAGTCACCTTATGAAAACCAAATAATCCCAAAACACTTAGGCACGGTACATTAACTCCCTCCCCGTTTCTTGTTTTGTGACATATCAACCAATAAGAGACGTGGGCCGTGCATGCTTTCAATGACTTGAGACTAATAAACATGACATGTTGTGGTTAGTTCATTGCATGCAATGCTATTAATTACCAAAAAGACACTAAGTTTTTTCGTTTTCCTCTCTGCCTTGGTCGCAGTGCACAACGTAAGATGACTTACACACCTAGACGAAGGGAGTAGTTGTTTCCTCTTCGTGTATTTGTTTTAACCTACTAGTGTGGACTCATGCACCCTTCATGCCCTCTGCCAAACACCCAAAAGTGGGTCAAGAAGGGAACTTTTGCTCCCATCCCGTGCACCCATGATACGTCCAAAACGTATCTATAATTTCTGCTTGCTCCATGCTTCTTTTGTGTGATATTGCTATGATATTTATGCACTTCCATACACTTTTGATCATATTTGGACTAACCTATTAACTCAGTGCACCCTAGTGCCAGTTTCTATTTTCTGCTGTTTTTGTATTTCAGGTTTTCCCATTACTTAAATTGCCAGAAAAAGTCCGGAAAAATATATAAAAAATCAGCGCTCCAGAAGCTTCCACGCGCCAGAAGTGGGGCCAGAGGGGAGCCAGGGGTAGCCCAGGCGGCCTGCCCACGCGGCCCCACTCCTGGCCGCGCCGGGGGG
>LR738714.1:615590327-615615368 GCA_902687465.1 Secale cereale | reverse complement strand
GGGGGGGGGGGGGGGGGGGGGGGCGCCTGGGCCCACCTTACCTCCTCTGGTGACCCCCTTTGGCATATATTTACATCGCGTCCCGAAACCCTCGAGGACGGAACCCTTTTTCGCGATCTCATCTCTGTTCTGCCACCGCCGCGCTTCCAAGATCGGGAGCACCAGGAGAACTCTTCCCGGCACCCTGCCGGAGGGGAGAACTACCACCGGGAGCTTCTCCACCATCATGGACGCCTCCCGGATGAGTTGTGAGTAGTCCCCCTTGGACCATGGGTCCATGACCAGTAGCTATGTGATGTTCTCCTCCCCTCTTTGTTCTTCATCGATTAGACCTCGTGAGCTGCCCTACATGATCGAGGCACATATGTAATCTTTATGCTGTTGCTATGCTGAGTTTGCTGGGATCCGATGGATTATGAGATTATATTCAGATTGTGTGTGAGTAATATATTTGATTCACCTCTTTTATATTTATGTTCTTGAGTAATTCTTGCATGTTCTCCGTTGCTGTTTATTGCTTTGGCCAAGTAGTAGGTAGTAACTCCAAGAGGGAATGTTATGCTTGATTGTGGGTTCATGCCCCTCGATGACTTGCTTGAGTGACAGAAACATGAGTCTAGGGGATGTGATGTTGCCACAAGGGGGAAAACAACGGTGCTTGTACTTGCGGGTGCAAGGATTGTTTACTTTACACAAAGTTCTTTTAATGCAGTTGTCTGTTGCATTGAGTTTACACTATGGGTGGGACTCGCAACTTAATACCAGCGAGATGTTCTGGATAGATATCTCAAGGTGGATGATTAGTAGTAGATGCAGATGGATTTCGGTCTACTTGCCTTGGCGTACCGCCCATGCTTTTGAGCCTCTACCTTTCTTGCAGCATAGTTAGCATTGGTTTGCGCACATAATCCTGTCAATTGCCCAGCTGTAATTTGTTTACCTCGCTTAGCTGTTTTATCGTCTTTTGGGAGAGAGACATCACTAGTGAACATCATGGGACCCCGGTCCATATTACCATCACTGATCACACCCGTTATTTACTTCCTGTTCTTATTTACTAGTTGCAGTCATACCTATTACTATTATCTCTTGCGTTTGATCCTTTGTAAACGACAAGGCCGGAGGGATTGACAACCTCTCTGTACTCGTTGGGAGCAAAGTTATTTGTATCTGTGTGTAGGTCTTGTCAAGCAAAAGTCTCTGGCGCTATTGACACCTTCTTGTCGACCCTCGGAGTCTCACGGGATTCGATCCTTGGTATCTTTGCCAAGGGAAAACTACCGCTACGCTACATCTCAAACCTTCCACTTGGGGTAACCAACGAGGGGCGAGAAGCCATCAAGCAAAGTTTTCTGGCGCCATTCCCGGGGACTCCACTCTTCAAGATAGGGGAGTTGCACGCTATCTTTTATCTTTGCTTTTTAGTCTTGTTAGTTTACCTTTCAGTTTCCTTTATGTCTTTTCACTAGTTTTGCTTAATGGAAAACAACAAAAATATGAGAGAGCTTTATAAGCTCTACCTTGCTTTGGGACATGATGTGTTTGAAGAGAAAATTAAAAAACCTATGGAACTTTATTATTTGCATAACAATCATGATGGTGGTGATGTTATTAGTATGCTTTCTTTGAATATCAATATTGCTAATGACATGGAAAGCTCTAAGCTTGGGGATGACACGTTTGATGAACATGATATTTTTAGTCCCCCAACTTTTGAAGAGAAAATTTACTTTGATGATACTTTGCTTCCTATATATGATTACAATGATGAATATGATGTTTTCAGTCCACCTACTATTGAGGATAAAATTTATTATGATTATGATATGCCTCCTAAATACAATGATTACCATGATGGTTATGATTGCTTTACTCTCACTATTCCTAATAAGAAAGATTTTTCTTATATGAAGAGTAATGATACCTTTTTGCATGTGGATCATGGTAACAATGCCTTATGTGATGCTTAAATTGTTGAGTTTATTCGTGATCCCACTGAAAATTATTATGAGAAGGGAACATATGCTTATAGATATTTCTATAATATCAAGTTCCCTCTCTTTATGTTGAAGGTTTTGAAGCTGCACTTGTTTTGTCATCCTATGCTTATTGCTTTGTGCTCCAATGAATTATTGTTTTGCAATATTCCTATGCATAGGAAGCATGTTAGGCTTAAATGTGTTTGGTATTTGCTTCTTGATGCTCTCTTTTGTTCTTCAACTCTTATTCCTATGAGATCATCATTAAAGTCTTAAGCCTATCTTTATGGCTATAAAGAAAGAGCTCGAGGGAGACAACCCTTGTTATCTTTGCTTTCAGTTTGTTCTTTCAGTTTTAGTGGACTTGATGTTTGTTACTACTGTAGCAACATCATTGTATCTTTACTTTTCAGCTTTGTGCCAAGTTTAGCCTCTGATTGCAAGAAAGTTCAAAAGTTGTGACGTGCTGTCCAGGAAACAGATTCTGTCCTTGGACAGAAAAATTCGTATAAAATCACCAGATCATCTTTTTGGTCTGAATTTTTTCGACAGCGTGCTCTATACAATTGGCTTTCGGGCGTCTGTTCTGAGTTTTTTATTTGAGTTGCAGAAGTGCCCCGAAAAAATTATTTACTACCTGCTGGTATGTTTTTCACAGATTCTGTCCTGTTTTGCCTTTTCTTCGTTTTGCAAACCTTGAGCTTGCTTTTTCTTTGCAAAAACCTTTTGGCAATCTTGAGAAACAGTAGATCTTCAAGATTATCCTTATTTCCAGCAAAGAAAAATTATTTTATTATGGGTACTAACCTCGCTAATCAGATTATGATGAGTTATGTATGAAGGGAGTTTTCAAGTGTGCGAGGGAAGATGATAAAAAGATTCAGGAGGGTCAAACGCTCAAGCTTGGGGATGCCCCCGTGCACCCCCAAGAAATATTCAAGAAGACTCAAGCGTCTAAGCTTGGGGATGCCCCCGTGCATCCCCTTCTCCATCAACAATTTGAAGGAAATATGCCCTAGAGGCAATAATAAAGATGTTATTTGTATTTCCTTATATCATGATAAATGTCTTTTATTCATGCTAGAATTGTATTAACCGGAAACTTAGTACATGTGTGGATACATAGACAAAACAGTATGTCCCTAGTATGCCTCTACTAGACTAGCTCATTGATCAAAGATGGTTATGTTTCCTAGCCATAGACATGAGTTGTCATTTGATCAACGGGATCACATCATTAGGAGAATGATGTGATGGACAAGACCCATCCGTTAGCATAGCACTATGATCGTTTAGTTTTTCTGCTATTGCTTTCTTCATGACTTATACATGTTCCTATGACTATGAGATTATGCAACTCCCGAATACCGTAGGAACACCTTGTGTGCTATCAAACGTCACAACGTAACTGGGTGATCATAAAGATGCTCTACAGGTGTCTCCGAAAGTATTCGTGGTGTTGGCATAGATCAAGATTAGGATTTGTCACTCCGAGTGTCGGAGAGGTATCTCTGGGCCCTCTCGGTAACACACATCACAATAAGCCTTGCAAGCAAAAGACTAATGAGTTAGTCACAAGATGATGTGCTACGGAACGAGTAAAGAGACTTGTCGGTAACGAGATTGAACTAGGTATGGAGATACCGACGATCGAATCTCGGGCAAGTAACATACCGATGACAAAAGGAACAACGTATGTTGTTATGCGGTTTTGACCGATAAAAGATCTTCGTAGAATATGTAGGAGCCAATATGAACATCCAGGTTCCGCTATTGGTTATTGACCGAAGATGAGTCTCAATCGTGTCTACATAGTTCTCGAACCCGTAGGGTCCGCACGCTTAACGTTTGATGACGGTCGGTATTATGAGTTTATGAGTGTTGATGTACCGAAGGTAGTTCGGAGTCCCGGATGAGATCACGGACATGACGAGGAGTCTCGGAATGTCTGAGACATAAAGATTGATATATTGGACGACTATATTCGGACACCGGAAGTGTTCCGGAAAAGTTTCGGATTTAATTGGATTGCCGGAGGGGGTTACCGGAACCCCCTACGAGGGGGGATGGTCCATAGTGGGCCTTGAGGAAAGGAGACAGGCGGCCCATAGAGGCTGGCCGGCGCCCCACCTAGGGATCCTAGTTGGACTAGGATTGGGGGGGCGCCACCTCTCCCTCTTTTCCTTTCCCTCTCTTCCTTCTTGATGGACTCCTACTAGGAATAGGATTGCAATCCTATTCCTAGTAGGATTGCCCTAGCCGCACCATAGGAGGCCGACCGGCCCTCCCCTTTTGCTCCTTTATATACGGGGGCAGGGGGCACCCAAAGACACACAAGTTGAATTGTTCCAGCCGTGTGCGGTGCCCCCCTCCACAGAAACACACCTCGGTCATACCGTTGCAGTGCTTAAGCGAAGCCCTGCGCCGGTAAATACATCATATCCGTCACCACGCCGTCGTGCTGATGAAAATCTCCCGTGAAGCTCAACTGGATCAAGAGCTCGTGGGACGTCATCAAGCTGAATGTGTGCTGAACGCGGAGGTGCCGTACGTTCGGTGCTTGATCGGTTGAATCGCGAAGAAGTTCGACTACATCAACCGCGTCACTTGACGCTTCCGCTTCCGGTCTACGAGGGTACATAGACACACTCTTCCCTCTCGTTGCTATGCATCTGGTAGATAGATCTTGCGTGATCGTATGAAAATTTTAAAATACTACGTTCCCCAACAGTGGCATCATGAGCCAGGTCTATGCATAGATGATTTGCACGAGTAGAACACAATGAGTTGTGGGCGATACTAGTCATAATGCTTACCAGCATGTCATACTTTGCTTCGGCGGTATTGTGAGATGAAGCGGCCCGGACCGACATTACGCGTACGCTTACGCGAGACTGGTTTCACCGTTACGAGCACTCGTTGCTTAAAGGTGACTGGCGGGTGACTGTCTCTCTCACTTTAGCTGAATCAAGTGTGGCTACGCCCGGTCCTTGTGAAGGTTAAAACATCACATACTTGACGAAACATCGTTGTGGTTTTGTATGCGTAGGTAAGAACGGTTCTTGCTAAGCCCGTAGCAGCCATGTAAAACTTGCAACAACAAAGTAGAGGACGTCTAACTTGTTTTTGCAGGGCATGTTGTGATGTGATATGGTCAAGACATGATGAGTTATACGGTTTAGTATGAGATGATCATGTTTTGTAATGTTATCGGCAACTGGCAGGAGCCATATGGTTGTCGCTTTATTGTATGAAATGCAATCGCCATGTAATTGCTTTACCTTATCACTAAGCGGTAGCGATAGTCGTAGAAGCAATAGTTGGCGAGACGACAACGATGCTACGATGGAGATCAAGGTATCGCGCCGGTGACGAAGGTGATCATGACGGTGCTTTGGAGATAGAGATCAAAAGCACAAGATGATGATGGCCATATCATGTCACATATTTTGATTGCATGTGATGTTTATCTTATTATGCTTCTTATTTTGCTTAGAATGACGGTAGCATTATAAGATGATCCCTTACTAAATTTCAAGGTATAAGTGTTCTCCCTGAGTATGCACCGTTGTGAAAGTTCGTCGTGCCAAGACACCACGTGATGATCGGGTGTGATAAGCTCTACGTTCAAATACAACGGGTGTAAGCCAGTTTTGCACACGCGGAATAATCGGGTTAAACTTGACGAGCCTAGCATATGCAGATATGGCCTCGGAACATTGGAGACCGAAAGGTCGAGCGTGAATCATATAGTAGATATGATCAACATAAGATGTTCACCATTGAAACTACTCCATCTCACGTGATGATCGAACATGGTTTAGTTGATTTGGATCACGTGATCATTTGGATGACCGGAGGGATGTCTATCTAAGTGGGAGTTCTTTAATTAATATGATTAAATTGAACTTTAACTTATCATGAACTTAGTCCTGATAGTTTTTGCATATCTATGTTGTTGTAGATCAATGGCCCGTGCTACCGTTTCTTTGAATTTTAATGCATTCCTAGAGAAAGCTAAGTTGAAAGATGATGGTAGCAATTACACGGACTGGGTCCATAACTTGAGGATTATCCTCATTGCTGCACAGAAGAATTATGTCCTTGAAGCACCGCTAGGTGACAAGCCCCCTCCCGCTAATGTAGACGCTTTGAACGTCTGGCAGTCGCGGTCTGATGACTACACGATAGTTCAGTGTGCCATGCTTTACGGCTTAGAACCGGGACTTCAACGACATTTTGAACGTCATGGACCATATGAGATGTTCCAGGAGTTGAAGTTAATATTTCAAGCAAATGCCCGGATTGAGAAATATGAGATTTCCAATAAGTTCTACAGCTGCAAGATGGAGGAGAATAGTTCTATCAGTGAACACTTACTCAGAATGTCTGGGTACTACAATCATATGACTCAACTTGGTTGCAAAGTTGACGAGGATAGTGTTATTGATAGAGTTCTTCAATCACTGCCACCAAGCTATAAAAGCTTCGTGATGAACTATAATATGCAAGGGATGCAAAAGACAATTCCTGAGCTCTTCGCTATGCTTAAGGCTGCGGAGGTAGAAATCAAAAAGGAGCATCAAGTGTTGATGGTTAACAAGACCACTAGTTTCAAGAAAAAGGGCAAGGGAAAGAAGGGGAACTTCAAGAAGAATAGCAAAACAGTTGCTACTTCCACGAAGAAACCCAAGTCTGGAGCCAAGCCTGAAACTGAGTGCTTCTACTGCAAGGGGACTGGACACTAGAAGCGGAACTGCCCCAAGTATTTGGCGGATAAGAAGGATGGCAAGGTGAACAAAGGTATATGTGATATACATGTTATTGATGTGTACCTTACTAATGCTCTTAGTAGTACCTGGGTATTTGATACCGGTTCGGTTGCTAATATTTGTAACTCGAAACAGGGACTACGGATTAAACGAAGATTGGCTAAGGACGATGTGACGATGCGTGTGGGAAATGGTTCCAAAGTCGATGTGATCGCCGTCGGCACGCTACCTCTACATCTACCTTCGGGATTAGTTTTAGACCTAAATAATTGTTATTTGGTGCCAGCGTTGAGCATGAACATTATATCTGGATCTTGTTTGTTGCGAGATGGTTATTCATTTAAATCAGAGAATAATGGTTGTTCTATTTTTATGAATAATATATTTTATGGTCATGCACCCTTGAAGAGTGGTCTATTCTTATTGGATCTCGATTGTAGTGATACACATATTCATAATATTGAAACCAAAAGGTGCAAGGTTAATAATGATAGTGCAACTTATTTGTGGCACTGCCGTTTAGGTCATATTGGTGTAAAACACATGAAGAAACTCCATAGTGATGGACTTTTAGAATCACTTGATTATGAATCACTTGGTGCTTGCGAACCATGTCTCATGGGCAAGATGACTAAAACTCCGTTCTCCGGAACTATGGAGCGAGCAACAGATTTATTGGAAATCATACATACTGATGTATGTGGGCCAATGAGTGTTGAAGCTCGCGGCGGGTATCGTTATTTTCTGACCTTCACTGATGATTTGAGCAGATATGGGTATATCTACTTAATGAAGCACAAGTCTGAAACATTTGAAAAGTTCAAAGAATTTCAGAGTGAAGTAGAGAATCATCGTAACAAGAAAATAAAGTTTCTACGATCTGATCGTGGAGGAGAATATTTGAGTTACGAGTTTGGTCTTCATTTGAAACAATGTGGAATAGTTTCACAACTCACGCCACCCGGAACACCACAGCGTAATGGTGTGTCCGAACGTCGTAACCGTACTTTATTGGATATGGTGCGATCTATGATGTCTCTTACCGATTTACCACTATTGTTTTGGGGTTATGCTTTAGAGACAGCTGCATTCACGTTAAATAGGGCACCATCTAAATCCGTTGATACGACACCTTATGAACTATGGTTTGGCAAGAAACCAAAGTTGTCGTTTCTTAAAGTTTGGGGCTGCGATGCTTATGTGAAAAAGCTTCAACCTGATAAGTTCGAACCCAAGTCGGAGAAATGTGTCTTCATAGGATACCCAAAAGAGACTGTTGGGTACACCTTCTATCACAGATCCGAAGGCAAGATATTCGTTGCTAAGAATGGATCCTTTCTAGAGAAGGAGTTTCTCTCGAAAGAAGTGAGTGGGAGGAAAGTGGAACTTGATGAGGTAATTGTACCTTCTCCCGGATTGGAAAGTAGTACATCACAGAAAATTGTTCCAGTGATTCCTACACCAATCAGTAAGGAAGTTAATGATGATGATCATGAAACTTCGGATCAAGTTGCTGCTGAACGTCGTAGATCAACCAGAGTACGTTCCGCACCAGAGTGGTATGGCAACCCAGTTCTGGAAATCATGTTACTAGACCATGATGAACCTGCGAACTATGAGGAAGCGATGATGAGCCCAGATTCCGCAAAATGGCTTGAGGCCATGAAATCTGAGATGGGATCCATGTATGAGAACAAAGTGTGGACTTTGGTTGACTTGCCCGATGATCGGCATGCCATCAAAAATAAATGGATCTTCAAGAGGAAGACCAACGCAGACGGTAATGTTACTGTTTACAAAGCTCGACTTGTTGCGAAAGGGTTTCGACAAGTTCAAGGAGTTGACTATGATAAGACTTTCTCACCTGTAGCGATGCTTAAGTCTGTCCAAATCATGTTAGCAATTGCCGCATTTTATGATTATGAAATCTGGCAAATGGATGTCAAAACTGCATTCCTGAATGGATATCTCAAAGAAGAGTTGTATATGATGCAACCAGAAGGTTTTGTCGATCCAAAAGGTGCTAACAAAGTATGCAAGCTCCAGCGATCCATCTATGGACTGGTGCAAGCATCTCGGAGTTGGAATATACGCTTTGATGAGGTGATCAAAGCATATGGTTTTATACAGACTTTTGGAGAAGCCTGTATTTACAAGAAAGTGAGTGGGAGCTCTGTAACATTTCTAATATTATATGTGGATGACATATTGTTGATTGGAAATGATACAGAATTTCTGGATAGCATAAAAGGATACTTGAATAAGAGTTTTTCAATGAAAGACCTCGGTGAAGCTGCTTATATATTAGGCATCAAGATCTATAGGGATAGATCAAGACGCTTAATTGGACTTTCACAAAGCACATACCTTGATAAGATTTTGAAGAAGTTCAAAATGATTCAGTCAAAGAAAGGGTTCTTGCCTGTATTACAAGGTATGAAGTTGAGTAAGACTCAATGCCCGACCACTGCAGAAGATAGAGAGAAAATGAAAGTCATTCCCTATGCCTCAGCCATAGGATCTATCATGTATGCAATGCTGTGTACTAGACCTGATGTGTGCCTTGCTATAAGTCTAGCAGGGAGGTACCAAAGTAATCCAGGAGTGGATCACTAGACAGCGGTCAAGAACATCCTAAAGTACCTGAAAAGGACAAAGGATATGTTTCTCATGTATGGAGGTGACAAAGAGCTCGTCGTAAACGGTTACGTCGATTCTAGCTTTGACACTGATCCGGATGACTCTAAGTCACAAACCGGATATGTATTTTTATTGAACGGTGGAGCTGTCAGTTGGTGCAGTTCCAAGCAGAGCGTCGTGGCGGGATCTACGTGTGAAGCGGAATACATAGCTGCTTCGGAAGCAGCAAATGAAGGAGTCTGGATGAAGGAGTTCATATCCGATCTAGGTGTAATACCTAGTGCATCGGGTCCAATGAAAATCTTTTGTGACAACACTGGAGCAATAGCCTTGGCGAAGGAATCCAGGTTTCACAAGAGAACAAAACACATCAAAAGACGCTTTAATTCCATCCGCGATCTAGTCAAGGAGGGAGACATAGAGATTTGCAAAATACATATGGATCTGAATGTTGCAGACCCGTTGATTAAGCCTCTTCCACGGGCAAAAAATGATCAGCACCAGGACTCCATGGGTGCGAGGATCATCACTTTGTAATCTAGATTATTGACTCTAGTTCAAGTGGGAGACTGAAGGAAATATGCCCTAGAGGCAATAATAAAGATGTTATTTGTATTTCCTTATATCATGATAAATGTCTTTTATTCATGCTAGAATTGTATTAACCGGAAACTTAGTACATGTGTGGATACATAGACAAAACAGTATGTCCCTAGTATGCCTCTACTAGACTAGCTCATTGATCAAAGATGGTTATGTTTCCTAGCCATAGACATGAGTTGTCATTTGATCAACGGGATCACATCATTAGGAGAATGATGTGATGGACAAGACCCATCCGTTAGCATAGCACTATGATCGTTTAGCTTTTCTGCTATTGCTTTCTTCATGACTTATACATGTTCCTATGACTATGAGATTATGCAACTCCCGAATACCGTATGAACACCTTGTGTGCTATCAAACGTCACAACGTAACTGGGTGATCATAAAGATGCTCTACAGGTGTCTCCGAAAGTATTCGTGGTGTTGGCATAGATCAAGATTAGGATTTGTCACTCCGAGTGTCGGAGAGGTATCTCTGGGCCCTCTCGGTAACACACATCACAATAAGCCTTGCAAGCAAAAGACTAATGAGTTAGTCACAAGATGATGTGTTACGGAACGAGTAAAGAGACTTGCCGGTAATGAGAGTGAACTAGGTATGGAGATACCGACGATCGAATCTCGGGCAAGTAGCATACCGATGACAAAAGGAACAACGTATGTTGTTATGCGGTTTTGACCGATAAAAGATCTTCGTAGAATATGTAGGAGCCAATATGAACATCCAGGTTCCGCTATTGGTTATTGACCGGAGATGAGTCTCGATCATGTCTACATAGTTCTCGAACCCGTAGGGTCCGCAGGCTTAACGTTTGATGACGACCGGTATTATGAGTTTATGAGTTTTGATGTACCGAAGGTAGTTCGGAGTCCCGGATGAGATCACGGACATGACGAGGAGTCTCGGAATGTCCGAGACATAAATATTGATATATTGGACGACTATATTCGGACACCGGAAGTGTTCCGGAAAAGTTTCGGATTTAACTGGATTGTCGGAGGGGGTTACCGGAACCCCCTACGAGGGGGGATGGTCCATAGTGGGCCTTGAGGAAAGGAGAGAGGCAGCCCATAGAGGCTGGCCGGCGCCCCACCTAGGGATCCTAGTTGGACTAGGATTGGGGGGGCGCCACCTCTCCCTCTTTTCCTTTCCCTCTCTTCCTTCTTGATGGACTCCTACTAGGAATAGGATTGCAATCCTATTCCTAGTAGGATTGCCCTAGCCGCACCATAGGAGGCCGGCCGGCCCTCCCCTCTTGCTCCATTATATACGGGGGCAGGGGGCACCCAAAGACACACAAGTTGAATTGTTCCAGCCGTGTGCGGGGCCCCCCCTCCACAGAAACACACCTCGGTCATACCGTTGCAGTGCTTAAGCAAAGCCCTGCGCCGGTAAATACATCATATCCGTCACCACGCCATCGTGCTGACGAAACTCTCCTGTGAAGCTCAACTGGATCAAGAGCTCGTGGGACGTCATCAAGCTGAACGTGTGCTGAACGCGGAGGTGTCGTACGTTCGGTGCTTGATCGGTTGAATCGCGAAGAAGTTCAACTACATCAACCGCGTCACTTGACGCTTCCGCTTCCGGTCTACGAGGGTACATAGACACACTCTTCCCTCTCGTTGCTATGCATCTGGTAGATAGATCTTGCGTGATCGTAGGAAAATTTTAAAATACTTCGTTCCCCAACACAATTATCAGTTCGTCTTTCGTTCCACTATATTTTAATCACTTCATGCGTTATGTGCTATGCTTGGAGCGTCTTGCTTTTAGCTTCCTTTTTAGTTTTCTTTAGCTTTGCTTGCTTTTCAAAACGAGTTAGAACCCAGCTTTCTTTGTGTGGGAGAGAAACACGCTCCACTTCAACCTAGAACACAACATAGGATTTTTCATGCTTATCTTTGCTGTGTATGTTCTTTGTCTTTCAATAGGCTACTGTCATGTTTAGCTCTTAGTTTTCATGCTTTACTTTTTAAAGAGCTTTTGTTTAGTTGGTTGCTGAACTCTCTTGAGTTTTCATGTTCATCATGTTAAGAGAGTTTGTCTGTTGCACTGAGTTGTGTGTCTTAACTTAAAGTAGGTAATTGAGGTTGCTATTTAATTTTAGTAGTAACTTGCAATAGTTTTGAGGTATTGCCATGAGTAATGTTTGAACTTTTGGTGTCAAGAGCTTTAGCCTATTAGTGATAGATGTCGTATTTTGGGCAATCCGTGTTTATTTTTGAAAACCTACAAAATAGTTGAGAACTTTAGCTACTAAATGGATCACTAATCTTTGGAGGGATCGAATATTAGAGTACACTCACGTACCATGGGTCGAGGATGAGCAAGGGTAACCAAACCCCCATACACACCTCCTCGGGGTACTTGTCTCTTTGTGAACCTCCTAATTAGGTTGAGAGTTACCGATAATAAGTGCATGAGTTCTTCGGACTAATGTGAGTATTCGAAGGTTGACACTTCCACCTATCCATATTTTTCTAGCCTCTTCGGTACAGTGCATTGCCCTTTCTCACCTCGAGAGTTGGCGCATACTTCGCCGGTGCATCCAAATCCTTGGCACGATACGCTCTGTCATCATAAGCCTCATTATATCCTTCCTCAAAACAGCCACCATACCTACCTATTAAGGCATTTCCATAGCCTTTCCGAGATACATTGCCATGCAACATCCATCCTCTCATGACTTGATCTTCATGTCATACATGCTTTTTGCTTGATCGATGAGCCGCATGCTAGTTGGGCCTTGCCCTAATCATTGCTACATGACGCGCTAGTATCATTGCATATCCTGCTATACTGGCAGAGGCATACATTTGCATACATCATGATAGTTTCATTTTCTTTATGTTGAGTACTTTTGTAAAGTGTGAAAGATCTTCTATACTTCTTGTAATACATAGAGTGTTGCCCCTAAAGTGAGGAAAAGATCCCAAAGAGGACAAATCAAAAGATCCCAAAGAGGACAAAATCAAAAGATCCCAAAGAGGACAAATGAGAGATAAATAGAAAGAGCCATTGAGGCCACAAAAAAATAAAAAAAATAAAAAAAAGAAATAAAAAGAGAGAATGGGGCACACTACTATTTCTTTTGAGAGATCCACACTCGTACTCCATCTTATACCTTGTACTCCATAGAGATTATCATTTATGCATATAGCTATGTGGAGACCTTTACACTATAGAACTTGGCTTGTATATTCCAATGATGAGCCTCCTCAAAAGAGCTCTAGGTCTTATTGAGCAAGCAAGTTGGATGCACCCCCACTAGTTCCATTGGAGAGCTTACCTTAGCTCATATGTGCATCCGTTGCATGGCTATCCCTACTCCTCGCGTCATATCTATCATTTGGCTTTCTCTCGCCGATGATTGTCCTCATTGATGTGAGCCTTTCACACCTTTTTTGTCTTCCCCCTCTATCATTTTTCTCTCTTTGCCATCCTAAGGGTCGACTTTCTTGCTTACGCTCATCCATCGCATGAGTGCTCAAAATATCGAAAGGGAGTGGATCATTTTGACTTGTACCTGGCTGACGGTCTGGGGATGAGTCAAGATAAGACTCCAAAGAAGACCAAGTGTGAAACTTTAGTAGATTAAGTTCTCAACAATACAAAAACTATGTTTTACTCTCTCATATATCCCTATCCCCTTTCTTGCACGCAAACACCATTTGGAGACATTCGAGTCACGGACAGCGAGAGCTCTTGCACCTTTATGTTCTTATGTTACTTGTTACAATGCTAATATAGACTCTTGCTTGTTATGACTTGAATTGGATTACATGCCTTGATTGCTTTACTTAAAAGTTCTTATATGGTTGATAGCATGTCACCACAGAAATTATGCTTGTTATCATTTACCTACTCGAGGACGAGCAGGAATTAAGCTTGGGGATGTTGATACGTCCAAAACGTATCTATAATTTCTGCTTGCTCCATGCTTCTTTTGTGTGATATTGCTATGATATTTATGCACTTCCATACACTTTTGATCATATTTGGACTAACCTATTAACTCAGTGCACCCCAGTGCCAGTTTCTGTTTTCTGCTGTTTTTGTATTTCAGGTTTTCCCATTACATAAATTGCCAGAAAAATTCCGGGAAAAATATATAAAAAATCAGTGCTCCAGAAGCTTCCACGCGCCAGAAGTGGGGCCAGAGGGGAGCCAGGGGCAGCCCAGGCAGCCTGCCCACGCGGCCCCCCTCCTGGCCGCGCCAGGGGGGCGCCTGGGCCCCCCTAACCTCCTATGGTGACCCCCTTTGGCATATATTTACATCGCGTCCCGAAACCCTCGAGGACGGAACCCTTTTTTGCGATCTCATCTCTGTTCCGCCGCCGCCGCGCTTCCAAGACGGGAGTACCAGGAGAACTCTTCCCGGCACCCTGCCGGAGGGAAGAACCACCACCGGGAGCTTCTCCACCACCATGGACGCCTCCCGGATGAGTTGTGAGTAGTCCCCCTTGGACCATGGGTCCATGACCAGTAGCTATGTGATGTTCTCCTCCCCTCTTTGTTCTTCATCGATTAGACCTCGTGAGCTGCCCTACATGATCGAGGCACATATGTAATCTTTATGTTGTTGCTATGCTGAGTTTGCTGGGATTCGATGGATTATGAGATTATGTTCAGATTGTGTGTGAGTAATATATTTGATTCACCTCTTTTATATTTATGTTCTTGAGTAATTCTTGCATGTTCTCCGTTGCTGTTTATTGCTTTGGCCAAGTAGTAGGTAGTAACTCCAAGAGGGAACGTTATGCTTGATTGTGGGTTCATGCCCCTCGATGACTAGCTTGAGTGACAGAAACATGAGTCTAGGGGATGTGCTGTTGCCACAAGGGGGAAAACAACGGTACTTGTACTTGCGGGTGCAAGGATTGTTTACTTTACGCAAAGTTCTTTTAATGTAGTTGTCTGTTGCTTTGAGTTTACACTATGGGTGGGACTCGCAACTTAATACCAGGGAGATGTTCTGGATAGATATCTCAAGGTGGATGATTAGTAGTAGATGCAAATGGATTTCGGTCTACTTGCCTTGGCGTACCGCCCATGCTTTTGAGCCTTTACCTTTCTTGCAGCATAGTTAGCATTGGTTTGCGCACATAATCTTGTCAATTGCCCAGCTGTAATTCGTTTACCTCGCTTAGCTGTTTTATCGTCTTTTGGGAGAGAGACATCACTAGTGAACATCATGGGACCCCGGTCCATATTACCATCACTGATCACACCCGTTATTTACTTCCTATTCTTATTTACTAGTTGCAGTCATACCTATCACTATTATCTCTTGCGTTTGATCCTTTGTAAACGACAAGGCCGGAGGGATTGACAACCTCTCTGTACTCGCTGGGAGCAAAGTTATTTGTATCTGTGTGCAGGTCCTGTCAAGCAAAAGTCTCTGTTGCTATTGACACCTTCTTGTCGACCCTCGGAGTCTCACGGGATTCGATCCTTGGTATCTTTGCCAAGGGAAAACTACCGCTACGCTACATCTCAAACCTTCCACTTGGGGTAACCAACGAGGGGCGAGAAGCCATCAACCCGTCATACACCCTGCCTAACACTATTCGTGCTTTATATGGTTCATGTTTTGTGGAGTACTGTAGCACCGTACTCTCCGTGCGTTATAGACCTAGTTTTGTTAACATTGATCTCACCGTTCATTCTCGACCGGACAGTCGGGAAAGCGGTACTATGTTACTACATTACTGTTCATATAGTTGACACACGCACAACATCATTTGTTGTCGTCATATCTTACTACACTAGCAACAAGATTATGTAGTACTAACGTATGAACCACTGCACATGCCTAGTAGTAGGAGCACTGTGTATGTTCAAGTGGCTGCCGTGCTTCGCACTCCTCCGTCGTAAGAGTGGAAACGCTTGTTGTAATCATTTTGTTTCTTCAGAAAAACAGTGGACACGCTCTACGGTGCGGATCCTCCTCCAGCCATGCACTAAAATACTCACTTTCGCCGACGTGTGGGACAGCCAGCATCGGGGTCCACCAGCCATGCACTAAATTACTCCGTAGTAGAGTGACGGTAGACTACCCCGATCGAAGCGCCGCAGTAATGCCCAATGAGCCGTCAAATCACAAAACCCCCTCCTTTCCAGTAGTAAGTTGGATGGACGAAGCAACCATCATTTCACTCTTCTCTCTCAGCTTCCTCTCTACCCAACTCGCTTCTCCCTCATCTTGTTCCTCATTTCTTCAAGAAAACCCTGACCTGCTTCTGCCATTGTTCTTCTCTCCCAAAGAAGGAAAGGTGAGCGCATCAATGGTGTTGATTCTAGCCAAGGTCCGATCTTGCAACCCCGAGAGTGATCCTATAACTCCCTCTCTTTTCTTATTTTGGGTTTGTGATTATGGTTTCTTTCCTTTTATTTCTATTCAACAGTTTCTTGATGGACGCTGGAGCACCGGCCAAAGTAATGTCTATGGCTCTGGCCAAAACCGTCGAGGCTCATGGTATGAAGAAGTGCAAGCACCCCGCCGAGACTACCACAGACAAGCTCAAATCCATCGCCCCGCCCAAGCCCCCCTCTCCGAGATCCCTCATTAAGCAAGTCCAGGTAATATCTCTTCTTGACGATCTTTTTCTCGATCTTGACCGTGTTTTTTCATCTAACACGCAGTACTAGTACTAGTAGTACAACTTTTTGGGTGATCTTGCATGTGATTTTTGTGTGCCAAATGACGGTTCTAAATTCCTCTTTTGACCAAAACATGCGAGAGGTTGACACTGATTTCTTATAGATTACTTTCAACTACTCCCTCTATCCCAAATTTCTTGTCTTAGATTTGTCTAGATACAAATGTATCTAATACTAAAATGTGACTTGATACATCCGTATCTAGACAAATCTAAGAACGGAGGGAGTACTTTATGAACATCAATGCTACTGTACCTTTGAAGAGGGTATATTTGCCTCAGTAACATGTGTTATGGATATTGCAAGTAATCCCTCTGCTCTCATGCCTTTGAAGACATGTTCTAGTGTCTTTATTCACTCATTTTTGTGCGTATATGTAGTCATAAATGGAGTATAATATCGAAAATCATCTTATATTTCTGAACAGAGGTAGTCATAAAATATGCTTTCTGTTTGAATTAGAACCAGATCCGCGGTGGAGATGAAGTTCTCAAAGTCATGCCGTGTGAACTGGAAGACCTGAGGATGAATTCTACTGCTAAATTATCCAGTTGTTGTGTCCTTGTCGCCACGTGTCCTGAACTAGTGTTTTCCTGTAGCATTGTTGCCAGGCATGTTCTGGAGGCTGTACTTGACCACAATAATTTCCTGGCTATGCCTTCGATTACGAAGGGTGTGGTTCTTGTAAAGCTTCCCAACAAATCTGATGCGGCCTATCTTCATCATCATGGTTATGAGTGGAAAGACCACTCTGTTAGGTTCTCCAAGGTTGTCGAGATGATGATGGTGCATGTAGACATCTCTCACGAAGTCCATGGCCTAGTCAGTTATGCGGCGTTCATCCCGTAGGTCGGTGGCAAGAAATAGTCTGCAGAGTTTAATTAGTGCAACTTTGCTTGTTGTAGTAAGTACTATTGTTCAGTACTTGATTTGTGGTTGTGAACCCTGTATTGTTTATTAGTACTGCCGCTTTTGGTGTGTGGTCAGTCCTGAGAACGGTCTATATTAATGTCTGTCCACTCAATTCAGTCTGTATATTTTGAAGTATCCAGATCATCTTTTTTGTGAGGACGGTTTATCAATTATGGTTACACTCCAATATCTGTATGCATTGCATGTTTTATCGCACCCACCAGGATTTCCAGTCCCATGGATGTTCGGTCCATACGATTTGTCACAACCTTTGGACTGTCCTGCTTATGGGAGTAGGCGGGGCCCCTGCATGCCAGCCGTAGTTGGACGGTCAATCTTCTGTTTAGTACTTCAACATAGTGATTTCCTGGTAAGGATTCACTCGTGTCACATCAAGTAAATCTTATTGATTTACTGTCTAAATCTTATTGATTTAATATCATGTTTTCTTTCTTTTCCTGCAATTTTACAATGCAGGTTTTGCCATGTGACATTCATCATAGAATAAACCGTTTGGTTTGCTCTATGATGGCTATTTTTGCAGGTTTCACTTCTTATGTCGTGTCAGTAACAAAGGCACTGTCCATCACTTATATTACTGGAAAAAATTGGATCAATCTGTTGTCTGAGTACAAGCTGAATCCCTATGATGAACTGCAGTTTGGTTTAACAAAAACGCCACAATTATTCCTTCTCACGTTTAAAAGAAATGAAAAAAACTGGATCACGGTCACAAAGCCTAGTCAAGTTAGAAAGCTGATCATAGCAGACCAGACACGATCGCCGTTGTCTCGCACATTGGTACCACCTTCAACAACGGATCGAGCACCGGCAGTTGCTCTAGCACTGACAGCGGCAGCAGCTCAGTCTGATCCAGCTGAGGATTGGGCACTGACCGCGTCAGCGGATCAGGCTGATCTACCGGAGGATCGGGCATCGACACCGGCACCTGCTCCGACACCGGCACCTGCTCTACAAGGAGCACCATCTCCGGCAGCAGCAGCGGCTTCGGCACCTGCACCAACACTTGCACTTGCATCTGCTCCAACCCGTGCAGCGGCAACAGACTAGGCTGCAGTTCGCACTTCATATACCAAAGTCCTTACAAAAACCGACATGTCCACCTTCTTGGTAAGCATTGGCCGCCCAAGTGATTCGTTCTTTTGTCTTTCCATGTTGTTTCGCATGATTCACTGTGTTGATCTAACTGTTTGGGTTTTTCTTCTTGTTTGCAAACAGAGAATTCCTAGATCAACGAGGGAATCGTTCAACAATCTGGGCGACAGCGGCCAAGTTTCTCTTACCATGCGTAGCCTTGGTGTGAATGAACCTGCTCAATATACCGTAAGTACAAAGGATGGTTGCATGATGATTGATGCTAAAGTATGGTCAAGGTTCAAATCTAAATCATATCTTGCGGTAGGGGATGATCTCAAAATCGAACTTTCTCGGCAAGGAGAGCTGGTCCAAATCAACTTTGAAATTCTTCAGTAGCAGCACGCAACTGCCGAACTGATCTATCCTACGAGAGATTTTGATGTAATAATCAAGCATGGTGAAACAAGTGTCATGTGTGTATAAGTAATACAACAGTATTATTTATCACATGGTATGTCGTTGATAGAATTGCAACTCTCATTGCTGGTTAGGAACTGTCGTTTGATTTCATTCCAACAGCTACCGTGCTTTATTCAATTTTGTGTATTCGCCTTGCGACGGCATCTAAAACCAACACCGTACCGATCGCTTGCAATATGAAAAGCGCTGAGGTAGAACACATGGGCCCCCAAACATGCAGGGTGGGCCTGCGGCCCAAGTCCAGAACCGTGAGCCTGTCTGAGTATTATATTCTTAGCTGAACCCCCATAATGTCCGTGTGTTGCACGTAACATCAAGATGCATTTGTATGAGTATTTTATCTTGTGATAAAAAAGGATGAATGAGGGAAGGTCTTATTTGCAAATGTGGAGAGGTGTGTGGGTACCTTTTTGCAAAATTGCCATAGTTTCCTTCCTATCCGTCAGATATAATTTTGTATGTATAATGTTGTTATATAAAAGATTTGTATATTTGTTTACAGAGGGAGTATCTCTCTGTCAAAAATATAATTTTGTGTAACTAGTTACTCCTGTCTTTCTACTTCCTTTCGCTGATATGTGGGGCATCCGGCAATGGGGTCCACGTGCCATATGCACAAATTAGAGTGCACAACTGCACGGTCGACACACCCCGGTCGTAGCGCCGCTGTAATGCCCAATGAGCCGTCAAATCACAAACCCCTCCTTTCCAGCTTTAGCAGTAAGCTGGACAGACGAAGCGGCAATATTTCACTGGGCCTGAATCCCCTTCTCCCTCGTCTGCTTGTTCAGAGAAAACCCCCTCTCGGCGATTGCATAGGGTTTTCTCAAGGAGAACCAGGTACGAATTCTTCATCCATCCCCAATAAATCCAAGTCACTTGGTCGCGGGTAATCCTAGGATGGCAGCCGCCGCCGTTGATGCATTTTTTCATCCTACTAAATCTAGTGTGTTTCATTTGCAGTGCCCAAAGTGCGAGGACCCTACAGGTTTCTGTGCCCTTGGCGAGACGCCACACTCGTTCTTTCTCATCCTAACACAGGATTTTAAAACACGCACAGTATGTTCCTAGAATCCTCTTTTCTATCCGGGAGGGTGGGTTTTTTTGAACATGTTGTCGACTAATTTGGAAATTTGGATTGCTATATTTGGATAAAAGGTATTACAAGTACGATGGTCAACACTAACGTGAAGGAGGAAGTTATTTCTAGATTTGGATAGGGAATACATTGTGTTCTCATATTATTTTTCCTGCAGTGCATTATTTGCTCTGCCAGAACACATGTACTCAAGATGTTCGGCCCTGCCATAACTAAATACACCAGTTTAATGGTCATAGTGAAGACAAGCCATGGATATAAGTTCTGAGTTCGGTTCCTGAACCAAGAAGATCGCTGATTTTTTTATGGCCGAACTTGGATAAACTTTCTCAACTGTTACGGACTGAAAGCTGGCGCACGAATGTTGATGGAAATGGAAGAACCTGTTATAATCTTCACTGCGATCTTCCACCCCGACGTCGTTCCAATTATTCATCCATGTTAGTATCTAGTTCTTGCTTGTTGCCTCGATTACTTCTTAATCCACCTATTCTATCTAACTAATCACAATTTAACTTTATAAGTAGCAACAAATCTCTCACGAAGATGCTACTTCTAACTAATATTTTCTTATAACTGGTGGCACATGTAGGTTTTTTCAGAGTTAAGCAGGCTACTCATTTGTTATTCTGTAACAACTCGGCTGTTACTGATGGCACTGAAGTTGACTGGGATGACATCCACAAGTTCCTACACTTTATTGATCGTCTTGAGGTCCTTGTCGGGCGTTTCAATGGTGGACGGCCACGTGGGATATGTGTGCCACTGCTGCACTCGTTGAAGAGGTCCAACTGTGTCAAGAAACTTATGGTACGAGTTGTTTTGTGTTATATATGTTGTTCATAAACTATTGCTTATACACAGTTTTACATCTGTGATCTTCTTGAAACAAAAACTGCCCAATTCTATTGTTCCTATACAGATGCCTGACCATGGTCGGGTCAGACTTGCGCTTGGTCACAACATGATGTTTATGTCGACCTACTGCATTCCCCTTGGAGGTGAAAATATACTTATTCGTGGGTGGTCTCAAATAATGAAGGCCCGTCCATCTTGGAGAATAGGACAGAAGATTATGTTCCTGCTTTTCCATGGCTCTAAAGAGAATATCCTATTTATTGACCACATTGCGAGATGAAGCCGCTTTCAGAAGGTTGTTGATGCGCGGGGTGGCGCCTGGGCCTTGTCTTGGGGCTTGGTAGCCTCACCCTTGGTTAACTGTAGGCAAAGTAGCACTATTTGAGGCATGCTTTGTACGATTGAACCTATATAATTACTTGTACTACTTTCAGCTATGGTTGTTAAGTGACCCTGCTAGTTTCAGTTAAGGTTGTTAAGTACTCCTACTGCTTTTACAGTCTGTCGTGTTTCTTTAGTCCTGTCTTCCTCCAACCGCCAAAACCAAACCAGCGCCGGCGGGGCCGCCTGCTTCCGCCTCCCACGGCTGCCTGCGCCTCAGCGCACGCACCGCCGCCCCACCGTCTCCTAAATCATTAACGCAGACGTCCGAGACCTCATCGTCGTCCTCCGCGCACTTTGGTGCGCTCGTCGCGGCGCCGCCCTCTCGCGTTGTCAACATGGTCAACAAACAACAGGAATCGGCAGAAGATGTGGAGAGGATGACAGTACGGGCCCCCCATGTCAGCGTATGGAAAAATAAAATGCTTCCTCCTAGTGTTTTCCTAACATCTGGGACCCACGACATTGTTAGCGTATATAGTCAATAGACAAAAGAACAGCACAAGATCGGCTGACACCTGGGACGTAGCTGCTCGAGCAGTATTTTTTTTGCTATTGTTGAGATGGAGCAGGGTTTGAACTGGGTTGTGGCTCGTCTAGCCCAGGCTTATATTTTATGTTCCCCATGTGACCAGCCCAGCTATTTTTTCTTTGTGAAAATGAGCCCAGTTTATTTTTTCTGAAGAATACCCAATCCAGGCCTATTTATTTTTCTACGCCCTGATGGGCTGCAACTATTTCAAGACGCCTGCAAATCTTGAAAGTAATATGAAATTGGCTGTAAATATAAAAACAGCTGCCAAATTGTGAATTACTTTATAATTTCTGAATTTTTTCATATTTTCAGATTCCTATTTCACGGGCATTAACCTAATTTAAATATATCTTCAAAGTACTTTAAATCTGGCTCGACATTTCGGTATTAAAAATAGTTTGGAACCCATAGAAAGATGCGAAATTGGCCTTGGCCAACCAAAAAAACGGACTACAATAAATTGCATAAGAAGTCACAATGAGCTATACATAAATTATTAAAAAAAAGGGAATGGTCTGACTTATGGGCCTATTAAGTTGACGCGTATGCAAGATTTTTTTAGTTATTATATACGTCAACAAACGATTCTAGCGGATGTAACCGTTGGATGTCAATCCAACGGCCGTCATGTTTCTTCAATCTCTGATCTTCTTGCTCCAGCCGCCAAATCCAGCGCCGGCGGGACCGCCTGCTCCCGCCTCCCGTGCAGGCCTCACCGCCCCCTACTACTCCTACCGCTGGCCAGGCCATCCCTCTACTCACCCACACCCCCTGTTATTCTGCGGCGACGGCAGCCTCACACCGCAGCGAAACAGTGAACCCTCATACTCCTCTACGCGTGGGCATCCACTGCCGCGTCTTCCCCGGCTCCGCGTCGTCCCCTTCCTAGGCCTCGCCGTCGTCCACCGCCCTGGTGCTCTCGGCGTGGCGTGGTCAACGTGGTCAAGGAACGGCTTCCATTGGACGTGGACTGTATGTGGAGAGGCTGACAGCTGGGTCCACGGGCGCAGCAAGGAAGTGCCTCCTTATTACGCGCAAAATAATTATTCCTCCACCTAACAGCGGGGACCCACGGGACGGGCCATCGTATTTTGCGACAACAAACATTTCCCCCTGACTGCTGGGACCCACCGGACGGGTCATCATATTTCATGAAAAAAACGTTCCCCCCCGCTGTCAGCTCGGACCCACCGGAAGGGCCTCCTTATTACGCACAAAAAAATGAATACTCCCGCTGCTAGTTGGGACCCACCTTGGTGGTTGGCTGACTTGTGGGGCTACTAAGTTGACGGGGACGGAGTGCTTTGTCAACTTAGTCAATATGAACGATTCTAGCTCCAGTGACCGTACGGTCCATCAAACGGCCATAGTGCTTCTTCAACCTCTGGTCTTCTTGCTCCAGCCGCCCAAAGCAGCGTCGGTCGTGCCGAATGCTCCTGCCTCCCGTGGCCGGCTATGCTGCCGCGGAGGCCTCACCGCCCCCTACTATTCCCACCGCTGGCTAGGCCCTGCGGCGACGGTAGCCTCACATCGCAGCCGAACCAGTGAACCCTCGTACTCCTCTCTGCACGGGCTTCCACTGCCGCGTCTTCCCCGGCTCCGCGTCGTCCCCTTCCTAGGCCTCGCCATCGTTCACCGCCCTGGTGCTCTTGGTGCGGCGTGGTCAACGTGGTCAAGGAACAACTTCCATCGGAAGAGTACTGTACGTGGAGAGGCTGACAGCTGGGTCCACGGCCGCAGCAAGGAAGTGCCTCCTTATTACGCGCAAAATAATTATTCCTCCACCTGACATCGGGGACCCACCGGATGGGCCACCGTATTTCGCGAAAAAACATTTCCCCCTGACTGCTGGGACCCACCAGCTACATCTTCGCACGAAAGGAAGTGCGTCCGGGAAAAAAAGATTCGCCCCCCTGACTGCTGGGACCCACCAGCTACATCTTCGCACACAAGGAAGTGCGTCCGGGCAAAAAAAAACGGTTCGCCCCCGTGACTGCTGGGACCCACCAGCTACATCTTCGCAGGCAAGGAAGTGCCTGACAGTCGGGACCCACCTGGTCGAAGCATACGTAGCGTTGTCATTCTGGTCGCGAACGTGTACGTACATACTGGTCGATGTAGAGGAGCGCACGTGTCGTAGTAGTGGCGCGCACGTGCATGTCCAGTACATACAGCGCCAAGTGTGCAAGAAAGAAAATACGGCCACGTACATACATACGGGCAGGGTCTCGAACGCCTACTCGCGCATACGTACGGCCAGGGCTCGTGTCTATGGGGAGCCAACCGGCTGGGTCAGAATGAAATGCGTCGTCGTGTCCATCGGGAGGGCTTGGACGGAACAGCCGATGGAAACGAGGCCTGGCATACCGCAGAAGAGAGGAAACGGCCTTGTGTTCGACCGGCCACGTTCGCAACGGGATCCTGTTCATCGGGAGGGGTCTGGCGTACCGCAAAACGGAGGAAACGGACCTCCTACGGTCAA
This sequence comes from Secale cereale, assembly GCA_902687465.1. Classification (NCBI taxonomy): domain Eukaryota; kingdom Viridiplantae; phylum Streptophyta; class Magnoliopsida; order Poales; family Poaceae; genus Secale; species Secale cereale. Next base: position 615,590,859 of record LR738714.1, on the reverse strand, counting down.
ACGGGGGTCCTGTTCATCGGGGGGGTCTGGCGTACCGCAAAATGGAGGAAACGGACCTCCTACAGTCGAAACAGGGGTCATGTTCATCGGAAGGGGTGTGGCGTACCGCAAAACGGAGGAAAGGGACTTGTGTTGGAGCTCTACTATCGAAACGGGGGTCCTGTTCATCGGGAGGGGTGTGGCGTACCGCAAAACGGGACTCCACGGGATACTGTTCATCACCACCGTCGATCCCCTCCAGCCTCCACGGGCTACTGTTCATCCACCATTGACCTCCTCCACCGCGCGCTACTCCACCAGCTACTGTTCAACTAGCCCTCTCCACGGGCTCCTGTTCAACCACCTCTCCACGGGCTACTGTTCATCCAGCCCTCCACCGTCTAATGTTCATGCAGCCCTCCACGGGGTCCTGTTCATGCAGCCCTCCACGGGGTCCTGTTCATGCAGCCCCAACCGGCTCGATCGAACGGGGTCCTGTTCATGCAGAGGCAACACCACGGGGTCCTGTTCAGCCACCCCCATCGGGAACTGT
>LR738714.1:615561869-615590281 GCA_902687465.1 Secale cereale | reverse complement strand
CCCCCCCAGCAACGCTCACTGTTCATGCAGAGGCAGCATTGATCGGCTTCAGTTAGCAGCAGTAGCGAAGGAATAGCACGATCGGGTTCAGTTAAGAGCCATCGATCGATCGCTTGGGTTCAGTAACGCGTAGCCTGCAGTGCAATCGCTCGGGTTCAGTTAGAGCCCAACACCTCGCTCGGGTTCAGTTAGAGCCCAACGCCTCGCACCCACGCGCGTGCGTGTACGAGAGAAACGCGCATCGCTCGGCCCCGACCACCCACCGTAACCGGGAACACCCCGATATTTTCCTCGCCCTCGCTTCTACCACGATTTTTTTCGTCATGGACGGCCCATAGAATGTCATGCAGCTGCATCTCCGGCCCGCCCAGGACGAAAAGCCCATTTTCTGTCATGATTTTTTTTTTCATAGAAGGAAGACCCCACCACATCTATGATGATACCGTGTTTTGTCACAATTATTGTCATAGAAGTGTCATAAGTATGACAGAAAAAGTTTTGTTCGGCCCAAAATGTCACGGATGTGTCTTTTTTTGTAGTGAGTATTCTAATAAATCACGATTGAAGCCTGCCCCTCTCAAAAGGTGTGTACAGCAAGGATAATTGTGGCCAACTAAAAAGCAAAGACTCATACCATACACGACACTCCAAGCAAAAAACATATCATGTAATGAATAAAAATATAGTCTCAAGTAAAGTTACCGATGGATGAAGATGAAAGAGGGGATGCCTTCTCGGGGCATCCCCAAGCTTAGGCTCTTGGCAGTCCTTGAATTTTACCTTGGGGTGCCTTGTGCATCCCCAAGCTTAGGCCCTTGCCACTCTTTATTCCATAGTCCATCAAATCCTTACCCCAATCTTGAAAACTTCACAACACAAAACTCAACAGAAATCTCATGAGCTCCGTTAGTAATACAAAGCAAATAACCACTCAAGGTACTATTGTGATCTTATTCTAATTTTATATTGGTGTAATTTCTACTGTATTCCAACTTTTCCATGGTTCATACCCCCCGATACTAGCCACAGATGCATCAAAATAAGGAAACAACACATAGAAATAGAATCTGTCAAAAACAGAACAGTCTGTAGCAATCTGAAAATTTCGGATACTTCTGTAACTCTAAAAATTCTGAACAATTCGGACGACGTGGGGAATTTGTATATTAATGATGTGTAAAAATTTCAGAAGGTTTCGACGTTCCAGTGAATTATTGAATTTTCTGCACTGGGTGCAAAAGTTTCCGTTTTTCAGCAAAATCAAGTCAACGATCACCGTAAGCCATCCCAAAGGTCTTACTTGTCTCGAACACTAATTAAAACACCATACCACAATTACTACACAAGTAATAATCTGTATTGACACAAGAACAAAAAGAAAAAGGCAAAACTAAATTTTATTCATTGGGTTGCCTCCCAACAAGCTCTTTCCTTATAGCCATTAAGATCGGCATGAGATTTCAATGACGCTCACATGAAAGATATGAATTGAAGCACAAAGAGAGCATCATAAAACACGTGGAAAACACACCTAAGTCAAACATACTTCCTATGCATAGGCGTTTTATAAGCAAATAAATTATTAAGACAAGTGAAAACTAACATATGCAAGGAATAAGAAAGAAACAATAGCAATCTCAACATAACGAGTGGTAGTTTAGTAACATGAAAATTCCTACAACCATCTTTTTCTCTCTCATAATAATTGCATGCAGGATCATATTCAAATTCAACAATATAGCTATCACATAAAATTTCTCTACATGATCCATATGTATGCATAGTTGACACCACTGTTCAAGATATCTTCCGATATGCCGATAAATCGGCCGATTTATCGCTTACCACTGTCTTACCGATAAGATAAATCGGCCGATAAATCAGCCGATATGGCGATAAATCGGCCGATATGCCGATAAACTGGCCGATTTACCCCTTATCATGGGTCGACCGATAAGTTCCCGATAAGCGATATCCCCAACATTGGTTGACACTCATTCAAAATAGTGGGATCAACATAGAGCAAAGTCATTGCATCTCTGATGACCCTCAACCGTAAGGGATCTGTTGCAGCGTTTTCGATAAGTAAGAGTGTCGAACCCAACAAGGAGCAGAAGGTATTGATAAGCGATTCTGAGCAAGAAATTACTGCAAGCACTGAAAGATAACTTTTTAGGGGTTTTCTCGATATAAGCAACAGAAATGTAATGGCAAGTAATGTAAAAGGTACTGAGAGTAACAAGTGGCCCAATCCTTTCTTAGCAAAGGAGAGGCTTAGCAACTGAACTTATAAAGACTAAAGCGTTCTTGAGGACACACGGGAGAGGCAGTCATGTGCTTTCGTCATATTCCGTATCCATACTATGTTATGCATTGATAAGTGTTGGTGGGTGGATCTATGCTAGTGTACTCTCTAGACCAAGATGAATGCACTCTTATGATTAAACACCTTGCAAGCATCCGCAAATACAAGATAGAATTTAAGGCAAAAGCCTAACCATAGCAATACGATCAAGGATCCATTATTCCCTTATGCAAAAGCGTGCGAACTGGGGTTCAGGTTTCTGTCACTCCGGCAACCCACCATAAGCATTCCTTATACACAATGCATTCCCCTAGGTCCTTAATAAGGCGAAGTGTTGGGTGTTCGACTCACACAACACCACTAGTAGAATGACAACACAACTTAAGTATCAAACAACACATATTATTTCAACAGCATATGACTACTAACAACAAGACTTTCCGCATGTCCTCAAGAACTAAAGTAACTACTCACAAGACATAAAAGAGATCATGATCAGAGGGGATAAATATGTGATAAACAATCTGGACATAATTATATTTCTCCAACAAAACTCAATAGCATTCACCACAAAGCAGTAATCAACACCGATAGAGTAGAGAGGATAGGTAGTACAAGTTACAACACGAGTTGCGATGGAAAGATGAGATTTGGATGAAGATGGAGATGGTGCTGGTGTTGGGGATGATGTTGATGATGATCTCGATGATGCCCATGATGATGGTGATGACGATGGCGACGATCTCCCCTTCCGGGAGGTGATCTCCCCGGCGGAATCTGCCCGCCGGAGATGCCCTTTTCTTCTCTGTAGGTTTCCGCCTCGAAGCGGCGGCGGAACTCCGAAAAAAGTCCCGTGCCTAGGGTTTTCGGGAGACGGAGAGCATATATGCAAAAGGGGGTGACCAGAAATGGGCCAGGGGCCCCAGGCGCCCCCCCCCCCCGGCGCGGCCAGGGGGGCGTGCCCCCAGGGCGCCTGGGCACCCTGTGGCCCCCCTCTGACTCCCCTTTTGCGTGTCTTCGTTATTCTACTGAAAAACACGTCCCGTCAATTTTCAGGTAATTTGGAGGTGTTCTTCTTCAGCAACTCAGCATCCACTTTTTCCTGCTGAATCATGCGTCTGCTGTTCTGGCATCGGAAAGTTGCAAACTGCGTAAAATAGACCAAAACAACATAAGAACATCATCATAACGTGAAATATATCAACGAATAAGGATGGATTATAATACAAAATAGTGATGCATTTTGGACGTATCAACACCCCCAAGCTTAGACCTCGCTTGTCCCCAAGCGAATACGAACTCGGTAAACCTGTCCACAAGTTTAGAGAGTGAAGTGTCGATAAATAGAATACGGACAAGAAGCATCATAGTCTCTTCACCAACTCAAATATCCTCAGCAACAATCTTCAACTCATAAGGCTCTTATGAAAGAGTGTCAATACTTATATTCGAAAGTAGGACTAATAGAAACTCATTATATCATGGCAAACATGTCCTTTGGTCAAGGAACAACAAATAATTTTAATTTTTGCTTTTGATGGGATTAACTGAAGCTTTTTGAAATAACAAGTTAATAAGCAAGAAGTGAAAGTGTTAACACAAAGGAAGATATTTGCCTTAGCTGGGCATGACAGACAACTTACTTATCAAATGATAATGTCAACAAGGATATGGTATGACAAATCTTAATGCAGCTTTATATGCATGAATCCTTATCAACATCAAACGTCTGCTCTCTTTGAGAAAGAGAAGGGAGTAGGAATAACTGACTCAACTTTAAAAATTAAAAAGATAGGCCCTGCTCTAGGGTAGTAGGGAAAACTCATGTGCTATCCTCAAATCAAACAGAATGAAAACAAATTTTTGAGAGGTGCATGATTCGTCAACGAATGCTAACAGATAATTCAATTACTTCTTGAACTGGACAAGTTTCGAGGAACGGCTCCCGTATGAGGACGGTAACATCCTCTTATTCTCCTTTGTTTATCACTGCCAAAGTTTTCTGATTTCTCATGAACAAAGCGTGAAGGAGGGTTTGTTTGTTATATTATTTTTTAGTCGGGCGCACTCAATGCCAGTTCCTTTTCGTATTATGGGTTTGCACATTATACATGCAATCCCGGGGTGAAGCTTGTCCAACTCAAAAAGGTCATGAATTAGCTACTACTTCCTCATGAGCTAAAACAGAGGCACAAAATAAAAGATTTTGAACATTTAAGGATAACACATAAATTATATACTTTAGGAGGTGGTAGTGGAGTACCACAAATAGGTAGGTATGGTGGACTCATATGGAAGGTATTGGCTTAAGGGTATGGATGCACAAGTAGAATTCCGCTTAGTACAGAGTTAGGCTAGCAAAGGTTTTGAAAGAGCAGACAACTGATGATGACTAAGATACAAAGCAATATAAAGCATGAACATTGAAATAAGCATAACACATCAAGTTGTCTTCCTTGTCAACATAGCACTTCAAGTATAATAACATAAAGGTTTTGGCTATGTTGCTACTTTGAGAGAATTATGCTTGTTGTTATGACCAAAGCTATGTTTGCCAAGATTAAATAAAGTTTCATAGCCATACCTGACATAAGGTCAATACTTCCCATAAGAATCATCATATAAGGTCGATTGCGTGAAGAGAATACCGAGTGCAGCAGAAAGGAACCGATAAACTTCTCATTAATATTCCATCATAGACGACTCCACACACACGGATACAATTCTTCACCAAGGGGCGATAGACCTCAAAGCACACACCTATCTCATATAATAATCTCCCTAGACATGATACGACTCTACTTGACTTCTAAAAGACAAAAGGTAAAAGATAAAGATACCGGGCACTCCCCCAAGCTTGGAACAAGCCAAGGGAATGCCATTACCCACGGAGATCTCACTCATCATCCTTGTTGGCGTCCATCAAGTAATTCTTGGCGAAACTCTTCCATGGAAGGGGTTCTCCAGTCTCATATGAGAAGCTCGTCTACTGGATCCTGCATTCAGCACCCAAACCCATGTGTAGAAACCTTAGTTCATACTCACAGTTCTGGTTATGTAGATCATTAATTTGCCATTGGAGTTCTGTGATTCTGTCTTCAGCCGCAGCGATTCTTTCCCACATCTCCTTCATCTCCTTCAGAAAGTAGTTCTTCAGCTCGTTGGTGATGTCAAAGTTAGCTTCGACACCACGCTCGGTCATCTTCTTGTACTTGAAGACTTCTTGCTCCACTTCCTCCAACCTGTCCTGGACGCTCCCCTCCTTGATAGGTCCCTTCAGATCTTCTTGATGAAGGAAGCCTTCCTTCATCTGAACCACCTGAGGGTGCTTCTTCACCTCAGCAAGGTAAGGGTTGATGACGTTGATGACGAATGTGTCCTTGGGGGAACTTGGAGAAGCCATGGCACCTAAATTTAGCTGAAAGATTTCCTGGCAGAAACAGATCAAAGAGAAAACAGGCGAAATCGCAAGATACGTTGCCGGAACAACCCGGGCAAATATATAGGAAAAATTTATGCACAGAAAGGAAGGTAACGGACCAAAGCGGGTCGGAGTCGGGCACCGGGGTGTCCAGGCGGCCTGCCGGCGCGGCCCAGGGGGGGCGCGCCAGGGGGGTGCCTGGACTCCCTGGTGGCAGTCTCCGGCTCCACTTCGACTCGGAATTTTACTAATTTTTCAAAAACGCGTAATACGGAACTTTTATGATGTTTTATGGTGTTTTCTTACCGTACTACGTACCTTTTCTTTATTCTGCTTCTGCTGGCGTCTGAAACAGGGCTGCAACATGTTCTTCATGGGTTGTTGTGTATATTATATTCACATCAACATCGACAGGGTCTCCTGCTATGTAGTGTTTAAGTCTTTGCCCATTCACAACTTGAGGTTTGGTGCCTTCAAAATTATTAATCTTAATTGCACCAGACCGATAAACTTCTTCAATATGAAATGGTCCTTCCCACCTGGAAAGTAGTTTACCTGGAGAAAACCTGAAACGGGATCTAAACAACAAAACTTTATCACCAACATTAAATTCACGTCTCAGAATCTTCCTATCATGCCACCTTTTTACCTTTTCTTTGAACATTTTAGCGCTCTCGTAAGCTTCACTTCTCCATTCATCTAGAGAAGTCAAGTTCATGAGGCGCTTCTCACCAGCTAGTTTTGGGTCAGCGTTAAGCTCTCTAACAGCCCAGAAAGCTTTGTGCTCTAGCTCTAATGGCAAATGGCAAGCCTTGCCATATACCATCTTATATGGGGACATACCCATAGGGTTTTTGTAAGCAGTTCTATATGCCCACAAAGCATCTCCCAATTTGTTTGACCAATCCTTCCTATTTCTGTTTACTGTTTTCTGCAAGATCAACTTAATCTCTCTATTGGTGAGCTCAACTTGCCCACTAGTTTGAGGATGATAAGGTGAAGCAATTCTATGATTAACATCGTATTTAGCCAAAGCTTTTCTAAAAGCTCCGTGCGTGAAGTGTGATCCTCCATCGATCATGAGGTACCTTGGTACACCAAACCTAGGAAAAATTACATCTTTAAGCATTTTCAAAGATGTTTTGTGATCAGCACTTTCAGTGGGGATTGCTTCAACCCACTTAGTCACATAATCAACAGCTACTAAAATGTGAGTATACTTGTGCGAAGAAGGAAAAGGACCCATAAAATCAAAACCCCAACAATCGAAAGGTTCAATCACTAGTGAGTAATTCATAGGCATCTCATTCCTTCTACTAATGTTACCAACTCTCTGACATTTATCACAGGCTAAAACATAATTTCTAGCATCTTTAAAGAGAGTGGGCCAATAAAAACCTGATTGAAGAACCTTATGTGCAGTCCTCTCACCGGCGTGATGTCCTCCATAGGGACTATCATGACACCGTCGGAGAATGTCCTTCTGCTCGTGTTCCGGAATGCATCTTCTCACGATCCCGTCGGGACCTTCTTTGAAAAGATGTGGGTCATCCCAAAAGTAGTGCCTCAAATCATGAAAGAACTTCTTCCTTTGCTGAAATGTTAGACCTGGAGGCAAATACTTTGCAACAATAAAATTAGCATAATCTGCATACCAAGGATCGGAGAGAGGTTGTACTTTTACAATGGCAAGTTGCTCGTCTGGAAAACTATCGTTAACTGGGATGGGGTCATGCGGTATATCTTCCATTCTTGAAAGATTGTCCGCTACCGGATTGTCTTCCCCTTTCCTATCAACAATCTGCAAATCAAATTCTTGAAGAAGGAGTACCCATCTGATAAGCCTTGGCTTAGCATCCTTTTTTGTCATAAGATATTTAATGGCAGCATGATCAGTATGAATAATAACTTTGGAATCAACAATATACTGCCTAAACTTATCACAAGAAAAAACTACAGCTAAGAATTCCTTCTCGGTAGTAGCATAATTTCTTTGAGCACTATCAAGGGTCTTACTAGCATAATGTATAACATTCAATTTCTTATCAACCCTTTGTCCTAAGACAGCTCCAACAGCAAAATCACTTGCATCACACATAATTTCAAAAGGTAAGTTCCAGTCAGGTGGTTGTACTATAGGAGCAGTTATTAAAGCTTTCTTAAGGATTTCAAAAGCTTCCTTACAATTTTCATCAAACGCAAAAGGAACATCCTTCTAGAGAAGATTAGTGAGGGGTCTCGAGGTTTTAGAAAAGTATTTAATAAATCTTCTATAAAAACCTGCATGACCGAGAAAACTGCGAATACCTTTGATGTCCTTTGGATAAGGCATCCTCTCAATAGCTTCGATCTTGGCTTTGTCCACTTCAATTCCCCATTCGGAAATCTTGTGACCAAGAACGATTCCTTCATTAACCATAAAGTGGCACTTCTCCCAATTGAGCACCAAATTTGTCTCCTCGCATCTCTGCAAACTTTATTAAGGTTGTGAAGACAATGGTCAAATGAAGTTCCATAGACGGAGAAATCGTCCATGAAGACTTCCATAATATCCCCGCAGAAACCATGAAAGATAGCAGACATACACCTTTGAAAAGTAGCAGGGGCATTACATAAACCAAAAGGCATATGTCTGTAAGCATAAGTACCAAAGGGACATGTAAAAATGGTCTTCTCTTGATCGACAATGTTAGCATGAATTTGAGAGAAGCCAGAATAACCATCGAGATAACAAAAGTGGGTGTTTTTGGATAACCTTTCAAGCATTTGGTCGATGAACGGCAACGGGTAGTGATCCTTCCTAGTTGCCTTGTTCAACTTCCTGTAATCAATACACATTCTATATCCAATAATAATTCTCTGAGGTATTAGTTCATTTTTATCATTAGGAACCACAGTTGTACCTCCCTTCTTAGGAACACAATGTACAGGACTTACCCACTTACTATCAGCTATAGGGTAGATAATACATGCGGCTAGGAGCTTGAGAATCTCGGTTCTCACGACATCCATCATCTTTGGGTTCAACCGTCGTTGATGATCAACAACTGGTTTAGCATCGGGCTCAAGGTTGATAGTATGTCGACAGATAGATGGACTAATCCCCTTAAGGTCATCAAGGGTATAGCCAATTGCGCCTCGGTGTTTACGAAGTACTTCCAATAATCGCTCTTCTTCATATCCTGAAAGGTTAGAATTGATAATAACAGGATATACTTTCTTTTCATCTAAATAAGCATACTTGAGCGTATCGGGAAGAGGTTTGAGATCGAACACCGGGTCTTCTTTTGGTTTTGATAAAATTCCCAAAGGTTCAACCGGAAGGTTGTGCTTCAGGATAGCAGGCTGCCTCAAGAATATTTCATCTAATTCATTTCTTTCCTGCATACGCAAATCATTCTCGTGGTCCTCCATGTATTGCTGCAAAGGATCATCAGGAGGAATAGCAATAGAGGCAATACTTTCAATAATTTTATCATCACTAGGTAAATTAGTACCTCGAGGCTGCTTAGAGAACTTAGAAAAATTAAATTCATATGGCTCACCATTGAATTCAACAGAAACTTTACCTTTCTTGCAATCTATTATAGCTCCACAAGTTCTAAGAAAAGGTCTACCAAAAATGATGGGACAAAAGTCGTCCCTGGCTGAACCAAGTACCAAAAAGTCGGTAGGGTATTTTACCTTTCCACATAGGACTTCAACGTCCCTCACAATTCCGATAGGAGAGATAGTTGATCTATTTGCAAGATGAATAGTAACATCAACTTCTTCAAGTTCACAAGGGGAAAACTCACCGATGATTTCTTTATAAAGTGAATAAGGAATAGCACTTGCACTTGATCCCAAATCGCATAGCCCATAATAATTGTGATCTCCTATTTTAACAGATACCACTGGAGTACCTGAAATTGGGCCTTTGTTCTTGGTTGTGACAAGATTAGTGGAAACAGCACAAAAAGTTATATTGGAATCCAAAACATCATCAGTAACAAGGTCTTTAATCAATGCAACTCGAGGATCGACCCTGATCTGGTCCTCAGGTTCATCAACTCTTCTCTCACTTTTATTTATTATGCCTGTCACAAGAGAGTGCTCCTTTATCCTCATGGGAAAAGGAGGCTGTTCATATATAACTGCAGGCAAAATAGGCTCAGCAACATAAATATCAATAGGTTTTTCTTTAAAAGGTGCATGGTGCTGGTCTCTACTCTTTTTAAAAGAATCAACATGAGAGGCAAAATTCTTACATAAATCAATCACTAGATGGGAATGAAGACCACTTAGAGCAAAAAGTATTGAAGTAATCAGTTTCTACATAGCTCTCAATATAATCATGTTCATAATTTATAGCGGGTTCAATACCTTTATCAATTTCCCAATCTTCAGTATTCCTCTGGATTCTTTCAAGGAGATCCCACCTTTGTTCAACACTCTTCTTCTGAAATACCCCACTAGAGGAGGCATCCAGCATCTCCTTATCCTGACGAGAAAGCCTGGCATAAAAATTTGTAAGTATAATTTCCTTGGGAAGCTTAGGAATAGGGCATTTGAGCATTAGAGACTTCAGTCTCCCCCAAGCTTGAGCAATGCTTTCTCCGTCATGAGACCTAAAGTTATAGATATAATTCCTGTCTCGATGAATTTCATGAAGAGGATAAAATTTAGTATAAAAGAGAGACATAAGCTCCTGCCAGTCCAGCAAGTGTGGATTACCGAGAAGCCCATACCAATCTGAAGCTTTATCTGTAAGGGATACGACAAACAATTTCCTCATGACAAACTCCCTCGATACACCTGCAAGCTTAAATAATGAACATAGTCGTGACAAATATAGCAAGTGTTCACCGAGATGTCTGTCTCCTGCATAACGATTAGTCAAAACATAATCGATAATGCCAGCTGGTATTTAATAAGGCACAATTTCAGTAGGGGGAGGATCAACCACCACAGGTGTGGGGTGTCTTCCCGCAAGCAACGCTCCAATAATAGGGTTATCCATAAGGACAAAGAGCAACAATAGTAAAAATAAAAAATAAAATTATAAAAAACTTTCTTACCAGTTTCACTTTACCAATAGCGCTACGCTCCCCGGCAACGGCGCCAGAAAACGGTACTTGATGACCCTCAACCGTAAGGGATCTGTTGCAGCGTTTTCGATAAGTAAGAGTGTCGAACCCAACGAGGAGCAGAAGGTATTGATAAGCGATTCTGAGCAAGAAATTACAGCAAGCACTGAAAGATAACTTTTTAGGGGTTTTCTCGATATAAGCAACAGAAATGTAATGGCAAGTAATGTAAAAGGTACTGAGAGTAAAAAGTGGCCCAATCCTTTCTTAGCAAAGGAGAGGCTTAGTAACTGAACTTATAAAGACTAAAGCGTTCTTGAGGACACACGGGAGAGGCAGTCATGTGCTTTCGTCATATTACGTATCCATACTATGTTATGCATTGTTAAGTGTTGGTGGGTGGATCTATGCTAGTGCACTCTCTAGACCAAGATGAATGCACTCTTATGATTAAACACCTTGCAAGCATCCGCAAATACAAGATAGAATTTAAGGCAAAAGCCTAACCATAGCAATACGATCAAGGATCCATTATTCCCTTATGCAAAAGCGTGCGAACTGGGGTTCAGGTTTCTGTCACTCCGGCAACCCACCATAAGCATTATTTATACACAATGCATTCCCCTCGGTCCTTAATAAGGCGAAGTGTTGGGTGTTCGACTCACACAACACCACTAGTAGAATAACAACACAACTTAAGTATCAAACAACACATATTACTTCAACAACATATGACTACTAACAACAAGACTTTCCCCATGTCCTCAAGAACTAAAGTAACTACTCACAAGACATAAAAGAGATCATGATCAGAGGGGATAAATATGTGATAAACAATCTGGACATAATTATATTTCTCCAACAAAACTCAATAGCATTCACCACAAAGCAGTAATCAACACCGATAGAGTAGAGAGGATAGGTAGTACAAGTTACAACACGAGTTGCGATGGAAAGATGAGATTTGGATGAAGATGGAGATGGTGCTGGTGTTGGGGATGATGTTGATGATGATCTCGATGATGCCCGTGATGATGGTGATGACGATGGCGACGATCTCCCCTTCCGGGAGGTGATCTCCCCGGCGGAATCTGCCCGCCGGAGATGCCCTTTTCTTCTCTGTAGGTTTCCGCCTCGAAGCGGCGGCGGAACTCCGAAAAAAGTCCCGTGCCTAGGGTTTTCGGGAGACGGAGAGCATATATGCAAAAGGGGGTGACTAGAAGTGGGCCAGGGGCCCCAGGCGCCCCCCCCCCCCCCCGGTGCGGCCAGGGGGGGGGCGCGCCCCCAGGGCGCCTGGGCACCCTGTGGCCCTTCTCTGACTCCCCTTTTGCGTGTCTTCGTTATTCTTCTGAAAAACACGTCCCGTCAATTTTCAGGTAATTTGGAGGTGTTCTTCTTCAGCAACTCAGCATCCGCTTTTTCCTGCTGAATCTTGCGTCTGCTGTTCTGGCATCGGAAAGTTGCAAACTGCGTAAAATAGACCAAAACAACATAAGAACATCATCATAACGTGAAATATATCAACGAATAAGGATGAATTATAATACAAAATAGTGATGCATTTTGGACGTATCAATCTCCAAGCCCTCTTTTATCAAAAAATTCATAAGATTGATCAATATCCAAAGTAGTGAGATCAAAAGTTGACATTCTTTCAGACCCACTTTCAATATCATGGAAAACATTATTATCAATCTCATATTCATCATGGGGCTTAAATAAATTTTCAAGATCGTAAGAAGCATCACCCCCATCATGATCATTGCAACAAGTAGTGGGCATAGCAAAATAAGCACCCCCAAGCTTAGGGTTTTGCATATCATTAGCACAATTGACATTAATAGAATTTATAATAACATCATTGTAATTATGCTTTTCATACAAGGAGCTATCGTGAATCACTTCATAAATTTCATCACAACTTTCAGATTCACAGATTTCAAGCAAAACTTCATAAAGATAATCTAGTGCACTCAACTCACTAGCAATTGGTTCATCATAATTGGATCTCTTAAAAAGATTAGCAAGTGGATGAGGATCCATAAACTTTGTTTCTGATTTTCAATAAATGCACAATTATACCAAGCAAACAGGCAAACAAACCAAGTAAGACATAAGGGCAAACGAAAAGACAAAAGGAAGAAGGGCAGAGAAAAGGCAAAACTTTTTGAAAATCGTTTTACAAGTGGGGGAGAGGAAAATGAGAGGCGAATGGCAAATAATGTAAATGCGACAGATGAGAGTTTAATGAAGGGTACTTGGTAGGGCTTGACTTGGTGTAGATCTCCTCGGCGACAGCGCCAGAAATTGGCAAGTTGATAGGAGACGAATCTTGACTCTTGACTTGGCATAAATCTCGTCGGCAACGGCGCCAGAAATTCTTCCTGCTACCTCTTGAACTTGCGTTGGTTTTTCCCTTAAAGAGGAAAGGGTGATGCAGCAAAGTAGAGTAAGTATTTCACTCATTTTGAGAACCAAGGTACCAATCCAGTAGGAGATTACGCACAAATCGCCAAATACCTGCACAAACAATCAAACAACTTACACCCAATGCAATAAAGGGGTTGTCAATCCCTTCACGGTTATTTGCAAAAGTGAGATCTGATAGAGATAGATAAACTATAAAGTAATTTTTGGGGTTTTTTGGTTTATAAATTAAAAAGTAAAAGATTGCAAAATAGTAGATCGGAAACTTATAAGATGTAAAATACACCCGAGGGCCATAGGTTTCACTAGAGGCTTCTCTCATGATAGCAAATATTACGGTGGGTGAACAAATTGCTGCCAAGCAATTCATAGAAAAGTGCAAAGTTATGACAATATGTAAAGCAAAGATCATGAATATAGGCATCACGTCCGTGTCAACTAGACCAATTCCTGCCTGCATCTACTACTATTACTCCACACATCGACCGACTCATGCCTGCATCTAGAGTATTAAGTTCATAAGAATAGAGTAACACATTAAGTAAGATGACATGATGTAGCGGAATTAACTCAAGCAATATGATGAAAACCCCATCTTGTTATCCTCGATGGCAACAATACAATACGTGTCATATCCCCTACTGTCACTGGGATTGAGCACCGCAAGATTGAACCCAAAGCAAAGCACTTCTCCCATTGCAAGAAAACCAATCTAGTTGGCCAAACCAAACCGATAGTTTGAAGAGAATTACTAAGATATCAAATCATGCATATAAGAATTCAGAATAAACTCAAATAATATTCGTAGATAATCTGATAATAAATTCACAAATCATCGGATCTTGGCAAACACACCGCAAAAAAAGATTACATCGGATATATCTCCAAGAACATCGAGGAGAACATGGTATTGAGGATCAAAGAGAGAGAAGAAGCCATCTAGCTACTCCCTCCGTCCAGAAATACTTGCCATCAAAATGGATAAAAGGGGATGTATCTAGATGTATTTCAGTTGTAGATACATCTCTTTTTGTCCAATTTGATGACAGGTATTTTCGGACAGAGGGAGTACTAGCTATGGACCCGTAGGTCTGTGATGAACTACTCATACTTCATCGGAAGGGCAATGGTGTTGGTGTAGATGCCCTCCATGGTCGAATCCCCCTCCGACAGAGTATCGGAAAAGGCCTCTAGATGGGATCTCGCGACAAGAGAAGGTTATGGCGGCGGAAAACTGGCTTTGATGGATGTTCTAATGTTTCTGGAATATTTGGGAATTTATAGGCGGAAGAAGTAGGTCAGGGGGGTCTCGGGGGCCCACAAGGTAGGAGCGCGCCCTAACCCCCAAGGCACGCCCTCCACCCTTCTGGCCGCCTCGAGGCTCCCCTGGCGTGTACTCCAAGTCCTCTGGATGTCTTCTGGTCCAAGAAAAATCCTCGTAAAGTTTCATTCCGTTTGGACTCCGTTTGATATTCTTTTTCCGCGAAACTCAAAAACAAGAAAAAACAGAAACTCGCACTGGGCTCTATGTTAATAGGTAAGTCCCAAAAATTATATAAAATAGCACATTAATGCATATAAAACATGCAAAACAGATAATATAATAGCATGGAACAATCAAAAATTATAGATACGTTGGAGACGTATATATCAAATCTCGCTTGAGGCCCCGATTGGTTATCTATTTGAATGTTTTATATGCATTATTATGCTATTTTATATCATTTTTTGCCACTAACCTAGTGCCAAGTGCCAGTTGCTATTTTTTCCTTGTTTTTTGTAATTCAGAAAATCAATACTAAACGGAGTCCAAATGGAACAAAACTTTTTGACGAGTTTTCTTCGACCACAAGATACCCTAGATGCTTCGGGGGGAGGCTAGATGGGCCACAAGGTGATGACAAGCTCAGGGGGGCGTTTCCTAAGGGGGCGCCCCCAAGCTTGTGGGTCCCTCGTGGCTCCTCTAACCCCAATTCTTCTTCTATAAATACCCAAATATTCCCCGTAGACCAGGGGCACACCAAAAATACTTTTCCGCCGCCGCAAGTTTCTGTCCTCGTGAGATCCCATCCGGAGGCCTTTTCCGGTACTCTGCTGGAGGGGGATTCGACCACGAAGAGCTTCTACATCAACCTTGCTGCCCTTCCGATGATGTGTGAGTAGTTTACCACAAACCTATGGGTCCATAGCTATACATGGCTTCTTATCTCTCTTTGATCTTCAGTACAATGTTTCCTCGATGTTCCTGGAGATCTATTCGATGTAATCTTATTTTGCAGTGCGTTTGTTGAGATCCGATGAATTGTGGGTTTATGATCAGATTATCTATGAATATTATTTGATTCTTCTCTGAACTCTTTAATGCATGATTAAGATAACTTTGTATTGCTCTCCGATCTATTGATTTGGTTTGACCAACTAGATTTATTTTTCTTGCCTTGGGAGGTGCTTTGTAATGGGTTCAAACATGCGGTGCTTATTCCTAGTGACATAAAAGGACATGACGCTTATTTGTATTGTTGCCATTAAGGATAAAAAGATGGATTTTGTTCATATTGATTGGATATATCCCTCTATATCATGTCTTGCTTAAGGTGTTACTCCGTTTTGTTAACTTAATACACTAGATGCATTCTGGATAGCGGTCGATGTGTGGAGTAATAGGTAGATGCAGCCATGAGTCGGTCTACTTTTCACATACGTGATGCCTATATTCATGATCATTGCCTTGGATATCGTCATAACTATGCGCTTTTCTATCAATTACTCAACAGTAATTTGTTTACTTATCGTATGCGTTCTTTCAAGAGAGAAGCTTCTAGTAAAAAACTATGGCCCCCAGATCTATCTTTTATCATATTATTTTCAGATCTACAAAATAAAAAACCGAAAAATACCTTGCTGCAATTTATTTACCTTTATCTTCTTTTGCACTTTTACTTATCTTTTAGATCTATCACTATCAGATCTCATCCTTGCAAGTAACCATGAAGGGATTGACAACCCCTTTATCGCATTGGGTGCAAATATGTATTTATTTGTGTAGGTGCAACCATAGGTGACTTGTGTGTTCCTCCTACTGGATTTGTACCTTGGTTCTCAACTGAGGGAATGCTTATCTATACTTTGATGCATCATCTTCCTCTTCAAGGGAAAAAACCAACGCAAGCTCAAGACGTAGCAATGGCTCACAAGTCGTTGTTCGCAGCCACAACATCATGTCGCACCCCGGCACTTTGTTGCAACACGATGTCACTGTGGGGGTTGTAGCAAGGCGTCGTCGCTCACTACAAGAAATATGTCAACTTATGACCTTTTGTTAGTGACCCTGGAAGAATTGGTCATAAATTTATGACCATTTTAGACCAATTGGTCAAAAGCTGCCTAGGGGGCTCTAAACCCTAAACCATAACGACCATTTTGGTCAGAAAGGTCATAATTTCATTAGAGGAAATGGTCGTAAAGCTAGTAGCATTGTCCACTGCCTCATGCCTACCTGATAACGACCAATATAAAATGGTCACTACACTTGAGTTTGAATGAATTAGGATGATTAGGCAGCTACCTCAGCAACCTCGCTTATGTGTCACTGTCTAGGTGTCATTTTTGCTTGAGTTTTATTATTCAACAGACAGACGGGGCACACACTGACAGGCGGGACCCATTTGACAGGTGGGGCCGAGCGCTTAATTCGCCCAAAAAAGATGCACGAGGCGGGACTCGAACCCACGACCTCGTGCTTGGTTTGCTCGCATGCTACCGCTGGGCTAGAGAGGGACAGTTGCTCACATCTGGGAGTTTATCTATACATTATATAGAACTACGACTCTCTCGTATCATTGACAAGTGGGACCTTCCGACCAGGTGGCATCGAACAGAGCAACGATTTGCAACACTGACAGGCGGGACCCATTTGACAGATGGGTGAGTGAGCGTTTAATTCCCTAAAAAATATGCGCTAGCGGGTACTCGAACCCACGACCTCGCGCTGGGTTCACTCGTTCGTTACCGCTGGGCTAGAGAGAGATTGTTGCTAATGTGTGGGTAGTTTTCCATATAGTATATAAAACCACGGCTCTCACGTATCAGTGACAAGTGGGACCTTCCGACCAGGTGGCGGCGGGTGGCATCGAACAGAGCAACACTTAGCATTTTTCTAGGTCTTCCGACCAGGTGGCGGCGGGCGGCGGCGGAAGCAACCAGGTGACCTCGCCCACGGCCTCGCCGCATGTGACCTCGCCCACGGCCTCACCGTAGAAGCAACCAGCAGGGAGCGGAGGAGGGGGCGGGGCTGGCAGCGGAGGCGGGGGCGGGACAGGCAGGGGGCGGAGGCGAGGCAGGGCGTGGAGGCGGGGAACAGCGGGGGCGTAGGCGACCGACGCTGGTGGGGGCTCGCCGAGCATGGGGGACTCGCCGCCGCCGCAAGCACACCTCCCGGTATGCACCCCTCACCTCTTCCCCCCTCTCCTCTCTCGTCACCCGAGCAGTGGGAGATGGATTTCAGTCAGATGTTCTTCAGTATAGATGAATTTTGTTGATGCACTGTTAGTAGTTAGGAGATGGCTTGCTTGTTTGGTAGATATTGCATAGATGAATTTTCTTGATGTACTGTTAGGAATTGTTCGGCTTGTTTGTTAAGAATTCTTTAGGCCTTGTGGTTAGGCAATTAGCATATAAAATTTTCTGGAATTTTAGCTTCCATTACTTCCATCCATTTTCATTAATTAATGTTGATGCACTTAGATTGATTTGCTAAGTTGCAACAATTTGTTGTCGTTGGCAGATGGATAGAAGCTGGATTAGACAAGGAGTTAGAAAGTTTTCGAAAGAACATGTGAAAGGAGTTGATGATTTCATGGCATTTGTCCGGGAAAATTTTGCCAACGATGCTCACATTCTTTGCCCATGTTGTGAATGCCTCAACCGTCCAAGAATGGCTCAAGGAAGAGTGGAAGATCATCTGCTTCTTAATGGGATGTCCAGCACATATGATAGATGGATATATCATGGAGAACCTTTAGACAGACAACCTCAACATTTTGAAGCTGATACAGAGGCCCCTCATATGATGGGTGGTGGTGATGCTGGCATTGATTTCATGGAAAAGGTTTTGCGAGATAATGTTGTTTTGGAGGAAGAGGATGGGCATGAAGATGATAGGATTCCTGACCTATTGAAGGACTTGTACGATGCTGAAGATCGTGCTGATGGACAGAAATCGTTGTTTGCCGAGGTGTTAGAGGAGGCGAAGCGCGCAGCTCATGAAGGGGGTAAATTTTCAAGATTTACCTTCACCGTGAAGTTACTCCACATCAAGTCTTTCTATCGGATTAGCAATGCCGCATTCAACGCAATACTCCGTCTTTTGAGCTTGCAATTCCCTAATAGTTGTGTTCCCAGATCTTATGATGAAGCATTGAGCATAATCCGCAGGCTGGGGTTAGGTTATGTGTCAATACATGTGTGCCCAAATAACTGTGTCTTGTTTCGGAAGGATTTAGCAAAGCATGACAACTGTCCAAAATGCAATGCATCTAGGTGGAAAGATGCTGATGGGAAGAAGTCAATACCGGAGAAGGTACTGAGGCACTTTCCCTTGATACCAAGGCTGCAGCGGATGTTCATCTCGAAGAAATCATCGCGTGAAGTACAGTGGCACAAGCTGAAGCGGCAACCTATGGACAATGAGCTGAGCCATCCAGCGGATGGAGAGGCATGGAAAGAGTTTGACAGTATACATTTAGATTTTGCTACAGATCCAAGGAACATAAAACTTGGCATTGCCACAGATGGGTTTAATCCGTTTGGGAACATGAGCACGTCTTATAGCATGTGGCCAGTTTTTGTGGTGCCGTACAACCTGCTACCATGGGCATGCATGGATCAGTCCAACTTCATGTTGTCATTGCTTATCCCGGGTCCAGATTCTCCAGGAAAGGATTTTGATGTCTTTATGGAGCCCCTCGTAGAAGAACTGCTCCAGCTCTGGACTGGTGTACCTACATACGATGCCTTGAGTCCGGAAGAAAAGTTCAATCTACGTGCTGCGATCATATGGTCCATCCATGATTTCTCGGCTCTGCACACTCTGTCTGGGAGGATCACAACGGGTTATCAGGCTTGTGTCCATTGTGACAAAGACCCTTGCTCAAAGAGAATAAGGAACAAGATCTGCTATATTGGGCACCGCCGCTTTCTTCCCCGAAACCATCGCTGGCGAAGAAGCAAAGATTTTAATGGTGAGAATGAAACCCGTGACAAGCCAGCTGAATTCACTAAAGAAGAGCTGGAGCAGCAACTTCAAAAGGTGAAAGATGTGAGACCAGGAAAGCTGGCGAAGAAAAGAAAGCGTGAGGAAGGTCAATGTTGGGACCGGAGGTCTTGTTTGTGGGACCTGCCATACTGGGCTGATTTGAAATTAAGGCATAATCTCGATGTAATGCACATTGAGAAAAACATATGCGAGAATCTGCTAGGGACGTTTCTGAACATTGAAGGGAAGACAAAGGACACGGTTAGTTATAGGCTTGATTTGGAGGACATGGGCATAAGAGAAGATTTGCATCTACAGCACAATGAAGATGAAGATTCATTTGAAATTCCACGAGCATGGTATACAATGAATAAAGAACAAAAGCTTGCATTCTGTGAATTCCTAAGAGCGGTGAAATTTCCAGATGGTTATGCTGCTAACCTAGTAAAGTGTGTTACTTCTGATGGATTCAAGCTTTCAGTACTGAAAACCCATGATTGTCACATCCTCCTCCAAAGGATTTTACCGACGGGCCTCCGAGGAATCATGGACAAGGATATATATGAAGCGGTTGTTGAGCTAGGAAATTTCTTTAGAGAACTGTGCTGCAAAACCCTGAAGTTAACTGTCCCGGAAAGACATGAAAAAGAAATCCCAATTATTCTTTGCAAGCTCGAGAAGATTTTCCCTCCAGCTTTCTTCACCGTGATGGTCCATTTGGCGGTGCACTTACCCAAAGAGGCAATGCTTAGAGGCCCTGTGCAATACGGTTGGATGTACCCAATCGAACGAAGGCTGCTTACTTGTAAGCGTTATGTGCGAAACACGGCAAGACCTGAAGGTTCTATTGCTGAAGCATATGTCGTTGATGAGTGCTTGACTTTTTTCTCTAGATACTTTGGTGATGTGGAAACAAGATGGAACCGGCCGGGCAGAAATAGAGAGCGGTCTGATTCGCAAAGTGGTGATGTCTCTGTTTTCAACCATGGTGTGAACTTTCTTGGAGCCTCACAATACTTGGAGGCTGGTGATGAGTATGACAAGATGGTTTTGTTTGTGCTCAGCAATTGCGCCGAGGTTCTACCATATATCGAGTACGTTATATCTTGTGCACTCATTAAATATATTTTTTTTGCTTGGGTTGGCACCAGCCTAATGTTTTAATTCACATGTTTTGTTGGAATTGCAGGAAATGCAAGGAAGAGTTAAACCAGGAAGAAAGCAATATCAATGTTGATAAAAGGGTTGCCAAGGTGTTTGCTAAGTGGTTTAAGAATCATGTGAGATCTTTAGCCACATGTTTTATGTTTTCTGTGTTATTTACCCATTGTTCAATACCATTGTTTGCTAAACGGTTTATTTGTGCAGATTGGAAAGTTGCATGAGGAGAAGAAGGTCAGTGATGATCTATTTGCTTTGGCATGCTTACCGGATAAGCGAGTGAGAGTGTATTCAGCATGCATTGCTGACGGTGTCCGGTACCACACCGTTGACCGCGAGGAAAAAAGGAAGACACAGAATAGTGGAATCGTCGCTGAGGGGTCACATGATGGTGAGATCATTGACTTCTATGGTCAGTTGAGAAGCATCGTAGAGTTGAAGTACAACTCTAGTGGAGGCATCCATCGCTCGGTTGTCTTATTTCGCTGTAACTGGTTTGAGCTTGGTAGCAAGAAGAGGAGAGACTCTTTTGTCAAATATGATGGCCACTTCAAAAGCATCAACACTGCAAGGTGCTGGTATAAGAGTGATCCCTTTATTCTAAGAACACAAGCAACAATGGTGTTTTATCTGGCAGACACTCTTTTGCATGGAAAATGGCGAGTTGTGCAAAACTTTCAGCACAGACACTTGTGGAGTGTGACTGAAACTGAAGTGGAAAAGGGCCCCGGTGATGGTGGACTAACATACCAAGATGATGACTCTACGGAAGTTCCGTTGCAAGATGATGATGACTCTATGGAAGTTCCGGTGCAAAGCAGAGTGCGAAGGGACCGGGAACGTGTGATCGTTGGTGCTGCAAAAGTTGAAGGCATCAAGAAAAAAGAAAGGTGGTAGAGGATGGACATGAAAGCGAGGATGAGGAAAACCGGACTGATCATACTATGCTGCAATATTGTAGTGATAATGAGGAAAACAGGAGTGGGCACAGAGTTCCTTGTTTTCGTATCGACGACGATGAGTAGCGAATGGACTGGCAAAGGTAAATACTATTACTTAATGTTCTTTGTTTTGGTATCTATGGGACTGGTGACCTGATGTGATCAATCTTCTCTCCAGGTAGATAAATCCTTGAAGATTCTAGGAGAAAAATCATGATCCTGATGGTTGTAGCAAGATGATGATCCTGATGGTTGTAGCAAAATGATGATCCTGATGGTTGTAGCAATAGTGATGTAGTTATCCTGATTCACAATGCTTTAAGAATCCAGCAGCAAAATTGAGATGTTATGCTTGCTGTTTTGACCTGAATTGAGATGTTATTGTAGCTGTTATGCTTGCTGTCAAAATGTTGTCTTGTAATGCAAAAGATTGCAAAATGATGATACAGAAGATTTTTTGAACATCTTTAGTTCAAGTTTTGGTCAGAATGTTGTCTTGTAGTTGTTGTGATCATCTTGTAGTTGTTTTGGTCAGAATGTTGTCTTGTAGATGCTATTTTAACTGAATTTTGGTCAGAACTGAAGATGCTATTTTAACTGAATTTTGGTCAGAACTGAAGATGCTATTTTAACTGAATTTTGGTCAGAACTGAAGGTGAGCAAAAAAATATGCGCCAGCGGGGACTCGAACCCACGACCGTGCGCTTGTTTCACTCTGTTTCTACCACTGGGCTAGGACGAGGCTATTAGTCTTACACTCTATGCCAACCTTTTTGAATATATCAAACTAGTCAAGTATGAAGCACACACCTCACTGACAAGTGGGCCACTCGACCCACTCGCTGACAAGTGGGCCATTTTGCTATTGTACCCAAGCTACCAAAAATATGCGCGTGGCCAAAAAATATGCGCGTGCGGGGGCTCGAACCCACGACCGTGCGTTTATTTCAATGTGTTTCGACCACTGGGCTAGGAAGAGGTTGTTGGTTTTGTACTCGATGCCCACCCTTTTCAATATATCAAACAACTCGCTGACAATTGGGGCCGCTCCTCCTCCTATCCACTCATCCTCTCCACTCGACCCTCTCCCCCTCTCCACTCGACCACCGCCGGCTCCTTCCTCTCCCACCACCGCCGGCTCCTTCCTCTCCCACCACCGCCGGCTCCTTCCCCTTCCTCTCTCTCCGTCGCCGACTCTCCGTCGCCGTGGGTATGAATTCGCTTCCCCTTCCTCTACCTATCTACTGTTATCTAATGTGGTGATTTTATTAGGGTTCTTGCCGCCGGATTAGGGTTTGATTAGGATGTTTTTAGTACATTTTTTGTTTAGGGTGACGGCGACGCCTCCCCTTCTCCTCCCCGGCGCCTCTGCTGGTCCGACGCCTCCCGCGCGGCTTGCCCTATGCCACCGGCGACCACTTCTTCTCGGACTCCGGCGTAGGTAAGCCATCCGCTTCATATCCTCTCTCCTTTCTCTTCTGCTCTAGGGTTTGAGAATCTAGGATTTGTTATGCATACTAGGCATGTATTGGTGGATTTAGGCATATTGTTCTTGGTGGATTTAGTATGCTCTGTTGGTGGATCTAGTGTGGTTGAATTGCTGTTTGACCACTATGATGTTGCTGTTGGTACTCACCTGGCATGTTGGGTACTCACCTGGCATGTTGTGGATCACTACTAGAAACTACCATTTTACCTAGGGTGAGGTTCTTCCCCTAGAGCTCATCGGATAACCCAAGGGAGAGAAAAGCAATGAACAGTACACCCTAGGGGAAGGTCAGTTACCACGAGTAAAAAAATGAAAATAAAGTTTCCGCTCCTGGCGCGCCATTTTGTTCGGCAGCTCGCCTTTCATTTTGATGGGGCCCATTACGTAGTGGAAAGGGGCAGGGAGAAAGGGCACCTCCAGATATTTTGGGCTACGCTTCCCCCACCCCCTGTTCCGCCGCCAAGGTTTCCCACGGAGCTCCCCTCTCCCCTCCCAGATCTGTGCGTAAAGCCCCTTCGTGCCGCACCGCGCCGCCCCATGCCCCGTCGGCCGTCGGCCTGCTCTGCATCGTCGCTCCTGGCCAGCTCCGCCCCATCGTTCCCTTTTCGTCCTCAGCCACACCGTCCCAGTCGATCCATGCCCGCGCCGTCCAGGGTGATGCGTCGAGCGACCAATGGTGACCGGGAAGCGACACCCTGGGTGACCTTGACTCGTGGTGGCCGCCCCGCTAGTGGACCTTGGTCGTCCCCCATCTTCTGTCAAACAGGTCCTCTCTCTCTCTGGTTTAGGTAGTTGTAGTTCAGCAAAATTTGGTACGAAGTACGTAGCTATTTTGGATTTCTTCACACTTGTTTACAATCCAGGAGTTGGAAGTAGCTGAGCATTAATAAAATTTATAGATATCTTATAAAGTAAATCTGTACACTTCTGGAACTAGAACTATAAGTTCAGGGCTTCTTTTTTCAACAGTGAAAAGCCTGGCAATTAGCCGTCCTACTGTGTTAGATATGAGCCACATTTTTTGTCTGATAAAGCCTGATTCTGTAATGTTTCTAACTATGCAGTAATTATCGCTTCTGGCATCGTGATTGTTAGCCTTTACATATAGTAATGCACTCAGTCATTAGCCTTTTTATACTAATATTGACCTACGCAGTGGCGGAGCGTGGTGAGCAATCAAGTGGGGGTCAAATTTTTTTGGAAAATAAAGCAAATTATGCATGACTAGGAGCAGTTTGAGTTGATGGCTCATTCTCGTTCTACACATTCTATTATGTATACCTGCTCACAAATACAAGTAGAGGAGTATAAACATGGTTTTTTTCAATCGGGACACTGCTAGCTCACGCATGCAACATGGGTGACCAAATTATCTTCAGCCATAATTCAACAAACCCAAGACTGCAAAGGATGAATACTTCCGAGTCATGCGTTGTGGATCAAGGCATTGAGGCAGCCAATCCGCCGGCAGCGACGTGCGTGGTAGATCAAGGAATCGACACGGCCAACCGGACGGCAGGAATGTCAAGCTCTTGTCGCAGAAGGAGCTGAGACGACTGGTGCGGCGCGTGGCCACGATGACCCGGTAGCCCACACACCGATTCTGGAGCAGGCGCTCGTCACAGGAGCACCTGACCCTGCAGCTTGCTCCATGACGCTGTTCTGGCCATGGCTATGTCATCGATCGACCGTTTGCTACTTGCTACGGCGCCCTGCAGGTGATCTTTGTTTCGTGAGGTCAACGGTCACACTTACAGCCACGTCCAAAACAACTCTCACTGCAAAACCAATCATTTTATCTTTGCTACCATAATGGTTAGTACTAAAAAACTCTCACTCCAAAACCAATCATTTTCTCTTTACTACCAGAATGGTTAGTACTAAAAAACATTTTAAACATTTGTAAGGGGGGATCGCCGCCCCGTTTGGCCTCCAAGAGGCTCCGCCTGTGGACCTATGCCTTATCTATGCTAAACCGTGTGTCTTCCTTATATATGATTTTGATAGCGGAGAGAGATTAATCTATCTTTTTTGTGCTAATAAACACTCCAGATTTTGGCTGTACTTCTGTAAGCAAATTATTGCTGGACTTGGACAGGACGATGAGCCCTTCTGCACATTTTTTTCATGTACTTCATGCACATGGTATTCTGGGTGGTTATCTGCTTCTCAATGCTACCGTTTACTCTGTTGAGAACTATGCATGGTTTGGTTCATTGGGTCAGGGAAAGTTCTCTTTATAAATTTTAAAGTGATTGTGGTGATTTTATTTGAGGAATCAACGGGGGACAAGCCGCCCACCTGAATTTATATTACTCAATGGTCTGCAAGCAGTCAAGTTCAAGCCGAACTATATTCGGGTACGAGTTGTAGAGTTGGAAACGATCATAGGCAGTGACATCGAGCGCACAGAGGAACGACGCCCAGGTAAGGAGCTTTTGAATATCATGGCATGACCGGCAATCACATGTGCTTCCAAAAGTTGTGTTTGTGCAACCTATAACTTTTGAAAGTTTTCCTTGCAACTTAATTCACACAAGTGTTCATTTTGAACTATTTGTTGGGCAGGCAAAAGATTGTTCGACGTGAAAGTTTTTCAGAAGAGAAGTGTAAAAAGATATACGTCAAATGGAAACAGCTCAGAGATGAGGTGCCTTTCTGTGTTCATATATTTTTCCCTGTTGCTATTTCTTGGACACCATAGTGATCAAAGAATTTGAGTTGCAGCAAAGTCTATCAATGAAAGTACTTGTTGCCAACCAATAGCTTATTATTCTGATAAAAACTGATTTGGGGTTTGATTAGTTTAGATTTTTGTAAATGCAGTGTGCTTCCTTTTCAATCGTCAATCCTATTTGTGTGAGGCGTGTTAGACTTTAATTCTTTAGCATTAACATTACATGATATTAAGCATAAATGTATAGAGCATCTAATATCATATGACAGCAGTTTGAAGATTTTACTGTCAATGGAGTAGCTTTTGCTTAAGTGAAGCGAGGTTGCGCGCCTGTTTCATGTAGGCTTGATGAGGAGTGGAGGTACGGGCTTGCTGCTGGTACTAGCCGTGAAAACCATGTGTGACATTACTGCTTTATCTATCTGCATCCTTTTTCGGTTTTAATAATGAGACAACTTTTATTTTTTTCAGTCCCATGTTTATTATTCTTGAGTAATGAGGATTGCTGATATGTTGTACATCATGTTGTATAGGTAAGAAAAGAAGACGATGCAACGACGATAAAATGTTTTTGGTGTTATATGGAACAAAGGACAGGAGGCTGGTTTAAGGTAAGTGCTCATGTTAGTATTCGGTGTGAGATCAGTCTTTCTTACCCAGCTTGATTGGTTTTGTTTCTTTTAGAGCTCTAATTTACATCCAACGCAGGGCTGAAGCACACACGTGAAGATGATGTTGAGCTTGACAGCAAGAGATCGATAACTATAGTGATAAGAGAGTGATGATGGCAGGCAGATGGACAGCAGGCTACCTCTGTATCTCAAGCATAGTGAGCGTAGTTTATCAGAATATAAACAACTTCTAAGTTGCAGTTCTTGTAGGATGTTTTTTGTACATAATACTTGTGAAAGTATCTTGGTGAGGAATTCTGGCTCAAAATTGACCATAAGTGTGATTGTATGTGTTCATCCATATTCTGGTTTGTATGATGAATTTTGAATTAAATTTATAAATTTGAATAATGGCTCTGAATTTGATTATTTGAAAAGTATGTTGGATATGAATTTAAATTCGAATTTCATATTGTATATTGAGAGATGAATATGATGTATCCCTAGGGTATTATTCAAACATATGGTAGGGAAAGAATTGTAGGGGGAGTTGTGGGGTTTCATAATTCATTTGGGACCCCACAATCTTTCCCTAGGGCATGTTCCCCTAGGTAAAGAAAGTTTCCCTAGAGCCTGCCATATGCACCCTAGGGAAATAGCTCTTTCCCGACTATACTATACCTAGGGTTCTTTACCTAGGGCAAGCTCTAGGTAAAGGCTTTCCCTATGGTTTTTTGCATTTCACCTAGGGTATACGGCTCTAGGTAAAATGTGGATTTCTAGTAGTGGATCTAGTGTGGATTTAGTATGCTCTGTTGGTGGATTTAGGAATTCTGTGGTTAATTAACTGAATTAACTGAATTCTGTTGCTGTTGAATTCTATGGTGAACATGTTGTTACTGTTGCCAGACTGCTGACAACAATTAACATGGCATGCATACAGCAATCCTGTTGTTGTTGCTGTGTAATTAACTGAATGTAACTGATGAGGAGTGTTTCTTTTGTTACTAGTTGTGGTTATTCTTGTTGACAAGTCTTGTGCTGCAGTGGGATTCATGCATATGCAAGTGTAGTGACCTGCATGAATATGGGCAGAGTAGTAGCACCAGTAGATGCCAACTTTTGATATGCATGCATGCATTCTTGCTAGTTTATATTCTTTTAAACTGAACATGCTCAAGTATGGAAACATTACATTCTTCTCCAGCTTAGTGGCCAAGAAACATTACATTTATGAGTGCACATGCTCAAGTCTGTGTGTCTGTTGAGGCCATTGCCATTTATAGTAGTATTCCAAATTGAGGCCCTGGCAAACACATGTAGGAATTATTCTACTGTTTTGAAGTGCTTGTTTCCTATTTCTGTTCAGTCCTATTGTTTAATTTACAATGCTGCTTTTCAGATAAGTGAGATGGCTGGCTTGGAAGGTTTCGAGTTCTTCGAGATCATAATTGAGAAATCTTGCAGTAGGCAGGTATATTTATCATCACTCATTTATTTATCATCACTCTGTTGTCTAGTGCTTCATTGCCATAATTAACCACTGCTTGACCCTCGCTGCAGAGGCTGCCTGACAAGTTTGCGAAGATGCTCGCCGGCCGTGAGCCCCACAAAGTGAAGCTGCGGGAGGCCGGCAGCGGGCTTCACGGGTTGTGGGAAGTGTTGGTGGTGTTCGATGGTGAAGGCCACATGTACCTAGGGCCCGGCTGGGAGCATTTCGCCCGCGCCCATGAGCTACAGCTCGGGTACTTCCTTGTCTTCCGCTACGACGGCGACGCCATGTTCACCGTGAAGATGTTCGACAACACCATGTGCCGCATGTACTACCAGCACGACGACGATGCCAGTAAGCTCTCTGCCTCTCTTCTTCCTGTCCTTTTGGCTTCCTCTACCTGCACGACGACAACACCATGTTCACACTTTGTTGCATTTGGCCAGGCAATGGGAGCAGCAGCGGGGATGACGAGGAGCAGAGCGGGGATGACGATGAGGAGCAGAGCGGGGATGACGAGGAGCAGAGCGGGGATGACGATGAGGAGCAGAGCGGGGATGAGGAGC
>LR738714.1:615477138-615558542 GCA_902687465.1 Secale cereale | reverse complement strand
CCCCTGCTCCGCCACGCCACGCCGCACCGCCACGCCGCACCGCACCGCCACGAGCCGCCCCGCCACGCCGCACCGCGGTGCGCCGCCGACGACGAATCCACTCCCTTCTCCTCTCCCTTCGATGACGAATCCACTCTTTGACGACGAATCCACTCCCTCCACTCGACGACGGTTCTACATCAACGACGAATCCACCCATCGGCGACGGTGGCTACATCATCAACGATCGACGACGGCGACAGGTACCCCTCTCCTCTCCCCTCTCCCCCTAGGGTTCGATAGATCCCCCTCCTGGTCGACCTAGGGTTAGGATTCGGTCGATCTAGGGTTAGGATTCGGTCAATCTAGGGTTATGATTCGGTTGATCTACGAGCTCCTGGTGGTTCTTGTTCTTGTTCATGTCGATCTAGGGCTAGGATTGGGTTAGGATTCGCGCGTCGGCTCCTCCCTCCCTGCTCGAACCCTACTGATTATGTTGTATTGGGTCATAGTTGGTTATGTTGGGTCACAGTTGGTTATGTTGCATGCGTGTCCTTGTGCACTTGTAGTGTTTGATCCCCCTCATGGTTTAGGGTTCATGTTGATGGAGAGGAAGTGTATGATTTTAGGGGATGGGGATGGATGAGGAGGTGGATGAGGTTTGAGGAAGACCTCCCTCTGGTTCATGGTTCATGTTGCTTGTGTATGATTTAATTACTTGACCCCTATGAAACCAGTAGTTTATTTCCCTTTGATTTCATTAGCAGTACTTGCTTGTATCAGTAGCACATGGAGAAGAAGCTACTTGCTTTCTTATTAATTAGGGTTTGTATCAATAGTATTTGTTTGCTTCTTTTCAATTTCCTTCAATGCTTGCTTGTTTCCATTAGTAGCACTTTGCTTGCTTGCTTGTTTAGTGTACATATATTTCCACTGTACATGCATGCTTGTTTAGTGCACTTACATGTTTGCTTAATTAATAACAGTACATCACTGTATGTGCATGATGGTCCAAATGCTTTCCTTTATTGATAAAAGTGTATCATTTTACTTTATCCCTGTTGTATATGATTGTTGTTTATTCTATTTTGCAAGCACCACCTCAAGATCATCCATGGCAAGGATGACAAGGTCAAGCATGAGGCCAACCGTTGGTATGCAACTTGCTCCTTGTGGTTATACTGTCAGTTTCATCAAATCTGTGTCTTAATATGCTAAGTGAAATGTATTGCTGCAATCTGAATAAGCTGGCTTAATTGTGCATGTGTGTTGTTAGTCTTCCTTACCTGAATAACTAGGATTAAATGATAATAAAATTTCATAAGATATGTTTGGCTGCCTGTCCATGCATTCCAAACATTCACCTAATAGTTACGTTTCCTTTATCATGCAAAGAAGAGCCTCTCACCGAGTACGAGAAGGTTAGGGCTAGAAATATCATGAGGAACAATCGGATGTTCCAGTCCCTTGGCATCGGTGCAATAGCGTCGATGATTAGGAAAACAAATGGTGTAAAAGAAGGTAGAAGTGATGAGGTTCAAGAGGGTAGTGGAGTTATCAATGATGACCCAGAGTACAATCCTAAGGAGGATGAAGTTATTGATGGAGAGGAAGTGGATGATGTTGTAGTCAACAAGATTGTTAAGGTGCAAACTCTGTCTTGCTTGGAGGGTTGGGGTTCTGTTATTCTATGTTATTCCTTGTGCTCACATATTTCTCTTGTGATCTAATGCTTTTTTCCGTGCTGTTCATATGAGGCACTGAAGGAATCTAGGACGAAGAGGCCTGGTGTTAAGAAGACAGTCAGCAAGAAGAAAAAGAGCTTAGAAACATCTGCTGCAATGCCTCCAGGAAGGGTGATGGCCCCAGCTCCAGGACAAAAAAAGAGGATCCTGGAACCTGATGAACCTGCCCTTGATAGAGTCACAAGGCAGAAAGCAATGATGGCGACTGCGACGGACCATCAGGAAAGTATGCTGCGCATGGACTCTCAGACCTCGGTGCAAACGGGTGATGAGTTGCCACCCACGGATGAAGGAACCACTCTCAGCATGGATGGAAGTGGCCCTGTCTGCCTACATGAAGCAGGAACCATCTACATTGATGAAGCAGGCACTGTCCACACATACCTCAGCCCTGTTGCACCTTCTATTGACAGGAACGCTGTCATCAATGAAGAAGAATAGCAGCTTGTGCTTCAATCTGGCAAGTTGACCTTTGCAATGCTATCTTTTACTAGTGCATTTTCCAAATGGAATGATCATGTATGCTTTTGTCGATTCCTGCATTTGTCGATTTCTATTCTAATTTATGAGTTCAGATTCATTTTCAGATGCAATGAATCCCAAGACTAGACTTAGAAAGGGCAGAGGGCTAGAGAGGATCACCAAGTCGCTTGGTAGCAAGGTGCCTATCCAAATTGCCGAAGGGATGATTCGTCCAGAGAAGCCTCTGCAGGCAGCAAAGCTTGCTTCTGAGTGTGGACTCATTGCAAAAAGCCATCTTCCGGTTCTTCCTCACTTCAAGCTATACAAAAGAAATGCTACTCTATTGGAGAACTACATTGGGGAAGTTGCTCTAAGCTACTTGTTTCATAGTTAATGCGCTATCTATTTTCTGTTACACCTATGCATGATCACTAATATTGTTCCTACCTTGTTTGCTATCTTGGTAGGAAAATTTTGAGATGAACACGGACTCGGAGACCATCAAGACCTCGTGCAAAGATATTCTGCAGAAATATTCAAAGAACAGACACCATCAGATCAAGAAGAAGTATTTTGATACCGTAGCCGCAAATAAAGTCAGCATTAAGTCTCCGATGCCTGATCTAACGGATGGTGAATGGCAAGCTCTAGTGGAGATGTGGTCTACCCCAAGACACAAGGTTTGTCTCAGCTTTGTTTGATGCTTTATGTTCTGCACATGATATGCTAGTGCTAGATCATGCTGACAGTGTGCTTTTTTGTAGGAAACCTGTGTGTCGAACAAGATGAATCGAGAAAAAGTCGTGTACAATCACAGAACTGGTTCCAGGCACTACACAGCACACATTTTTGCCACTGTGAGAACTCTTCTCTAGAGACCTTACCGTTTGATCCTCATTGAATAACATTTCTGATTCTTGCTGAATAACATTTTGATTTTTGTTGAAAAACATTTCAGAAAGAAGAGCGTAAGGGTGAGGAGCTGTCTGCGATTGACTTGTTTAAGGCCACCCACAACAGCAAGAAGCACGGGTTTTCGGAGCCAGTCAAGACTGCTATAGTAAGTCACTCCATGCTTTGCCCTGTTTGATTCACAGCCAGCTTTGATGCTTTCATGATTTGATGTTGTTTGATTCGGAGCCAGTCAAGAACACATGCTATGTTCCATGCTTTGATGTTGTTTGATAGTTCAACAAATATATCAGAACTTGCTGTAGCTATTTGATGCATTTTTTATGATATGATGAAATTTGATCTGAATGTTAGTTTGATGATCGGCTCACTCGGGAAGCCATCTTATATAGAACCACCATTCTAGGCTTAATGAAGTGATCATATTGTTCCAATTGCATGTCTCCTGGTCACTAGTCATCATCTTCTTGTATAGATTTTGTGTGCTGGTTTGGTTATTTCAAATAATCCATTTGTGTGTTGGTTTGGTTTCTCCTGCTTGGTTTGGTTTGCAAAATGTGAAATAGATCTCCCACTAATGCCTATCATTTTCCTCCATATGCTAGCTTGAGATGGAAAAAATGAAGGACGCGCCGGTACCAGAAGGTGAAGAGCCAAAGTCTGTTGTTCAAATTGTCGAACAAGTCCTCAAGACCGAAGTCAAGCAAAACACATTCCTGAGGAATGTTGGGCTCCAGTCATCTAGGAACTACTCCGGCAAAGCAACAACTAAAGTTGCTGTTCAAGTTCGTGAGCTTGAGCAGAAGCTGGAGAGGTCTGAGCTTCAAGCTGAAGTGATGCAAGAAGAATTGGCGGCAATGAAGATGAAGGCGGAAGAATCTGAAGCTGCACGCGACAAGGAACTTGAGCTGCTACGCAAGAAGTCTCAAGAGCAGGAAGAGCAGTTAGCCCACTTGATGGCTCTCTTTCGAGCTAAGGTAGTTTGATGGCTGTGTTGTGAACCTCTTTGTCTTTGAGCTGGGAGCTGTTGCATTTTGTTGAGAGCTGTTGCATTTTGTTGAGAGCTAAGGCAGTCTGTGATGAGAGCATTTTGAACCTGTGAACCTGGGAGCTGAGCTGAGAGCTGTTGCATTTTGTTGCATCTTTCTGTGAAGTTATGTGATCTTGTGAACCTGGACCACTTGTGGATCATTTTGTTTATTTTCTGTGAAGTTATGTGGATCACTAGTGCACCTGGGCTTGTGGATCACTTGTGCACCTGGCCATTTCTGTCTATAGTTATGCAAAATGAGAACCTGGGCTCTAAAAAGGCCAAGGCCCAAACAAGAATTAGACCAAAAAGGCTTGGGCCTAAAAGAAGAAATGATTGTAAGAAAAAAATTATAAAAAGGCTGCATAACAGAAAATAAAAAGGTCAAGGCCCAATTCGAACTAGACTAAAAAGGCTGTGGCCCAAAACAATAGTGGAATAAAAAAAACAATTTCATCAGAAAAAGGCTCCATTCCCAGAAATTAAAAGGCCAAATTATTGGGCCAGGCCCATGCAGATAAGCAAAATAAAGAGAAAAAAATTAAAATTAAATGGGCTGAATTATTGGGCTTGGCCCATCAAGACGGCTGAAATGGACCGGGCTGATTCCATTTTACGACCTTTTCATTTGGTCGTAAGTCTGCCACGTCAGCTTGCCATGGTGGATCTGACATGGTGTGGTCGGATTGCTAGTGACCAAAACAGTTGGTCGTTAAATCTACGACCTTTTTTTTGGTCGTAAATGTTTGCGACCATTCCAGAAGAAAGGTCGCTATAGTCAGTTTATGACGGCCAGCTTTTGACCTTATGTTTTTGGTCACAAAAAGGTCACAAATGAAAATTTGTGACCATTCAGTGACCAATAGTGGTGGTCACAAGTTGACATATTTCTTGTAGTGGCTGCAGCATCGCTTGTAGCACGAGCGGTGTTGTGACGAGGGCAGTTGCACCAGCGGTGCTGCCTGTTGTTGCATAGTCACCTGCAGCTTGCACTCGTGTTGTGGTTGCTGAAGCGGCGACTGATGTTCCAGGACGAAGTGGGTCAAAGTATGGTCCAGGTTGCAGCGGTGGTGGTCCTCGTCGTTGCGCGGTTTGACTTGCAACCCCGCCATGGTTGCTGAAGTGCGGGGGTGTTATTGAAGTAGTGACGATGTTTTAGGTCGGAACACGTTGAAGCCAAGTCATCGCGATTTCAGGAGCGACAATGCTACAGCCCACTCCCGTTGCAACAAGTCGCCATTGTTGCATGGCCGGTGGCTAGTTGCACTGCTGCAACACGGGGTTGCAGCAGCGAGTGCGGTGGCGGCACAGCCTCATGGTGTGGTGGTCGAAGCAAAACAACATCAATGCTCGAGGAGCTCCAACCGCTGCTTCAATGGATCACCATGTTGTGTTTAGGATGGCGACGCTCACGTGGTGCTACAGAGGACAGTGGCGAGTACATTGTCGTCAGCATCGGCAGTCAGTGCAGGTCGTGTGCTGCTACAAACAGAGACAAATCATCGTTGGCGAAGAGGTGGGAGAAGGAGAGGAGCGGCTCTTGAGAGATAAGGCAGATAAGGCAGGAGATGAGTGGCTCTAGAGGGGAGAGTGGTGCATGGTCGCTACTAGAATGCGTGTCGTACGCGACACAATTGTTTTCTTCCATAAATCAGTCGGTTGTTTTAAAGTGTTTTTCTTTGTCGTTACATTTACGAATGGGATCCTAGAGCATTTGGAAGGAAAGAAACGACAAGTAGCAAATGGATTCCACCAAGCTTTACCTTCTGGAAAAAATATTCATTGAAGATTTCTTTCTCCTTACCCATAGGTTAAGAAGAAGCAAAACCCTGTCTCTGTCGCTTCATAATTCCCCTACAATAAGAACACCACTCTGCTTTGGCCCAAAGTGGCTAGGCTTTTGTAAAGTATGTTCTACAGTTATAACTATATATAATTAGAAAGCACAGTGAGAGACTCTCACTATTTCAGGGGTCAAAAAACTATTTACGAGTGGGCTAAATTGCAAATGGGAAAGATGATGGATGATCTTCGGTAAGAATTCAGAACACTCACAGTGGCGGCGAGCGAAGTGTTTAAACATGCTCAAGGATGGGATCCAGCTAGGTGACACATTATTGCCTAGTAGTGTGTGATTGTTTAGTCCATGTTGCTGTTCGAGCAACTCAGTATGATGTCATTAGTCACTTGCTCATGTACGCTAATGCTCTTGTGGTAATTTTGTAGCCTAATCCTTGTGTCGAAATTGCGCCCTCTAAGGTGTGGTCTAATGTTTGGGTTGCTTTTGTTTTGTTTTGTACTTGGTCTCTATGATTCCATCAATTAAAAGGGGAGTTACATCGTCCTTTGCTTAAAAAACAATGTAGTAGTCTAATTCGTTAGAAAAATGATTTGGATCACCTGACCGTCCATCGGATCGGATCGCTTTATAGTGTACGGATCACTTAGCATTGCTTTCATCCATCCCATGATGCTTTACATTTTACTCACTCTGTGCATTTTGAAACCGAACCAAAAAACCATACCGAAAATAAACCGAACCGAACCAATTTTATGGTTTTTATGGTCTATGGTTTTGGTATGGTATGAAATTTTCATACCGTTTTGAACTTTGGTTTTTATGATATATACCGAAAAACCGAACGGTTAACCGAATAAACCGAAGTACAAAATAAATTTATATTTCTTGAGACAAACAACCATACAAGTTGTCATTTTTCTTGTACATGAGTCAAATTCACTACTAAGCATGTACATTTTTCGTGTAACATAGTTATTTTTCTATTTAAAAGATGGTAAGCACGTCCATAATCATTAAGGGATGAATATATGCATGCATATATACTTATATATATATAGTTATATACTACTCCCTCTGTAAACTAATATAAGAACGTTTAGATTACTAAAGTAGTGATATAAACGCTCTTATATTAGTTTACTGAGGGAGTATTTATGTAAAATAGTATGTGTTTTGATTGGTTTTATGTCATAAATTTGTAAATTATTATTACGTCATTTTCAAATTCGCGTCAACTATGGTTTTTATGGTATATACCGAAACCATACCGAAATAATTTGGTATATACCGAAACCGAACCGTATTTTCATTTCATACTGTATTTACCGAAGTATTAATATCGTACAAACCGAAAAACCATATAAACTGAACCATATAAACCGAATAAACCGAACGCACAGAGTGACATTTTAGCATCGTTCCACGATGTTGCTCAATTGACCCGCTCGTGCACACTACACTCTCGCTCTAGCTATATGCTGCTTCTCTATCACCACAACAGGGTGTTTCTCCCTTATTAACCCTCTTCCGTTTTAACACAAAGCGTCGAGCTCACTGCCATGGATGACCTCCTGGTGACTACAACCCGCAACCAAAGTTCTTTGCGGGGTACGCTTGAGGGAGGCCGTGTTTGGTGGCGAAGTCAGTTCTCCATATTGACGTTGGCAATTTGAGGATTTTAATGTGGTGATCGCTTGGCATGCTACAAAGCTCATGTTTTTTTTTCTGCCAACACATTACATGACATGCTGCGATGATTCTAGGTGTCTGCTATGAACTATGTTTTCATACTACCAATTGATTTTCTTGTTATTGCATATGTTGGCTTACATCCTTGAATACATTGCAACCACTTCTCTTACAGTACGGAGTTTGTTGCGACCACTGAGAATTTATTGCGTACATAAATAAAACTTGTTGCTTGTTTTCGCTTGAATTGTTGCAATGTTTTGACATACACCAAGAAGAAATTATGTGATGACACTGCAAACAAAAAGATAACATGCCGGGAGTTCCATATTTGATTGATAGACTAAAAAAGCTACTATTTAACTTGGACTAGACGGCTGAGGAGAGGGAAGATTTGTTGCCCCGCCGTCCAACGGACGCCTAGCGCTCTTCTATTCGTTAGCTACCCGATGTAAATAACTCCAATCCAATGCGCTCGTGAGTCTTCGATTCCTCCACGGTCCACACACATGCATGTACCGCTGTCACAAAAAAAGCTAGACTGCGGACGTGATTCTGTCGATCTTGGCGCACTCCTGCGAGACGACGGCGGCGGTGGTGGGGCTGCGCTCGAACACGACGTCGTAGCCGTCGGTCCAGCTCTCCATCCCGGGCGCCATGACATGCCAGAAGAGCCCCCCGGCGCACGGCCCGCCCCTCTTCACGGAAGCGTAGATGGTGTCGTAAACCATGCGGAAGTAGCCGTCCCGCGCCGCCACCGTGTAGCCGCCGGAGCGGGCGGACCAGCCGAACTCGGCGACCAGCAGGGGCTTCCGCAGCACCTTCCCGGCGTCCTTGATGTGGGACGCCAACCACCTCTTCGTGAACTCCACCTGCGCATGGCTGCTAGAGCCCGGCATCCTGCGCGCACGAGTGACACGTTAAGGCCCTCTTTGATTCACATGATTGTAAAAACATGGAAATAGGAAAAATATAGGATTGAAATATCATGTTCATCTCAATCCTATATGATTTTAGGTTGTTTGATTGCATCATAGGAAAAATAAAGGATTCTTTCAAAGAGGTTTGAGTGGATGCTAAAAATCCCATGAGAAGTAGTACAAAAAATTCCATAGGAAAAGTTCCTATAGGATTCAATCCTATGAATCAAACAATCAACGTAGTAAAAATTCCTAAGGATTCTAATCCTTCAAAGTTTCTATGCAAATCCTTTGAATCAAAGGAGCCCTAAGTAAATCCATCGATGGTTCGGGCTAGGAGAAGATGTACTTTTGTGTATTTTACGTACCATTGGTCGGGGTAGATGTGGATGGTGGCGAAGTCGACGGTGGGGATGCGGTTGTTGGAGACGAAGTCGGTGCCGCCGGTGTACCCCTGCCCCGGGTTGAACCGCTTGCGCTGCGGCGTGGACTCGCCGTAGAACCCTTCCATGCCGATCTCCACCATGTGCTTGGGGTCCACGGACTTGACGTACGCGGACATCGACGCCACCCAGGGCTGTATGCACGTTCATCAAATCAAATTGATTAATTGATGATCGAGTTATAAACAAGTGTGATAATTAAGATGGATGTTTTTAGATCGGTATACGATCGATCGACCTCAATGGTCCTTCCGGAGAGGTCGCTCGGGGCGCGAGGCTCGTTCATCAGCTCCCACGCGAAGATGGTCGGCTCGTCCTTGTACGCCACCCTCGTGTAGGTGTTTACTCTCGTGACCATCCTCTGTTCCACACACACATATACACCCAATGATACGATCAACGTATATACGGTGCATATCCCATCCAGCAAAAAGGAAAAACTATACCGTGCAGCGGCACGTTCACATAAGAGGTTAAATACGAGCAGGGAGGGACCTTGATGTGGTTCTTGTAGAACTGCTGGGTGAGACCGTCGGAGAAGAAATCATCGTCCGACCTAAGGAAGTGGCCCCGGTCTCTGGCCCACTGCACGTACTGCTTCTTCCCACCAAAGCTGTCCATGTTGTTCACCAAGCTTAGGATCAAGTAGATCCCTCGTTTCTTCGCTTCCGCTATTACGAAGTCTAGTCCCTGCACAAATATATTCCAAGCAGAAAAACATAAACTTACTATATAAATGCAGCATATATAAGTTTTTATCACTGTATCTTGCTCCTCAATGGTGAATCGGTACGTTTTCGTGCGAGATCTTTACAGCTCACTTGGAATATACAGTACGATGAAATCTTTTTGCTACTATAGAATATATACAATACAAACTTTTTAATGAACAATAATAAATGAGTAAAAACATTTTAATGAGTAGTAGTAGTTGTAGTAAGATTTTGAAACGCCTGGCCATTGATTAAGATCTTTGGGGCCAAGCATAGGAGGGTTTGACTTTTGAAAGAATTAATACACATTATTATGTTTTAAAACGGAGGGAGGAGTAAAGTAGTACAATGAAACCCTTTTACTGCTGGGATATATACGATGAAAACTTTTTGATGGACAATAATACTCCCTCGGTTTTTACTTAGTCTGAGTATTAAATTTGATCCATGTCAAGATTCGTAAATTTTGATAATGTTTATAAATAAAAAATAAAACATATACAATAACGAATCAATACCATTTGATTTTGAATGTACTTTCACATCATATAGATTTGTTATGGTAATGTTCATATTGTTTTCTATAAACTTGGTCAAACTTTACGAAGTTTGATTTCAGTCAAATCAAAGTCAAACCTAATATGGTGAGTAAATAAAAACGGAGGGATTAATAATAACCAGTAAAAGATTTTAATGAGCAATAGTGGCAGTAAGATTTAGTGAGCAATAAGGATTTGAACTTCAGTCAAATCTAATATGCCGAGTAAATAAGGATTTTGCTCACTAAACCTAATATGCCGAGTATATACGATGAAATCTTTTTTTTGTGGGGTACGATGAAATCTTTTTAATGGCCAATAATAATAACGAGTAAAACACCTTAATGAGCAATAGTATCGCAGTAAGATTTAGTGAGCAATAAGGATTTAAACTTCAGTCAAATCTAATATGCCGAGTAAATAAGGATTTTGCTCACTAAAACCTAATATGCCGAGTATATATGATGAAATCTTTTTAATGGGCAATAATAATAACGAGCAAAACACTTTAATGAGCAATAGTATCGCAGTGAGAATTTAAGCGAGTAAAACACTTTAATGTTAAGAAGATCTTTGGCCTGACTAAATCGTTGCTACTACCACATGATTTTAGCGACGGAAACGAACCTGCATGCAGTGCTACTCGGGTAAACGGTATTATGGCTATCTTTGGCGTACGTGTGATTAATCTGCTCTAGTAAAACGGAAATCTCTAGCGTAGCTTGGCCGCCGTT
Organism: Secale cereale; assembly: GCA_902687465.1. NCBI lineage: Eukaryota > Viridiplantae > Streptophyta > Magnoliopsida > Poales > Poaceae > Secale > Secale cereale. Next base: position 615,547,575 of record LR738714.1, on the reverse strand, counting down.
CAACGTGAGACACATACCACGAACGCTTGCTCATTGTACACGCCGGGGGTGATCTGCAGCGGCCGGTCGCTGCCCTGGCCGTCGCTGAAGGCCCAGGTCCTGACGACCGTCGCGCCGAGGCGGGACGCCTGGTCTAGCACGTCGACCACCTTGCTCCGGTCGGCCGGGTTCGACGCCATGTACATGAGCCAGTACGCGTTGAACCCGTTGGCGTAGAACGGCCGGCCGCCCGCCATGAACCGCACACCGCTCGCCGTCACGAACCCGCGGGCCTTTGGCCGACCATCCACTTCCCCGGCGCCGGCGGCGAGGGCAAGGACGGCCAAACACGACACGATCATCAGGCGCTGTGGGCTGCTGGTGGCCATGCCTATGGATGTATGCAAGTGATTGGCGAAGGTGCAATCTTTCGTGTGATCGATCGATCACTTGTGTGGATGGGGATGATATGTCGTGCGTGGAGCGCTCGCGTTATATAGGCACGGCGACACGGAATAGGCAAGGGCAGGGCGAACATAGTGCCGTGCTGACGCTCGCTTTGCGTTGCCTTGGGCACGTGCGTCGCAAGGTTTCCTGCGTGGGGCCCCTAAGGGCGAGATAGCCATTGTTCACCACCGGTGTGTGGAACTTGTCTATGGGTGTATATACACTCTATATGAAAAAAAATAGTAATTGAGTAAACGACTAATGTATCTGGCAACCGTGTGACAAATTGTCAAAACGACCTAACGACTCTAATCACATCTGATCGTGGTCTAGAACTCCCGATCCAATCGTGCAACACCATCTCCCCTTCCCTCTCCTTGTCATCCGCTCGTCCGCGTCCGTCTATTTAGTCGCATGCCGTGAAGCTACTCCTCCCGCCGGCGAGTTGACGGCATTCCAGGATCGCGCCTCCACACATGATCTCTCCTCCACACGCCTCCATGTGCATGTTGATCCCCTCTGACCCGACCTCATGCTCGCCCTCCATGTCCGTTTGCGCCCGAGCCCTCCCGTGTTGGCCATGCTGCTACTGCCCACGGCGGCGGCTGTCTCCTTCACGCCACACGACCATGCCTGCCTCCGCTCCTTTCTTCCACTGCTACTTGGCAGTTACGGTGCCAACACGAGCTTCCCGATGCTCATAACTGAAGGCCACAGTCAGGTGCTTCGCGCTTCTCACCGTCGATCTGTTCCTAGCCTTGTCCAACTGAGTTTCTGTGTTGTGTTGGTCTGTTCTTCACTTCTTCTGAAGTTTGGGCTGTAATTAACTTCTTCTCCTTTTGAAGTTATTATGGTGTGTTCTTCTGCCAAAATCCCACCACATCACAAATTCTGAGAAATTTATGTACTTACATGATTCAAGGAAAAATGTGCAGAGGTGGTGGCATGCTATTTTTAGCCTGGGTTCTTGGTAGAAGGTGTTGAAGATTATGCATAAGGTGAAACAGCAGAACAATCAGGAGGAACTTGACATGCAGCAGTAGCACAAACATGAGGAATTTGAGAAGCATAAGTATCCCCGCTAAACATAAACGTTCAAATGTCTGAAGCAAACACATTACCATTTGTACTACACATGAAGAAACTCCACAAGCCTCCGTCCAAAGTATCCTAGAATTCATGATTCACTGCAACAATTGCAGTGCTAATGCTAGTGACATAAGGCCTAGTCTATAGCGCAGAGTTACTGGTTGTCCCTTCAGTGTCTTACGTATCATCACCACGCTAATTTTGACCCGGTGAAAAAACATTTGTTGAAAAACATAACCTCGGTAATTTTTTGTGTGCATAACATTGGTAGTATACGTACCACAAACTACATTACATAACTTGCATACAAACACTGCGGTAATTTTGAGTCAAAGGAAAAAAAGTTGGAAACATACCTCCGATGACTTTTATGAAAATAGCATGGTAATATATGTCCCGCAAATCTGATAACTTAGGTGCAAACATCATGGTATTTTGAACCAAAGGAAAAAGTTGTTGAGATATACACACGGTAAATTTTGTGTACCATGGTAATATATGCACTACAAATCTGACTTAGATAAAAACACCATGATAACTTTGACAATGAGGACGAAAATTGTTGAAAAGATTCCCTCGGTAATTTGTACATAGCATAGTAATATACACACCACGGACCAGATAACTTAGGTACAAACATCGTGATAAGTTTGACCATGGGGAAGAAAATTTTGAAAAGATACCCTCATCAACTTCTGTATAAATAGTATGATAATATACGCACCGCAGACGCGATAACTTTGATGAAAACACTGTGATAATTCAGACTTGAGCAAAATATTTGTTGAAACATAACCCCTGTAACTTCTGTATAGATAACATGATAGTATACGCACGACCGACATGGTAACTTACGTCCAAAACACCGCGGTAAATTTTTAACCCGTGGAAAGAAAGTTGAGGAAATATACCCCACTAACATTTGGTGTAGATAGCATGATGTTTTAAGCATCTGGACTCGATACATACAAACACCGCAGTAACTTTGACCAAGGAGGGGAAAAAGTTGTTGAGAAACATACCTCCGGCAACTTATGTGAATATAGCACGATAATATACGAATCGCATACCCAATAACTTACATACAAACACCACATTAATTTTAGCCAAGGAGGTGAAGATGTTGCTGAAAAACATCCCCTACCCCCCCTCCCCCGCGCGCGCACGCACTCCCGATGACTTATGTGAAAGTAGCTTGGTAATTTAGGTACAAACACCGTCGTAAATTTGATCTGGAGAAAAAAAATTGTTGAAAGGATATCCCCGGTAACTTCTGTGTAAATAGCATAGTAATATACCCATCGCATACCTGATAACTTACATACAAATACCATGATAATATTTGGCTCGGTGGGGAAATTGCTGAAAACATATCCCCGTAAATTTTGTGTAAATAGCATGGTTACATACGCATCACATACCTACGTACAAACACCACAGTAACTTTGATCAAGCGGAAAAAATGTTAGAAACATACCCCCCACCCCCGGTAACTTATATGGAAACATCATGGTAAAATACGATCTGCGGCTGATAACTCATGTACAAGCACCGCTATAACATTGACCAAAGAGCGTGGTAATATAAGAACCGCAGACCTAAAAACAACATGGTGATATAAGAACCGCAGGCCCGATAACTTATATGAATACAACATGGTAATATATGAACTGCAGGGTCGGTGAACCATTTTTAGTCCTTTGATAACTTATGTGGAAATAGCATGGTAACTTGCATATAATGGGCATGGTAACTTATGTAGCCTAGGCGTTGTAAATTTCGGCTCAAAAAAAGTCTTCGGAACGTGCCAACATGGGATCTAGTTTCGAAAATCTCGTCGTGATGAATCTAATATGTAAAAACTGTTTTTACATTGGGCCGACGGTTTGAGCTATAAAACATTTTAAATTTTTGAAATAAAGAGAATCTAGAATGGCATCAACATTTTTGTCCTCTAGTGTAAACATATAATTAGAAGAAATGCACTTGAAAGGAGAAATAATCAAGCTAATGTATGCATGTATTTAAAATAAAGAAAGTAACGGTGTGGCAGTTTTGCTTATATGGCACACATGTGCCAAATATCACAATCCGTAAACGATTAATGTATCTGAAAAATATTTTCGAAATAAACTTGACTTTTCATTCTACTTGTGAAAAAATCACAAAAAGAAAAATCCCCTTTGACTTCTTTCGGAAAGAACAAATTTTCGTCCTAAATAGTGTGAATAATGACCTATAATACAAATAATTCTTGTTTTTACCTTGCAGACAACGCTGTTTGTTTTATTTGTCAAAATTTACAAACTAGTGCAAAAGAAAGTCAAGTTTATTCTTAAAAAAATCTGAACTATTTTGACATTTTTTTGTAATTATTAATCCCCCCCCCCCCCATATAGGGTGTAGGGTGTAGATACAACCAAGAACCAAAGTGTATTTCCCATTCACCACCCCTTAATAAACGCATGGAAAATTGTTACTCCCTCTGGACTGGTATATTGTTGGGCACGGATTTTTAGTTCTGTGATTTAATTAAAAAAATACAATATGATACACAAATTATATTGAAACTGTCCAACCCTTAAAAGACCATTGTTACAAAAACAGAAAATAAACACAACTCTTTGGGTACATCAATGTCATCTTCCTCCTGCACACGCCGGTGACATGCCGTGAGAATAACTCGATGCCAGTCAAGATCTCTGGAACATCCTCGGAGCCAGTGTAACACTGTTGACGCATTGTCAGGGAAGTCACTAGTTGGAGGCAAGAAAGCCGGCGACGACGAACCGAGGATGAGATCACCGTCCTGGAGAAGGTAGCGACGGGGGTTGGGCAACCGTTCCATATTTGGTGAGACAAAACCATGGAAGACCTTACCTCACTAGCTTCCCGGTGAAGCCAAAGCTGGTCATGCATCGCCGTACAGAGAAGCCAAATGACCAAAAGACGAACCATTGGCGTCCACTTTGACAAACAATGACATCCAAGACCAACCAGATGAAATGTTGATGGAAACGCGGCGCAAAATCTGGCCTTGACTGGAGCTCCATGCACCCATTCATCGACGTCAATTAGCATCGGCGGAACGGGGACAAGATGGGGAGATGTTATTTTACATCGTAGATGGGTTTATCGCCTCGCCCCCGCCAACCAAACACCTAGACCGAGCCCTAGCCAAAGCAAAAGCGACCCAATCCGGGGTTCCCACCACTTTGATTGGCGTTGGAAGCTACCTGAAGGTGAGGGGAACTGGCAACGGTGGCATCATTTACACGGAAACCCCGGCGAGCTGTTCTTTTGGAGTATGTCTCTGTCTCTTGGGGCCTGAAGTTGTGGGGTTGTTTAGCGTCGTAAGTCTATGGTATGAATCCCTGCCAACATTCTTAGGCACCATGGACGTATGTTGTCTCAATAAACGAGCACAAGTTGAAGTAATACTAATGATTTCGGTTCATCATAATTTATTAACTTGTAGATTCTCAAGCAACATTTTATTAATTTGGTGATTAGCAGCAAGACTGACGCCCCATAAAAGATGCAAGGTCACTTTGATTATTATTTTTACACTACACATAAAAACATAGGCGTGCCTCCTCAACTGGCCATTGATAGTTGCTTAATTTAGTACTTAGGCATGAACTTTCGATGCTTACAGCGATGTAGATCAAGCTTAACCACTTGAAAGAATGATATTAAACATACTTTTTGATCGCAACATCATTGGTGAATCCAACATCTCATGAAAATCCATAAGGACCATATACAAATGTATTTCTCTTTGACTATTCTTAAATCAAGTTTTCAAATTGTTATATTTTTTTGTTCTGGACATTTTCATGTGGTTGGTAGATAAGCCACATACTAAGAATAGGAAACTTACTTTTCCATCAAATATACTCCCTCCGTCCCGTAATGTAAGACGTTTTTTAGCACTACACTAGTGTCAAAAAATGTCTTACATTATGGGACGGAGGGAGCACATGTGAAACGCCTAGATGTAACTCAATAGTAGCAAGGAACTAATACATGGCAGGGTAACGAATGATAACATATTCAAGATTAATTTGGGCTGCCAGAACTATGGAAGTTCAATAAAAACCTCCCCCAACTTTGAAATTAGCAAAACTCAATTCCTCAAGTAATCAAACCACATAATTTTCATCTTTGATAAAACTTTGGTTGTTTTTGTATGACGTGGACCTGGTTTTGATTGAATACTGGCCATGTGGCCTGGTTTTGACGACCACATCAGTTTGACACAAGGACCCTCGCGTCTCTGTCTCCCTCTCTCTCTGTCCCGCACACTCCCTCTATCCATTTCCGACGAAACCTACTGCGGGAGGTGGTGACGGCGATTCGCTCATGGGCTGTGGTGGCGAACACTAAGGCGTGGCTACGACGCCGGTGGCGGCGTGTCCTGGTGGCGATTTAGTGGATGGTTGTTGCACATGGTGGTTGCGTCCTTGACCCACAAGTCAGCAACGTCGAGCTCGATGCTAGAGGTGTTTGGTTAGCTTTCACATGCGGACGGCTATACCTCGCTTGTAGGCTTGTAGTGAGGTGAATGATAAGCTCTCCTTAGGCGGCCCCAATGGGTTGTCCCTAGACGGGAGGAGCGTTGGGTCTCCAGCGCACATCTTTCTATCTTTTTTCCTATTTCCTTTTACTAGTTTTACTTATATTTTAAAATAAGAATATATTTTTCTCAAAATTTAAAGAAGATCATTGCGCATTCAAAACAATATATAATGTAAAAAAATGATTTCATTATTCACAAAAAATTGATAGCATTCCAAAAAATGAACATGACATTTCAAAAATGTTAATGCATTTCAAAAAAAATGCGACAATTAAAGAATAGATAATTAAAAATATTCATACAATCAAAACATATACATGACATTAAGAAAAAATATTTATGTAATATAAAAAATATTTTCTGAACATTTTAAAATATTTTATACAGTGTCAAAAGTATTCACGTAAGTGAAAAAAATCATACCTTTCAAAAATGTACGTGAAATTTAAAAAAAATATTCATTTGTTTCAAATATTTCTTCGTGACATTTAAAAAATGTTTACATAGTTTTTATAAAAAATGCAAAATGTCCTTGTAGTTGAAAGATGTTAAAAATGTATGAAATATTTTTTTTGCAAACATTTACGTGATTTTTTTTACATATTTTGAAATATGTTCATGTGTATCACAAAAATATTTTGTGTGTATGAGAAAAAATGTACAAGGTGTTTTGGAAAAATTAGACTTGTACATAATAATAATAATAATAATAATAATAATAATAATAATAATAATAATAATAATAATAATAATAATAATAATAATAATAATAATAATAATAATAATAATAATAATAATAGTAATAATGAGAAGATAAAAACTTAAGAAAATATGTAAAACAGAACAGAAGAAACAAGAAAAACCGAATAAAAATGAAAAACAAAGAAAACTGTGGAAAATAGTGAAAACCTGTAATTATAAGAAAAAAACACATAATGAACAGGAAAAAAATAAAGCCAGACTCAGCTACAATACTGGGCTGACCCACTGGCCTCGCGCCAGAGGCGAATAGCTCGTGCATTAGGCGAGAAATAGCCCTTATACGAGCTGTTACTTAGAAGCACTTCGTGCATGGGCCTTCATTCCTAACCAAGTGTGATTAAGTACCCACATGTTTCGGTGGTAAAAAGCGAAGTCCCCTCACGCTAGGGTTTTTCTTTTCTCGGCGATCGCGGCGGCCAACCCGTAGAGATCGGTTATCGCCTGCTCCCCTCCCCTCGTCGGCGACTGCCGAGGCTTGCGGGCCTCTAGCAACAGCGCAGGGCGCTGGTTTGTTTTGGGACAGTACCGCCGACGGAGAACAACACCCTCGGGCTAGAGAATCATGGATGCGACGGCGTCGAGCTCGGGAACCACCGCTTCCGACCTGGCTGCGATGATGGAAGAGTTGGGACTGATGGAGGCAGATATGCAAGACGTGATAGTTGAAGAGGAAGAGCTGTCGCATGACGCGACTCGCTGGATGGCGCTGGTTAGGATTCATACAGATAAACCCTACAACCGGTATTGGGTTTCCGAGAATATGAGAGTGGCATGGGATTTGGTACAGGAAGTGAAAATCAGGCCGCTGGAGGACAATCTACACGATGCAATTCTCGTGCCTAGGAGATTGGGAACGGGTGATGGAAGATGGGCCATGGAACTACAAGTGGAAGGCGGTTGTTCTTGCCCCCATACGATGGCTTCACCAAGCCCTCAACCATCGAGCTCAATAAAATTGACATCTGGGTGCAGATTCACGATCTGCCCGATGGTTATTACCCCAAGATCAAGGCTCTGTCTTCGACAGTTGGTGAGTTCATATATGCGGAGCCAGAATCTCAAGATTTTGAAGGCAACTTCGCCCGAGTTCGTGTGAAGATAGATGTCACCAAGCCTCTGAAGAATGTTGTGTCACTTGTGGTAAGGAAGAAGGACGCCCTTGAGCGAGTAATCATTCGAGTAAAGTATGAAAGGTTGCCGGATTGGTGTGCAGTTTGTGGCAACCTGGGACATCAGTTCAAGGAATGTGGTGATGGGGTACACCAACCGAAGGCCCCAGTGTTTAAGGACCTAAAAGCCACTTGGTTCCGTGGACCGAGAAGCGGGCCGGGAGAAGGAAGTGAAACAAGGGGCGGCCGAGGCAGAGGCCGCGCTAGCAGAGGACGAGGCCGGTCAAACTCAAATGTTGGTCCACTTTATGAACAGAGTCATGAGTTTTCTGGAACCTAAGAGAAGGATACTGCGATGGAGGATGGAGCGAACAATAGAAAGAGGGGATCGTCTGCCCCAGTTGACTCGACATCCAACCAGCATGATCCCGCAGCCATAGCACAAGGGAGAAAGCTACTGATGCTACTCCCACCAGAGCTACCATCAAGCCCCCCGCGGAAGCAGGACCCAAAGAGAACCAAGCCAAGTCCACCGACTCCAAACAAGGAAGCTGCTTCTGCGAACCCTACTGATGCGCATTTGGCGGGCTCCCAAGAGGGTTCGCGCCTAGCGCAATGAGTATACTGAGCTGGAACTGCCGCGGGGCTGGCAAACCCACGACAGTTCGAGAGCTTCGTGATCTCACGAGGCAACATGCCCCCTCAATGCTTTGTTTCATAGAAACCCAAATTAAGGGTAGTAGGGTGGAAAATCTAGCTGGTTCATTAGGTTTTGACAAGAGTTATGCTGTTAGTAGCTCAGGAAGAAGTGGTGGAAATTGGCATTTTTTGGCATGATTCAATAAAGGTTGAAATAATTGGTTATTATGAGTATCACATTGATGTGATAGTGGATGATTTGGTTGAAACAAAAAATAGAGTGACCTTCATTTATGGGGAGGCCCAAGTATCGGAAAGGTATAAAACATGGAACATGTTAAGAGGCATATCCAGCACTAGTACTCTCCCTTGGGCAGCCATTGGTGATTTTAATGAGGTCCTCCGTCGGGATGAGCACGATGGAGTAGGCGAGAGGAGTCAAGCGCAAATGGACGCTTTCAGAGATGCTGTTGACACTTGTGGTCTCCTTGATATTGGATATATGGAAACGAGCTGGACCTTTGAAAGGAAAGTGGCAGGTGGTTCTTTCACAAGAGTGAGGCTGGATAGATGCTTAGCTACACCTGAGTGGTGCAACGCTTTCCCTGATGCCGTGTTAGAACACCACGCGGCTGCATCGTCCTACCATGAGCCGATTTTGCTTAAGTTTGAGCCAGACGTGCATGCATACAACAAGGGCCCTAGATCCTTTAAATATGAAGTGATGTGGGAGCGACATCCAGAGTTAGCGAATGTAGTGGGCGAAGGTTGGATAAAGAATTCAGGTCACACAGTGACTGATATGCATGCAAAGCTCCTGAACCTGTCCAATGATTTGACGGCGTGGACCGGACCCAGTTTGGGAATGTTCGTGCAGAGATACAGAAGCTGAAAAGGGAACTTCAATCATTGCGCATGATCCCAGACAGATACGCACCTACGCATGCAGAAGTAAAAATAGCAGACAGATTGGTAGAACTTCTCCACACGGAGGAAATATTATGGAGACAAAGGGCAAGACTAGAATGGCTTGCACATGGGGATAAGAACACATATTTCTTCCACCTTCGGGCAAGCCGACGCCGATGGAAAAACCAAATAAAAGCACTGCAATTAATAGATGGGACAGTTACAGAGAATACGGAGGAACTGGAGGAGGTGATGTGACGCCCGGATAATTAGGCTACAGTAATCCCACATTAATGATGCCACATCATCTCGATTACTGTAGCTAATCTCGCGTTAGTTCGAAATTGGTTAAATTCAAATAGAAATTTAAAGGGGCGAACAACAAAGTAGTCAAATTTTAAAACCAAAATGTTCAGGTTGTGCCAGTTAATCCATAGGTGATTGTGGTGGAGAACCATACTTTTATTAAATGTTCAATTACTCTAAAGTGAATAATACAGTAGCAAAAATAGTTATTTAATTGCTTTTATATAATAAACAAATATTAAACTAGTTTAATTAGTCACCAAACTTTTTGTGACAGTAGTTGGTGTTTCAACTCTATTTGAGGTGTCGGTGTTACATATTGTAATACTATGATCTGTTAAAGAAATAAAATGATACTGAAAGAAGATAATAAAAAGAAGTTTCAAAAGGTAAATAAACCTTCCCCCTCAATCTGGGCCACTTGGCCCACCAGACCCAGCCAGGCCGGCCCAGATGCCCACCTCCCTGTTGTCTTCTTCCCCGCTACAGGGGAAGGGGGTCGTGGCCTCTGTTGATGACCGCCATGGCCCCGGTCGTCGCCGTGGCGGCCATCTGCCGCTCCTCGACCACCTATAAGGACCCCGAGCTCCCTGGAACCCTAGTCTTCCACCTCTTCCTCCCCGCGCCGCTCTCTCCCCTATTCCCGCATCCACCCGCCTCGGTCGTCGCCATGACCGTCCGTAACCGCACCCTCAACATCATCCCCGTCACTGGAGACTACACCGTGAGCACCGTCTTCCTCTCCTGCTTTGCCTACGGCCATGGGATTGAGCCCAATGCCTCTGCATCGCTGGGGACCATCATCGTCGTCCTCTGCAACCCGCGGGCGGCTTGCTTCAAATTCGTCGCCTGTGTTGCTACTAAGCTACCAAAGGGCCTCCGTGTGCCTCCGCGGTGAGCTTGCCGTCGACCCCGTGCATTCCCCCCTCCATTTTCATCGCCTAGATGCCCCGGCAGCCATGGCTGAAGATCCTCGCCGACGAGCTTGGCCCAGTCGTGGCCACGGCAGCTACGGCTCAGCTGTGAGCGCGCTGTCATCTTTAGTACGTCGCCGCGGAGCCCTACGAGTATAGAATTTGTGTGTTATCCTTAAATGTTTAAAATCTTCTATTTTGTGCCCCTGTTTTAGCTCATGAGGAAGTAGTAGTTAATTCATGATCATTTTAAGTTGGACAAGTTTTACCCCGGGATTGCATGTCTAATCTGCAAACCCCTAATACGAGAAGGAACTGGCATGAGTGCGCCCGGCTCATAAAAGATAATACAACAAACAAACCCTCCTTCACGCTTTGTTCATGAGAAATCAGAAAACTTTTGGCAGCGATAAACAAAGGAGATTAAGGGGATGTGATCGTCCCCGTGCGGGAGCCGTTCCTCGAAACTTGTCTAGCTCGAGAAGTAATTGAGTTATCTATTAGCATTCCTTGACAAATCACGCACCTCTCAAAACTTGTTTTCATTCTATTTGATTTAAGGATAGCACATGAGTTTTCCCTACTTCCCTAGAGCAAGGCCTATCTCTTAGTTTTAGGTTGAGTCAGTTATTCCTACTTCCTTCTATTCTTAAAGAGAGTAGACATTTGATGTTGACGAGGATTCATTCATATAAAGTTGCATTAAGATTTGTCATATCATATCCTTGTTGACATTATCATTTGATAAGTAAGTTGTTTGTCAAGCCCAGCTAAAGCAAACATCTTCCTGTGTGTTAACACTTTCACTTCTTGCCTAATAACATGTTCTTTCAAAAGCTTCAATTAATCTCATCAAAACATAAAGAGAAAGAGCAAAAGTAAAAGCTATTAGTTGTTCTTTGACCAAAGGACATGTTTGCCATGATTTGATGAGTTTCCTTAGCCCTACTTTTGATTATAAGTGTTACCACTCTTTTATAAGGGCTTTATGAGTTGAAAATTGCTGTTGTGGATATTTGAGTTTGGTGAAGAGATTGTGATGCTTCTTGTCCGTATTCTATTTATCGACACTTCACTCTCTAAACTTGTGGACAGGTTTACCGAGCTCAGTATTCGCTTGGGGACAAGCGAGGTCTAAGCTTGGGGGTGTTGATACGTCCAAAATGCATCACTATTTTATATCGTAATTCATCCTTATTCATTGATATATTTCACATTACGATGATGTTCTTATGTTGTTTTGGATTATTTTACACAGTTTGCAACTTTCCGGTGCCGAAGCAGCAGACGCAGGATTCAGCGGTAAAAAGTGGACGCTGAGTTGCTGAAGAAGAATACCTCCAAATTACCTGAAAATCAACGGAGGGTATTTTCCAGACGGATCACGAAGGCACGCAAAAGGGCAACCAGAGGGGGGCCACAGGGCGCCCAGGCGGCCACCTGGCGCGGCCCCCTCCCTGGCCGCGCCGGGGGGGGGGCGCCTGGAGCCCCTGGCCCACTTCCGGCTGCCCCCTTTTGCCTATATACTCCTCGTCATCCAAAAACCCTAAAAAGAAGAGTTTTGACGGAGTTCCGCCGCCGCTCCGTGGCGGAAACCTACAGAGAAGAAAAAGCCATCTCCGGCGGGCAGATTCCGCCGGGGAAATCACCTCCCGGAAGGGGAGATCATCGCCATCGTCATCACCATCGTCACGGGCATCATCGAGATCATCATCAACATCATCCCCAACATCAGCATCATCTCCATCTTCATCCAATCTCATCTCACCATTGCAACTTGTGTTGTAATCCGTACTATCTATCCTCTCTACTCCATCGGTGTTGATTACTACTTTGTGGGGAATGCTATTGAGTTTTGTTGGAGAAATATCATTATGTCCAGATTGTTTATCATCCATTTATCTCCACTGATCATGATCTCTTTTATGTCTTGTGAGTAGTTACTTTAGTTCTTGAGGACATGGGAAAAGTCTTGTTGTTAGTAGTCATATGATGTTGAAGTAATATGTGGTGTTTGATACTTAAGTTGTGTTGTTATTTTACTAGTGGTGTTGTGTGAGTCGAACACTCAACACTTCGCCTTATTAAGGACCTAGGGGAATACATTGTGTACAAAGAATGCTTACGGTGGGTTGCCGGAGTGACAGAAACCTGAACCCCAGTTCGCACGCTTTTGCACAAGGGAACAATGGATCATCGATCGTATTGCTATGGTTAGGCTTTTGCCTTAAATACTATCTTGTATTTGCGGATGCTTGCAAGGTGTTTAATCATAAGAGTGCACTCATCTTAGTCTAGAGAGTGTACTAGCATAGATCCACCCTGAAAGCACATTTGCTCTCCGGGTGGTTTTGGTAATTAATGACAACATACTTTGTGGTTGGACCAATGCTTTTATCAAGTATGTTTCAGGAAATCCAATCACATTGGCTATGGAAAGGACTGAAGAAGTGGACCCCTCAAATGCTAAGGCAAGCATTGGCAAAAGCTCAAGACTCCATTTTTGGTTTAGTGATCCAAGATCACATTGAGTCCATAGGAAAAACCAATACTATTAAAAGGGGATGAGGTTGTGTTGATGATCTGGTTGCTCAAGTGCTTAGTGATTTAGCTCCTTCAACTATCAGCAACTTTCACTACTATACACACTCATAAGTAATCTCGGACAAACCGATTCTTCCAACTCAGTCCCACCGAGATGAACCACTTCAGCCATATTCCAAACCCTAGAAAAATCGGTCATTCCGAGTTTGAGATCGGTCTCACCGAAATCTGGACTGCCAACCTTATGTAACCAATTGACATCATATCAGAATAACCGAGTTTGCTTTATCGGTCTTACCGAGATTGACAAGCTTCTGTCTTGGTCCAAATCGGTCTCACCGATATTGCATTTTCGGTCCCACCGATTCTGGCATGTTCCTGTCTTTTCTCAAATCGGTCTAACCGAGTTTTCTTTCTCGGTCCCACCGAAAACTCCAACGTTCATATCAGTTACACTTTCGGTCTCACCGAGATGGTATTTTCGGTCCACCGAAAACCCCAACGTTCACTATATTTGAACTTTCGGTCTGACCGAGTTTTCACTTCGGTCTCACCGAGATTGCTCAAATATGTGTGTAACGGTTGGATTTTGTGTGGAGGCTATATATACCCCTCCACCCCCTCTTCATTCGTGGAGAGAGCCATCAGAAAGTCTACCACTCCTACCATACACTTTCTGAGAAGAGAACCACCTACCCTTGTGTTGAGATCAAGTCATTCCATTCCTACCATATGAAACTTGATTTCTAGCCTTCCCAAGTTGCTTTCCACTCAATCCTTTCTTCCACCACAGCCAAATCAGTGAGAAGAGTTGAGTGTTGGGGAGATTATCATTTGAAGCACAAGAGCAAGGAGTTCATCATAATCAACAACATCTATTACCTTTTGGAGGGTGGTGCCTCCTAGATTGGTTAGGTGTCGCTTGGGAGCCTCCGTCTTTGAGATGTGGAGTTGAACCAAGAAGTTTGTAAGGGCAAGGAGATCGCCTACTTCGTGAAGATCTACCCCGAGTAAGGCTAGTCCTCCGTGGGTGTAGGCCATGATGGAATAGACAAGGTTGCTTCTTCGTGGACCCTTCGTGGGTGGAGCCCTCCGTGGACTCGCGCAGCCGTTACCCTCCGTGGGTTGAAGTCTCCATCAACGTGGATGTACGATAGCACCACCTATCGGAACCACGACAAAAATCTCCGTGTCTCCAAATTGCGTTTGATCTTCTCCACCTCTCTTTACTACTTGTGCAATTTACTTTCGGCTGCCCATACTCTAGAATTGCATGTGTAGTATGCTACTTGACTTGTGTGTTATGCAAAATCTGCCAAAATCTGTCCTTGATAAAAGACAGAATTTTTATCTTGTCGAGTAGTCTAATCACCCCCCCCCCTCTAGACACTCTCACCTTCTTCGATCCTACAATTGGTATCAGAGCTTTGGTCTCCATTGCTTTAGTTTACACACCATTGGAGGAAGATGGACGTGTCTACGTTTGGGAGTGTTAGCCATAGAGTGCCTGTTCTCAATGGAAGGTTTTATAACTCATGGAGGTCTGAAATGCTTAGTATATTTAAGATGTACAATTTGTGCAAATATGTTGAGACCCCCTATGTGCCTCCATTTGATCCCTTGCACCCTACCATGGATGAAGAGCTTGATTTGCTTCGTAACCTTAGAACTGTAAATCTTATCATTAGAGGGTTACCCGATGACTTGCTTAATCTTGTTACAAATTTTGAGTGTGCCTATGCTATGTGGAAGTTCTTGGAAGAACTTTATCCGGACTACTCTTTGAGAAGTCTTGATGAAATTCTACACAAGACTATTGAATTCGATAAGTTGCACCCCAATGATCCCGACTTTGATAAATGCTTTTTTGAGCTTTGTGATCTTATGAAAAAGAAGGGTGATCCCGGTCTTATCAATATTATCATTAGAAATGCTCTTGCATTGCATTCCGAAGATTATTGTTCCATTGACCAAACTAATGCAAGTACTTATCAAATTGACCTAGGTGTTGATGATGAACAATCTATGGGTCAATATGATGATGAGCATGAGAAAGACGATGATTACTCCGATTCGGACACCGAGCTAGACAAAGTCATGAAGAGTCTCAATCTTATGGCAAATCTGAGAGACTACATGTCCGGCGGAAAAGAGTGGATTCTTGATAGTGGATGCACCGATCACATGACTGGAGACAAAGACATGTTTCGAGAGCTTGCAAAGAACGATGGTCCACGCAAGTATGTGACTTTTGGAGACAACTCCAAGGGTAAGGTACTTGGCCTTGGTAAGGTGTCCATATCTCATGATAGCTCTATTTAAAATGTCATGCTTGTAGAATCTCTTGGATACAATTTACTTTCCGTGTCTAGATTAGCTGACTTTGGATTCAATGTGCTATTCACCAAAGTAGATTGCCAAGTCTTTCGTCGTGATAATCAAAACATGGCTTTTACTGGTATCCGTAGAGGTGATCTATATATTGTTGATTTCACTAAGAAAGCCCAACCTAGAGCTTGTTTCATTGCTAAATCCTCTAAAGGTTGGTTGTGGCATAGAAGGCTAGGACATGTTGGTATGCGTAACCTAGATAAGCTAATCAAAGGTGATCATATTCTTGGTGTTAAAGATGTTCTCTTTGACAAAGATAGACTTTGTAGTGCGTGTCAAGCAGGAAAACAAGTTGGTGGAAGTCATCCCGTGAAAAACATCATGACCACAAGGAGACCGCTTGAGCTTCTTCACATGGATCTCTTCGGTCCCAATGCTTACAAAAGCCTTGGTGGTAACTCCTTTGGTCTAGTTATAGTTGATGATTATTCCAGATTTACGTGGGTATTTTTCCTTGATGATAAATCGCAGGTTCAGAGGATCTTCAAGACCTTTGCCAAAAGGGCCCAAAATCAATTTGAGGTGAAGATCAAGAAAGTTCGGAGTGACAATGGAACGGAGTTCAAGAACGCCAATGTAGACTCTTTTCTCGATGAGGAAGGAATTCTACATGAGTTCTCGGCTACGTACACTCCTCAACAAAATGGAGTTGTTGAGAGGAAGAACCGAACGCTCATAGAGATGGCAAGAACGATGCTTGATGAATACAAGACACCGAAGCATTTTTGGGGAGAAGCGGTCGAGACAGCTTGTCATGCTATCAACAGGCTTTATCTTCATAAGCTTCTTGGCAAGACATCATACGAGCTTCTCACCGGTAACAAACCCCAAGTGGGATACTTTCGTGTTTTTGGTTCAAAATGCTATATCCTTGATAAGCATCGTCGGTCTAAATTTGCTCCTAAATCTCATGAAGGCTTTCTTCTTGGTTATGGATCAAACTCCCACACCTACCGTGTCTACAATAATTTCACCCGAAAGGTTGAAGAGACGGTAGATGTGAAGTTTGATGAATCTAATGGCTCGCAAGTAGAGCAAATGCCTATTGATGTAGGAGACAAGGACCCATCGGAAGCTATCCAAGACTTATCTATTGGAAAGATCCGTCCCATGGAAGTGAAGGAGAGTACCTCATCTACATATGTGGAGCCACCTACCTCACGGCGAGATGAACCTCAAGGCAACATGGAGGCCTCCACAAGTGGAACTCACCAAGATGAGGATGTGCAACAAGAAGATCCACCACAACCTCCTTCTCCACCGCCTCAAGACAACACCAACAACAATGAAGAAGAAGAAGAGGAAGATGAAGATGATGAGGAAGCTGAGCCACAACATCAACAAAAGCTATCCCGAGTTCGAGCAAGAGTCAAGAAGAATCATCCCGTGGAACAAATGATGAACGACATCAACTCCGGGAGAATTACTCGCTCTAAAACTCGCTTAGCTAACTTTTGTGAGCATTACTCATTTATTTCTTGCATTGAACCTATGAAGGTAGAAGAAGCACTTGAAGACCCGGATTGGGTGAACGCTATGCACGAAGAACTACACAACTTCGAGAGGAACAAGGTGTGGACTTTGGTAGAGAAGCCCAAGGATGATCAAAACATCATTGGAACCAAATGGGTGTTTCGGAACAAGCAAGATGAAGATGGACAAGTCATCCGCAACAAGGCTCGTCTCGTAGCTCAAGGTTACACACAAGTCGAAGGTATGGACTATGGTGAGACCTATGCCCCCGTTGCTAGACTTGAGTCCATTCGCATTCTTCTTGCCTATGCCAATCACCATGATATTACTCTCTATCAAATGGATATCAAAAGTGCTTTCGTAAATGGTGAAATTGAGGAGGAAGTTTTTGTGAAACAACCTCCCGGTTTTGTGAACCCCAAAAAGCCTAATCATGTTTACAAGTTGCATAAAGCCCTTTATGGTCTTAAACAAGCTCCTAGAGCTTGGTACAAATGCTTAACTAGCTTTCTTCTTGAAAAAGGGTTTGAAATTTGAAAGATAGACTCAACGCTGTTCACGAAAAGGGTTAATGGTGAACTATTTGTGTGCCAAATATATGTTGATGATATTATCTTTGGTTCAACTAACCCCCATTTTAGCAAGAAGTTTGGACAGCTTATGTCGGAGAAGTATGAGATGCCCATGATGTGTGAACTCAAATTCTTCCTTGGGTTGCAAATCAAGCAATCTAAGGAGGGTACTTTTGTCTCACAAACAAAGTACACCAAGGATCTCTTCAAGAAGTTCAACATGCAAGAAAGCAAAGGTATGAGTACCCCCATGCCTACTAGTGGACATAATGACTTGACAAAAGATGGAGAACCCGTTGATCAAAAGGTTTACCGTTCTATGATTGGTTCTCTACTATATCTTTGTGCTTCTCGTCCTGACATAATGTTGAGTGTATGCATGTGTGCGCGATATCAAGCAGCCCCTAAAGAATGTCATCTTAAAGCTGTTAAAAGGATAGTGAGATACCTGATACACACACCAAACTTTGGCATTTGGTATCCTAAGAGAGCCTCTTTCGACCTTGTTGGCTATTCCGACTCGGACTATGCCGGTGACAAGGTTGATAGAAAGTCAACTTCGGGTACATGTCAATTCCTTGGTCGATCCCTTGTATCTTGGTCCTCCAAGAAACAAAATTCGGTATCATTATCCACTGCCGAAGCAGAATATATTGCTGCTGGTTCGTGTTGTGCTCAATTGCTATGGATGACACAAACGCTTAAAGATTATGGGATACATGTGAGATGTGTTCCCTTGCTTTGTGACAATGAGAGTGCAATTAAAATTGGACACAATCCAGTGCAACACTCTCGAACAAAGCATATTGAAGTTCGTCACCACTTTATTCGTGATCATATTGCCAAGGGTGATATTAATCTTAAGCATGTTCGTACTGACAAACAACTTGCTGATATCTTTACAAAACCTCTTGATGAAAAAGTGTTTTGTCGCTTAAGGAGTGAGTTGAACATCATTGATGCTTCAAACTTGGAGTGATAACTCCATTGATGCATGCAAGGCATGAGCTCTCTGGACTAATCCTTGATATTTCTCTTATGATGATGATCATATGTCTTGGACACATTTGCCTCCTTGTATTGCATCTAACTCTTTGCAGGTACTTGGATGATCTACATTCCACAAGATTACCACACACTCAAATCATGAGTAATCTTGTCATTAACCAAGTATCTAGCCCTTTGGGATGTTGAGTTCAAGGAACAAAATTCCACATATCCTTTTTGACATCTTATACATATAGTATTTCACTCTTGTCATCTTGGATATCCTCGAGTATTTCCTTGCTTGTCTAACCCATGTAGGAAGATGAACTACACAAGTAGAAATGGCGCTCCAACTTCACATTCAATGAGCACCTACATCGAGCTTACCTACATGAGCAAAGCATCAACAAACCCAAGGTATGTTCTTCACATCTTTAAGGAGCTTTACTCAAAGTCATGAGTACAAGCAGCTTCATAAGATGTGATCACATCAAATGCTTAATCGAAAAATGGCAACCCCATTTTGAGCTTAAATGATGAGTATGACCTATGATCAAATGTCCTCATTTGACTCCTAAGTCAATATACTCAAACATAGGTGACTTTGTCGCCGACCTTTATCTAGATGAAGTACATATGCTTTTGGAGTTTTTCTATTTTCTCCTATGTTCTCTCATTGAGTTTTCTTTAAACAATAATAAAAAAAACTTCATCTAGAAATCTTTTTCATTTCTTTTCTTATGTTTATTTGAATATCCTTCTGGCTCTGATCAATTCCCCAAAAATCTTTTACAAATTCATTGCAAATCCTTTGAAACATTCCTCGCAGAGTGAGCTGAATTATTTCTGTATTTCCTTGGAATTAAACTCGGCGTCACCGACTTATTTATTTCGGTCTAACCGAAAAGGATTCGGACCCACCGATCCATCTAATTCGGTGTCCCCGATTTATCTTCCAGGACATAAACTTCTGCAGCTCCACTCCCATTTAAATCTTAAGGGGGAGAAGACTCAAATTTAAATTCTCAATGTTTCTCTATGAATGTTCTTATTTGCCCTGTTGTGATTCTTCAGGATCCCATTTCTTTCTTTCTTTCTTTCTTTCCATCTTTCCTGCCCTACCTAGTTTGCTGTCCTTTTCGGCACTTGATGTCAAAGGGGGAGAAGACTTAGGGGGAGTAGGGGGGTAGGGGGAGAAGAGAAGACTTAGGGGAAGGAGAAAATCAATCTTATCTTAAGGGGGAGAGAATCACATCAAAGCTTTGTCGTATTTTTGCATTGGACATTACAATTTGCATCATTCTTCTGATTTTGCTTTTTCCATCACACCCCTTGTTCTCACAATTGGTATCTTATGGAAAGCAAAATCTCTCAGAGTTCATTGAAAATCCTTTTAGTTTCGGAGACATGTTGCTGATTCAAGCCTGTGCTCAATATGAGACACTCTTTATACATGTCATCCCTGGCTTGGTACTCTTGATGTTCTTGCAGTTGGTTGAAGGAATACTCTTGTGTTATCTAACCTTGTTTTCCCAAGTTTATCCCTTCAGGTACAATGCCAAGGAACCTCAAGGTAAGTACATGCATCTTGCAGAATGTGCATGATGGTGACTTGCTTGTAAATACTTGTTTGCAAGAAATCACCATGCACATATGCATTAT
The DNA here is from genome assembly GCA_902687465.1 of Secale cereale. Lineage (NCBI taxonomy): Eukaryota > Viridiplantae > Streptophyta > Magnoliopsida > Poales > Poaceae > Secale > Secale cereale. The sequence continues at coordinate 615,527,210 of LR738714.1, read as the reverse complement.
CACTCACTTCTTTTTCTTCTGCTCTGATGCATATAGCCAAGCTGCATGTAGCACATCTTGCTTATCTCTCTTGTGTGCTTGTGGTAGTCCAAAACCATAATTGAAAATCTTGCACACTTGTAGGGGGAGCCTGTGTACTACATGCTTGTCAAAGCTTTCATGATAATTATGTCCTTCTTTCAATAAGCTTTGATGTCTTGTTTAGTGTGATTCTAGTGTGTTGCCATCAATTACCAAAAAGGGGGAGATTGAAAGCACATTTGCTCTCCGGGTGGTTTTGGTAATTAATGACAACATACTTTGTGGTTGGACCAATGCTTTTATCAAGTATGTTTCAGGAAATCCAATCACATTGGCTATGGAAAGGACTGAAGAAGTGGACCCCTCAAATGCTAAGGCAAGCATTGGCAAAAGCTCAAGACTCCATTTTTGGTTTAGTGATCCAAGATCACATTGAGTCCATAGGAAAAACCAATACTATTAAAAGGGGATGAGGTTGTGTTGATGATCTGGTTGCTCAAGTGCTTAGTGATTTAGCTCCTTCAACTATCAGCAACTTTCACTACTATACACACTCATAAGTAATCTCGGAGAAACCGATTCTTCCAACTCAGTCCCACCGAGATGAACCACTTCAGCCATATTCCAAACCCTAGAAAAATCGGTCATTCCGAGTTTGAGATCGGTCTCACCGAAATCTGGACTGCCAACCTTCTGTAACCAATTGACATCATATCGGAATAACCGAGTTTGCTTTATCGGTCTTACCGAGATTGACAAGCTTCTGTCTTGGTCCAAATCGGTCTCACCAATATTGCATTTTCGGTCCCACCGATTCTGGCATGTTCCTATCTTTTCTCAAATCGGTCTAACCGAGTTTTCTTTCTCGGTCCCACCGAAAACTCCAACGTTCATATCAGTTACACTTTCGGTCTCACCGAGATGGTATTTTCGGTCCCACCGAAAACCCCAACGTTCACTATATTTGAACTTTCGGTCTGACCGAGTTTTCACTTCGGTCTCACCGAGATTGCTCAAATATGTGTGTAACGGTTGGATTTTGTGTGGAGGCTATATATACCCCTCCACCCCCTCTTCATTCGTGGAGAGAGCCATCAGAAAGTCTACCACTCCTACCATACACTTTCTGAGAAGAGAACCACCTACCCTTGTGTTGAGATCAAGTCATTCCATTCCTACCATATGAAACTTGATTTCTAGCCTTCCCAAGTTGCTTTCCACTCAATCCTTTCTTCCACCACAGCCAAATCAGTGAGAAGAGTTGAGTGTTGGGGAGATTATCATTTGAAGCACAAGAGCAAGGAGTTCATCATCATCAACAACATCTATTACCTTTTGGAGGGTGGTGCCTCCTAGATTGGTTAGGTGTCGCTTGGGAGCCTCCGTCTTTGAGATGTGGAGTTGAACCAAGAAGTTTGTAAGGGCAAGGAGATCGCCTACTTCGTGAAGATCTACCCCGAGTAAGGCTAGTCCTCCGTGGGCGTAGGCCATGATGGAATAAACAAGGTTGCTTCTTCGTGGACCCTTCGTGGGTGGAGCCCTCCGTGGACTCGCGCAGCCGTTACCCTCCGTGGGTTGAAGTCTCCATCAACGTGGATGTACGATAGCACCACCTATCGGAAGCACGACAAAAATCTTCGTGTCTCCAAATTGCGTTTGATCTTCTCCACCTCTCTTTACTACTTGTGCAATTTACTTTCCGCTGCCCATACTCTAGAATTGCATGTGTAGTATGCTACTTGACTTGTGTGTTATGCAAAATCTGCCAAAATCTGTCCTTGATAAAAGACAGAATTTTTATCTTGTCGAGTAGTCTAATCACCCCCCCCCCTCTAGACACTCTCACCTTCTTCGATCCTACACACCCACTCAACACTTATCAACACATCACATAGTACCGATACGAAATATGGCGAAAGCACATGACTACCTCTCCCGTGTGTCCTCAAGAACACTTTAGCCTTTATAAGTTCAGTTGCTAGGCCTCTCCTTTGCTCAGAAAGGATTGGGCCACTTATTACTCTCCAGTGCCTTTTACTTTGCTCGCTTTTACTCTCATGTTGCTTATATCAAGAAAACCCCTAAAAGTTATCTTTCAGTGCTTGCAGTAATTTCTTGCTCAGAATCGCTTATCAATACCTTCTGCTCCTCGTTGGGTTCGACACTCTTACTTATCGAAAACGCTGCAATAGATCCCTTACGGTTGAGGATCATCATGGCCCGATAGCGCTAACCATCACGTGGGCATAGTATGGGCGTTCTACGTCGTATGCATCAGCCGAAGCTTAACTGACGTCATGCGACTGAGCGGCACGCGCCGGGTTGGACTGCGTAAGCACCTGCCTTTTTAAGGAGGTAGCCCAGGTCTGCTCACCGGCCGCGTACGCAACGTGCAGGAGTTCCCGAGGCGATTGGCCCATGACCCCTGGGGGCATAGGGTTTAGTCCGGCGTGCATGACCTCTCTATTAAGCCTAGGTCGGGTTGCCACATATTATTTGGCCGAGGGCGGGCATGACCTGATGGTGTGTCTGGCCGGAGTTAAGCAAGCGTGTTGGGTAAGTTGGTGCACCCCTGCAGGGAAGAAAACATCTATCGATAGCCTGTCCTACGGTAACGGACACTTGGAGTTGTATCCCGATCGCTACAACTAGTACTGGATGCTGAGGCATTGTTTGGATATGTTGCTTCGGGAGTCGAGAAAGGATCCCGGAGCGTTGGAACAACAACATAAATATGACTTATGTTACACTACTCTACTTCCCCCTCTTGCTGCAAGACGGTGGTTTACAAAAGATGCTAGTCTTCGATAGGACTAGCTTCTCCCACTCGTATTCTGGCATTCTGCAGCTTAGTCCACAGATACTACCCCCTTTTATTGATACCGATGCATATGTAGTGTAGATCCTTCCTTGCGAGTACTTTGGATGAGTACTCACGGTTGCTTTGCTCCCTTTTCCCCCTTCTTGCTGCTTTCTGGTTGATGCAACTAGATGATGGAGTCCAGGAGCCAGATGCCACACTTGACGACTGCTACTACCCCGACAAAGCCTACTACCTCATGGAGACAGCTGACCACCAGGAGCAGTTAGGAGGTCCCAGGCAGGAGGCCTTGCCTTTTCGATCGTGATGTTTTGTGCTAGCCTTCTTAAGGCAAACTTGTTTAACTTATGTCTGTACTCAGATATTGTTGCTTCCGCTGACTCTTGTGTATTCGAGCTTATGTATTCGAGCCCTCGAGACCCCTGGCTTGTAATATAAAGCTTGTATTATTTTAATTTGTGTCTAGAGTTGTGTTGTGATATCTTCCAGTGAGTCCCTGATCTTGGTCGTACACATTTGCGTGTATGATTAGTGTACGGTCAAATTGAGGGCGTCACAGGTGACAACCAGCTTTTATTCTAATGTGTACACATCCGAAGGAGTACAAAACATGGAGGACGTTATCAACACAGTTCCCCGTCGAGTGACTCAGGAGATGAATGACTGCCTAAATGGACCATACACACATGATGAAGTGAAGAAAGCCATGTTTCAGATGTTCCCTGTAAAAGCTTCGGGCCCAGACGGATTCCCTGCTCATTTCTTCCAGCGGCACTGGGATGTGTGTGGAGAGGAAGTCACTGAAGTTGTCCTACAAATAGTGAATGGTACAGAATCGGCTGAGTGCATCAACAAAAACTTGCTTGTGTTGATACTAAAGGTAAAGAATCCTACATCATTAACTCAGTTTAGACCAATCAGTCTTTGTAATGTGCTTTACAAGATTGCGTCAAAGGTGATATCTAACCGCCTGAAACTAGTTCTGCCAGAGATCATCTCGTACGAGCAATCTGCCTTTGTTCCAGGTAGACTAATTACAGATAATATTATCGCCGCCTACGAGTGTTTGCACTTTATGAAAAGGAACAAGGCAAAGAAAAACCAACATTGTGCTTTAAAGTTAGATATGATGAAAGCTTGTGACAGAGTGGAATGGGACTACCTGAAAGCAATTATGGTTAAGTTGGGCTTTACAGAAAGGTGGGTTGGTATAGTAATGAATCTTATAAACTCAGTCACCGTCTCTGTTCTGTTCAATGGAAAGAAAATACAGGAATTAGGCCATCAGGGGGTATTCGCCAAGGGGACCCAATCTCTTCATATTTGTTCTTGATAGCAGCAGAGGGCCTTTCGTGCCTCTTAAAATCCAAAGTTGAGTCACCCAATCTGTGTGGCTTACAAGTGGCTCCTACGGCACCAAGGGTAAACCACCTTTTATTTGCTGATGACAGCCTGCTATTCTTCAAGGCTAATAGTGTGGGAGAATCGGAGGTGCACCAAGTTCTGGATACCTATTATCAGGCCACGGGGCAAATAATAAACTATGATAAATCCTCTATTTATTTCAGCAAAGGGGTACCGGAGAGTGTAAGAGGTGAGATCAAGGGACTAATCCAAGTGCCCAATGAGACTCTAAATGAAAAATATCTAGGCATGCCTTTAGATGTTGGATCATCTAAAAATGGTGCATTTAAGTACTTGAAGGACCGCCTGTGAAGCAGAATTAAGGGGTGGATTGAAAGAACAATGTCATATGCGGGGAAAGAAGTGCTGGTCAAAGCGGTAGCTCAAGACATACCCGTATTTTCTATATCCTATTTTAAGCTGCCCAGAGGACTCTATAAAAACCTAAACATGATGATCAGAAAGTTTTGGTGGGGTTGTAAGAATGGTCAGCGGAAACCACATTGGCTGTCTTGGAAGGAAATGACCCAGCCAAAAGCCCCCGGCGGGCTAGGGTTTAAGGATTTTGAACTGTTCAACTTGTCGCTACTTGCAAAACAAGTGTGGAGGATCTTACAGAGCCCGGAGACATTAAGTGCGCGAATCCTGAAAAGTGTTTACTTCCCGGCTACCACAATCCTTAAGGCAAGTTTAGGATCACATCTGAGCCAGGTGTGGCAAGCACTCCTCGAAGGGCGCGATGTACTAAATCTGGGTCTCATTCAAAAGATTGGTAACGGGGTAGAAACAAGCATATGGGAAGAAAACTGGATCCCAAGAGATGAAATGATGAGGCCATACGGTTGTTTAATACACAACCCACCATCTCTAGTGTCAGAACTTATCGATGCTACGGCTGCAAGATGGAATGTTCAGCGTCTCCAAGAAGTGTTTCTCCACATTGACATTCAGCCAAACATGAGCATTCCAAATGCACGAGAAACAAACAAGATAGTTGGGCATGGGATTTTGAGAAGAAGGGGATGTTTGATGTCAGATCTGCATACAACATGTTGGTCTCGATCAGGAAGAGAAGGGAAGCATGGCTGGAAGGAAATACAAGGTCGTCGACCATGAACAGAGAAAGCGGGGATTGGAAGAAACTCTGGCATACTCAAGTACCAGGGAAAGTGAGGATGTTCCTGTGGCGACTTGCAAAACAATCGCTACAAACAAACGATGTTTGTGCCCATCGCAACATGGCGCAATCGAGTGTGTGTGGACTATGCGGAGTACAGGATTCCTGGCGTCACTCGCTGCTGGAATGCACAATGTCTCGATACACATGGGCGTTGACAGAGGAAGAGATTGTTCATAAAATAGCAGGAACGACAGAACCGTCAGCAAAACAGTGGCTCATTACAATGATGAACCTGTTATCGCATGCACTTTTTGTGAAGATGGCTGTAACGCGATTTGGTCAGCAAGGAGGAAGGCGATTCACGAAGGTATCTTTCAAAGCCCGCAGGCTACTCACATGTTCGTCCAGAGGTTTATTTCTGAACTTGATATGATCAAGAATCCATCCCCAGCACAACCGAGTACACGAATAAGAACGGTTGAAAGCACGCGACCCAAGGCGCTGCCCCCGGGCTTCACTAAGATACATGTAGATGCAAGTGTGGCGCGGTCTAGGGGTACGGCATCGGCTGTTTGCCAGGACGACCAAGGGAATTATATGGGAAGTTCTTCCCTGCTCATATATGGTATGCAGTACCCAGCCACATTGGAAATCATTGCATGCCGGGAAGCTTTGGCGTTGGCTCAGGATCTGGGAGTGCAGAACTTTGTTATCTCGTCGGATGCAAAACAAGCAATACAGGACCTGAAGAATGCCAGCAAAGGTTGCTATGGGACTATCATCGAGGAGATTCAAGCTAGAGCAGCTAACTTTACCTGCAATTTTATGTATAAAAGTCGTTCGGTTAATATAAAGGCACATAAACTTGCTAGATTTTCCCTTTCATTAGATCAGGGCGCCACCTGTGGCTTGTTCAACCCCATGATTCGATTTGTATCCCACATTCTGTGGTTTGTGATCAATAAAGCTTTTGCTTTACCGCTAAAAAAACACGTTTCGATGGTCTTAGTACTACATCTACGAACGAGCTAACATAAACTTTACATAATTAGCCAAAGAGAATTGTGGAAGGAAAGTTACGTAGGCTTTCGTAACTTGTTTCGTAGATGTAGGATTATTGACCAGTGGTCAGTGAACTATACACACGCCTGGATTTCAATCACATCAGAAAATACTAGCTCATCGGGTTCTTAGGTTGACAAGTGTAATGTCCACACGGATATGAGTTTACAAAAGCTCATTAATTAACCTTCCATATTTCCCCCTTGCAAGGTGATTAGGGCGTGTGATGTCTTTATCCTCTCGAACATGCTCCTTTTTTCTTTGAGTGGACACGAGGGGAATGCTGTGCTTTAGCTCCGACTGGTTAGGCTTTTCTGTCCTCGCGCGGGCGGTGTTAATTAATGATAACATATTCAGGATTAATTTGGGTTGTCAGAACTGCCAAACTGTTTTAGGGATACATATAGTGTGGAGTGTTACCGCCGGTGAACCTTTTTGAAACATATGGGTCCTCTAAAAAAACATTAATCTTTATTAGTTTGTTACAATGGGGACCTCCATTTCTTGGTAAGGCACACACTACATATTTGTTAGCCTTATTTGTGAGCAATCTTGACGTAATTAGCGGATTCTAACGACTCGTGGGACTTGCTTCCAGCAGGCTGCTCCCCCAACGCGCGCCCATGGATGCATATACGCAAGGGTAGACTCACGGCGTGATTCCGCCGATCCTAGCGTACTCCTGGGAGACGATGGCGGCGGTGGTGGAGCTGCTCTCAAGCACGACGGCGTAGCGGTCGGCCCAGCTCTCCATCCCGGGCGCCAAGACCTGCCAGAAGAGGCCCCCGGCGCACGGCTCGCCCCCCTTCACGGACGTGTAGATGGCGTCGTACACCATGCGGAAGTAGTCGTCCCGGGAAGCCACCTCGTTGCCGACGGAGTTCCATCCAAACTCAGCCACCACCAGCGGCTTCCGCAGCGCCTTCGCCGTGTCCTTGATGTGCGACGCCATCCACTTCTTCCAGAACTCCACCTGCTGCTCCCTGGTCGAACCCGGCAGCCTGACACACACACACAAGCCACACGCACGGTCAGCAGAAATCCATCGGTTATATATCAGGGCTGAGAAGAAATTCGTGTGTGGCTTTCCTTTGCTTACCACACGTCAGGGTAGTAGTGGATGGTGGCAAAGTCGACGGTGGGGATACGGTTGTTTCCGATGAAGTCGGTGCCGGCGGAGTCTCCGCCGGGGTTGATCCGCTTGCGCTTCGGCGTGGACTCCCCGTAGAACCCTTCGAGCCCGACCTCCACCATGTGCTTATTGTCGATGGACTTGACGTAGGAGGACATGTGCGTGACCCAGGCCTGCATGGTCTTCCCGGAGGGGTCGGTCGGGACGCGGGGCTCGTTCATCAGCTCCCATGCAAAGATTGTGGGCTCGTCCTTGTACGCCACCCCCGTGAAGCTGTTGATCCTCGTCAGCACCCTCTGTTCCAGACACAAAACACATAAATGATGTGCATACACAAGATGCTAATCATGACCGAGGTTTAACGTCACAGATTTAGTTTATCTTAGGGGAGTGCACGCGATTGGCTGTACACGTGTGCCTTCAAGGATGGACGGACGGACCTTGACGTGGCTCTTGTATAACTCCTGGGTGAGTCCGTCCCTGAAGAAGTCGTCTTCGGAGGCCAGGTTGTGGCCCTGGTCTTTGGCCCACTGCACGTACTGTCTCTTCCCGCCAAAGTCACCCCAGTTGTTCACCAGGCTCAGGATCAAGTAGAGCCCCCGCTTCTTCGCTTCGGCGATCACGAAGTCTAGTCCCTGTATATATACCATCAGATAAGTATATGAAAGTGATTAATTACATATGTTTTTAACGACATTTCTCCCAGTATGCAAACATGTCATCTTAATGTAAGAATTCATCATGCAGTTTCGTACTATATGAGATAAGTTTACATCCACATCTGGTCCCTCATATATGTTACTAGAGAACTTTCTTCCACAAGGGCATGCAATGGTAACCTTTTAATGGGCATCAATAATAAGACAAACAATGTTGTTTAATTAGCAATACCATTTAATTTAGGGGAATATTAAAATCTGATTTTTGGCAAATCCCCGAGAATGCTCCACCTTTGTCATGCAGAAACAAGTAAATTTACCATGTTGTTGTATGGGGATTTGCCATGTTCTAAAGTGAAAATTGTCATGTGGTACTATAAAAGATTGACAGAAAAACACTGCAGGAGGGTAATTGCCATCAAGGTTTTGGATTCCGAATGAATAAATTTTCTCGTGGGGGGCGAGATTCTCGGTTATCACGGTTACCGAGAAATTCCGAACATATTTCGGACGAAATTTGAAATCAAATTTTGAATTCAAACTTTTTAAACTTAGATATAAGACGGACATTAACTATTTCTATCACATATTGACTTGTAGTCCAGTGGAACGTCGTCTGCGTGCTTTCTATGCGATCAAGTCTCGAGTTCGACATCCCGTTTGGCATTCTTTTTTCAAATCATGTTTTTACGTATTCTGAAAAATAAAGCAAAAAAAGTGCAAAACTGGAATTCGATCCTGCGACCTAGCGAGCATTGTAGTAGGGGCCTGCCACCAGGCCACAGCCACGCACGTAATTCTGACTGAGATGCCACTCTATTTATCTGCAGTTTAAGCGTTTAAATTCAAAAATTTCAAAAATTTCGATTTTTTTTGCTCGTCATGCGTGGTTCTCGTGGGGCAGCGAGAAATGCGGATACCACCCATGATTGCCATGCGTTGGATCAAGATCCGACGTACGTGAAGGCGTTAGATTTTGACGTCAAAAATATGACGTCAGATGTACATTAGGGTCCTTAATTTGAACATGTTGATTATTCCGTTGAAAAAAAAGGAAATATGTGGTTATTTTTCTGACAACATGTTAATTATATAGTACTCCCTCCGTTCGGATTTACTCGTTGTGGTTTTAGTTCAAATTTGAATTAAAACCACGACAAGTAAATCGGAACGGAGGAGTACTAGTTAAGAAGATTAGTGTGTTCATCCATCTAACAGTAGTACGTACCACGAACACGTCCTCGCTATACACGCCGGGGGTGGTCTGCAGCGGCCGGTTGCTGCCGCCATCGCTGAAGGCCCAGGTCCTGACGACCGTCGCGCCGAGGCGGGACGCCTGGTCCAGCACGTCGAGCACCTTGCTCCGGTCGGCGGGGTTCGACGCCATGTACATGAGCCAGTACGCGTTGAAGCCGTTCGGGTAGAACGGCCGGCCGCCCACCATGAACCGCGCCCCGTCTGCCCTCGCGAACCCGCCGACCTTCGCCTTTACTGCCCCCTGGATGGCTGCCGGTGCCGGAACGGGGGCGGCGGCGTCGTGGATGCTCGGCCGGAGCGCCCCATCCGCCATGGCCATGACGGCCAGACACGACACCACCATCAGCCATCGCGCGTTGCTGGTGCCCATGCCTACCAATGTGTTTATGCGAAACCAAAGCCCTGCCGCTGTGGCTACCTCGTACAAGCGATCAGCTGTAGGGTGCAATGTATATTTGTTGCGGATGGTATGCTGTGCTTGGAGACGAGTGCTAGCTCAAGTTATATAGGCGAGGGCTCCTGCATGGCGACACTAAACGGGCAGGGCGCAGGTATACGGCATTCACGGCATTAGTTTAGCATACGGCATTCACGGCATGAAATCATTGTAATTAAGCTGATTTTAGTGTATGGCCGGATTGCCTAGCATGAATTACTTGTCAGCTTTTTTTAGGGAATGTGAGAGCTTTAGTGCATGTCAATGTTAATAGGGATACATAACGGGTCTGGAGGCCCTGTGAATCAGACATGTCTACCTCTATGCATGGAGGTTGCATACTTTGCTAAATTATGAGCACCCCCATTTGACTCTCTTGGTTCGTGGTGGTGCTGATCGTGGCCGCCTTCACCACAGCGGAGAATGCCTCGTCGAAGTCCACACCAGGTCGTTGAGAGAACCCGCGGACGAGTCAGCGAGCTTTGTAGTGATCCTAGCTCCTGTCAGCCTTGAGCTTATGGAGGAAGAGCGACTTGCCAGTGACAATGTTGGCACCAGGAGAGTGAGGAACGAGCCCAAGTCATGTTCACCATGAGCGCGTTGTACTCATCCTGCATAGGTGTTAGACAATGAACATCTCGGAGCGCGACGGGCACGGATTTGGGCATGCAGAGAGCGTGGAGGAAATAGTGGCAGAGTTATTTTGGATGTATTTTTTGTTTGGAAGGAACTTGCCAGCCTGGCCACGGGTGACCATGGTGCGAAAATATTGTGTGGAACCATGGCTCACTCAAACCTATGCTCGGAGCCACACATCTCAGGGCAGCTTTTGTGGGGATCTGTTCATGGCTAGTGTGGTAATGCATGACGGGAACAATCAAGGCACATGGCCGGAACCATCCCGTGTTAATACTCCTGATTGCTGACTATATAATAAGAATATACTATAGAATAAAATAATGGGCATGTCTTGAAAGAAATGAGCGATGTCTCCCATGCACTTGCAGTGTTCACAACTGTTTATTGCCTCGTAAAATTTAGATGCCGACATATACACCATAAATCCACTGACAACACAATGAGAACATCGGAAATTTGAGCAATATCGAGTATTTGTGCATTACTAGAGTTCTAGTTTATGGTGAATACAGTGGCATCTAAATGTTTTTTCAGTTCTAGCTTTTTTGGATTGAGAATAGACTCGTAGTCGTAAGTGGAAAGTTTGTTCTTCAAATAGCAATCTTCAGACTTCTCTTAATGTAGATATGGCATACAGCTTTACTGAACATTGCTTCCATCAAAAAACAGTTCCGACAGGCCTGATATAGAATTATTTTTGTATTTCTCGTGCTATTGGCTCCTGTGCTACAGTAGCATGGAAAGGTGTGCCAGCCCATCATGCTCAAAAATAAAATAGAGGCCCTAAGCCTAGGCATTGCTAACGGAGAGAGGTATTAGGAATGATAGTACGAGATAAGAAAATTTTGAATCTTGACGGGACTCGGATCCACATGTGAGTCATGCTAGATCGGATGGCTCTGACCGTAGGTTCGGTCGAACCATGGTCCTAAACTTCCCCTCTCGACCATGGTGTGGGTAGGAACGAGAGAACGTTGGGTAGGGGCAGCCAGTGACGGAGAGGGCGGAGGCGTGTCATCAAGAAGCAGAGGCCACAGTGGACAGAGGGGTGGTAGGTGGTGGTTCGGTTGCCATGGCAGCGGTGGGTGGGTCGTTTGGAGCAGGTGGTGTTTTGGCTGCCGGCAACGGTTTAGGGCGGAGTGGGTAGTGGGATTTTGGCTGCCATGGCAGTGTTTTTAGTAGCCGTAGCGATGGGATAACGGATCTAGTGGGGCTGGCGAGGCATCGCTGGGAGTGAGGCTGTGAGGTTGTCCCCGTTGTCAGGCAAGTGCTCGTTGATGGTGGAGGAAAATGGGAAGTAGGTCTTGTCAAAGACGACATGGCGTGTGACGAGACCCGATCGGCAACTCCATCAAGGCATCTGTACCCTTTGTGCTCTGAAGAATAGCCAACGAAAACGCAAGCTGTGCAGCACGGGGCTAGTTTGTGCGGAGCAGTGGAGGTGATGTTGGGGTAGCAAAGACACCCAAACACACGAAGATTGGCGTAGTCGGGGTGCATGCCATGGAGAAGGAAGAAGGGTGTATGATCATGGCGCGAGCGGCAAATGGCAATTCAGAAGAAAGGTTGCCGTGTTGAGAGACTTTGCCCAGTATGTGTAGGGCATGAAGGTATGTGTGAGGAGTGAATGGACAGTGTCACTACTCGTGCGTAGAATTCGATCAACTCATCCATTTTGTGGCGATGTGTATGGACAAGACATAAGCAGAGGATGACTTCTTCGAAGAGAAAGGCTTGGGCATCGTTGTTATTAAATTCCTTTCCAATTGTCCCACTGGAGGGCGAGTAGGTTTAGATTGAATTGGCGTTGGACAAATATATTAAAAGACCGGGGAAACTTCAGATTTGCAATGGATAGTATATGTCCAAATGAAGCTACTATAATCATCAAGGAGTACAAGATAATATTGCTTGCCCGAAACACTTGGTACAGGTGGGGTGCAAGCATCGCAGTGAAATAGCTACAAAGGAAAATAAGACGCATGTTCTGAACAATTAAAAGGGAGCCTAACCAGCGGCGGAGCTACAAAAAAATAGATGGGCGGGCCAAGCAATAAAGTGCACATATTTTTCAAAATTACAGCACATTTTGGAGGCCACACATTATGCAATCCAGATGACTTGCCCCATGTAAGGAAATAAGGATTTTGATTTAACCAAAAAAATATCTGCAGCAGCACTCTTCTGGACACATGAGCAAGAAGCTCGAGTGAGTTTCAGCGAAACATATCCGAATCAGTCTATAAGAGTACATATTACAAGCAGGATGCATCAAACTCAACAAACGGCTGATCCGTTTGCACGACAAGCATCTCCATGGAGCGCTTCGGCAATACGGAGAACTAACTACTTTTTTTTTGAAAGATCCAGCAGAATGCTGGCTTATATTGATATTAAGCAGGGAGCAGGGTGCATGTGAAAAACAAGGCTGTTCTGAGAAAATGGCAGGAGGGGAAGAAGAGCTATGAAAAATTTATGTTACAACTTTCATGGTGGCTCCCAGAAGGGGTGCTGCAAAAGTGTTGCTCCTGCTTGTCGCCACAGCTCCAGAGTGCATTTGATGGCAGCGCAAATGCTATTCTTTGTTGGCACCCTGTTTCTGAAGACGGCTTCATTTCTTCCCTTCCAAATTTCTGAGAGAATAAGGATGATGGCTGACTTGAGGGCCTTCTTGTGATCCGGCCTCGCCGTTCCAATCATTTGAGCAATAATATCCGCTGGTTTAGACTTGTTCTGCCATTTGGCAGGCTGGAGCGTGCTGCAGCCAAAACCAGCCGCCATTTCTTCCCAGATAGCAAGTGATAGCGGGCATTGCCAGAAAAGGTGAACGGAGGTTTCTAAGTTCCTGACGCAGAGTTGGCAGAAGTATCCATTGGGCCAGCCTCTACGTTGCAGGCGATCATTGCACCAAAGCCTATTACGGAGAAGCAGCCAGGCAAAGATCTTCAACTTAGCAGGTGCCCAAGCGCTCCAGATCATCCTCTTGGTGTCCGACTTGATTGTCCCATGGAGTTGGGCCTTATACGCAGAGCTAGCCGTGTAGGTTCCTGAGGCCTCATGCGTCCAGGTGATTTTGTCTGCAGTCTGAGGTTGAAAATGAAGGTTCATGTTTTGCAGCCATCTTTGCAGCCTGATGGCCTCGGCCCAAAGTTCCTGGGTGTCTCCATGGGCGAGGTCTTGCATCCATGTGTCATTTGTCAAGGCCTCCTTAACCGATCTGTTTTTCCTCCTGGAATGTTTGAAGAGGGTAGGGAAGGCAGTCTTGAGGTTTCCTGATCCCGTCCAAGAGCAGTGCCAGAAGGTAGCCTTTTCACCGTTGCCAATTGTGATTGAAGTTGAGGCGTTGAACAGGGCTTTGTCGCCGTCATCACATGGAACCGGCATGCCTTGCCACGGCCTGCCAGCATCTGTCCAAGATAGCCACAGCCATCGAAGCCGAAGCGCTCTACTGAAGCGTTGGAGATCTAGAATCCCTAATCCACCATTATCTGTTGGAGTGCAAACCGCAGGCCATGCAACTTTGCACTTGCCGCCGGTAAGCTCCTCCTCTTGGGCCCATAGAAAACGTCGTCTAACCTTGTCAATTTCCGTAAGGAATCTCTTTGGCGGGCGGAGCACGGAGAGGGCGTAGGTTGGTAGTGCCGTGAGAACGCTACGTACCAAAACCCTTCTACCAACAATAGTCATGAGCCTGCTTTTCCATCCTGCGAGCCTAGCCCTGATTCGATCAAGGATAAATTGGATGTGTACAAGGCGAAGTCTGGAGAGAGTCAGTGGGAGACCCAGGTATCTGAGAGGGAAGCCCACTGTTGCCCCTCCGAAGTTGGCAAGAATGTGTTGTAAGTTGATGCCGTCGCAACGGATGGGAGTAACAGTTGACTTGGAAGGATTTACTCTCAGCCCAGTTGCGTGCCCGAAGTCGCGGAGAATGTTGAGCAGTGCGTCTACCTCTTCTCTGTGAGGGTTGGCGAAGATGACCGCATCATCCACGTAGAGGCTGACACGTAGGGTGATATCTCTACTAGGCATAGGGGCAAGAATTTCAAGATCGGTTGCCCGTTGGAGCAGTCTATGCAGGGGATCAATGGCAATGATGAATAGGAGAGGCGAGAGCGGATCACCCTGCCTCAGCCCCTTGCGGTGACTTATGCTTATTCCTTTTGTGCCATTTAGCAGGAAGGAAGAAGATGCCGTGGCAAGAAGCAAGGCGACCCAGTCACGCCATCTTGCAGGGAAGCCTAGCACTTGAAGCAGCTCTAGTAGATACTCCCAAGAGACGTTGTCAAACGCCTTAGCGATGTCTAGTTTGAAGAGTAGAGCAGGTGTTTTTCTTCTATGGAGCGATCTAATGGCGTTCTGGACGAAGAGGAAGCTATCCTGTGTGCTTCTGGATTTTAGGAAAGCTGACTGGGCCGGTGAGATAACTTGATGTATCACCGCAGTTAATCTAATTGCTAGCACCTTGGCAATGAGCTTTGCGATTGAGTGGATCAAACTAATGGGCCTGTAGTCTTGAATTCTTTCAGCACCATCTTTTTTAGGGATGAGGGCTACTAAGGCAGTGTTGAGATTGTTGAAACCTCCTCCGGCTAGGTGATAGAACTTGTTGAAAGCCAGCAGAACATCTGATTTGATCAAGGGCCAGCAGGTTCTGAAGAAGGTACCCGTGAATCCATCTGGCCCCGGCGCTTTTTCAGCTGGAGAGGCTTGGATTGCATGCCATATTTCATCCTCAGAAAAAGGATTGTCTAGGCCAGCCGCATGGATGGATGGCATATCCAGGTTTTGCCATTTGATTCCAATGGAGTTTGGCATCTTTTTACCAATGCTTTCTTGGAAGTGTTCATCAATGGCTGCTAGCTTCTCTTCATGCTTTGTGACCAGTATGTCATTTACCTTCAAACTGTGAATGTAGTTTTTCCGAGTGCGGGACTTCATCTTTGCATGGAAGAATTTTGTGCCCGCATCTCCCGCACGAATCCAGGTCAGACGAGATGCTTGTCTCTTTCTGGCACGGTCGATCGCCGCCAGCCCTAACAGACGTAGCTTGAGTAGCTTTCTGAGGTTGAACTCACCGTCAGTTAGACGGCGTGTCTCCTGGGCAACATCCAACCTGAGCACTATTTCAGCCGCAATGTGGAACTGGAGAGTTGCGTCGCTGAAGAGTGCTTTGCTCCAGATCTTCAGGTCATGTGCAGTGCGCATCATCTTGATGTGTAGACGATGGAAAGCACACGCGGAATGAACAGGCCTACTCCAGGCATGCGCCACCGTTTCATTGAAGTGGGGGAAACGGTGCCAGAAGCTCTCGAATCTAAAGGACGCCCGGCGCGGGGGAGCAGTTGTATCGGCGAGGATAAGTGGGCAGTGGTCAGAAGTTGCCGTCGATGCCGCTAGAACTGCAAAGCTTGGAAAGATGGATTCCCAAGCTTGATTGCAGAAGAATTTGTCTATGCTAGCTAACGTGGGGTCTTGGCGTTCGTTGCTCCAAGTGTATCGACGGTTCTTGCATTTGATTTCCTTGAGCCCCGCTACGTCTATGGCCGATCTGAATCTTCCCATAAGTCTACGGTTGAGGTTGAGGTTGTTTTTGTCGCGTGCTTCATAGATGAGGTTGAAGTCTCCGTTGATCAGCCAAGGTTCAACACTAGGAGGGGCTGTGCGGCTAAGCTCTAGTAGGAAACTTTCCTTCCGTGCATCATCAGCAGGTCCGTACACCGTGGACAGCCAGAAGCTATGCGGCTGGCCAAAGATGGTTACCTTCGCCGTGATGGCGAAGGCTCCGATGGCGTGGGAGGTTATAGTGGCTAGCTGCTTGTTCCAAAGGATAGCTGCGCCACCACTAGTCCCAATGGCCGGGAGGGCAATGCATCCATCTAACATAGATCCACCAAGCTCCCGCACAAGGCTTGGCGACCATGTATCAATCTTAGTCTCTTGTAAGCAGAGGATTGCTACACGATTCGACGAGGCGATCTCGCGGACGGAGGCTCGCTTTGCAGGGTTGTTTAGCCCACGAACATTCCAACACATAATTGGGAGTAGATGATCATTCATGGGGGATACTCGTGTAGCTCTGGTAACTGAGATAACTAAATGGCCTAAGGCCCAAGGAGTACACCACCAGTCTAGCAGGGGCATGCCGGCGACCACCAATAGGCCCTAAGACACGCCGGCGTCGAGCAAACCATCCTCTAGCTCTACTGGAAATAGCAAGACCTAACTTAAACCAGCCCATTGCCGGCCGCCACCAGAGCGAATAACATAGGGTAGCTAACATGACTAAACTGAGGCCGCCTCGGCAGCGCCATCAGGGCCAGCCATGCCCGCCGCGATCTTCAGAGCATCCGTGTCCAGGCGCGTGAGCTTGGAGATGACCGCAATGTCGACCTCAGTCAGCGGTTCCTCGAAGCGGCGCAGCAGAGCCGCGGCAACCTCCGCCGTCATCTTATCCCGTGGCCCCAGCAGCCCCAGTTCCTTGACGATGCGCAGGGAAGCGCGTTGGGCCACCGGCACCGAGGATGGGTTGGCGGCCTGACGAGCGCTGTGTCTAGTTGGTGTCGGTGCTGCGCGGCTCCGTGGTGGGGCAGAGGGGCGACGAGCAGGCGACGAGGGAAGCAGGGGCGGCGTCTTGCTATGGAAGAGGCGACGCGGCTGGTCGTGCGTGTCCTCCTCACCGGCGATCTCGAGCTGACAGACGCGGCTGGTCACGGCTCCCAGCTGCACTTCCATGGTACACGCCGTTGTGGGAGTGTTGCGGTTGTACTGACCTCCAGAGGAGGATGGAGCTGCGAGCGTTGGCCTGAAGGCGTCGGGCTGTGGCTCCGGCGATGCCGCGTCTGCCTGCTGGGCCTGATCGAAGTCGAGGGGGGCAGCCAGCATGGCGTCCGCAGCAGAGTCAACATCAGCAGCCATGTTGTCGACGACGATCGAAGCGACCGTGGGACGTTTCGCCGCCCGGAAGAACTCGTCGACAGGGTCCTTGCCGTATGGCCTTGGAGCGACAGCATCCTCCGAGGTTCGGGCCGTCGGAGCCCGAGCGGTGGATCGACGGCGCTGAGGAGCGCGCGCCGCGCCAGCGACGGGCATCTTGTTGCTGCGGCGGTGGTTTCGCGCGCCCTTGGGTTGGCGTTGAGGTGGGGAGCGACTGCGCTGACGGGGAGTAGGCGCCTGGGGTTAGGGTGGAGCAGCGCGACCGCGGCGAAGCAGGGCGTCCTTCCAGGAGCGGCGGCTGCCACGGCCAGCATCATCGTCGTCGTCGCGACCGCGGCCATGCCCAGATCGTGGCGCACCACGGCAGTCCAGATCAGCCACCGGTGCGCGCCCCAGCCGATGCTGGCGATCGTTGCGCTGGCCGTCCTCCACCTCCATGGTCCATGCGCCGGGGATGACTTCAGGGTAGGGGCGGCCATCGGAGTCAGAATCGGAGGACGGCAGGCCACTCTGCCCCGAGTGAGAGGAGCGCGGCGATGGCAGCGTCCAGTCTTCGACGCGGTCGACGTGGATGAGCATTGTGTAGTCTGCCGTGGCCGGCGGTGGAGCGACGCGCCTGTCAGGGGGGGAGAAGCCCTCCATCTCCTCCACCCGTCCGGCGCCCCGCGGCAGGACCCCCAACGTGTGCTTGGTGGGGATGTTGGCGATGTCGTTGGTCCAGACCCAGCAGGCGAAAGTTTTGGTGTGGCCGCGCTCGTGCGTGCGGCTGTCGAGGCGGTCGACGCGCACGCGCTTGCCTAGGATCTCTTCAGCCCCCTCTACAGACCAAAACTGCATCGGTACCTTCTCGATGACGACGCGGACGTGCAGCTGCAGTGTGTCGAAGACGGCGTGGTCGTGCTCGTGCCACGACGCGATGTTGAAGGTGGCACCATCGACGCGGATGGAGCCGCGCCGGACCGCGTTGACCTGGTGCGCAGGCTGGCTGAAGATGACAAGGTAGTGCTCAGGGTGGTGGGCGGTGACGCGCAGCATGTGCTCGGGGACGGTGAGATGCGCCTCGAGCGCCCGCCCCACCGCCATCGGGGAGGTGGCGTTGACACCGTCGGCCGCGCGCAAGGTGACAGCATGGTTGCGGAGGAAGAAGACGGCCTGATCGATCGCCTGGGAGGCAACGGTCACCGAGCGGCTCTTGCTAGGCCGCCGCGCGTGGTCGAGGTGGCGCAGCATGGCAGGCGACGGAGCAGACATGGTTGAGGCGGCCGGAGGGGGGAAGCAGAGCCTGGCAAGGATGGATGACGGAGGAGGCACCGGGCCGAGCCGGTTTCGAGCGCAGCCACCCCTGCCTCGGTTTAGAGGATTTTGGGGGCACTGCTTGGCTATGTGCCCCGGCAGCTTGCAGGTGATGCAGTGGATGGGATCTCGGCAGTCGACGCGGCGGTGACGCTTGCTGAGGCAGCGAAAACAGCGGCCGCGAAAACGGCTTAAGAAGGCCTCGCGCACAGATGCAGCATTGAAGCGCTTGCGCAGGTCCGGCCGGCGCTCTCCAGGTCGCAGGCCAGAGTCCGCCGTGTCGGAGGAGGGGCGCCGGTTTTTCTGGTGAGTAACTTCAATCCAGGCGCCGTCCATGCCCGAAACGGCAACGGGGACAGCTGGGGAAGGGGCGACGACGATGGATTTAAGACGCGGGGCGGGGGGCCGTACCAGATCCGCAGGGCCGGAGGGAGCCGCGGTGCTGTCCAGCACGGCGTGCGCCAGGATCCGCGGCGGCGAGCCCGGGGACTCCAGGATTCGCGGCGTCGGATCCGGATCTGGGGATCCAGCCGGCAGCGAGTCCGACACCCATGAGTGTCCGCTGGAGAGAGGCGAGTTCCCTGGGGTCGGACCGCAGCGAGGGCTCGACGTGGGGGAGGGGAGGGACGGAGGTGCGGCATTCATGGCCGTGGCTTGGTTGGTGGCCGCCGGGGCCGGAGCGGCCCGCGGCGCGGGGGGATGGGGCGGGGGCAGGGAGCTAGCCGACGGGTCCCTCAGTGAGCTCTCATCTTCACAAAGTTCTTTCCGTGAGAACTAACTACTCGACCTCCAGCCGGTGCTTGCACGGCAAGGCGGTGGCCCCTTGGCTGTGCGATGGATTATGTCAGCCAGCCCGTGGCCACGGTTGTGCTGCTTGTTGTGCCGCTGCTGCTCGGCGCCCCTTGTCGCCCATAATTTCTAAACCTAGCGCTTCATTGTAGCAGTCAAGAATTCGTGTGAGTCTCCCATAGAATCGACCGTAAAAGGGCCTTACGGGCTTAGTTGCCAGTGGGCTTGGCTTCAACAATGCATAGTATATGAAAGAAAAAACACATAAATCATGGGCGGGCCACGGCCACTTCGGCCTTGCCGTAGCTCCGCCAGTGAGCCTAACGCTTTTGCCTAACTGACACGTGTGATACGACCCTGCATAATTTACATATAGAGGCGATGTGCATTGGGAAAGATGAGAAGCATGTTCAAATTGAGATGATAATTGCTTCTACGTCGGAGGTTCATGCATTAAGTGGAAACGGAGGAAACGGTTATTCTAATTATCCTGGTAAGCCGCACTTTGAAGGAGGCGTCAAGGAGTCCACGATGGATGGTGTGTGTCTACTTGCCGGGATTAGTTGTTGCGTGAGAATCAAGTACTACACATGATATGGACACTGATAAATGTCACACGCGTGGTACATACATGGCAACTCTATGGCAAGTTTAGTGACTCAATGATGGCAACTTTCTTTTTGAATGGCAAATTTCAGTTTTTTGTTTTCTTTTTTCTTTTCGGATAACATTTTTTGTTGTAAAAAACGTAAGTGCTTCATGCCACACGTATGGCACTTATCATTTGAGCACGATATTTAATATTCCTCTTGAGCATGGAAAGACGTACAAGTTAGTTTCTCAAATGGAAGAGCACGAGTATAAAGAGTCTGGGTGGGGTTCACCAGTAGGAAAAGCAGAACAAGGAGCGCACAAATAAAAGAGTTAATATGTGTAAGAAACAAAGTAGTTTAAAATTAGAAGGAGTCCTATCAAGTATGTATACGTGTGTTTTAGGAAAGGTTTTAGGTGTGCTTGTCCTTCAAGTTGGTTACTACTATAAAACCAAGTCAGTGCCACATGCAAAAGTTTAGGTTTATTTTATGATGAATTACACAACATCGCCTGTTCTGGTCGCCGGCCATTATCGAGTTTTAGAGAAATCTTTAAAAAAAACTCAACTAGGGTGTGAGTTCATGCGACACGTAGGAGATTACAAGCTAAGCCTGCACGGTTCGTCCATGCTATTCCTTCAGATCGAGGGGTTGGCGTGTTGTTTCTGTGGATTTGCGAACATCTTCGTAAACCTACTACCACTACTTGCTGTGATGGAGGCTCATGTCGCGAAAGATCGGATCAACAATGGATCAACCCTCGTTTCGAGGTTCCGTCCACATCAAGTGATATCAGAAACCGACGTTTGCTCACGGCACTTCGGAGGAGACAGCATGCGCGTCTTCATCAATAAGGAGCTACTGGAGGCTATCCAGTGACCTTTTGTTGCTGGAAGACAAAGGCTATGGTGCCGAAATTTTTCACACCGACTGTAACGTGGAAGACAAAGTTTGCGCCATGACGATCAACCATGATAGTTTGACCAACGTTGTTGACATCGACATGGTGGGGAAGCTAGAGCTATCGATGACACCGCATCCATGACCATACTCATCGAGGAGGTGCTACGTCAAGCTCGACATTACGCACCAAACTACGGTATTGTTTTCAGTTGGCAAATCTTATTGTGAGGTTATGTACGATGTACTTCCGGTACCGATGTTTTCATGTCATATGCTGTTGGGAGAGCCATGGTACAAGAAAAATAATGCTACACACGACTATCTTGCTAACACATACTCCCTCTGTCCCAAAATAAGTGACTCAAGTTTGTACTAACTTTGTACTAATTGAGTCACTTATTTTGGGACGGAGAGAGTACATTGTTGAACGGAATACTAAATATGTTCTCATAACCATGAAGAAGAAGCCTTTCACGACTTGAAGAAAAGAACGATTGCAAAAAATGAAGGAGCAAGAAGAAGCGAAGAGGAAGGTCGAAGTTGCTGAAATTTGTGCGCATGTTGTTCAACCTATAAATAATAATATTGTCGAAGATATCCACTCAAAACCGATGACAGTTTTTTTTAAAGAGGGAGAGGATGATACGACCCTACATAATTTAAATACAGAGGCGAAGTGCATTGGGAAAGATGAGAAGCATGTTCAGATTGAGATGATAATTGCTTCTGCGTTAGAGGTTCAGGCATTAAGAGGAAACCAGGGAAACAATTATTTTAATTATTCTAATAAGCCATGTTTAGAAAGAGGCGTCAAGGAGTCCATGATGGATGCTGTGTGTTTGATTGCTCAGATTAGTTGTTGCGTGAGAATCAAATACATAGGATATTCTTCTTCTTACCATGGAAGGAACGCACAAAGAAGTTTCTCGCGTCAAAGAGCATGAGTTTAAAGGAGTCTGGGTGGCAGACGAGGGGCGCACAAATAAAGAGTCAATATGCGTAAAAGACAAAGTAGTTTAAAATTAGAAAGAGTCCAAAGAAGTATGTATACATGTGTTTTAGGAAAGGTTTACGCGTGTACTTCAAGTTGGTTACTACTACAAAACAAAGTAGTGCGTCACCTAAAAGTTTAGGTTATTTTATGATGAATTAGACACCGTCGTATGTTGCGGCAGCTAGCTGTTATCGAGTTTAGAGAAATCTTGTCAGAAATGTCTACTAGCGTGTAACATCTCAAGATTCTAAATTTGAGAATATTAATTATTTAAACTGGATTAAATAAAACTTGCATGTAATGTTTGAGTTTGACTAATTTTGACAGGACCTGAAAGTTTTTGAGTTTTTGTTGACTATCAACTGAGGGGAAATAAAAGGAATTTACCAAATATCCATTTTGGATATTATTTGGATTTTATATTTTAATTAATTGGCGCTTAAAAGTATTTTGAAGCCCAATTGTTGTAAGGAATAATTATAAAGCCCAAATTAAAATTTATAAATAATAATATATATTTCGTTTATTATTTGGGCTGGAAAAATGTTCACTGTTCTCTATATATTAGTAATGACATAACATTCTTTGTCGGTCCCTGTAGCCTAAAAATCAGATTGCCAGTTATTCTTGTTCCTTTGGGCTACATAGTGCCGAACAGCGACAACAGCCTACGGCCCAGGCCCGTCAGGCCGTATCCCAGCACGGAGCCCAGCACGCAGCTCTTTTTTTTCTGTCTCATTGGCGAGACCGGCCCACCCGTCATCTTCCACATAGCGTGAGTGGGGACTTTCGGTGGTCGAGCACCATGGCGGATGGTATTTCGAAAAAACCAAAAAGCTCATTTAAAAGTTTCCAAAAAAAATGAAAAAAATTATGTGGATTCTTATAAGCATTCCGCACAAACGTGTGAAAATTTCATTTGAAAAAGTTGTAATTTGTAGGCTGTACAAAAAAACAAAATTCCGGTCCAACAACATTAAAAGTTGGCCCATTTAAAAATGCGTATTTGTCTTTTTTGTATACGCCACATGTGAAAATATAATATTATGAAAATTTGCATACACGTCGTATACATGTGTATGTGTGTTCACAAAAAAATACAAATTTTTTCCCTTTGTGGAAAATCGTATTTTGAAAACGTCCACCATGGTGGTCGATCACCGTTGGCATTTTTCGCGTGTTCTTCCCATACGGTAAGCTATCGAACCAAATTTCAATCGGATCGATCGATTCGATCGAACCTTGGCTCCTCGAGAACGAGCGAATCCATATAATTAATCTCCTCCTCCAGCTTTGCTGATTTGTTTTGCAAAATCGCCATCTTCACGTGCCCTAGAGCACACCCGATCTCGCCGAAGTTGTCCTTCCCAAAACGTCGTTCCCGGTCAATTGCGCCACTAACACGGGTCACAAAAGAACCGGGACTAAAGGTGGTCATCCGCTCCTAGCCGTTGGGACCAGGACTAATGATCTCATTAGTTCCCGACCAAAACCTGATCAGACCTATTGCTCCAGACGGAAGCCATGTTTGCTACTAGTGAGTGTGTATTTCTCTTTGACTATTCTTAAATCACGTTTTTAAATTAATTTTTGTGTGGCCACCACCACGAAGCCACCTGATAATGCTTTTGTGTATGACATGGATCTTGTTTTGACTAAATACTAAATAAATGGGTAAAAAGAGTACTAGTAAGATTTTATAACGCTTGGCCACTTCAGGTCCGAGTTATCCCGATGTGGAGGTATATTCCCTGGTCTTTGGCCCACTGCACATACCATCTTTTCCCGCCAGTCACCCTAGTTGTTCAGGTTAGAGCATCTTCAGCTGTTGAGCCACCAGAGACGCCCAAATAGCGCTCCCTCGGGGTGAGCCGACGAAAACGGCGCCTTAAGGGCGTTTTCCTCCCAGCCGCCGACCCCTCACATCATTTTTTTTGTTTTTTCAATACTGAAAACCCGGCCACATCCGCCCAGCAACGCCGCGCGCTCCTCCGTCGCCCGCTGGTCGGCGTCCCATTGCCCTCTACCCATCCAACACCGCACCCTCACTCGCTTCCTTCCTCGCCGACGCCGACGGCCAGTTCAACATAGATAGTTCATAGCATAGACTATTAAAAGAAAAGATCAACTACTTGTTGTTTTCCGACGTCTGAATGTAGGCGTCAGCATACCGCTCGTCCTCGGAGTCCCAGGACAATGCTTCTCCTAGCTTCATGTTCAATTGAGCGGCCTGCTTCCGCGCACGCTTGTCCTCCCAATAGGCGGCTCGCTCATTCCTCCTCGCCTCCCTCTCCGTCCTTCGTTGCTTGTAGAACAGGCGCTCGTTGATGATGTCCTGCAGGAAGCGTTCGCGCCACATCGCCATGGCTTCCACGTCCATCTCCGCGATGGTGAGGCGACCCTGGCGCCTCCGGTTGTCACGACGATCCCCGCCGATGAAAAGCCACGGGAGATGCGCGAGATCCTGCGCCCGCTGGCTCGTCGACACGTCAAGGAAATTCATATCCCGACGAGGCCGCCGGAGGCGCCACGCTGCCGCGTCGTACGCGTTGGCCGCCTCCTCTGCGGTGTCGAAGGTGCCGAGACTGAGGAGTTTTTCGCCAAACGAGATTTTGGCGGAGAAGGCGCCGGAGCGGCGCTCGCAGACTCCGCGAAAATCAGCAGCGCCTAGGCGGCGCATCGACATGGTGGCGCAGAGGCGAGAAAGAGAAGAGGCAGGAGCGTCGGCGGCGGAAAGGAGAGGGGAAGTATGCGTCCACCGGAGGGGGTGGGGTCAACTTTTATAGCCGTGGGCGAGCGGCGTCCGTGTGGCGGGAGAGGGCGGGACGCGCGTCGCCGCGCCTTCACTGCGCCGCCCATGAGGCATCAATAGATGCTGACCGGCGCGGCAGCGCGCCGCAGCATTGGCATTGATTCCCCCGCGGGAACCTAGGCGATGAGGACGACGAAGCGACGAGAAGCGCCGTGTTGCTGACTCGGCGGGCCCGCAGTTAGTTCGCGCCAAAATCGTTTCGCCTGGTGCCCCCGAGCGTCCCCAGCACGCCGGGTTCGGCCTGAGTCCGCCGACGCCAAATTCGGCCCGAGTCGGCGAAAAATGAGCTTCTGGGGGTGCGACTAGGCCGATTTTTGGGCGCCGGCGTGAAAAAACGCCTGGGAAGGACGTGTTGGGGGCGCGGTTGGAGATGCTCTTACAGTTGCCTTGCCATTTCTCCCACGGCCCAAGCAAGTGAGAGGAAAACATCAACCCAAGTCCAATGTCCTAAACAACAGTAGGTAGAGTGGGGCGTCTGGCCTACAAAAACTGGCCTAAACCCTCAAAAGCTGCTGAAAGAACATGCGGTGCCCCCATGTTTGGTTTTGGTAATTGATGACAATATCTATGGACTAATGGTTGCCTTGAGTTATATTTGAAGGATTTGTTCATAGGCTTCTCTTGAAGTCCATGTGTTGGTTTCAAAGAGTTTATGAGTTGACCAAGGTGCTATTAAGGAATTATCCAAAGATTGGTCATGTGAGTGCTGAGCTTATTGCAAGCATGTCTTGAAGAAGAAGATTGTGTGATCATTCATGTTTACCTTCGAGACATCATCCAAATGAAGAGAGTTGGAAAGATTCAAGGTTGATCAAGACTAAGTCAAGAGTGAATCAAGTTGATCAACTCACAAAGCGTAGAAGATGTACCGAGAGGGATCAAGTGATCCCGTGGTATGGTAAGCATTGTCCATTACACTTTGTGTACTAACTCATGGTCTATGTGAGATTTCTATGTGGGGTTAGGTACATGTCCATGGGCTTGTGTCAAGAGGAAGATATCATACAACACATGGAAATGATGACATCAAGTGGTGATCGTCATCAAGATTGCCATGTGCAAGTTCAAGTGGAGCATCACGAAGAGATCAAGTGCTTGAATCTTTCCATCCATTGTGGTGTCAATGTACTTGTGAAATGTGCTAAAGAGTGGCTCGCCCATAATGGACTATGAGGGAGAAATCATCTAGTCCTCATCGAGCCAATGCAATCAAGAAAGGTGGTCCAACTTGAGGGAGTCAAGATCGTCATCATCTAGCTCAAGTGGACCATGTGCAAGGCAAAGGTTTGCCCTTGATAGGTTTTCTATTTTACTGGTCTCGTGGTGGTAGTTGGGAGACCGGGTTATAGGATCGTTTGCCGTACTATCAAGGGGGCTCTCCAGTTGGTAGCTTGATCGTATCGTTAGTAGAGAGCTCAAACCATTGCATCCTTGCATCATGTTTCTTGGTTCTTGTTTGGTTCTCTTTGTGAGTCTTAGAGCTTATGGTCATCTTGATGACAAGCTTGAGTTCATCGAAAACGGAGTTCACATGCGTCTTCTATGATGTTTTCGGTGTTGGAGGTTTTACCGGTCTTATCCAAGGAAGGGTTCTCACCATTTTCTTCTGGGCCTTTTCTAATTTGCTTATTATTGATATTTCTTTCAAGATTGTATTAGACCTTGTCACTAGCTTTCCAACAAACTTGGTTTCATCGAATTCAGAGTCAGTTTGCAAAAGTTGTGGCAGTTTTGGTGTTCTGAAAAGGCTGCAGCGGTACTAACGCAAATTTGAGCGGATGTAATTTTTTACTACCGCTCTAGAGCGGTACTACCGTGGCTCCTACAGTGGTAGTACCGCTCCGGACCAAAAACTCGTCCCAAGTCCTGCGGTGGTAGGCCCGGATGTAATTTTTTAGTACCGCTCGCAAGCAGTAGTACCGCTACCCTTAGCAGTAGTACCGTGAGGTCAAGCAGTACTACCGCTCCGACGGTTCTTCTGGCCTTTTTGCCTCCTCGCTGTTGTTTTTCAAAGGGGTACTACCGCCAGTACCGCTCCTTGGAGCGGTAGTACCGCTCTGTGCGGGCTGTGAGCATAACGGTTGGATTTTTTTCCACCTATAAAAGGGGGTCTTCTTCCCCAATGAACCTTATCCTTTGAGCTCGTGTTCTTCCCCCATTGTTGACCTTCTTCGAGCTTGCTATCTCTCAATCCCTCCATGGATTCTTGCTAGTTTTGGGGGGAAAAGAGAGAGGAGATCTAGATCCACATTTCCACCAATCACTTTCTCCTCTTTGTGAGGGGAACCCTTTGGATCTAGTTCTTGGAGTTCTTCGTGTTCTCGTCTCCGTTCTTCCTCTCATTTCCCTCCCTAGCATTAGTTGCTTTGGTGGGATTTGGGAGAGAAGGACTTGGGCACTCCGTGTGCCCTTGCCATTGCATTTGGTGCATCGGTTTGAGTTCTCCACGGTGATACGTGGAAGTGAAGTTTGATAAGCTTATTACTCTTGGGTGTTTGGGCACCCTAGAGCTTGTTCCTCTTGGGTGCCTTGGCACCCTAGACGGTTGGTGTTGTTTGGAGCTCAATCATTGTGGTGTAAAGCTCCGGGCAAGCGTCGGGGTCTCCAATTAGGTTGTGGAGATTGCCCCAAGCAATTTGACGGGTACCGGTGACCGCCCCCAAAGGTTGCCAAAGTGTACGGGTTCGATGACCGCCCCCAAGGGTTGCCATTTGTACGGGTTCGGTGACCGCCCTCAAGGGTCCCTTAGTGGAATCACGACATCTTGCATTGTGCAAGGGCGTGAGGAGATTACGGTGGCCCTAGTGGCTTCTTGGGGAGCATTGTGCCTCCACACGGCTCCAAACGGAGATTAGCATCCGCAAGGGTGTGAACTTTGGGATACATCATCGTCTCCGCGTGCCTCGGTTATCTCTTACCCGAGCCCTTTACTTATGCACGATACTTTGTGATAGCCATATTGTTTCTTGTCATATATCTTGCTATCACCTAGTTGTTTATCTTGATTAGCATAAGTTGTTGGTGCACATAGGTGAGCCTTGTTGTTGTAGGTTTTGTGCTTGACAAATTAACCGCTAGGTCTATTCCGCATTTGTTCAAGCCTAAACCGTAATTATTTTAAAGCGCCTATTCACCCCCCTCTAGGCGACATCCACTATCTTTCAATTGGTATCAGAGCCTCGTCTCTCTTTATAGGGCTTAACCGCCTAGAGAGTAAGGATGTCGACTAGGGGCTTAGGATTCTCTGACACTCTTAGTCACAAATTTTGATGTTTGGGTAATTCGCACGCTTAATATCTTTAGGGTCATGGACCCAAATTTAGAGCGAATTGTAGATATGGGTTTTTCTCCTCCAAAGGATCCCCAAAGATTATCTTTAGAGGATGAGAAAAACTCTTATCTCAATGCTCAAGCTTCTAATGTGCTTTTCGATGCTTTGAGCAATGTAGTTATATTTCAACTCATGCCGTTCCGGGATGCTCATGAGTTGCGGACAAAGCTTCAAGATAAATATGGTGTGTCCAAGAATTGTGGGAATGATTGTTCTCCCTCCACCTCCAGCCGTGTTGTCTTCTCAACTTCTTCTACTTCACCTACATGTGGTTTGCCACAAGGTAATTATATGGTGAGTAGTATTGGTCATTGCAATGATGATAGTATGCTTATTGTGGATGGTCCTTCATCACTATCTTATTGCAATGCATCTTCTTTGTACTTTAACACTTCGAGCACCCTAAATGTTTCACATGCTTGTGTTGATAGTCCTTGCATATCATGTAGAAATTGCTTGACTAAATCTCATGATGATATGCTTGCTATGTCTCATTGCCATGATAAAAATGCATATATTTCCTCGAATTGTTGTGCTAACAATGTAGAGGAAATCCAACGCCCCATGGAACAAGATGTGGCCTTGAATGGTGCTTCGAGGGATCCAACATCATCATCTATTGTTTATTGTCTTATGGCTAAGGCTTCAAAGGTATCTCCCACTTTGAATCGTAATATATCTTGTGATGATAGTGATGATGATGTTGATTGTGATGAAGAGAATGATAATGTTGCCTCCTTAAAAATTAAGGGGGGAATGATTTTTAAAGCTCTTCTTAAGAATAAACTAGCTCATTCCAACTTTATGGAAATCATGTCTATTGCCATTGAGGGCAAGAAATATATTGATGAGTTGGAATCTCGTCTTGAGGAGTATGAGGTCACCATTGAGAAAACGGAAGGTCATGAGCGTGATTACGCTAATGAGATCGCATACCTCTCTCAAGCTCTTGAACTTGAACAAACCACCAAGGAATCTCTTGAGGAGACTTTTGCTCTAGAATTGTCTATAGTGAGGGAATCTCATGATAGAGCTCTTGAGGTGGCTAATGATTTTGAAACGAAAAATGAGAAGTTTGAAGTTGCGCATGCTAAACTCCTTGAGGACTTTGGGCACCTCGAAAATGGCTCAAGGGTCATTAAGAGTGAGCTTATCAAACTCACTGAGTCTTATGCTCAACTTAAAGCTTCATATTCTAAAGAGCTTGCCAAGTTGCCTTCTCATGTTGCTATTATTGATGATGCTTGTGCTACTAACTCTATTTATAGTGAAGCATCCATTTTGAAGGAGAATGTTGAGCTAAGGGCTCAACTTGAGTAGCTATCTAGCAATTTTGGGAAATTGGAAGAAAGTCATGTAAAGCTCACAAGCTCTCATGATGATCTTCTAGTATCCCATAATGTGATAAAGATAGCTCGTGAGCCTATGATTATCAAGGTAACATCTAGTGAGTCTCATGTGGTCGCTAGCACTACTTCTAGTCAAAACGCTATATTGCCATGTGCTAGTCCTCGTAATTCATCTATGCATAACATTGGTACATCTTGTGATGAATTGCTTTCCTTGCCTTGTTTCTCTAACAATGAAGCCTATACTTCCTCTAGTACTTGTGTTGATACTAACCATGTAGAGGAAATCAAAGAGCTCAAGGCCCAAGTCTCTTCCTTGAAGAAAGACTTGGAAAAGTGTCATGAAGGGAAGTCCACACTCAACAATATCTTGAGTGTGCAAAAATCCCCCAATGACAAAGGTGGACTTGGATTCATCTCCAACAATAATAAGAAGT
Organism: Secale cereale; assembly: GCA_902687465.1. Taxonomy (NCBI): domain Eukaryota; kingdom Viridiplantae; phylum Streptophyta; class Magnoliopsida; order Poales; family Poaceae; genus Secale; species Secale cereale. Next base: position 615,497,225 of record LR738714.1, on the reverse strand, counting down.
CCAAAATTCATAAGAAGAAGAAGGGCCAAGAACAAGTCAAGAATTCGGCCAAGATTATTTGCTTCAAGTGCAAAAATGAAGGGCACCATGTTAGATATTGCCCATTGAAGAAGAAGACCATTAGTGACAAGCAACACGAGAAGAGGCCACAAGTTCAATCCCATGCTCAACCGCAAGTTGAAGAAAGGCCACTACCCAAGAAGACTCAAGTTAATGCTTCTCATGTTGATAAATCAAGTGAGAAGAAAGTGAAGAGTAGACGTTGCTACTTATGTGGTGAGAAAGGTCACGTCGCTTCTTCATGCACAAGTGGTAACTTATCCAACCCAATTATTATTGATGATGTCTATTCTCTTGGGAAGGATAATGTTGGAAATGTGTTTGCCAAGTTTGTTGGTACTCAAAGTGGTGTCAAGAAAAGAACCATTTGGGTGGCCAAGCCTATTGTGACTAACCTCTTAGGACCCAACTTGGTTGGGGACCAACAAGCTCAAACTTGATCAATAGATGTTACCGGAGGGCATTGGAGACTTGGTTACATTATGAAGAATTAAGGAGTCTTCATCATTCATATTGTCTCAAGCCAAGTCATTCGGATTATCAAGTTTCTATCTTATATCCAATGTTCCTCCTTGCAGTAACTTGTGCTTAAATTGTTTACATTGAAAGTTACTTGCCCCTTAGCATGTTGTGGTTTTGTACCTTGCATGTGCGTGTATATGTTGTGCTTCCAATTTGCTTATCTTAAGAAATCAAGTATGTGTATGTTGGTCTGCACATCATGTACGTGTCTGTAGTGTGTTGAGCTTTTGTGCATCTTATTTGTATCTTAGTTGGCTCTTGTGAGAGATTAATGGAACATCCCATTTTGGGGGAGTGATGTGCTTTGTGCACCTCACAATCCTATGAATGTGTGTACATGAGAAATACTATATAGTATTGATATTACAAGATTATCTAGTCTCTATGTAGTATGTCTTCTCATGAGAAATTCAAATTCTACTTGGTCCATTAATTATCTCTTGTTGGTTATCTTTTGCGTCTTGTTAAGTTTTTCATTGGTATCACATTATGGGGGAGTAATATGCTATGTGTAGATTACAAGCCTAGAAAATGTGTACAGTTGAGATATTGTCACCTAGAGTTGATATTGTAAATTATCTTGTGCCTAGGTGACATGTTAGCTCTACAAGTTGCAAATTTGTTTGTGTGTTTGGTGTGAAGATGATGTTGGATATCTTTGCAATCTACCATCGAGAATTATTCCCAAATACTTATTGTCTCTTGACAATTGGTAATCATTTATGTGGTAGAAATTGTTGATCATCTTTACATTGGCTTTTGCTTTTGTTCGTCCTATTTCTTGCCAAGATTGTATCAACTCCCATTGCCTTCCGTGCCACTTGTGGATCTTGTTGTTTTCTTGATCTTGTCTAAGTGTTTTATAGATATAGTGAAAGTGGTGATCCCATATTGTGCATTTTGTATTCAAATGCAAATTCTCTATAATGCACAATTCTTGGGGGAGCTATACTATTCTCTATAGAACACTCATCTTGTGATCCATTTCAAGTGTGTGTTGGTGGAAGGCAAGCCGTTTCTTTTTGGTACTTTGTGTCATCATGAAACTTTATTGTGGGCTTGGTTTGTTTGGAACTATCATCTCTTTTGGGATATCGATATATTTCTTTTTGAGTGTGTCAATGGATATCTCATTCCTTGATATATCTTTTAATGATATCTTCCAAGTGATGGTTTCTTTATTTGGTATCCTATTTTCACTTGGTATTTATTTTTCATTTGGTATCGTTTCTTGAAAGTCTTGAGCATGCATACTTACTTCATGTAGTTTCTTTGGCATGCTTTTCTTTCTTTGACCCAATATATAGTGTAAACTTCACCTAGTCTCAATTTGGATGAGATGTGCATGAAATTAATTTTCATATATATATATATATATATATATATATATATATATATATATATATATATATATATGCACATATGTATGTGGAGTTTGTCCTATGTATTTGTGTTTCTAACTCTTTGGTCCCAATGAGTTTGGGTACCATTTTGTTTGTGTGGTTGTTCTAGGAACAATTGGAGATGCATTGGATGCTCGGCTCATTCAAAAGGAGGGTGGTGTCACCATGTGCTTATTGGAGTCAAGCTAGGATGATCAATGAACTACTATCTACCTTCAATTGGTATCTACTACATCCTTCCAATGGTATCTCTGTCGGTGTACTAAAGTAGGGGTACCTTAGTATCCCGACTTGTGCACGGGCAGTATCAGCGTCACGTGGTCAGGCTCACCACGCGCCCGCCAAAGCCCACTCTGGTTGCCTTGAAGCCATTCAAGAACAAAGTATTCAAGTTAAGAAGCAAGGCCCCGGCAAGAGGAGCTTGCCGAGAAGGCCGCTCCAGGCTCAAGATCATCCCTTCAGCACAAGACCCTGGCAAGAGTAGCTTGCCAGGAAGGCCAAAGAACAGCATTCCAGAAGACATACCGCGGCGCATCGCGCGCCCCGGCAAGACCCGGAGAGCGGCAAGCTTCCGGGCCCGGCAAGGCAGCGACCGCGGCAAGGTGCTTGCCGCGGCAAGCTTTCACTGTGTGCCTGCGCTCCAGCTCACCTGGCCACGCGTCGCCCTGGGGCCCTTCCCGGGGCACGTGGCGGATGGTTGTGCAGCCTGGGGGTACACGGTGGCAAGCCATGATGACGAGGCCTCCGTCATGGCGAACGGAGGCGCCCGGACGGACGCTTTTTACACTATTTGGGGCGACGGTGATGGGCATTCAATGCCCTTGTCCCCCACCGTCTGGGCTAGGTATATACCACTGTACATGCACTGTTACAACTACCACCAATTTTACGCTTTTACCCTCGCCTACGTTGACACCTGTCGGTGACCCCTTTGAACTATAAAAGGAGGCCCATGCACAACGTAGAGGGGGTTTCGAAACTTGATCACTCCCACGCTCGGTGTAGCTAGTACTGTAGATCTTCTTGCTCCCGAGCCAAGAACTCAATACAACCAAGGCAGGAGTAGGGTTTTGCGCATCCGTGCGGCCCGAACCTGGGTAAACTGTTCGCGTGTGCCCCTCGATCTGCTCTTTGTGCTCCCTCCGCTCCCTTGCCGTACCGAAAAGGGGCTCCGGTCCCATAGGTGTTCGTGAGCGATCAGTTTCCCCGACATCTTTGGCGCGCCAGGTAGGGGGCATTGAGGTTGTGCGAACCTGATCCGGCGCTCACGCGGGCGCAACCTTCTCCAACTTCGTCAGCTTCATCGACTACATCGACATGCCGCCGAAGAAGAAAGCTTCGGAGGTCGGAGGCCCGTCTGCGTCGATCCCGCCACCACCAGAACCAACAGTTGGTGCGGTAGACGCTGGCGGAAGGGTGGACGCCGGCGAGGAAACTCACGGCGCCGCCAAGTCCAAGGACAAGACGGACGACCGAGCCCATTCCAAGACTTCGGCATCCGTGCACGCACCACGCCCCTCTCAGGAGGTGCCGGACCAGCAGCGGCGTGGTACCCAGGGTACCATACGCTTGCTGGGATGTGGCCAAGCCGGCGGGTCGCGGGATGCTCAAGGCCAACGCGTCAGCGCGAGCAATGCGCGGTCGCCGGGGGGAGACCCTGCTCCTTCTAACCCCGTTAGAAGTCCGAGAATATCTCGCTCCTCGCACCGCTCGCCACCGCTTCCCTCCTCTGCAGCAGAAGCTCTAGCTAGGGCTCAGCTGCTCCTCGACTTCCCTCCAGCGGCGAACAAGGCCGAAGACTGGAGAGCTACAATCCAGAGCCTCATCGCCTTCGCCAACAACGACACGCCGCAGCAGCCGGCAACATCACGGCCGCGGCAAGTCAGCCAAGCGAAGGCTGATGGAGACAAGACCGCCGGGGGTGCAACTACCGTGCACTCCCCGCCGCAGAAGCAAAAATCGCCGACTCGCCGGATCAACGTCGACGACGACTCCACGGCGTCGTCGGATCCACGAGCTCGCCGCGATTAGCGCCAAGTCCTCGACGACAGGCGACAAGAGGACGCTCGAACTCGCATCGAGCGTCGAAGAGAAGCACGGCGACAGTTTGACCAGCGCGCTGGGACCGCTGTCGACTTGCACGCGCCCGGTGAACCAGGCGACTTGCCGTATGCGGCAGGTTGCCCTACGTTCACCCGAGAGCTGCGGCAAGTCCAGTGGTCCAACATGAAGAACTTCAAGCCCGACGTACCCGAGAAGTACGACGGCAAGACCCATCCCTCGGAGTTCCTCAGCATCTACACCATTGCGGTGCAGGCTGCCGGGGGACGCGACGAGAAGATTCTAGCGAATTACTTCCCGCTCGTGCTTAAGCCAAACGTTAGATCTTGGCTTATGCACTTGCCGGAGAACTCCATCTCTTCTTGGGCAGACCTGTGCCACCAGTTTGTCGGCGCCTTCACGGGCGGCCACAAACCCCACGGCCAGGAGAGCGATCTCCACATTCTTGCCCAGAAGGAGGGAGAGTCCCTGCGAAAGTACATCTAGAGGTTCAGCCGCGTTCAGCACAACATCCCGGATGTCCACCCTGCCGCGGTTATCAGCGCATTCCACCAGAACGTGCGTAACCGCCGGATGAGGGAGGAGATGGCGATGACCAAGATCCGGGACGTCAGCGAGCTTTACGCTCTGGCTGACAAGTGTGCGCGCGCTGAAGAAGGGAGGAGACTCCCCGGAGAGGATACTGGAGCAGGAGGAACGGACAACGAGGATGCCGCCCCGGCAAGGAAAAACCGGCGGCGGAACAATAAGAAGAAGAAGAAGAAGGAAGTACTGGCTGTGGAGAAGTCCGACAAGGAGGCTGGGGATAAGAAAACTCAGGCTGGTGGCTCCGGCAAGGAGCCCGCCACTGTAGCCGCCGCCGACAAGCAGGACGGCTCCGACAAGCAGCAAGATCCACCGCACCAAGGGCCACGATCTCCAGAACTGCAAGAGGGTCGAATACCTCGTAGAGCAGCAGAAGGCTATATACGAGCGACGCGACAAGGAGAAGGCCCAGGGAGGCGAAGGTGAGTCCGACAAGAAGCGGCCATTCAATGGCCGGGGAGGACGCCGTGGCAAGGCCAAGTAGCGGCAAGGAGATAGACCTCCCCGGGGCCGCGACAAGGATGAAGACGAAGACGATGACGAGGACATGGACGACGGAGACAACGAGCAGGAGTTCCAGAAGGTCACAAAAGTTTTGTGCGTCGATGGAGGTGCCTCTCTGCACACTTCCCACCGCCAACTCAAGCAATGGGTGCGGGAAGTGAATGCAGCTGAGCCACCCGTCGAGTCGCGCAAGCTGCTGAAGTGGTCCAGCACGCCCATCATCTTCGACCTTGAGGACCACCCTGACCGCACAACTGCGGTCGGGTGCTTGCCGATGTTGGTTTCGCCAACCATCCGCAACCTCAAGGTCACCAAGATGTTGGTTGACGGCGGGGCCGGCCTAAACTTGATCTCCTCTGCTGTAATCCGGAAGCTGCAGATCCCCGACGGCGAGCTCGAGGAAACCGGAACTTTCCAAGGAATCAACCCGGGAAGGAGCAAGCCGAAGGGGAAGATCACACTGCCAGTGACCTTTGGCAGAGAGCTAAACTTCAGGACTGAGAGGATCACCTTCGACGTCGCCGATATCCCATTGCCATACAATGGGATACTTGGCCGTCCTGCGCTCGCCAAGTTCATGGCAGCCTCTCACTATGCATATAACATGCTCAAGATGCCCGGCCCGATAAGCGTCATCTTTGTCCCCGGCGACAAGAAGGACGCGCTTATCTGCGCCGACAAGATCTACCGGGATGCAGCAGTCACGGCAGACAGCAAGACATTTGCCGCCGAAGCTCCCGGGGGAAGACCAAGACGAAGTCCGGCAAGAGATCTGGGGCCCACTCCGGCAAACGCACCTCTTCGGAGTGCTGCCCTGTCGTCGAGGACGCACCATCGAGCTCCACCGGCAAGTGCAAGAAAGGAATGGCAGCTCCACCCGTAATCAAGAAAGTGTCCGCCAAGGAGGACGGCACTGTTGGTACCTTCACCATCAGTGCTACACTCGATCCCAAATAGGAAAGCGCGCTCGTTGCCTTCCTGCGGGCGAATGTCGACGTGTTTTCATGGCAACCGTCTGACATCCCCGACGTTCCCAGGAAGGTAATTGAGCACAAGCTTGCTGTTTGTCCTGACGCGCGGCCCGTCAAGCAGAAGGTCAGGAAGCAAGCGGTGGAGCGCCAAGAGTTCATAGCGAAGAGATCAAGAAGTTGGAAGCAGCAGGCCTTGTTAGAGGTGTACTTCATCCCACGTGGCTGGCCAATCCAGTTGTCGTGCGCAAAGCTAATGGGAAGTGGAGACTTTGTATAGACTTCACTGATGTGAATAAAGCTTGTCCCAAGGATCCATTTCCCTTGCCGCGCATTGACCAGATCGTCGACTCCACGGCTGGATGTGAGTTGCTTTCATTTCTTGACGCATACTCCGGGTATCACCAGATATTCATGGCTGAGGAAGACGAAGAGAAGACCGCATTCATTACTCCATGTGGCACTTACTGTTTCATACGCATGCCCTTTGGACTGAAGAATGCGGGCTCAACATTTGCAAGGGTAGTCCACACTGCTTTTGAGCCACAGATACACAGGAATGTAGAAGCCTACATGGATGACATAGTGGTCAAAAGCAAGGACAAGGATACCCTGATCCAAGACCTGGATGAGACTTTTGCAAATCTGCGCAAGATACAACTCAAGCTGAACCCCGAGAAGTGCGTCTTCGGAGTCCCCTCCGGCAAGCTTCTCGGGTTCTTTGTGTCACAGAGGGGGATTGAAGCCAATCCCGATAATATCAAAGCCATTGAGCAGATCGAAGCTCCGAAGCGCGTCAAGGATGTACGGAGACTTGCTGGTTGTGTGGCTGCCCTCAGCAGGTTCATTTCAAAGTCTGCAGAACGCGCCCTGCCTTTTTTCAAAATCTTGAAGAAGGCAGGTTCTATGAAATGGACTCCAGAAGCGGAGGCAGCGCTGCACGACTTGAAAGGATACCTGTCCTCCACTCCAATACTTGTCGCACCTAGGCCACAAGAGAAGTTGCTGCTGTACTTAGCAGGAACCAATCAAGTGGTTAGTGTTGCGTTGATAGCGGAGAGGGAGGCAGATGAGGAATCCACAGCCCCGGCAAGCGCATCCAGCGACAAGCAGGGGGCTTCCCCGACAAGCTCTGGCCCCGACAAGGACGAGTTCGCGCAGATACAAGAAGTGCGAAAGAAGATGGTGCAGCGCCCAGTTTATTTCGTAAGTTCCCTCTTGCAGGGGGCTAGATCAAGATACTCTGGGGTGCAGAAGCTGCTTTTCGGCCTCCTCATGGCCTCGAGAAAGCTACGCCACTACTTCCAAGCACATGAGATAACAGTGGTCACTCGCTTTCCGTTGAAGAGGATATTGCAAAACCCAGAAGCAACAGGTAGGATTGTCGAGTGGGCACTGGAGCTGTCAAGCTTTGGTCTTAAGTTTGAAAGCACATCAACTATACAGAGCAGAGCTTTGGCGGAGTTCATAGCAGAATGGACGCCAACACCAGACGAAGAAGTTCCAGAGACAAACATCCCCGTTAAAGAAGCGAGCAAAGAATGGATAATGTACTTTGATGGTGCCTTCTCGCTGCAAGGCGCCGGTGCTGGTGTGTTACTCGTAGCGCCCACCGGGGAGCACCTCAAGTACGTTGTTCAAATGCACTTTCCCAAGGAACAAGCGACAAACAATACTGCAGAGTATGAAGGTTTGCTTGCCGGCCTCAGAATTGCAGCCGAACTTGGGATCAAGAAGCTGATTGTGCGGGGAGATTCACAGTTGGTGGTCCGACAAGTAAACAAGAGCTACCAGAGTCCTTTGATGGAAGCTTATGTCGATGAAGTGAGGAAGCTTGAAGAACACTTTGAAGGCCTGCAGATGGAGCACGTTCCAAGAGCTCAGAATGATGTCGCAGATGGCCTCTCAAAGTGTGCTGCAATGAAGTTACCTATGGAACCAGGGACCTTCGTGCTCAAGCTAACTCAACCATCCGTTACACCATCAGTTGGGCAGAGCAAGAAAAGAAAGTTGGTCTCCGGTGACTACTTGCCGGCGGATCTTCCTGAAGCCGCCGCCAAGATCCCCAGGATCGACGACCAAGTTGCCGAGGAACAGTCTGCTCCTGCGGACCCTAGGGTTCGTGCAGTTGAAGCAAATGTTCCCGGCAAGTCTTGCTCCGGCAGGCTTGCCGGGGAACGTCCAGCTCCGGCAGAGCCGCATGTTCTTGCCGTAGAAGCTAACGTTCCCGCAGCAACACTGATGCCTTTAGTCCTTGTTGTTCAGCCTCAAGCTCCAACCTGGGCACAGCAAATTGTCTGTTTCCTCCAAACTGGAGAACTTCCCGAAGAACCAGAAGAGATAGAGAGAATAACCAGGCAGTCAAGTATGTACCAGTTCGTCGGCAACGAACTGTACAGAAGAAGACTCAATGGTGTCAGATTGAAATGCATTTCCCGGGAAGATGGACAGAAGCTGTTGGCAGAGATCCACGGAGGCATATGTGGACACCACATTGGCGCAAGAGCACTTGCCGGGAAGGCGTTCCGGCAAGGTTTCTTTTGGCCAGAAGCCCTCCAAGATGCGACTGCACAAGTAACTAAGTGTGAAGCGTGCCAGTTCCATGCCAAGCAAATACACCAGCCAGCTCAAGCTCTCCAGACGATCCCTTTGTCCTGGCCCTTTTCAGTCTGGGGGCTCGACATCCTCGGCCCCTTTCCCCGCGCAGTCGGGGGCTTTGAGTACTTGTACGTTGCTATCGACAAGTTCACAAAGTGGCCGGAAGTGGAACCAGTGAGAAAGGTGACCGCACAGTCAGCAGTCAGGTTCTTCAGATCGATCGTTTGCTGTTTCGGAATCCCTAACAGGATCATCACCGACAACGGCACACAGTTCACAAGCCGCACCTTCATGCAATACGTCCAAGACCTTGGCGCCAAGGTCTGCTTCGCTTCTGTTGCTCACCCGAGGAGCAATGGTCAAGCGGAGAGGGCAAATGCTGAAGTGCTGCGCGGACTCAAGACAAGAACCTTCGACAGGCTGCGCAAGTGCGGAAGAAACTGGATCGAGGAGTTACCGGCGGCTCTTTGGTCAATCAGGACGACACCAAATTGAGCCACCGGACAGACACCCTTTGCTCTTGTCTATGGAGCAGAGGCAGTTCTCCCCACGGAACTCGTATACGGGTCTCCTCGAGTGCTCGCTTACGATAAGCATGAGCAAGAGCAGCTGCGGCAAGATGATGCATTGCTCCTCGAGGAGGACCGTCTCCAGGCTGCTGTACGAGCTGCTCGATACCAACAAGCTTTGCGTCTCTATCATAGCCGCAAAGTCAAGGCCAGGAGTCTTGAGGAAGGCGACCTTGTTCTTCGGTGTGTTCAGTCCGCCAAGAACGCCAACAAGTTGACGCCGAAGTGGGAAGGCCCTTATCTGGTGAGACAAGTCACAAGGCCCGGCGCTGTCTGCCTTGAGACCGAAGAAGGCTTACCGGTGAGCAACTCCTGGAACATTGAGCATCTTCGCAAGTTTCACCCATGAGGCGCGGTTGCCGTGATCCGCTCCGACAACCACCTTTTGTACAAGTCTTGCCGCTGTTGCATGTAAACCTTTGTACAAAGCCGGGCGCAGACCCCGTGCATCAGTAAAACTTTTGGGCTTCGCATGGCTTGTCGTTTCATGCATTCTTGTTTTCATTGCATGTATTATCTGACACTTTGTGCATCACACGATCCCGGTAAGCAATAACAAGCCGCAAGGCTCCATATCTATGTTTCCTCCCCTCTTCCTTTTTCTCTCAAGCAGAAGAAGTGTTCCTCGCGCACAAGTTTGCCGGGGGGGAAGGAGACAGTGGTATGGACCAAGTGCTGTTCAAGAAAGGAAAGCCTTGCTGGGAAGCAAACAGAACACAAAAGATAAGTTGCCAAAGTTTGAGCATTCAAAATTTTAAAAAAATTAGTTATCTTCCTTGAACGACCACACTTTGTATGGAAAACCTGTGCGCGGAGGAACCTACCCGTGGCTAGCCGCGCCCTTACTTTGTTTCGAGCACGCTCAACGGCTTAAGTGAGCTGCGACAAGTGTCGCGCCCTTATTTCGTTTTCGAGTTCGCTCAGCAACCTAAGTGTGCTGCGACTAGCTACGGCAAGGTTTCTTGCCGGCGAGGGCATTGCCAGCAGGCCGCTGAAGTCTTGCACTCAGCGCTCGCGGCAAGGGTCCCTTTGCCGGCAAGCTCCCTAGAAGCGTAGGGTGAGAAGCATACAAAGCGAAGGGATCGAGCAAGAGAGATAACACTGCATTGACTATCCAAAATAAAGTTATATTACAAGATAACCTGCCGTTGTTCTAACCAACTACTATCCATGACTTAATCGACAGCGGCAAGGGAAGCAGAAAGAAGGAAGCCTAGTCTACGCGGTCTCCGTTAACCCTCCTGATCTTGCCCACCCTGGCCACGATGTGGGCAACTTGTGCCTTCAACGCTTCCTGGTCAGCTTCGGGCGGCAAGGTCCGGAGGACGTTCGCAAGATTAATCCCGGGGTTGCGGTAGACGATCTTCGTCAACACTCGCTCCATAGTACCCATGCAAAGCCGGCATGCCTCGTTAGCCAGCTGCGTGGGGAGCTTCTCCCGTAGCTGCGCGAGGGCCGGTGCCACTCCTCTGAAGAACAAACTCAGCTTGGCGCTGTGGGGAAGGCTCTCGTCGGGGGAGTACACGAGGTGCTCCGTCCCCAACGCCACCATCTCCTTGTCGATGTTGACGGCGGAGGCGACGAGCTCCTCGGTCCACTGCTCCACCGTCCGCTGGAAGTTGTTCTGCGTAAGGGCGGCACTGTCCAGCAGCGCCCTTTCAGCCCGGAGATCTTCCTTCAACTTGGACTCCCTGTTCCGGGCCCCGTCAAGCGACTCGGTGAGGGTGGACAGTTTTAGCTCCAAGTCTGCGATGGAGTCCTTGGCGTCGTTGAGCTCCTTGCCCTTCTCAGAGAGGCGGACCTGCAGCTCCGAGTGGCTGTGGGCGTCCTTCTCCCTTTCAAGTTTGAGTGCGGCAACCTTCTCCTCGCTCGTCTTCAGATTAAGCTCCAACTGCGCCACCCTCACCTCCAGGTCCCTCTTGGCGGTCTCTGCGGCGGCAGTGGCGTCCCTCGCCTCCTGCAGAGCCCCGCCAATGGACTGCTCGCGCGTGGCAAGGTCGTCCTTGTGGCTATCGAGGTCGACCTTCCGCTGGTTCAGCTCTCCTTCCCGCCGAGATAGATCCTCGGCGGCCCGTCGCTGCTGCTCCTCAACCTCGGCCTTCTCGAGGATGAACGCTTGGTGTGCCTCGGCGAGCTCCTCGCGCTCCTCCACCAAGTTCCGGAGGGCCGCTTGGTTGGCGGCGCAGAGCTCCGCGGCGCGCTTCTCCAAGTCGACGCCGGCCTTGGCAGCCAGAGCCTCTCGAGACTCCAGCTTGGCCTGCCTGGCCAGATACAAGGCCAGAAGCCGGCGCAAGAGGTGCTCCTCTTCGGACTCGCTGCTGTTGCCGGGCGTGTCGACAAGCTTTAGCCCGGCGGAGGCAAGGACTTCTCCATCGAAGCTCTCCCCCTCCGCGGGTGTCCTTGATGAGGACGCCCACGGGACTTGGATGAAGACCCCGTTGGCGGCCTCCAAATAGATGCCCGGCCCAGTCGCGGCAGCGGAGGAGTCGGCGGCCGGTGCAGCGTCCGGCGCTCCTGCGGCCTCAGGGCCGTCAGTGCGGTCGCCGGTCTCCTCCCCAGCTGCCGCGTCAGTGGCCACGGGGGGCTCGTCGGCGGCTGGCTCGTCAGCGCCGGCCGTCCCTTCAGCGGTGGTGGAGTCGCTGGCATCACCGCGCACGTCCTCCTCGGTGATGGCCTCTGTCTCCATCGGCTCCGGGGCGGGCGGATCTGACAGAAGAAAAAGAAAGGAAGAATCGTCAAGCAAATATCCAAAAAGAAGAATTCAAGAAAAGGAAAGTACAAGGGTTACCTGCGCGGGCCTCTTCAGTAACGGGGTCCCTCGCGGAGGAGTTCTCCCTTGGCGGCGTGGTCGTGGCCCCCACCGGCGGAGGGCCGCTGGCGCCTTCCCTTGGCGGGGTGCCCACCCTTGTCGGGGTGCTCTCCCTTGGCGGGGTACTCCGCCCTCGCCCTTGGCAGAGTACCCGTCCTTGGCGGAGCGCTCTCCCTCGCCGGGGAGCTCCTCCTTGGCGGGGAAGGTGGGACAAGCGGCTCGTCGGGAGCAGTCTCTTGACGCTCCTGCGGCTGCGGCTCCACTTCTGCACAAGTCAACAAGCAAACAAGACATCAATAAGGATATGAAGCTCCAGTGCGCCCGATAAGCAGAGAAGTGAACAAGGAACTTACGCTGGGGGCTGTGCTGGGGGCTGCCTTGCGGGGCAGCCGGCTGGTCCGGCAAGCCTGTCGCGGGCGCATCTCCTGCCGCGGCGACGGGCTCGTCGTCCTCAAGGTCAACCACAGGGATCTTGGCCCTCTTCGCCATCCTCTGGGTCAGGGTCCTAGAAGCCAAACAAGATCAGAGTTAGGCAAAGAGAATTCAAGACAAGAGCAACAAGAATCAAAGGAAATGAAAGTTGCAAATGCTTACTCTTCCTCCTCCTCGTCGGAACTAAGGGCGGAGAAGTCGAAGTCTGCCTCGTGTGTCCCAGCGCGAGGAGCTAGAGGAGAAGGCTCCCTCGGGCGCTTGGCGGGCTCCGGAGCCGTGGGTTGCGAAGACCCCGCTCCGGTCGTCGCCGAGGACCAAGGGGCAGAAGGAACACCAGAACCGGTTCGGGAAGATCCCCCTCCGCTTACCGCTGAGGCGCGAGGCGCCTCCTTGACGACCTTGCTCGTCGTGGTGGCACGCGTCGCGCGACGCTTCGGCTGCTGTCGGGGCGCCGGCTGCTTCACCGTCTCGGTGGTCTTGCGGAGGTGCTTCTTTGGCTGTGGCAGAGGACTTGGCGGTGGCGGAGAATTCTCCGAGGATGAAGAAATGTCGTCGAGGTTCAGTGATCCGCCCGAGTCTTCGCCGGAATCGCCCGATTCGGCGTCCTCCTCGGCGGGCTCACTGGACTCGGTCCCCTGCCCGGCAGCCTCGCTCCTCCCGGCAGGCTCCCCGGCAGGCTCCCCGGCAGGCTTCCCGGCGGGCTTCAACAGCTTGAGGATCTCTTCCTCCTCGGCCCTGCTCACTGCATCCGCTGCTTCTGCCTCCTCCACAGAGTAACCAAACTCACCCGCGGCCTCAGCTGCGGCGGCCTCCTCCATTCTGCTAGCGATATACGCCACATCCCGGTCGGTGGTCGCGCGGGTGAGACCCTTCTTTTCGTCAGGATTGCGCGGCCGTTCAACCAGGTTATCAAAGAAAGTTTGCACGGTCTCTTCTGAAGGCGCCAGCCAAGTGGGATCCACCCCGTGGGAATCGCACAGAGGCATTACCGCACGGATGGCGCTGAGTGAAGAGTTGTTGCATAAGGGAACTACTCCCCGCGACGGGGTAAACCACTCCGTGTGCTTGGGGTCATGCTTGAACATCGAGCGGATCATCCCCTTGAGTTCCAAGACGGTGAAGTTGTAGTTCAGGCCGGGGCGCAGCCTCATGCAGTCTGCCGCGTTGCCAAACTCCCAAGCAGGCCTCTTCCAATCCTGCAGGGGAGCAATGCGGCGGCGAAGGAAATCAGCCCCAACTTTGCCTACAGTACGGTTGGCGTCCCGGAGGCGAAGGATCCTAGTGAGGGCTATCTCCAGCTTCTCATCCTCCGGGGCCAGATCGCTCCAATCCTTGCCGCGCACTATTGCGGCCCGGCGAGGAGAGGTAAATTGCTGGGGTTCCTCTTCCATGACCCAGCACCAATCAGCTCTCCACTCTTCCCACTTGCCGCGGAGCTCTCCAATCAAGTATGCCTCTTTCTTGTTAAGCCTAAAGATCCAGGAGATGCCACCAGAGAGTGGAGATCCAGACTCTACTCTAGGTGTGAAAAAGTAGCGGAAGAGAGCTACGTTGGGGTGGACCCCGACAAAGTTTTCGCACAGATGTGCGAAAACGGCCATAGTGAGAACAGCATTCGGGGTGAAATCTAGGAGGTGGAATCCGTACGTGTTCATCACATCGCAGAAAAACTCAGAGTACGGAGGACAAAGGCCACAGTGGAAGAACAAAGCGAAGTAATGGTAACCTCCCGGATACATGTCGCAGGCTTCGGCGGGGAGGACTCTGGTGCGCGGGTGAGCCTTCGTCTCCCTCGCCCAGAACAAGTAATACTTGTCCCTCAGCTCCCTCGCGCCGAGACTCGGCGGGAAGACCACCATCCTCTTCCACATTGCAGCCAGCTTCGCCGCATTGTCGGACTTCTCGCTCTTCGTCTTGCTGCTCTTCGGGGCCATGGCGAGGGCGGCGAGAGGGGTCGGCAGCACCGGGGAGGCTGGCGGCGGTGGAAGAGAGGTGGAGCTCGGCTCTCTGTCGACCTTTGGGGAGGCGGAGAGCGGCGGGAGTTTCTGGAGATTGAAGGCGCAATGAAGCAATGGGGGGGAAACTGCCCCTGCTTCCTCTGCTTTTAAGGGGGAAGTGGGGGACGTTCCGCATTTTCCCATTAAAGAAACAGGCCACGATCTCTCCCACGACGCCGCAATCGACGCGTGCCGTTAGGGAGGGATGCGGTGGATGCGGAGTGGGAAACGGCGCGCCGTGGGCCGTGCGTGCCCGTGCACTGTTTTGGGCCTGGCCCAACAGCGCTCGGCACCGTGTGTGGCCCAGGCCCGGGGGCTCCTGTCGGTGTACTAAAGTAGGGGTACCTTAGTATCCCGACTTGTGCACGGGCAGTAGCAGCGTCCCGTGGTCAGGCTCACCACGCGCCCGCCAAAGCCCACTCTGGTTCCCTTGAAGCCATTCAAGAACAAAGTATTCAAGTTAAGAAGCAAGGCCCCGGCAAGAGGAGCTTGCCGAGAAGGCCGCTCCAGGCTCAAGATCATCCCTTCAGCACAAGAACCTGGCAAGAGGAGCTTGCCAGGAAGGCCAAAGAACAGCATTCCAGAAGACATACCGCGGCGCATCGCGCGCCCGGCAAGACCCGGAGAGCGGCAAGCTTCCGGGCCCGGCAAGGCAGCGACCGCGGCAAGGTGCTTGCCGCGGCAAGCTTTCACTGTGTGCCTGCGCTCCAGCTCACCTGGCCACGCATCGCCCTGGGGCCCTTCCTGGGGCACGTGGCGGATGGCTGTGCAGCCTGGGGGTACACGGTGGCAAGCCACGATGACGAGGCCTCCGTCGTGGCGAACGGAGGCGCCCGGACGGACGCTTTTTACACTATTTGGGGCGACGGTGACGGGCATTCAATGCCCTTGTCCCCCACTGTCTGGGTTAGGTATAGACCACTGTACATGCACTGTTACAACTACCACCAATTTTACGCTTTTACCCTCGCCTACGTTGACACCTATCGGTGACCCCTTTGAACTATAAAAGGAGGTCCATGCACAACGTAGAGGGGGTTCCGAAACTTGATCACTCCCACGCTCGGTGTAGCTAGTACTGTAGATCTTCTTGCTCCCGAGCCAAGAACTCAATACAACCAAGGCAGGAGTAGGGTTTTACGCATCCGTGCGGCCCGAACCTGGGTAAACTGCTCGCGTGTGCCCCTCGATCTGCTCTTTGTGCTCCCTCCGCTCCCTTGCCGTACCGAAAAGGGGCTCCGGTCCCATAGGTGTTCGTGGGCGATCAGTTTCCCCGACAATCTCGGTAAGAAGTATCATCATCCACTTCATGCACAAATTTCTCGCATCAACCTTGTGTAGGTTGTATCATGGCATGTAATTCATTCTTTCTTGTGATACTTGTTTCCTTTCTCAAAGCATCCCAATAATGATCTCTTGTTGCTAGTTGTGATGTCTTTGATGTTTGCTTGGTTGGAATTCATGTTTATTCAATAAGACCTTACCTAGCCATGTGCTATGCGTTCAAGCAAAATATCTTATTGATATAATTATGACTTCCTTGTGGATATCTTATTACTTCCTTTTTGTAACTATTTCGAGTGTACATTCTTCTTTGTGGATTGATATCATCATGATTTTCATCTACCTAGAATCTTATACACTTGAGAGAAACTACATATCTAGAAGATATCCTTTCTTTCACGACCACCTTGTCTTTCTTGTATCATTTCTTTGGTGGCTCCGTAAAGCCTTTGCCTTGAGTGCGGATTTTATCTTGTTGCATCTAGATGCACTCTTGTGTGGTGAGGATATTTTTGTCTCTTGCTTGTCTTGACAAGGCTTTTGCCAATTAATTGGTATCCCTCGTCTTGATAACGCTCTCTTTTTATATCTTCACCACGGGTTGTCACAAGCATAGGTTCTTTATATGCTTATTAGTGAGCTTGTGAACCCGTTTGCTTGTTGTGTGTGGGAATGATAGGCCTTGCACCATGTGCCTCATTCTTTCAAGACTATGTTGATGCTTAATGCTCATCCTAATTTTAGTCTTCTCAAGTGCTTCGCCATGACTCACACACATCATTTTGGTTGAGCCTATTCTTATGTTGCCTCTTTTACATGTTGCTCAACCATGTGCTTGTTGCAAGCGCTAGGATTTGTTTCCTATATGCTCACTTGCACTGGATGTGAGTTTCTATTGATTTTGGGGGAGCTATGATCCTATCTTGTGCACTTTGTATCCAATACAAATATTCTTATATGTGCACAAATCACGGGGAGCTTCTCCTAGTTTCTTTAGAACACTCCTCTGCTCATATCATAATATCATTTATTCTTGTGGCTCATATGATCCTTGGTCTAGTTGGTTCAGTTGATATCCTTTGATTGCTTGCTTCAATTGGTATATTTTGACTGCTTCATTGCTTGTGTCTCTCTTTGTTATGTCTTTGTGGCATATCATTCTTTAGCAATCTTTGTGCCTCAATATAGTTTGTGTTCCTCCAAGTATTTACCTTTGGGTATGTGTATTGCATTCCACTCTCTTGTTGAGAAATACACATTTTATGGAGGACCACAATTTATATTGGCCTTCTTAGATTTTTGCCCATTTTGGTAATTGATGCCAATGGGGGAGAAGTTTCAGAGAGTTTTGTGGAGAAGTTTAGAGAGTTATCTCCTCTTGCTTTGGTTTTGTTCCTTAGCATTTGCATCTCATTCGCATGCACTTGGTTGTTGCATTGCATGGTGATGCATAATTCCTTATATAAACTCTCTTGAAAGTTATTGTCATCAATCACCAAAATGGGGGAGATTGAAAGAACATGCGGTGCCCCCATGTTTGGTTTTGGTAACTAATGACAATATCTATGGACTAATGGTAGTCTTGAGTTATATTTGAAGGATTTGTCCATAGGCTTCTCTTGAAGTCCATGTGTTGGTTTCAAGGAGTTTATGAGTTGACCAAGGTGCTATTAAGGAATTATCCAAAGATTGGTCATGTGAGTGCTGAGCTTATTGCAAGCATGTCTTGAAGAAGAAGATTGTCTGATCATTCATGTTTACCTTCAAGACATCATCCAAATGAAGAGAGTTGGAAAGATTCAAGGTTGATCAAGACTAAGTCAAGAGTGAATCAAGTTGATCAACTCACAAAGCGTAGAAGATGTACTGAGAGGGATCAAGTGATCCCATGGTATGGTAAGCATTGTCCATTTCACTTTGTGTACTAACTCATGGTCTATGTGATATTTCTATGTGGGGTTAGGTACATGTCCATGGGCTTGCGTCAAGAGGAAGATATCATACAACCCATGGAAAGGATGACATCAACTGGTGATCGTCATCAAGATTGCCATGTGCAAGTTCAAGTGGAGCATCACGAAGAGATCAAGTGCTTGAATCTTGCCATCCATTGTGGTGTCAATGGACTTGTGAAGATGTGCTAAAGAGTGGCTCGCCCATAGTGGACTATGAGGGAGAAATCATCTAGTCCTCATCGAGCCAATGCAATCAAGAAAGGTGGTCCAACTTGAGGGAGTCAAGATCGTCATCATCTAGCTCAAGTGGACCATGTGCAAGGCAAATGTTTGCCCTTGATAGGTTTTCTATTTTACCGGTCTCGTGGTGGTAGTTGGGAGACCGGGTTATAGGATCGTTTGCCGTACTATCAAGGGGGGCTCTCAAGTTGGTAGCTTGATCCTATCGTTAGTAGAGAGCTCAAACCATTGCATCCTTGCATCATGTTTCTTGGTTCTTGTTTGGTTATCTTTGTGAGTCTTAGAGCTTATGGTCATCTTTATGACAAGCTTGAGTTCATCGAAAACGGAGTTCACATGCGTCTTCTATGATGTTTTCGGTGTTGGAGGTTTTACCGGTCTTATCCGAGGAAGGGTTCTCACCATTTTCTTATGGGCCTTTTCTAATTTGCTTCTTATTGATATTTCTTTCAATATTGTGTTAGCCCTTGTCTCTAGCTTTCCAACAAACTTGGTTTCATCGAATTCGGAGTCCGTTTGCAAAAGTTGTGGCAGTTTTGGTGTTCTGAAAAGGCTGCAGCGGTACTACCACGAATTGGAGCGGATGTAATTTTTTACTACAGCTCCAGAGCGGTACTACCGTGGCTCCTACAACGGTAGTACCGCTCCGGACCAAAAACTCGTCCCAAGTCCTACGGTGGTAGGCCCAGATGTAATATTTTAGTACCGCTCGCAAGCAGTAGTACCGCTACCCTTAGCAGTAGTACCGCTACCCCTAGCGGTAGTACCATGAGGTCAAGCGATACTACCGCTCCGACGGTACTTCTGTGTGGGCTGTGAGCATAACGGTTGGATTTTTTCCCATCTATAAAAGGGGGTCTTCTTCCCCAATGAACCTTATCCTTTGAGCTCGTGTTCTTCCCCCATTGTTGACCTTCTTCGAGCTTGCTATCTCCCAATCCCTCCATGGATTCTTGCTAGTTTTGGGGGGAAAAGAGAGAGGAGATCTAGATCCACATTTCCACCAATCACTTTCTCCTCTTTGTGAGGGGAACCCTTTGGATCTAATTCTTCGTGTTCTCGTCTCCATTCTTCCTCTCATTTCCCTCCCTAGCATTAGTTGCTTTGGTGGGATTTGGGAGAGAAGGACTTGGGCACTCCGTGTGCCCTTGCCATTGCATTTGGTGCATCGGTTTGAGTTCTCCAAGGTGATACGTGGAAGTGAAGTTTGAGAAGCTTATTACTCTTGGGTGTTTGGGCACCCTAGAGCTTGTTCCTCTTGGGTGCCTTGGCACCCTAGACGGTTCGTGTTGTTTGGAGCTCAATCATTGTGGTGTAAAGCTCCGGGCAAGCGTCGGGGTCTCCAATTAGGTTGTGGAGATTGCCCCGAGCAATTTGACGGGTACCGGTGACCGCCCCCAAAGGTTGCCAAATTGTACGGGTTCGGTGACCGCCCCAAGGGTTGCCATTTGTACGGGCTAGGTGACCGCCCTCAAGGGTCCCTTAGTGGAATCACGGCATCTTGCATTGTGCAAGGGCGTGAGGAGATTACGGTGGCCCTAGTGGCTTCTCGGGGAGCATTGTGCCTCCACACCGCTCCATCAGGATGTAAGTGGTGATGGGTCCCACTAGTCCCACATATGCCATCCACCAAAAAATCGTTAAGTGGCGTTGGTGGACACCCAGCAAAATTAACAGGCGCAAGTGGATAGCCCAGCAAAGCCCAGCAAGCCAGCGACAGTCCACAATT
Source organism: Secale cereale (assembly GCA_902687465.1). Lineage (NCBI taxonomy): Eukaryota > Viridiplantae > Streptophyta > Magnoliopsida > Poales > Poaceae > Secale > Secale cereale. The sequence continues at coordinate 615,477,509 of LR738714.1, read as the reverse complement.
CCCGTTCGCGTTTCCTTCCCCAGTCAATCGCCATGCCCTAGGCTAGTGCGCTGTCACCGCCATCTCCATTCCAATCCTTCATTCCATGGCGCCGCCGTCACCGTCGTGTTTCCCGAAGAGGCCGCCATCCAAGGACATTGCCGGCGACCAAGCCGAGCCTTGCGAGGATGCCTCCTCTGCTCTCTCCCCTATCGTGTCGATGCCCCCATCAGCTCATGCTCCTCCACCGCCGTCAAAAGGAATAGCTGGGGACCAAGTCGAGCCCTGCGTGGCTCCTCCCTCCCCAATCCCGGTGATGGCGTCTTCGGCCCCTGCTCCCCCGCCTCCTCCTCTTCTCCCCCAAGGTATGCAAAATCCCCCCCCCCCCCCCC
>LR738714.1:615441827-615476882 GCA_902687465.1 Secale cereale | reverse complement strand
GGGTATTTGTTGTATGGTAAAATAGTGCAGAAATTATTAAGAGGGGTTGTGAAGGAAGGAATAAGGAATACAGTGGTTATAACAAGGCACTACATGTGTTGAGGTGGATTATAGCTTTGTATCATTTAAACCGAGAACCTTCACTTACTCCAAACTCTTAATGAAGCATGATGGAAGAAAATATCCCAGTGCATGTCTAGATAGCAGATGGTTCATTCCATCCGGAGGTTCAGAATTCAGTATTTCTCAATGTAACTCTTAGTAACCAAAGCATGCCGTATTCATAGTGGTGGTTTACTCATAACTCCATGATGAATATATATTTTTTGTAAATTTTGCATCTGTTTAGTGCCATTCAGCAAGAAGCACTATACTTATGCTAGTGCTAGATTTGGGACAATAGTAATAAACGTAAAAATATGATGATATATCAAATATACGTGTTTATTCCATTTAATTTTTTTGGTCATGCTATGAATTCTGGATGTTGGTCTATAGAATGGTTCATTGAAAACTGCACATAGCAGTTCCTTACTTTACTTTTACCATTTGGTTTGTGAAAAAGTGCCACACAACTCCAAATAATGTTTGTGAAAATTTTAGTGCCACACAGCTCCAAATAATGTTTGTGAAAAAGTACTGCTGTATTTGCAAAGGTTCAGTTATAATCTATGTGTGTGTTCAATTCATACATGCTTGTGAAAAATTACTGCTGTATTGACCAGAATTCAGTGCTAAAGTTCACTTCATATATGTGTTCTGTCAAAATTCAGTTATGCACTAGTACTGTACAAGCACATTGGAATATATGTATACTAGTATATGTCTGTCAGAAATCTGTGGAATATTTGTTGGTCTCACTGTACATGCACATTTTAAATCATACATTCAGTCATATTTGTAGGTCACATTTGTTTGTCTCAGTACGCATGCACAATCTGTCAAAATGCAGATACATTCAGTCATATTTTTTGGTATCACTTCATATATTCAGTCAAATGCAGCTACATGTTGGTCTCACTTCCATTAGAACAAAGGATCGTTCACAAACATTGGAACAAAGAATAGTTTACTTCCATTAGAACACAATGATAGTTCACTTCCATTAGAACATAGTACTACTGCATAGTATAGATTACATAACAGCCAAAAGTCGCTCAGCAAGCTGCAGCTGGAGCCACCGGTGGCAACGGGAAGGGGAGGCACGACTGGGATGCCACCGGCGGCAACGGAAGGGGGAGACGCGACTGGGATGTCACCTACGACGAGAGGGAGAAGCGTTGAGGCTGCCGCCATCGGCGTCGACCAAACTGTCTGAAGTGTGGTGTAGTGGAGAGCGATTTGGCAAGTTGACCAAAATGTCACTTACAAACATTATGAATAATAGTTCGCCGTGAGTAAGATACTCAGATGTACTAATTCTCTCAAAATATTATTTGGAGCTGCAAAAAATATAGTTGTTTTAGAGTTCACTTGTTGTGAAAATCTTGCTGAGTTCCCAACTGTTCCTAATCTTGTTGAAAATCTTGCTGTGAAAATTATACTCGGATGGAGTAATTCTCTGCGGTAATTTGGTTGGTACTTATAAGCTGCCTTTGATGCCATTTTCTGACAATCTGTATTGTGTCTGAAGAAAGCAAATAGAATAATTCTACGGTTGCGTCCATTTGTTCTGATTGCTAGTTAAATTTAGCAGATTTGATGGAAGTAGCCATGGGTGACGTCGACGACCAAATGGTGTTGACGATCGACAAGCAAACTGAAACGTGGGAAGCCATGGAGCAGGAACAACATGTGTGGAATGCTATCGACGAGCAACGGAAGTAAGTATCTGGCCCTCGTGTGTTTCCCTGTGACATTACTTGTATTCTTTGATTTTTTTACCCCCTGTGTTTGCGTTACATATTGGATAGGCAGAAGGAAAAACAAAGGTAGAAGGCGACAAAGAAAAGGCTGGAAGAGAAGAGGGAAGAGAAGAGAGAAGAGAAGAGGAAGAATCAAGAAAAGAAGAGGAAAAACCAGGAGGAGGAAGAGTTGCAGGGGAAGAGGAAACATGCTCGTTCGACGATTTGTTCTAAATTTGTTCAAGGAGCTACAAGCGAGGAGCTACAGGTCATTCTTTCAAGATTTCTCTATTAAACCTCACTCTGTAACACAAATCTGCTTTTATACCTTCTGGAAATTGATAACATGTTCTGAATTTTCGGTGTTTTGTTATCTAGATACGAGATTCTTCACCTATGACACATAGTCAAAGAGCGGCCAGATCTCCATTGGTAAGTTCACCGGTGGCAAACACGTGGAGATCTTCCCTTGGGCTTCTGGCAAGAGTTGCAGCCTAAAAAAGGGGCAGGTCTCCCTCAATGAGGATTGTTAGTTCCTCTTTGGAGAATAGAGCAAATTCGTCCGCAAGATCACCCTCTATCTTAGGATCCCCTTCTCCAATGACTACTCCTCATCCACGTGGTGAGTTGGCTCCGTTTTTTATCTTTTGCAATTACACTTGTATGTAGTTACAAGTTTAAAATGTTCTTGTGAGTTGACAGTTTTTTTTGCTTGCCAATTAGTAGTCCACAAGACACGAAGACTAACTTCTGCTGTTTGGAGGGATTTCAAACCAATTTATCGTCATAAGATACTTGTCAAAGCTCAATGCAAGCACTGCCATGAAGTGTTTCAAGCTGGACGGGATGTTGGCACAAGTGGTGTAAGAAGGCACTTGGCTACTTGCGAAAAAAGGTCAGATTTACACCTCTTTGTTGAGAAGATGAAGTCCTCGGTTTCATCTCCTGATGCCTCTATGCTTAAGGAATGGAACTTTGATCAAGAAACATCTAGATATTTGCTTGCCAGAATGATAGTAATGCATGAGTGGCCTTTCTCAATAGTTGAGTACAGTGGTTTTAGAGACTTCGTGAAAAGTTTGAATCCCTTGTTCAAAACTGTTTCTAGAAATACTATTAAAGATGAGTGCATGAAACACTATAATTTGGAGAGGTCGGCGTTCTCTGAACATTTAAAGAAATACAGTGGTAGAGTTTCTTTAACAGCGGACATGTGGACATCTAATCAGACTTTGTCCTATCTATGCATCACTTGCCATTGCATCAACAACAAGTGGATTTTGCAAAAGAGGATCTTCAGATTTTTTATGGTGGAGACTCCACAGAATGGAGTAAGAATGTTTAATGTTTTATTAAAGAGTTTGCAGGATTGTAATATTGAGGACAAACTCTTTAGTATGACATTGGATAATGCATCAGTTAATGATACAATGGTCAATCATCTAAGAAAAAATCTGAACAGCAAGCATATGTTGCCTATTAAAGGTCAATTAGTTCATATCCGTTGTGCATGCCATGTGATAAATTTGATTGTCCAAGATGGGTTGACAACGATGAAAGGTGTGATAGATGATATCAAAGAGAGTGTGAAGTACATTAAGATTTCTCCCTCTCGGTTGGACAAGTTCAAAGAAGTAGTTGCGCAAGTTGGTATCTCTTGCAAACTCCCCTCAGCTGATGTGCCAACACGTTGGAACTCCACCTATATTATGTTGGAGTCAGCGCTCCCCTTTCAAAGAGCCTTTCGTGCTTTGGTGCAAAAGGACATAGATTATGTGTTTTGTCCATCCTCGGGAGAGTGGAAGAATGCTGAAACAGTTTGTGCTATGTTAAAAGTTTTTCATGCAGCCACAAATGTACTTTCTGGTTCAAGTTATTCTACCTCAAATTTGTACTTTCATCAAATCTGGAATGTGAGGTTGTTGCTACAGAAGGAAGCATCAACAAAGGATGAAATTATTCAAGCAATGGTTGGAGAGATGCAAAAAAAAGTTTGATAAGTATTGGATGGAATCATATTTGTCAAACTGTATACCTGTGATCCTTGATCCACGATTTAAACTTTGCTTCATCGAGTTCCGACTAAAACAAGCTTTTGGTCCAGATGTTGAAAAACACTTGCTTGAAGTGAAAGGAGCTCTGGACAACCTTTTCGAAGAATATTATTCACAAATGACAGATGCATTGGATGAGTCAGCACCCAGACAAAAAATTGATGAGTTTGTGAATGAAGAGAATGACCCATTGGCGGATTGGGACCAACACTTGAATAAGAAGCAACGCCAAACTGCTAGTGAGCTTGCCATATACTTAGAAGAAGACACATTCACTCGCACAGACGATTTCAAAATTCTACAATGGTGGCATCTTCACTCGTCTAAGTTTCCCATCCTTTCTTGTATAGATCGTGATGTTCTTGCTGTACAAGCTTCCGTTGTATCGTCAGAGTCGGTTTTTAGTACCGGAAAGCGTTTGATCATCGACTACAGAAGTAGATTGTGCAGCGAGACGATCGAAGCCTTAATCTGCCTTCAAGATTGGTTTAGATGTAATGATAAGCAGGCCAATACTCCCGATCAAGGTCACTACTATTAACTGAGGTATGTGTGCACTACCTCAGTAGGATGCAAGTTGAGTTAAATGACTTAAATCTGGTTTATTTTACGTCCGTAGTTTCGAGTTGCGCTCTGAATATAAATATAAATTGTATATGCTGCTAACGTGTCTATATTTTCCATCCTTGCAATTATGCTGTCAACATCTGGTATATAGATTATGTTTGAGTTAAACAAAGGTTTTGCTTCTCCTCTGCAATATATATTAATAATCTTTTTAGGGAAGGGAAATACTCACTGCTATACAAGTCATTATGTTAACTATTGTCATTCAAAAATTCCACTTACTCGGTATTCAATATCTTCTGTGAATTTTTGCAGATGCAGACTCAGGTTGAGCCATACATGGTAGGCTGGAAGAGTTACCGAGGTGGTAGATTGAAGCATAGATGTTGTCAACTGCAAATGAATAAATTCACTTGAGCTAAAACATGCTGGTTTCGTGGCGCAAGTTGCCGCTGCTTTGTGGTTTTTGTTATTTTCTGTACTATGAATGCTACCCTGAATCTGCTACTCTGAATTTTAATTTTTATATGGGACAATCTAAGTTGTAGAAAAATGTTGAATCTGGAGATTTAAAGTTGACATTTTCACTGTATGTAGTATAGTAGTGTAAACATTTTCACTGTATGTAGTACAGTAGTGTAAAGGCTGAATCTGGAGATTTAGAGTTGCCATTTGTTTAAACTTATTTGCTCTGCACTGAATGATCTGAGGGGCTACTGATTAGGACTGTACTAATTGCATTTTATACAGTTTGCTTTGTAAAGTATATGGCGCTATGTGGACACCACGTACGCCACAAAAGAAATAACTGGACTATGACATAGTCCCACATAAGAAGTGGCGGTCAGAGCTGGTTAGTCCCACATTGTCCGGCGAGCTGTTCATTTACATCCTGACCGCTCCAAACGGAGATTAGCATCCGCAAGGGTGTGAACTTCGGGATACATCGTCGTCTCCGCGTGCCTCGGTTATCTCTTACCCGAGCCCTTTACTTATGCACGATACTTTGTGATAGCCATATTGTTTCTTGTCATATATCTTGCTATCACCTAGTTGTTTATCTTGCTTAGCATAAGTTGTTGGTGCACATAGGTGAGCCTAGTTGTTGTAGGTTTTGTGCTTGACAAATTAACCGCTGGGTTTATTCTGCATTTGTTCAAGCCTAAACCATAATTATTTTAAAGCGCCTATTCAACCCCCCCCTCTAGGCGACATCCACGATCTTTCAGCTGCCTTTATTCTTACCTAAATTGATGGATTCTGACCTAGATGGCTAGATTTTGAGATTTGACAAGTTTTGCCATTTTTTACCTACATCTGAGTCGTTTTTAGGAAGTTTCTTGGCATGCCCGTCTCTGATGCCTGAAATTTAGGTGAGTGCCTTAGTCGACTTTTGGGCTAGGTTGGGGTATGATGCGTGAAATCTAGATTTTTTTCCAAGGGGTATGATGGCATGTTAAATGTTTTAGTGGCACAACATCTAGTATAAAACTGTATTTCTATGATGTTTTAATGGTAATAGAAATGCATCTAACACTAAAATGTTTTAATGGCACAAGTTTATAGTCAATCAACAAGTATTATTTCAAATTAGTTGTCTTAACTTTGTCTAGATATAGATGTATCTAACACTAAAATGTGTCTAGATAAAACATTGAATCGTCACAATATGTTTTGGAAATGCTAGGTCCAAATAAAACATCGGTGCCACAAAAGTTTCCATCTAGCACCGATATGTTTATCCAAAGCTTACGTGTACTATCTAATTAACTATAACACCAGCTTCAGCTCCTCATCTGGAACGCAGAAATTTCCAAATATATTTACGTATTCAACAGGAAACAAATTGATTCGTACATGTAATCAGATCAAAATCAGAATACCTCCCACACAAAAAGAAAGAGATACACGCTACTGATTGAACGTGATGGACATAGAAAGCAATAAGAATGCTCTGATCCACGTCTTTTACGCGATGCTGAGAGGCAAAATAGAACAATCTGTTGATACACTAGCAAGATAGTGGGCGTTTGAGCCATCTTCTATGCAACCCGGCCCAATCGAAATACTTTGTTGCACAGACAAAAGCGTCGGTCAGCAACATCAAGATTCAGATACCAATTGATGCATTTGGCGTTGTACTGTAGAAAACCACAATTCATCCTCCTGCACAATAAAAAATAAGGCAAGCACCAGGTCAGAAAAAAAGCAAGCCGAGCAAACCATTCCATTCACAGCAACTGCAATCCAAATGTAACTTGGTTTGGTCTTTGTCTAAGATGCTGGGCAGCGGGTTCAAAGCTCAAGATTATATTTTGCCAATCCATACTACAGCAAGAAGAAAATAGGGCCTACTGAGGTATCCTTTGGCCATACAAAGAAATGAAACACTCCAATACACAAAAGAACTTGACTGGAAAAATTCACCTATATCAAACACAAATTGTGTCTACTTTGGTATTGGGACTTGTCTACACTTAACATACAAAACACAAATTACTGATGCGTAGCCTCTCCAGTTGAACCAAATCATCATAATAGCACCTACTGAGACATCTTTAAGCTATACAAGGCACTCTATCAGGCAAAAGAATATTGAACCTCAACAACCAACTAGACTCTGTCTCATGTGTGATACTCCCTCCGTTCCTAAATATAAGTCTCTCTAGAAATCTCAATATGGACTACATATAGATGTATATAGACATAGTTTAGAGTGTAGATTCACTCATTTTGCTCCAGTATCTTGTCCATATTGGAATCACTAGAAAGATTTATATTTAGGAACGGAGGGAGTATTTGTTTGCAACTTAAGAGAACAAAAAAAAATTATCAGCTCAAGCTGAACCAAGTGTTCCAAAGCTTAACTCAGGGCATGCGTGATATTTGTTCTGCTTTTTAAAACGGAATGCAGCAAAGCAACCAAGACCTCAGCTTAATTTTCTTTGTGTTTTCGCCGAGAAGAGAGTTCGCTTCCTTTCAGTACATCAACTATATATATACATAACTAGTCGAAGCATTTCAAAGACACATCATTTTACCTTGGCAAAAAGGAGTATCTATTCTACCGCAACATGTGCAAAGCGCAAGGATGGCAATTTTACCCATGGGTACAGGTACCCACGGATACCGTACCCGCATGGGTAGAGTATGGGCACAATTTAATACCCATGGGCAGTACCCATACCCTACCCATTAAGTCACGGGTAGGGAACGGGTATAGCCTTGTACCCATAAATATACCCATACCCTACCCATTTATGCTGATATGTGGACCTTACACGTCAAGTGTGTCATGACTTTTGAATCTATGTTAAAGCTTTCACCAATTGTCAATTTGAATTGAGATAATTGTCTTGTAACCATCTATCTGTTATTGAGTTGAGATAAAGTATTTTTTGTGAAATGTGATATCGATGAATATAAAATTATGAACAACTTGTGTAATGTTTGATCTACCCGTTGGGTGCCCAATGGGTATGGGTGCCCGTCGGGTATGGGTACGGGTAATGGTTCATACCCATGGGTACGGGTATGGCTAGAATTTTGTACCCATTAAGTACATGGGTATGGGTGTGGTATTGCTCTACCCGCCCCATACCCTACCCATTGCCATCCTTAAACAAGACTGTGGTGGCCAGAAGACCACCACCACATAACCGAGCCCTAAGACATTGCCTCGATGGCCAGCACCACAACGTGCAACAGCTAGATGGCGAGACCAACATAGGGCATGGGGAGAGAGGAGATCAGAGACTCACCGAAAACTAAGGAAGAGGCCAAGGCCAAGGTAGTCCACCAAGACGTAGTAGCCGGACAGTAAATATGACGATTCTTTGAAGCGACCTACACATAAAGCACAAAAGTTAATCAGCTAGAGAAGCCATAGAATATACATCTCTCAAAGTCTCAAGCTAAACAAAGAATTTTGCTTCTAGAGCCTGCTGGTTAACAACGACATGCAAAACTAAATGAAACCAATAGCGATACTTAGCATATATGTGACATGCAAAACTAAATGAAACCAATGTGACATGCAAAACTAAATGAAACCCGGTGACCAAGATGTTTGCAAAAGGTACTTTTTTATCTATTTCACCCGGATGTTTGTGAGCTCTAGGGATGAAATAATATCTGAACAAACCTATCGATACCCGTTACACATGAGATGACCCCCACATCCTTTGTCAAAATAAACAACTCCCCGATCAATGCATTTCACTCTTCCGTGCAACGCACGGGCACCTTACTATAGATTAGTACGACCAAAAATTGAAGTAACATTATATATAGTACAATAAATGATAATGCATGTCACCTAAAATTATATCATTGAAAACTATGTTCAAATATGAATCCAACGATATTGTTTTTGTTGACATGCACTAACATTTTGTCAGTTAAATCTCCTGTCAAATTCAATGGGCGATAAACCACGACCGATGTAGTAGTACTAGTGTAGAGGGCGGCGCCGCACGGGATTCTCACCCCGCTCGTGGCGCGGCAGTAAAGCCTTCATATCACAAAACCCAACCACTCCCAGTAATAAGTGGCCTCGTAAAATAAACGGACAAGAAACCATCACATCCCTCCGTCTTTTTTGCATTTCATCTCTATGCATTTAATTTCTCCGGTTCATCTCACACACTCGATCCCTAGCTACTACTCCTAGTATCCCTAGCTATTACTCCTAGGGCCAGTTCTTTTGACGGCTTCCCCAACTTTTCCCATAAGACTAGTCACAGTGGAGAGTAACATTAAGGCGCCTCACTCATTTATTTGGGCTTCTAAACTAGTACTACTAGTAGTACCTTCGTCCTGGTTTATTCCTCACCATTGTAATTTGGGCTAAATTTTGACCAAAGATTTAACTCATAAAATGTTAGTGCATGTGGCATGCACTAACATTTCATTAGTTTAATTTATGATCAAAATTTGACACAGATTACAATGGGGACCAATAAACCAGGACGGAGGTACTTAGTAGTTATGGGATTACTAATCTAGAAGCGTAAAAGAACTCGCCCTTGGTACTCCTACTAGTAGTACTCCCTCCGTCTAGGTGTGTAAGTCACCTAAGGTAGAGCAGTGCGACCTAGGTGGCTGCGGATTGGAAGATGCCAAAGAATCAGGCCGAAAATTTGTCCAATCACCACGCCACTTTTTTCCTCCTAAACCAAACGGAGATTAGCAATGAATCCCTAATTAATAGGGCTGCCGTTTCAGCCAACCCATGGAGGCCCATTGACGTGCATGCAAACTGTGGTCAATCCCTCCGCTAATCAACATGTTCCTTCTCTACATGCATAGGTCGCTCATTCTCTCCCGCATTAATTTCCTCCCCCGCGTGGTTCAGCCAAAAAAATTGCTCGCTGATGAACGAGGCAGTGAGGGGGAACGAGGACGGAATTTGATACATTGCGCCTAAGTGTTTTCGGAATATCTGATTTTCGTAAGGTGACTTACACACCTAGACGGAGGGAGTAGTACTCAAGTTGGAATTCCAATTGCACGGCACAACTTGTTAGGCAAAAAATTTGATACAGGGTGTAGGAAGCGGTTTGGGAATTTGCATGCCTTTCCGACCAGTGAGATACTTCGGCCAAAATACGACAGAGAAATAACCACAGAGAAGGAAGCTAAAAGTAAACAATCAAACGGGCATTTTTGCATTTGTTTTGCATTGAATCGTTTCACAAGCTTGACTAGTGCTATTTTTCTACTTTTACAAAAACCGCATCGTAGTGTTAAAACGTGCATTTGAACGTACATAAGTAATAGTAGTACTCCCTCCGTCTAGGTGTATAAGTCTTCCCTCTTTCTTGGTCACGGTGGACAACCAAAGATGACTTATTGACCTGGACCGAGGGAGTAGCACAGTCTGCAAGCATATATATAGAGAGACGTGTAGTGCGATAGTATATAGTAAAGTTTGTGCTATATGCACATACTTAAAAAATGCGTACGAATACACAAGGTTTCCAAACTTTCCCTTTTACATACTTAATTAAGGACGCTAATAATTTCTGAACGTTCGGGATTTATCATTTGCTTCCCAAAACTAATGAGACCGCCTTACGAAACAAAAATTATACTCCTACTAAAAGCCACGACGCTCGCAGGAGCGCTTGCGGCGTGCCACGTGTGCCCTGGTGCGCGACCGTTTCCTAGAGCGCCGACACAACGCCTCTTCCTCAGCCTCGCAACACGCGAGGTGCTCATTGGCGGCTTGCCGGCGGGCGAGCGCGATCTCACTGTTGTGGAGATCCGGCGACAACAGGTACTCTTCCTGGCTAGAAGCGTGCACCCGGTCCACGTACCACCAAGTGTAGATGAGGTGCTTGGACCCTACTGCACTCAGGGCTTTGGCACGGGCGTCCTCCGCCACCCTCATGACCCTCGCACGAGCCTTCTGCCAAAGAGCCAATTGCCTGACTCTCTCGGAGTCGACATAGGCCTCCCAGGCAGCTTGTCTCGCGGCGCGCTTCTCTTCCTCGGCCTTCTTCTCCGCCTCTATTTTGGCGCGCTCTGCTGGAGCCAAAGCCTCCCATAAGGCGACATCCATTTCTTTCCAAAGCTCCTCAAGGCTGGGGGGCTCGGCGGGCGTCGCGACGTTCTCCTCGTAGCGGGGAGCCGACGCGTCCTCCGACGCGCGTGCTGGCGAGATTGGGAACGCCAATGCGTCCACCTCGACGCGTCGCGGCGAGGAGCGGAACACCGACGCGTCCTCATCGACTAGTGGCGGCGAGGAGCAGAACGCCGACGCGTCCACCTCGACGCGTCGCGGCGAGGAGCGGAACGCCGATGCGTCCTCCTCGACTAGTGGTGGCAAGGAACGGAACGGCGACGCGTGACCGTCCGTGCGGTGCAGCGAGGGGTGCCTAGGGCTTGGGAGGGGCGGTGCCATGGTGGTCGACGTGAGAGGGAGGGGGAGGAGATAGCGATGAACATGAACGTTCTTCCGAATGTCGTGGGAGCAATGGCACACCTACGTAAGATATGGACTGAGCTGCACTGACTTAACTGCATGTCCAGTTGCGTCACTGACATGTGGGCCAGACTCCTGTTGGGCCCATATGGCAGTGACCCAATGCACCTGAAGTTAAGTAACGAAGCAGCATCCCGGGTGGAGTGGTGGGACCGCTGGAGGGAGAAGGAGAGTCTGGCAGGCATATTGTTTCCATACATGGAGAGGAAAAGATTTGGAAATGAACGGGCTTCCTGCAGGTATGGGAAACGGTGCATAAAGTCTCATCTTGCATGCCGGGCTAGGTATAGTCTCAAGTCATTAAAAACATACACGCCCCACACATGCCGGGCTAGGTGCACTAAATTATTGCATGCGATGGTTAAGGTTGGCCATAATGGTGGTATCTTAGCCGGTACTCCCTCCGATCCTTTATACTCTGCGCATAACTTTTTTCGTTTTTTCCCAAGTGCTCTGCGCGATCCCCTTGAGTAGCGCACCTTTCTCAGCCTGCCCCTGCCTTTCCGCTTCGCTAGCAATTAATCTCCTCAATTGACGCAACTTCCTAGGAGTATGATCATGATTTGCATTGAGAAGCGTGTTCAGATTAAGATAGTAATAGCTTGTGCGTTAGAGGTTCGTGCATTAAGAGGAAACGAAGGAAACGATTATTCTAATTATTCTGGTTAGCCACTTTAGAAGGATGCGTCAAGGAGTCCACGATGGATGTTGTGCGTTTGCTTATCGGGATTAGTTGTTGCGTGAGATTCAAATATATAGAGTTATGATACTTATAATATTCCTCTTCTTACCATGGAAAGAACTCACAAGGAAGTTTCTCACATTGAAGAGCATGAGTTTGAAGGAGTTTGGGTGGGGTCCATCCGAATGGGAAAAGCAGATGAAGGGGTGCACAAATAAAAGAGTCAATTTGTATAAATGACAAATTAGTTTAAAATTAGAAGGAGTCCTAGGAAGTTGGTTACTATCCCCTCCGTTTCTAAATATAAGTTTTTTTTAGAGATTTTAATATGAACCATATACGAAGCAATATGAGTGGATCTACACTCTAAAATACGTTTATATACATCTAGAATATCTGATAAGGCTTTAGCAAAATTGTACTATAAACCTATAAGGTTCGTCCGTGTTATTCCTTCAGATTGAGGGGTAGGCGTGTTGTTTTTGTGGGATTTGTGAATATCTTTGTAAACACAGTACCACTACTTACTGCGATGGAGGTTCATGTCATGAAAAGTCAGGCGAACAATAGATCAACTCTCGTTTCATGGTTCGCTCCACGTCAAGTGGTATCAGAGACCGGCATTGCTCACGGCACTTCGGAGGAGAGAGCTTGTGTGTCGTAATTAAGGAGCTATTAGAGGCTATCTAGTGACCTTTTGCTGGAGGAAAAAGGCAATGGTGATGAAAAAAATTCACACCTACTATAAAGGTGGGACAAAACGTTTGCGCCACGACAATCAACCATGATAATTCAATCAAATCCGTCGGCATCAACATGGTGGAAAAGCTGCAGGTATCGATGACACCACATCCACGACCCTATTCATTAATGAGGTGATATGTTAAGCTCGACTTCACGCACCAAACTACCGTACTGTTTTCAGTTAGCAAATTTTCTTGTGAGGTTCTATGCCATGTAATTCCGGTATTGATGTTTTCGTGTCATATGATGCAGGGAGAATCATGGTACAAGAAAAACAATACTACACACTACTATCTCACCAACACATGCATTGTTGAATGGAATACTAAATATGTTCTCATGACCATGGAAAAGAGCCTTTCACGACTTGAACAAAACAAAAAATGAAGGAGCAAGAAGAAGCAAAGAGGAAGTTCGAAGCTCTTGAAATTTGTCCATATCTGTCGTGCAATCTACTCCCTCCGTTCCTAAATATTTGTCTTTCTAGGCATTTCAAATGACTACAACATACGGATGTATATAGACATATTATAGAGTGTAGATTCACTCGTTTTGCTTCATATGTAGTCACTTGTTGAAATCTCTAGAAAGACAAATATTTAGGAACGGATGGAGTATAAATGAAAATATTACTGAAGATATCTACTCAAAACTGAGGACGATTACTATTCAAGGTGAAGAAGATGATACAACCCTGCATGATTTTAATGAGGCGATGTGCACTGGAAAAGATGAGAAGCGTGTTCAGGTCGAGATGATGATTGCTTCTACGTCAGAGGTCCATGCATTAAGAGGAAACCAAGGAAATGACTATTCTAATTATTCTGGTAAGCCATGTCTAGAAAGGAGGCGTCATGGAGTCCACGATGGATGTTGTGTGTTTGCTTGCCGGGATTAGTTGTTGCGTGAGGATCAAATATATAGGATATTTAATATTCCTCTTCTTACCATGAAAGGAACACACAAGAAAGCTTTTGACATCAAAGTACTTTCTATTGCAAGGTGATCATTAGAGTATCAACAATCTCTATGTATAGATCTTTCATCCATCCCGCACACACCTTACTTTTAATTAGTTTGGCTAAATTATGAGCCACAAAATTAATTTTTCTAGAGCATGCTCAAAAATAATATGTAAGAAATCACACACAAGGTGATATATCATCAAAAACTCCGTCATAGACCGGAAGAGCGACCTTCATTCTTCATTGTCTCTATCACCTCGATGCTGTCAGACTTCACCTCTACGCGAATACACCCGACCGCAGTTGCCAAATTGAGACCAAACCGTAAGAGCATCTCCAGCCGCGCCCCCAACAAGCCCCCCCCCCCAAAGCCCTTTTTTTATCGCTGGCGTCAAAAAATCAGTCCAGTCGCGCCCCCCAAAGCCCATTTTTCGTTGGCTTGGGCCGAATTTGGCGTCGGCGGACCAAGGCTGAACCCGGCGCGCTGGGGGGTACCAGGGGGCGCTGGGGAAACGTTTTGGCGTGAAATCCGGTGGACCCGCTGCAGCTGCGTCTCGGCGCTTCGTCGTCCTCATCACCTCGGTTCCCGCGGGGAATCAATGCCAAACCTGTCACGCTGCCGCGCTAGTCAACCTCCATTGGTACCCTCATGGGCAGCGAAGTAAAGGCACGGCGATGCGCGTCCCGCCCTCTCCCGCCACACGTACACACGGTAGCAATGCGCTCGCCGCCCCCGTGGCTATAAAAGCCACCTGTCGCAGGCCGGTGCTAGGTGGCTTCTCACCCCTCGTTGGTTACCCCAAGTGGAAGGTTTGAGATGCAGTGTAGCAGAAGTTTTCCCTTGGTAATACCAAGGATCGATTTCCCGGAGACTCCCAGTATCAACAAGAAGGTGTCAACTGCCAACGGCGCCGGATATTAGCAATCAACGTGGACCTGCACACAGATACAAATAACTTTGCTCCCAACGAGTACAGAGAGGTTGTCAATCCCTCCGACCTTGTAGTTTACAAAGGATCAAACGCAAGTGATAATAGTGATAGGTATAATTGCAATAGTAAGTAAATAGCGGAAAAGTAAATAGCGGATGTGATCAATGATGGTAATATGGACCGGAGTCTCATGATGTTCACTAGTGATGTCTCTCTCCCAAAAGACGATAAAACAACTATGTGAGGTAAACGAATTACAGCAATTGACAGGACCATGTGCGCAAACCAATGCTGACTACATTGCAAGAAAGGTAGAGGTTCAAAGCATGGGCGGTACGCCAAAGTAAGTAGACCGAAATCCATCAATATCTACTACTAATCATCCACCTTGAGATATCTATCCAGAACATCTCGCTGGTATTAAGTTGCGAGCCCCACCCATAGTGTAAACTCAATGCAACAGACAACTGCATTAAAAGAACTTTGCGTAAAGTAAACAATCCTTGCACCTGCGGGCACAAGCACCGTTGTTTTCCCCCTTGTGGCAACATCACATCCCCTAGACTCATGTTTCTGTCACTCAAACTAGTCATCGAGGGGCATGAACCCACAATCGAGCATAACATTCCCTCTTGGAGTCACTACCTACTACTTGGCCAAAGCAATAAATAACAACGAAGAACATGCAAGAATTACTTACGAACATAAACATAAAAGAGGTGAATCAAATATATTACTCGAACACAATCTAAACATAATCTCATAATCCATCGGATCCCAGCAAACTCATCATAGCAACAGCATAAGGATTACATATGTGCCTCGATCATGTAGGGCAGCTCACGAGGACTAATTAGTGAAGCACAAGAACGGGAGGAGAACATCACATAGCTACTGGTCATGGACTCATGGTCCAAGGGAGACTACTCACAACTCATCCGGAAGGCGTCCATGGTGGTGGAGAAGCTCCTGGTGGTGATCCTCCCCTCCGGCAGGGTGCCGGGAAGGGTTCTCCTGGTGCTCCCGATCTTGGAAGCGGCGGTGGCGGCGGAACAGAGATGAGATCGCGAAAAAAAGTTCCTGTTTCGAGGGTTTTGGGAGACGCTTTAAATATATGCCAAAGGGGGGCATCAGAGGAGCCTCGGGGGGCCCAGGCGCCCCCCCGGCGCGGCCTAGGGGCGGGGGGCGCCGCCAGGGCGCCTGGAGCCCTGGTGCCCCCCCCCGGCTGTCCTTCGGGCGCACGGTAGTTTCTCGAACGCTGATTTTTTATATAATTTTTCTGGATTTTTCCTGGCAGTTCTCGTAACGTGAAAACCTGAAATACAAAAACAGCCGAAAACAGAAACTGGCACTGGGGTGCACTGAGTTAATAGGTTAGTCCAAATATGATCAAAAGTGTATGGAAGTGTATAAATATCATAGCAATATCACCCAAAAGAGGCATGGAGCAAGCAGAAATTATAGATACGTTTTGGACGTATCAACATCCCCAAGCTTAATTCCTGCTCGTCCTCGAGTTGGTAAATGATAACAAGAATAATTTCTGTGGTGACATGCTAATAACCATATAGAACTTTTTCATAGTCATATGACAAAAGCTTACTGAGACAATGAATCTATAGTAGTTAAGTTGCCTCATGAGAAAATCACAAAGAACTGAAAGTTTTACAATATGATACTGAAACATCAAATAGATTTGTAATGAACATGATGTGCAAATATGATAAAGTGATATCCAGCTTGCCCCCTTTAATGAAGCAAAACATAAATGCAGGGGCACCTCCAAGGTTTAAGTGATGACTAGATACAATGATTTCAGAATAAACGATATCACAATCATGCAAAAGACAATGCTACTTTGGGACAATGCACATTACACTCAGAATGACAATCATGCTCTCAGTAGTTGGTGCTTTGAAGAAAGAAGGTGGAGACTCAACATAAAAGTAAAAGAATGGCCCTTCGCAGAGGGAAGCAGGGATTACTCATGTGCCAGAGCTTTTTATTTTGAAAACATAGAAACAATTTTGTCAACGGTAGTAGTACTTCATATGTGTTATGCATAAGACATCCTATAAGTTGCAAGCCTCATGCATCGAATACCAATAGTGCTCGCACCTTGTCCTAATTAGCTCGGATTTCCATGGATTGTCATTGCATTACATATGTTTCAACCAAGTGTCACAAAGGGGTACCTCTATGTCACCTGTACAAAGGTCCAAGGAGATAGATTGCATTTGATTTCTCGTTTTTGATAGATCTCAACTTGAGGACATCCATACCGGGACAACATAGAAAATAGATAATGGACTCCTCTTTAATGCTTAAGCATATTCTCATAAGAGATTGAGGATTAATGTCCAAGCTAAAACTTCCACCATGATACATGGCTTTGGTTGGCGGCCCAATGTTCTTCTCTAACAATATGCATACTCAAACCATTCAACCCATGGCAAATCACCCTTACTTTAGACTAGACGAACATGCATAGCAACTCACATGATATTCAACAAAAGTGTAACAGTTGATGGCGTCCCCAGAAACATGGTTACTGCTCAGCAAGCAACTTATAAGAAAATAAGATACATAAGCAACATATTCTTTACCACAATAGTTTTTAAGCTACTTTCCCATGAGCTATGTATTGCAAAAACTGAAGGTTTTAAAGGTAGCACATGTAAATTTACTTGGAGTGGCGGTGAAATACCACATATAGGTAGGTATGGTGGACTCATATGGCATAACTGGTTTAAAAGGATGTGGATGCACAAGCAGTCAGTCCGCTTAGTACAGGTGGAGGTTAGCAAAAGACTGGGAGCGACCAACTAAGAGAGCAATGACGGTCATAATCATGCAGAGCGACAAAGCAACATTGAATCAGGCATGGAAGTTATATCACTACTCAGAAACAAAAGATCATCAAGGCTTGACAGACTTTCTTTACAGTCTTAAATATGCGTGAGCATACGCCAAGTCAATCAAAATAAATTCTTGAGGGAAGATATTACTAAACCATACCACATCATTGGCAAACAAATCATGTTGGTACTCCAATAACACATTGGGAATCCCCCAGCTATTTGAGACTAACCATAAGAAAACCTGAACTACTAAGCGCCATTATGCACGTAGCATCTTTATCATAGACATATTAACCAATGCAACGGAAGCAAACTCTCTTAATAAGGTGAGCATGGTAATTAAAGAGAGTTCAAGCAACCAACTAAACAAAAGCTCTTTAAAAAGATAAGCATGAATACTAAGAGCAGAGCATGATAGTAGCTATTAAAAGACAAAGAACACACACAGCAAAGATAGTCATGAAAATTCTATGTTATGTTCTAGGTAGAGTGGAGCGTGTTTCTCTCCCACATAAAGAACGCTGAGTTCCGACTCGTTATGTAAAACTAAAAAGGAAACTAAAAGCAAGACGCTCCAAGCATAGCACATAACACATGAAGTGATTAAAATATAGTGGAACGAAAGACGAACTGATAATGTTGATGGAGAAGGGGATGCACGGGGGCATCCCCAAGCTTAGACGCTTGAGTCTCCTTGAATATTTCTTGGGGGTGCATGGGGGCATCCCCAAGCTTGAGCGCTTGACACTCCTGAATCTTTTTATCATCTTCCCTCGCACACTTGAAAACTCCCTTCATACATAACTCATCATAATCTGATTAGCGAGGTTAGTACCCATAATAAAATAATTGTACCTTGCTGAAAATAAAGATATTCTTGAAGCTCTACTGTTTCTCAAGATTGCCAAAAGGCTTTTGCAAAGAAAAAGCAAGCTCTAGGTTTGCAAAATGAAGGAAAGGCAAAACAGGACAGAATCTGTGAAAAACAGAATAGCAGGTAGTAAATGATTTGTTCGGGGCACTTCTGCAACTCAAATCAAAAAACTCAGAACAGACGCACGAAAGACAATTATATAGAGAACGCTGTCGAAAAAATTCAGACCAAAAAGATGATATGGTGATTTTATACGAATTTTTCTATCCAAGGACAGAATCTGTTTCCTGGACAGCACCTCACAACTTTTGAACTTTCTAGCAATCGGAGGCTACACTTGGCACAAAATTGAAAAGCAAAGATACAATGATGATGCTACTGTAGTAAAAAACATCAAGACACAACAAAAGCCAAATAAATTTATTCATGTGGGCTGCCTCCCAAAAGCGCTTTCTTTTATGCCTTTAAGCTAGGCATAATGCATATAGATCAAGTTTTATCAAGAGTAAAAGAATAGCTAGCCCGTACAACGGACTCAAAAGGTAACTTGATCTTCTTTCAAGGGAAGTGTTCCATCCCTTTCTTGAGAGGAAACTGAAATTTTATATTCCCCTCTTTCATGTCAATGATAGCACCAACGGTGCGTAAAAAGGGACGTCCCAAAATAATTGGACAAGAAGGATCACATTCAATATCCATAATAGTAAAATCAACGGGAACATAATTATTATTGACAATGATAAGAACATCGTCGATCCTCCCCAAAGGTTTCTTTATGGAAGAATCAACGAGACGAACACCAGAAGAACAAGAATCATAAGGTTTCAATTTAAGCATATCATATATTCTTTTGGGCATAACAGAGGTACTAGCTCCAACATCACATAATGCATAGCAAGAGAAGTCATTCAATTTAATTTTTATCATAGGATCCCAACCATCTTCTAGCTTTTTAGGTATGGAAGCTTCTACTCTAAGTTTCTCCTCCCTAGTTTTGATGAGAGCATTAGTGATATGCTCTGTGAAGGCAAGGTTAATCGTGCTAGTGCGGGGGTCTCTAGACATCTTGTGAAGGAAATCAATAACTTCGGTAAGAGTGCAATTATCAAAATCAAGGTCACTAGCATCAAGTAAAGTGGTAGTGGTGTCCTTTAGGTTCACTTGTTTGGTAGTTTCTATAGTCATAGCATCACCATTAATAGGTCCATCGGGACCAGGAGTACATTGGGTGCTAAGAGTTTGGATATCCTCAACAACTTGGATAGTAGCAATAGTGTGGTGGGTAGGAAGGCTCTTAATTCTATCCTTTTCCTCCCTTTCTCTAGCCCATCTTTCTTTAAGTTTAGCCATCATCCTAATATTTTCATTAATTTGCACTTGAGTAGCATTAATAGGAGTGACCTTCCTCTCCTCAAGAGGAGAAGTTTTAATTTTAAGCAATTCTATCTCATTGGCTAAATGGTCTACCTTCAAAGAGAGATCATCTAGCTTGTTTAGTTTTTCTTCTACACTATTATTAAAAGATTTTTGGGTAGTGATGAAATCTTTAAGCATAATCTCTAGTTCAGAAGTGGAGTTCCTGGTGCTAGGATAAGCATTGTTGTTCCCATAAGAATTAGAGGGGAACGGTCTAGGATTGCTACCAAAATTACTCCTATAAGCATTGTTGTTAAAATTGTTTCTAGAGATAAAGTTCACATCTACTTGTTCTTGAGCAATCAAAGAATTTAAAGGAACATCACGAGGATCAACAGAGGATTGCTTCGAAAGTAGAGAGATGATCAAGTCAACTTTTTCATTAAGGGAGGAAATCTCCTCGACAGAGTTTACCTTCCTACCTGTTGGAGCGCGTTCGGTGTGCCATTGGGAATAGTTGGTCATCATCTCATCGAGAAGTTTTGTGGCAGCACCAAGTGTAGTTGACATAAAAGTTCCTCCCGCGGCCGAATCTAACAAGTTCCGCGAGGTAAAGTTCAAGCCTGCATAAAAAGTTTGGATAACCATCCAAGCAGTCAAACCGTGAGTAGGGCAGTTCTTGATAAGAGATTTCATACGTTCCCAAGCTTGGGCAACGTGTTCATTATCCAATTGTTTAAAATTCATTATGTTACTCCTTAGTTGGATAATTTTAGCAGGTGGGTAGTATTTTCCGATAAAAGCTTCTTTGCACTTGTCCCATGAATCTATGCTATTTCTAGGCAAAGACTGAAACCAAATTTTAGCTCCTCCTCTCAAGGAGAAAGGAAAAAGCTTAAGCTTAACAATATTACCATCTATTTCTTGGTACTTTTGCATATCACAAAGTTCAACAAAGTTGTTCAAGTGTAAAGCAGCATCATCTCCAGCACCGGAGAATTGATCTTTCATGACTAAGTTCAGTAAAGCAGGTTTAATTTCATATGAAGGTGCTGAAGTGGCAGGTGTAGTGATAGGTGTGCTGATAAAGTCATCGTTGTTGTGACTAGGGAAGTCACACAACTTGGTGTTCTCGGTGGAACCCATAGTAGCAAGCAAGCAAGATAACTATTTTTGTGATTTTCGATAAAAGATACTAAAGCAGAAACTGAAAGGTAAACTAACAAGACTAAAAGCAAAGGTAAAAGATAGCGTGCAACTCCCCTATCCTGAAGAGTGGAGTCCCCGGCAACGGCGCCAGAAATTGCTTTGCTAGGTGGCTTCTCACCCCTCGTTGGTTACCCCAAGTGGAAGGTTTGAGATGTAGTGTAGCAGAAGTTTTCCCTTGGTAATACCAAGGATCGATTTCCCAGAGACTCCCAGTTTCAACAAGAAGGTGTCAACTGCTAACGGCGCCGGATATTAGCAATCAACGTGGACCTGCACACATATACAAATAACTTTGCTCCCAACGAGTACAGAGAGGTTGTCAATCCCTCCGGCCTTGTAGTTTACAAAGGATCAAACGCAAGTGATAATAGTGATAGGTATAATTGCAATAGTAAGTAAATAGCGGAAAAGTAAATAGCGGATGTGATCAATGATGGTAATATGGATCGGAGTCTCATGATGTTCACTAGTGATGTCTCTCTCCCAAAAGACGATAAAACAGCTATGTGAGGTAAACGAATTACAGCTGGGCAATTGACAGGACCATGTGCGCAAACTAATGCTGACCACATTGCAAGAAAGGTAGAGGTTCAAAGCATGGGCGGTACGCCAAAGTAAGTAGACCGAAATCCATCAATATCTACTACTAATCATCCACCTTGAGATATCTATCCAGAACATCTCGCTGGTATTAAGTTGCGAGCCCCACCCATAGTGTAAACTCAATGCAACAGACAACTGCATTAAAAGAACTTTGCGTAAAGTAAACAATCCTTGCACCCGCGGGCACAAGCACCGTTGTTTTCCCCCTTGTGGCAACAACACATCCCCTAGACTCATGTTTCTGTCACTCAAACTAGTCATCGAGGGGCATGAACCCACAATCGAGCATAACGTTCCCTCTTGGAGTCACTACCTACTACTTGGCCAAAGCAATAAATAACAACGGAGAACATGCAAGAATTACTTACGAACATAAACATAAAAGAGGTGAATCAAATATATTACTCCAACACAATCTGAACATAATCTCATAATCCATCGGATCCCAGCAAACTCATCATAGCAACAGCATAAGGATTACATATGTGCCTCGATCATGTAGGGCAGCTCACAAGGACTAATTAGTGAAGCACAAGAACGGGAGGAGAACATCACATATCTACTGGTCATGGACTCATGGTCCAAGGGAGACTACTCACAACTCATCCGGGAGGCGTCCATGTTGGTGGAGAAGCTCCCGGTGGTGATCCTCCCCTCCGGCAGGGTGCCGGGAAGGGTTCTCCTGATGCTCCCGATCTTGGAAGCGGCGGCGGCGGCGGAACAGAGATGAGATCGGGAAAAAAGTTCATGTTTCGAGGGTTTCGGGAGACGCTTTAAATATATGCCAAAGGGGGGCGTCGGAGGAGCCTCGGGGGGCCCAGGCGCCCCCCGGCGCGGCCTAGGGGGGCGCGCCGCCAGGGCGCCTGGAGCCCTGGTGGCCCCCCCGGCTGTCCTTCGGGCACACGGTAGTTTCTGGAACGCTGATTTTTTATATAATTTTTCTGGATTTTTCCTGGCAGTTCTCGTAACGTGAAAACCTGAAATACAAAAACAGCCGAAAACAGAAACTGGCACTGGGGTGCACTGAGTTAATAGGTTAGTCCAAATATGATCAAAAGTGTATGGAAGTGTATAAATATCATAGCAATATCACCCAAAAGAGGCATGGAGCAAGCAGAAATTATAGATACGTTTTGGACGTATCAGCCGGTGAGACGCACTCTTCCCCTCTACCGCCGATGCTCCCGCCTCTCCTCTCTTCTCGCCGTTCCTCTTTTCTCCCATGGCAGAGCACTACCCATGCGATGGTGCGGCGGTCAGCGGCTTTGGCCGTCGTCACCTTCACGAGGACGAGGCCCGCCTCCTCTATGAGGCCGAGTACCCGGCCCCGCCGGACATGCGGGTGCCAGGGTCGTGGAGGCTGAGCGCCAGCGGGGTTCCAGTGCTGCCGCCTCCCTCTGGGGCGGACCGGCGGGCGGAGATCGCCCGCATACGATCCTCGCAGCTGCAGGCAGCGAGGGACGAGCCGAGGTACGCCTTCGATAACACTCTGTGGGAGCCGTAGTTTAGGCGGCGCCACACCGAGCAACTCGAGGCCATCAACGGCACCGGGCCCCACAACTCGGAAGGGCGCCGCTGATGGTGGGGCGTGCCCGGGCGTCCTCGAGTACATCGAGGGCAGCAACACGCCGCGGCTAGAGTACCCGTCGCCCCCACCTTCTCCCATCGGCGTGGCAGCTCGTGGCCGCCGAGGCGCATGAAGTCGGAGTCCTCCTCCTCGTCCGGCGACCGCTCCCGCTCCTCCGGCTCGCCCGCTCTCCGCCTCGTCAAGCCGGAGCCCTAGGACACGACGCTCGGTCGGGGCACCCGCGGCGGTGCCATCGTCAGCAATGAGCCCTTCCCTTCCTCTGCCCGGCTCGTCAGGCCGAAGAGGGAGCCGGGCTTCATTGTCGTCAAGACAGAGCACGAGGCCATAGCCGTCGACGACGAGGCCGCCCTCAAATGCGCTCGGGATGACTACATCCGCGAGGAGATGGCCCAGCAGCGCCAAGCCCTCGAGGAGATAGCCGCTCGCCGCCCGTGGGTGCGAGGAGGGCGGCGTCATCGTCCTCGACGACAGCGACGAGGACGCACCCGGGCAGTCCAACCCCCCACGCATCGGCGACGCTAGGCAGGGGAGCAGCAGGGTCGGCGATGACGACGATGATGACGGCGGCGATTACACGAACTTCTACAGGCTCCTCGACATGTAGAGTTTCAGGGCGGCGCGGCGACGGCGACGGCGGACGGCGAGCGTAGTAGTGGCTTCTTTAGTTTGTATTTTATCAAATTTATGTAAAAATCTCAATGAACTCACCAAGTTTGCTCGAATTTATGTCGTGTTTGGCCGAATTGTGGCCAAGTTTTGATTTTGAAAAAGCGAAAAAATAACGTCAAAGGCCGGCCTTGGGCCGGCGGTTGGGAAACATATCGCCCCCACACCGCGGTTTTCGCCGGCTCACCCCCAGGCGATGCTATTTGAGCGCCTCTGGAGGCCGAACGAGTGGAGATGCTCTAAGGCCAGTCCCTCGGCCATAAGCGCGTTTGCGCACAAATCGATTTCCTTGTTTTCCGTCGCGATGAATCTATCATTCGAGTCTATAATGATAGCGCCATACGAGCCCTTAAATAAGTCTGGGTCAAAAGCCCCATCCACGTTTAGCTTCACATAGTTGCTCATTGGTCTTTCTCAACCATATATCATCGCATTTGCATCACTCGTCGTACTATAGTTAGCAACTGAAGGTCTGACTGTCATTGCTACGAACTTACATTTCTGGACCATTTCATTATACACTAACATTCTCCTCTCCCACCGACCGAGGACAATGCACAAGGAAGTTTCTCACATGGAAGAACATGACTTAAAGGAGTCTGGGTGGGATCCATCACGACGGGAAAAGCATATCAAGGGGCGCACAAATAAAGGAGTCAATATTTATTGGGTTTATCTAGTTATTGCACATATAAGTGACTCAATCAAGTATAAAAAGGAAAACGAAAAAAATACACACATGAATCACCACCTAAGATCAATGACGTAGGACTTAGATGTATAATACTTATATCACATCTAAATGTGCTCTAACAAAACTGATATTTATTTTAGTATGTCTTTGCCAAGTTGTAAAAGGCAAAGTAGTACAAAATTAGATGGAGTCCTAGGAAGTATTTGTACGTGTGTTTTAATTAGGAGAGGTTTTAGCCGTGCGTGTCTTTCAAGTTGGTTAGCGCATCTTCAATGTTGATTTGTAGATTTGCTCCGGCGTCGGTTCATGGATAGAGGGACTAGTCACCGAACACAAATGTGAAATGTTGGGGATCATTGCGGAAATTAAAAAAATTCTACGCATCATCAAGATCAATCTATGGAGTGACTAGCAACGAGAGAGGGGAGTGCATCTTCATACCCTTGAAGATCGTGATGCGGAAGCGTTACAAGTACGCGGTTGGTGGAGTCGTACACATAGTGATTCAGATCGCGGTTGATTCCAATCTAAGCGCCGAACAATGGCGCCTCCGCGTTCAACAGACGTACAGCCCGGGGACGTCTCCTCCTTATTGATCCAGAAAGGAGAGAGGAGAAGTTGGGGAAGAGCTCCGGCAGCACGACGGCGTGGTGGTGGAGCTTGCAGTTCTCCGGCAGGGCTTCGCCAAGCATTGCGGAGGAAGATGAGGAGTTGGGAGGGGGAGGGCTGCGCTAGGCAAGAGGTGCGGCTGTCCTCCCACCCCCACTATTTATAGGGGAAGGGAAGAGGGGGCCGGCCCCCTAGATGCATCTAGAGGGGGGGGGGGCGACGGCCAAGAGGGGGTGACTTGCCCTCCAAGCAAGGTGGAGGCGCCCCCTCCCTTAGGGTTTCCAAACCCTAGGCGCCTTGGGCCCTTGGGGGGCGCACCAGCCCACTAGGGGCTGGTTCCCTCTCATATTCAGCCCACTAAGCCCCTCGGGGTAGGTGGCCCCACCCGGTGGATCTTTGGACACCTTTTGGTGGTCCCGGTACAATATTGATAACCCTCGAAACCATTCCGGTGACTGAAACTGGACTTCCCATATATAAATCTTTACCTCCGGACCATTTCGAAACTCCTCGTGACGTCTGGGATCTCATCCGGGACTCCGAACAACCTTCGATAACCACATACTATCTCCCATAACAACTCTAGCGTCACCGAACCTTAAGTGTGTAGACCCTACGGGTTCAGGAGACATGTAGACATGACCGAGACATCTCTCCGGTCAATAACCAACAGCGGGATTTGGATACCCATGTTGGCTCCCACATGTTCCACGATGATCTTATCGGATGAACCACAATGTCGGGGATTCAATCAATCCCGTATACAATTCCCTTTCTCTATCGGTATGATACTTGCCTGAGATTTGATCGTCGGTATCCCTATACCTTGTTCAATCTCGTTACCGGCAAGTCTCTTTACTCATTCCGTAACACATCATCCCGTGACCAACTCCTTAGTCACATTGAGCTCATTAGGATGATATCTTACCGGGTGGGCCCAGAGATACCTCTCCGTCATACGGAGTGACAAATCCCAGTCACGATTCGTGCCAACCCAACAGATACTTTCGGGGATACCCGCAGAGTACCTTTATAGCCACCCAGTTACGTTGTCACGTTTGGCACACCCAAAGTATTCCTACGGTATCCGGGAGTTGCAGAATCTCATGGTCTAAGTAAATGATACTTGATATTAGAAAAGCTTTAGCATACGAACTACACGATCTAGTGCTATGCTTAGGATTGGGTCTTGTCCATCACATAATTCTCCTAATGATGTGATCCCGTTATCAACGACATCCAATGTCCATGGTCAGGAAACCATGACCATCTACTGATCAACGAGCTAGTCAACTAGAGGCTCACTAGGGACATGTTGTGGTCTATGTATTCACACATGTATTACGATTTTCGGATAATACAATTATAGCATTAACAATAGACAATTATCATGATCAAGGAAATATAATAATAACCATTTTATTATTGCCTCTACAGCATATTTCCAACAGTCTCTCACTTGGACTAGAGTCAATAATCTAGTTACATTGTGATGAATCGTGTTGGAAATATGGCCTAGAGGCAATAATAAAATGATTATTATTATATTTCCTTGTTCATGATAATAGTCTGTTATTCATGCTTAAATTGAATTATACGGAAACAATGATACATGTGTGAATACATAGACCACAACGTGTCCCTGGTAAGCCTCTAGTTACTAGCTTGTTGATCAACAGATGGTCATGGTTTCCTGGCCATGGACATTGGATGTCATTGATAACGGGATCACATCATTAGGAGAATGATGTGATGGACAAGACCCAATCCTAAGCCTAGCACAAGATCGTGTAGTTCGTAATGCTAAAGCTTTTCCAATGTGAAGTATCTGATCCTTAGACCATGAGGTTGTGCAACTCCTAGATACCGTAGGAATGCTTTGGGTGTGCCAAATGTCACAACGTAACTGGGTGGCTATAAAGGTACACAACGGGTATCTCCGAAAGTGTCTGTTGAGTTGGCACGAACCGAGACTGGGATTTTTCACTCCGTATGACGGAGAGGTATCTCTGGCCCACTCGGTAAGACATCATCATAATGAGCTCAATGTGACTAAGGAGTTAGTCACGGGATGATGTATTACGGAACGAGTAAAGAGACTTGCCATGACGAGATTGAACAAGGTATCGGCATACCGACGATCAAATCTCGGGCAAGTACTATACTGATAGACAAAGGGAATTGTATACGGGATTAAGTGAATCCTTGACATCGTCGTTCATCCGATGAGATCATCGAGGAAAACGTGGGAACCAACATGGGTATCCATATCCCGCTGTTGGTTATTGACCGGAGAGTCGTTTCGGTCATGTCTATGTGTCTCCCGAACCCGTAGGGTCTACACACTTAAGGTTCGGTGACGCTAGGGTTGTAGAGATATATGCACACGGTAACCCGAATGTTGTTCGGAGTCCCAGATGAGATCTCAGAAGTCACGAGGAGTTCCGGAATGGTCCGGAGGTAAAGAATTATATATAGGAAGTCCAGTTTCGGCCATCAGGAGAGTTCCGGGGGTCACCGGTAGTGTACTAGGACCACCGGAAGGGTCCCGGGGGTCCACCGGGTGGGGCCACCCATCCCGGAGTGCCCCATGGGCCGTAGGGGGAGGGGGCCAGCCCATAGTGGGCTGTCGCTCCCCCTTGGGCCTCCCCCCTGCGCCTAGGGTTGGGAACCCTAGGGGTGGGGGCGCCACCCTTGCCTTGGGGGGGGGGGGGCAAGTCCTCCCCCCTGGACGCCGCCCCCCTAGGAGATCCCATCTCCTAGGGCCGGCGCCCCCCTGGCCCATATATATAGTGGGAGGGAGAGAGGGCAGCCGCACCTCAGCCCCTGGCGCCTCTCCCCCCATTACACCTCTCCCTCCTCCCGCAGGTCCTTGGCGAAGCCCTGCAGTTTTCCCCGTTGCATCCACCACCACGCCGTTGTGCTGCTGGATCTCCATCAACCTCTCCTCCCCCCTTTCTGGATCAAGAAGAGGAGACGTCGCTGCACCGTACGTGTGTTGAACGCGGAGGTGCCGTCCGTTCGGCGCTGGGATCATCGGTGATAGGGATCACGACGAGTACGACTCCATCATCCACGTTCTCTTGAACGCTTCCGCTCGCGATCTACAAAAGGGTATGTAGATGCACTCCTTTATGCTCATTGCTAGATGAATCCTTAGATTGATCTTGGTGAAGCGTAGGAAATTTTTTGAATTATGCTACGTTACCCAACAGTGGCATCTGAGCTAGGTCTTTGCGTAGCATCTTGCGCGAGTAGAACACAAACAAGTTGTGGGCGTTGATTTTGTTCAATTCTCTTGCCGCTACTAGTCCAATCTTGATTCGGCGGCATCGTGGGATGAAGCGGCCCAGACCGACCTTACACGTATGCTTACGTGAGACTGGTTCCACCGACTGACATGCACTAGTTGCATAAGGTGGCTGGCGGGTGTCTGTCTCTCCCACTTTAATCGGGTCGGATTCGATGAAAAGGGTCCTTATGAAGGGTAAATAGAAATTGACATATCACATTGTGGTTTTGGCGTAGGTAAGAAACGTTCTTGCTAGAAACCTATAGCAGCCACGTAAAAACTTGCAACAACAATTAGAGGACGTCTAACTTGTTCTTGCAGCATGCAGTATGTGATGTGATGTGGCCAAAAGATGTGATGAATGATATATGTGATGTATGAGATTGATCATGTTCTTGTAATAGGAATCACGACTTGCATGTCGATGAGTATGACAACTGGCAGGAGCCATAGAAGTTGTCTTATTTTTTTGTATGACCTGCGTGTCAACGCCATGTAATTACTTTACTTTATTACTAAACGTTAGCCTTAGTAGTAGAAGTAATATTTTGGCGAGACGACTTCATGAAGACATGATGATGGAGATCATGATGATGGAGATCATGGTGTCATGCCGGTGACAAAGATGATCATGGTGCCTCGAAGATGAAGATCAAAGGAGCAAAATGATATTGGCCATATAATGTCACTTTATTTGATTGCGTGTGATGTTTATCATGTTTATGCATCTTATTTGCTTAGAACAACGGTAGTAAATAAGATGATCTCTCACTAAAATTTCAAGAATTGTGTTTCCCCTAACTGTGCACTGTTGCTAAGGATCGTTGTTCCGAAGCACCACGTGATGATCGGGTGTGATAGGCTCTAACGTTCGCATACAACGGGTGTAAGCCAGCTTTACACACGCAATACACTTAGGGTTCACTTGACGAGCCTAGCATGTACAGACATGGCCTCGGAACACGGAAGACCGAAAGGTCGAACATGAGTCGTATAGAAGATACGATCAACATGAAGATGTTCACTGTTGATGACTAGTCCGTCTCACGTGATGATCGGACACGGCTTAGTCGATTCGGATCAT
This sequence comes from Secale cereale, assembly GCA_902687465.1. Lineage (NCBI taxonomy): Eukaryota > Viridiplantae > Streptophyta > Magnoliopsida > Poales > Poaceae > Secale > Secale cereale. The sequence goes on along the minus strand of LR738714.1, from coordinate 615,447,270 downwards.
GTTTCACTTAGATGACTAGAGAGATGTCTATCTGAGTGGGAGTTCATTAAATTTGATTAGATGAACTTAATTGTCATGAACTTAGTCTAAATTCTTTACAATATGTCTTGTAGATCAAATGGCCCACGCTCATGTCACCCTCAACTTCAACGCGTTCCTAGAGAAAACCAAGCTGAAAGACGATGGTAGCAACTATACAGATTGGGTCCGTAACATGAGGATCATCCTCATAGCTGCCAAGAAAACTTATGTCCTAGAAGCACCGCTAGGTGACGCTCCCGCCCCGGCAAACCAAGATGTTATGAATGCTTGGTAGTCGCGTTGTGATGATTACTCCCTGGTTCAGTGCGGCATGCTCTACAACTTAGAATCGGGGCTCCAAAAGCGTTTTGAGCACCACGGAGCATATGAGATGTTCCAAGAGCTGAAAATGGTTTTCCAAGCTCATGCCCGAGTTGAGAGATATGATGTCTCGAACGCATTCTATAGTTGCAAGATGGAGGAGAATAGTTATGTCAGCGAGCACATACTCAAGTTGTGTGGGTTGCACAATCGCTTGTCTCAGTTGAAAATGAATCTCCTAGACGAAGCGGTCATTAACAGAATCCTTCAGTCGCTCCCACCTAGCTACAAGAGCTTTGTGTTAAACTTCAATATGCAAGGGATGGAGAAGTCCATTCCCGAGGTGTATTCAATGCTGAAATCAGCGGAGGTGGAGATCAAGAAAGAGCATCAAGTGTTGATGGTGAATAAAACCACTAAGTTCAAGAAGGGCAAGGGTAAGAATAACTTCAAGAAGGACGTCAAAGGAGTTGTCGCGCCGGTAAGCCAGTTGCCGGGAAGAATCCAAAGAATGGACCCAAGCCAGAGACTGAGTGCTTTTATTGCAAGGGAACGGGTCACTGGAAGCGGAACTGCCCCAAATACTTAGCAGATAAGAAGGCCGGCAACGTCAAAGGTATATTTGATATACATGTTATTGATGTGTACCTTACATCGTAGTAGCTCCTGGGTATTCGATACCGGTGCAGTTGCTCACATTTGTAACTCAAAGCAAGAGCTGCGGAATAAGCGGAGACTGGCGAAGGACGAGGTGACGATGCGCGTCGGGTGGTTCCAAGGTCGATGTGATCGCCGTCGGCACGCTGCCTCTACATCTACCCTCGGGATTAGTTTTAAACCTTAATAATTGTTATTTAGTACCAGCTTTGAGCATGAACATTGTATCTAGATCTCGTTTGATGCGAGATGGCTACTCATTTAAATCCGAGAATAATGGTTGTTCTATTTATATGAGAGATATGTTTTATGGTCATGCCCCGCTGGTCAATGGTTTATTTTTAATGAATCTCGAACGTGATGTTACACATATTCATAGTGTGAATGCCAAAAGATGTAAAGTTGATATTGATAGTCCCACATACTTGTGGCATTGCCGCCTTGGTCATATTGGTGTTAAACGTATGAAGAAGCTCCATGCAGATGGACTTCTAGAGTCCCTTGATTATGAATCATTTGACACGTTCGAACCATGCCTCTTGGGGAAGATGACCAAGACTCCGTTCTCCGGAACAATGGAGCGAGCAACCAACTTATTGGAAATTATGCATACCGATGTGTGCGGTCCAATGAGTGGTGAAGCTCGCGGAGGCTATCGTTATGTTCTCACCCTCACAGATGACTTGAGTAGATATGGGTAGTCTACTTAATGAAACACAAGTCTGAGACCTTTGAAAAGTTCAAGGAATTTCAGAATGAGGTCGAGAATCAACGTGACAGAAAAATAAAGTTCTTACGATCGGATCATGGGGTGAATATTTAAGTCATGAATTTGGCACACACCTAAGGAACTGTGGAATTGTTTCACAATTGACACCGCCCAGAACACCTCAGCGTAATGGTGTGTCCGAACGTCGAAATCGTACTCTGTTGGACATGGTGCGATCTATGATGTCTCTCGCCGACTTACCGCTATCTTTTTGGGGTTATGCTTTAGAGACTGCCGCATTCACTTTAAATAGGGCTCCGTCAAAATCCGTTGAGACGACACCGTATGAACTTTGGTTTGGCAAGAAACCTAAGCTGTCGTTTCTGAATGTTTGGGGTTGCGATGCTTATGTCAAGAAACTTCAACCTGAAAAGCTCGAACCCAAATCTGAAAAATGCGTCTTCATAGGATACCCAAAAGAAACAATTGGGTACACCTTCTACCTCAGATCCGAAGGCAAGGTCTTCATTGCCAAGAATGGATCCTTTCTGGAAAAAGAGTTTCTCTCGAAAGAAGTGAGTGGGAGGAAAGTAGAACTTGATGAGGTGACAGTCACCCCTCCCGAACCGGAAAGTAGTGCAGCGCAGGAAATTGTTCCTGAGGTGCCTGCACCGACTAGGGAGGAAGTTAATGATGATGATCATGAAGATTCAGATCAAGTTACTACTGAACTTTGAAGGTCCACAAGGACACGTTCCGCACCAGAGTGGTACGGCAACCCTGTCATGGGAATCATGTTGTTAGACAACGGTGAACCTTCGAACTATGAAGAAGCAATGGCGGGCCCGGATTCCAACAAATGGCTTGAAGCCATGAAATCCGAGATAGGATCCATGTATGAAAACAAAGTATGGACTTTGGTGGACTTGCCCGATGATCGGCACGCCATAGAAAATAAATGGATATTTAAGAAGAAGACTGACGCGGATGGTAATGTGACAATCTATAAGGCTCGACTTGTCGCTAAAGGTTATTGACAAGTTCGAGGGATTGATTTCGACGAGACTTTCTCTCCCGTAGCAATGCTGAAGTCCGTCCGAATCATGTTAGAAATTGCCGCATTCTATGATTACGAGATATGGCAAATGGACGTCAAAACGGCATTCCTTAATGGCTTCCTCAAGGAAGAGCTGTATATGATGCAGCCGGAAGGTTTTGTCAATCCTGAAAATGCTAACAAGGTATGCAAGCTCCAGCGCTCGATCTACGGGCTGGTGCAAGCATCTCGGAGTTGGAATATTCGCTTTAATGATGTGATCAAAGCGTTTGGGTTTATACAGACTTGGGGAGAAGCCTGTATTTACAAGAAAGTGAGTGGGAGCTCTGTAGCATTTCTCATATTATATGTGGATGACACATTGCTGATGGGAAATGATATAGAATTCTTGGAGATCATAAAGGCTTACTTGAATAAGAGTTTTTCAATGAAGGACCTTGGAGAAGCTGCTTATATATTAGGAATCAAGATCTATAGAGATAGATCAAGACGCCTCATTGGTCTTTCACAAAGCACATACCTTGACAAGATATTGAAGAAGTTCAATATGGATCAGTCCAAAAAAGGGTTCTTGCCTGTGTTGCAAGGTATGAGATTGAGCACGGCCCAATCCCCGACCACGGCAGAAGATAGAGAAAATATGAGTGTCATCCCCTATGCGTCACCATAGGTTCTATTATGTATGCCATGCTGTGTACCAGACCTGATGTGAACCTTGCCATAAGTTTGGTAGGGAGGTACCAAAGTGATCCCGGTATGTAACACTGGACAGCGGTCAAGAACATCCTGAAGTACCTGAAGAGGACTAAGGATATGTTTCTCATTTATGGAGGTGACGAAGAGCTCGTCGTAAAGGGTTACGTTGATGCTAGCTTCGACACAGATCTGGATGACTCCAAGTCACAAACCGGATACGTGTATATTTTAAATGGTGGGGCAGTCAGCTGGTGCAGTTGCAAGCAGAGCGTCGTGGCGCATTCTACATGTGAAGTGGAGTACATAGCTGCTTGCGAAGCAGCGCAGGAAGGAGTCTGGATGAAGGAGTTCATCACAGACTTAGGAGTCATTCCATGCGCGTCAAGCCCGATGACTCTCTTGTGTGACAACACTGGAGCCATTGACATTGCCAAGGAGCCCAGGTTTCACAAGAAGACCAAGCAGATCAAGCGCCATTTCAACTCCATCCGGAATTATGTTCAAGATGTAGACATAGATATTTGTAAAGTGCATACGGATCTTAATGTTGCAGATCCGTTGACTAAACCTCTCCCACGGGCAAAACATGATCAACACCAGAACTCTATGGGTGTTCGATTCATCACAATGTAACTGGATTATTGACTCTAGTGCAAGTGGGAGACTGTTGGAAATATGCCCTAGAGGCAATAATAAAATGGTTATTATTATATTTCCTTGTTCATGATAATTGTCTGTTATTCATGCTTAAATTGTATTATACAGAAACAATGATACATGTGTGAATACACAGACAACAACGTGTCCCTGGTAAGCCTCTAGTTACTAGCTCGTTGATCAACAGATGGTCATGGTTTCCTGGCAATGGACATTGGATGTCATTGATAACGGGATCACATCATTAGGAGAATGATGTGATGGTAAAGACCCAATCCTAAGCCTAGCACAAGATCGTGTAGTTCGTAATGCTAAAGCTTTTCCAATGTTAAGTATCTGTTCCTTAGACCATGAGGTTGTGCAACTCCCAGATACCGTAGGAATGCTTTGGGTGTGCCAAATGTCACAACATAATTGGGTGGCTATAAAGGTACGCAACGGGTATCTCCGAAAGTGTATGTTGAGTTGGCACGAACCGAGACTGGGATTTGTCACTCCGTATGACGGAGAGGTATCTCTGGGCCCACTCGGTAAGACATCATCATAATGAGCTCAATGTGACTAAGGAGTTTGTCACGGGATGATGTATTACGGAACGAGTAAAGAGACTTGCCATGACGAGATTGAACAAGGTATCAGTATACCGACGATCGAATCTCGGGCAAGTACTATACCGATAGACAAAGGGAATTGTATACGGGATTAAGTGAATCCTTGACATCGTGGTTCATCCGATGAGATCATCGAGGAACACGTGGGAACCAACATGGGTATCCAGATCCCGCTGTTGGTTATTGACCAGAGAGTCGTTTCGGTCATGTCTACGTGTCTCCCGAACCCGTAGGGTCTACACACTTAAGGTTCGGTGACGCTAGGGTTGTAGAGATATATGCACACGGTAACCCGAATGTTTTTTGGAGTCCCGGATGAGATCCCGGACGTCACGAGGAGTTCCGGAATGGTCCGGAGGTAAAGAATTATATATAGGAAGTCCAGTTTCGGCCATCGGGAGAGTTCTGGGGGTCACCGGTAGTGTACCGGGACCACCGGAAGGGTCCCGGTGGTCCACCCATCCCGGAGGGCCCCATGGGCCGTAGGGGGAGGGGGGCCAGCCCATAGTGGGCTGGCGCACCCCCTTGGGCCTCCCCCTGCGCCTAGGGTTGGGAACCCTAGGGGTGGGGGGCGCCACCCTTGCCTTGGGGGGCAAGTCCTCCCCCCTGGCCGCCGCCCCCCCTAGGAGATCCCATCTCCTAGGGCTGGCGCCCCCCTTGGCCCCTATATATAGTGGGGGGAGAGAGGGCAGCTGCACCTCAACCCCTGGCGCC
>LR738714.1:615416144-615441731 GCA_902687465.1 Secale cereale | reverse complement strand
TCTCCCCCCCCCCCCGTGACACCTCTCCCTCCTCCCGCAGGTCCTTGGCGAAGCCCTGCAGTTTTCCCCGTTGCATCCACCACCACGCCGTTGCGCTGCTAGATCTCCATCAACCTCTCTTCCCCCTTGCTGGATTAAGAAGAGGAGACGTCGTTGCACCGTACGTGTGTTGAACACGGAGGTGCCGTCCGTTCGACGCTGAGATCATCGGTGATAGGGATCACGACGAGTACGACTCCATCATCCACGTTCTCTTGAACGCTTCCGCTCGCGATCTACAAAAGGGTATGTAGATGCACTCCTTTATGCTCGTTGCTAGATGACTCCTTAGATTGATATTGGTGAAGTGTAGGATTTTTTTTTAATTATGCTACGTTACCCAACAAATCGAACACCCGTAGAGTTCTGGTGTTGATCATGTTTTGCTCGTGGAAGAGGTTTAGTCAACGGATCTGCGACATTCACATCTGTATGTACTTTACAAATATCTATGTCTCCATCTTGAATATAACCACAAATGGAGTCGAAATGGCGCTTGATGTTCTTGGTCTTCTTGTGAAACCTGGGCTCCTTGGCAACGGCAATAGCTCCAGTGTTGTCACAGAAGAGAGTCATGATACGTCTCCAACGTATCTACTTTGCCAAATACTTTTGCCCTTGTTTTGGACTCCAACTTGCATGACTTGAATGGAACTAACCCGGACTGGCGCTGTTTTCAGCAGAACTGCCATGGTGTTGTTTTTGTGCAGAATAAAAAGTTTGGAATCGCCTGAAAATCAACGGAGAATTATTTCAGAAAATATAAAAACTATCTGCAAGAAGATCCACACCGGGGGGCCCACGACCTGTCCTCGAGGGTGGGGGGCGCACCCCCTTCCCAGGGCGCGCCCCCTGCCTCGAGGGCCCCCCGATGCTCCATCGACGTACCCCCAGGTCCTATATATTCCGTTTCGGGGAGAAAAAAAATCAAGGAGAAGGAATTATCGCGTTTCACGAGACGGAGCCGCCGCCAAGCCCTAATCTCTCTCGGGAGGGCTGATCTGGAGTCCGTTTGGGGCTCCGGAGAGTGGAGATCGTCGCCATCGTCATCATCAACCTTCCTCCATCACCAATTCCATGATGCTCACCGCCGTGTGTGACTAATTCCATCGTAGGCTTTCTGGACGGTGATGGGTTGGATGGGATCTATCATGTAATCAAGTTAGTTTTGTTAGGGTTTGATCTCTAGTATCCACTATGTTCTGAGATTGATGTTGCTATGACTTTGCTATGCTTAATGCTTGTCACTAGGGGAGTGCCATCATTTCAGATCTGAACCTATTATGTTTTCATGAATATATGTGTGTTCTTGATCCTATCTTGCAAGTCTATAGTCACCTACTATGTGTTATGATCCGGCAACCCCGAAGTGACAATAATCGGGACCACTCCCGATGATGACCATAGTTTGAGGAGTTCATGTATTCACTATGTGTTAATGCCTTGGTCCGGTACTCTATTAAAAGGAGGCCTTAATATCCCTTAGTTTCCAATAGGACCCCACTGCCACGCGAGGGTAGGACAAAAGATGTCATGCAAGTTCTTTTCCATAAGCACATATGACTATATTCGGAATACATGCCTACATTGCATTGATGAACTGGAGCTATTTCTGTGTCACCCTAGGTTATAACTTCTACATGATGAATTGCATCCGACGTAATTTCCCATCACCGATCCAATGCCTACGAGCTTTACCTATATTGCTAGTTGCTATTTACTTTTCCGTTGCTATTATCACAAAAACTACAAAAACACTATCGTTACTTTTATTGCTGCTACCGCCACTATCATATTACTTTGCTACTAAACTACCTTGCTGCAGATACTAAGTTTCCGGGTGTGGTTGATACTCAGCTACTAATACTTAAGAGTATTCTTTGGCTCCCCTTGTGTCGAATCAACAAATCTGGGTTTAATACTTTACCTCGAAAACTGTTGCGATCCCCTACACTTGTGGGTTATCAAGACTATTTTATGGCGCCGTTGCCGGGGAGCATAGCTCTATTCTTTAAGTCACTTGGGATTTATATCTGCTGATCACTATGAAGAATCTGAAGGACTCAGAAACTAAGATCTTACTCTCAACTACGAGGGGAGGTAAGGAACTGCCATCTAGCTCTGCACTTGATTCTCCTTCTGTTATGAGTAAACTTGCGACACCTACTCCTGCTATTGAATCTGATATGTCGTATGTTCTTGATGATGCTACTTCTGCTATGTATGATGAAACTACCTCAATGTCTGATACTGTGTCACTAGGTGAATTTCTAGATGAACAAATTGCTAAAGTTAGGGAGAGTGCAAATGTTGATGATATTTATGAAAGTGACGATGAAACTACTCCCAATAGATATGAATTGCCTGTTGTGCCTGAGGGTTATATTATGGATGAAGAAACTGCTAGAGACTTTCTTGCTTGCAATGATAGATATGATCTTAAGAAGTAATTAGCTAAGTTGAAAGAAAAGTCCTTGAATGCTAGAATGAAACATGACCCTGCTTTCGCTACTTCACCTATATGTGTTACTGATAAGGATTATGAATTCTCTGTTGATCCTGAGTTAATTACTTTGGTTGAATCTGATCCTTTCCATGGCTATGAGGCTGAAACTGTTGTGGCACATCTTACTAAGTTGAATGATATAGCCACCCTGTTTACCAATGATGAAAATATCCGCTACTATTATATCCTTAAGCTATTTCCTTTCTTGTTAAAGGGCGATGCTAAGACTTGGTTTAATTCTCTTGATCCTGATTGTGTGCGTAGTCCCTAGGATATGATGTATTACTTTTCTGCTAAATATTTTCCCGCTCATAAGAAACAAGCTGCATTATGGGAAATATATAAATTTGCTCAAACTGAAGAAGAGAGTCTCCCACAAGCTTGGGGGAGGCTTCTCCAGTTACTTAATGCTTTGCCTGATCATCCTCTTGAAATGCATGATATACTGGATGTCTTATATAATGGACTAACCGATGCTTCCAGAGACCACCTGGATAGTTGTGCTGGTTGTGTTTTCAGGGAAAGAACAGTGGAACAATCTGAATTATTATTGAATAATATGCTAGCCAATGAAAATAATTGGACACTTCCTGAACCAGCCCCTAAGCCAACTCCGAAGAAAAGAGGTGTTCTATTTCTCAGTCCTGAAGATATGCAAGAGGCAAAGAAATCCATGAAAGAAAAAGGTATTAAAGCTGAAGATGTTAAGAATTTACCACCTATTGAAGAAATACATGATCTTGATAACCCAACATAGGTAGTAAAGGTAAATTCTCTTTGTAGATTTGATGAAGGTGATATTCCTCGCTATAAGTCTGCTAGCCAATGCTTAGATGAGTTTGACAATTTTATTGTGAAACAAGAAAACTTCAATGCTTATGTTGGTAGACAACTACAACACAATGCTTATATGATTGAACACTTGAGTGATTATCTGTCCAGTGCTAAAGATGAACTGAAACTTATTAGTATACATGCTTCTATGGTCACCACTCAAGTAGAACAAGTACTTAAGGCTCAGAATGATTTGCTCAATGAATTAAATAGTAAGAGTAACGATAATGCCATTAGAGTTGTGACTAGAGGTGGTAGAATGACTGAGGAACCTCTGTATCCTGAAGGCCACCCTAAGAGAATTGATCAAGATTCTCAGAGAGCTAATTTAGATGCACCTAGTTCTTCTAAAAAGAAGAAAAAGAAAAATGATAGGACTTTGCATGCTTCTAGTGAACCCGTAGCTCACCCACCTGAGAATGCCAATGATATATCTGTTTCTGATGCTGAGACACAATCTGGTAATGAACATGAACCTAGTGATAATATTAATAATGATGTTCATGATGATGCTCAACCTAGCAATGATAATGATGTAGAGATTGAACATGCTGTTGATCTTGATAACCCACAATCAAAGAATCAACGTTATGATAAGAGTGACTTTGTTGCTAGGAAACACGGTAGATAAAGAGAACCATGGGTTCAGAAACCCATGCCTTTTCCTCCGAAACCATCCAAGAAAAAGGATGATGAGGATTTTGAGCGCTTCGCTGAAATGATTAGACCTATCTTTTTGCGTATGCGTTTGATTGATGTGCTTAAAACAAATCCTTATGCCAAGAATATGAAAGAGATTATTACCAACAAAAGAAAGATACCTAAAGTAGAAATTTCGACCATGCTTGCTAATTACACTTTTGAGGGTGGAATGCCTAAGAAATTAGGAGATCCAGGAGTACCTACTATACCTTGCTCCATTAAGAGAAACTATGTTAAAACTGTTTTGTGTGATCTTGAAGCTGGTGTTAGTGTTATGCCTCTCTCTTTATATCGTAGACTTGACTTGAGTAAGTTGACACCTACTGAAATATCTTTGCAAATGGCCGATAAATCAACTGCTATACATGTCGGTATTTGTGAGGATGTGCCTGTTGTAGTTGCAAATGTTACTATTCTAACGGACTTTGTTATACTTGATATTCCCGAGGATGATAGTATGTCTATTATTCTTGGAAGACCTTTTCTGAATACTGCAGGGGCTATTGTTGATTGCAACAAAGGCAATGTCACTTTTCATGTCAATGTTAATGAGCATACGGTACACTTTCCGAGGAAACAACCTCAGGTTCATAGTATCAATTATATTGGAAAAACTTCAACTATTACTATTGGAGGTTTTGAGTTTCCTATTCCTACTATCAAGAAGGCATATGACATACTTATTGTTGGGGACATACATATCCCCATTGAGGTAACATAGTGCTATTCGAAAATTCATCGGTTTCATGTTACTCGGAAAGAGTTTATTAACAAGACCTGATCAACCTTGTTAATGGATTCCTTTTGATGAACATGGGATAGGTGAATCTAGATAGCACAAACCTTCTGTACCCTCCTTTTACTTCCTGTTAATTAGGTTAAATAAAACAAAAATAGCATTATCTGTCTGTTTCCAGACTTATCCGTGCAATAAAAAATATCCTGAAAATAAAAGTTCTCCAAATGCCATGAAAATGAAATATGATTTTTTCTAGATTATTTAAGAAAATATGGCATTGAACACACAGCGAGGGGAGCCAGCACGTGGCCTCGAGGGCACAGGGCGCGCCCCCTGCCTCGAGGGCCCCACGTGGCCCCCCTCCACTTATCCTTTCACCCATGCTCTTCTTCTTCCTCCCAAAAAAAAATCCACAACCAGCTCAAACCCGAGTTCTAGCTCATTTTGCTGCCATTTTCGATCTCCTTGCTCAAAGCACCATTCACCAAACTATTTGGGGAAATTGTTCCTTGGTATGTGACTCCTCCATTGGTCCAATTAGTTTTTGTTCTAGTGCTTTATTTTTTGCAAATTTGTGCTGCTGTGGTGACCTTGTTCTTGAGCTTGCATGCCAATTTTTCTTGGTCCTAAGTAGGTCTAATGCATGATATAGCCTCTAGGCACTTATAGGAGTTGTTGCTATCAATCTTGTTGAGTTTGGTTAAATTTTATTGTGAGTTACTAAAAATTTCAGAAATTTTCAGAAAAGGAAAAAGTTAAAAAGATTATTGAGGGGATCTTCCAGCAAGAGCTCAGAGGTGAAGAAGAAAGAAGAAAATAAGAAGCCCAAGTATCATTTTCCTCGCATGGCAGAAGTTCAACAGTGCCAATGGCCGTGTAATGATTTCATGATGTCCGCCGGTATCTACGAAGACTTTTATTGGATGGCGAATAATGCAGGCCTCACCGACTTCCTCAACGACCAAAAAGAACAATATCTCTTACTCACCAATATTTTTACGCAAAGCTTTCATTTTTATTCTAGGAAAACACCACCTACGGTGGAGTTTCGCTTATATGATGTGGTTAAGGAGATATCACTGTTAGATTTTTGTGAAATATGCAAAGTACCCTTTGGAGGTAGACTCGATGAACCACGTCATGAAGACGTTGAAGGGTTTATTGATATGATAGCCGTAGGTGAAACTAGACACGTTGCAGGGGCAAGAATAACTAGTATACACTTCCCTGTTCTGCGCCACTTTGCTTTATTTGCAAGTAGATGTTTAATTGGTCGCGGGAACAGTGGGAATCTTAGTGCCCCCGATATTATCATTTTACGCCATGCTTTGTTTCGCGACACAACTTTTAGTTTGGGCGCTGTCATTGCCAAACGATTAAGTCTTAACCGCTCAAGAGGGCCCGTCTTTGGAGGCATCTTTGCTTCTCGCCTTGCTGAACATTTTAATATACCCATTAGGCATCATGAGAAGGAAGAAAAAATTGCTTGCCCCTGTTTATCTAGACTACAAGAGCATGGTAGCTCATGACTTTATTGTTAAAGACAAAAATATGCAGCTCCATTATAAATTGAGGTTTGATGAAATATACTGTGAAATTGTTACCTTGCCTGCACCTTCTTTGTTTGATCTATCTACAGGCGTATTCCTTATCACCTCAGATGTCTTCTACAAGTACCAAGGCCAGGCACAAGCTTCAGAACCTAAGCCAGAACCACCACTTGATCCTTCCCGTCAATCTGTTTATGGGTGGGCGCTGGACGAGCTCGCCAACCAGTGGCGCCCAGAGGACACATCTCAGTACACTGGAGGGAGTGGCTTCGATCCGTGGCCATAGACCAACTTAGGCCAAAAGCCAAAGCTTGGGGGAGTACGTGTTTCTCATCGACTTTACATTCATGTTCACACTTATTCTAGTTGTCGGTGCTCACACTCTTTCAATGTACCATCCATGCTTAGTTTCAATTTCTTTTCTTAGTCTTTTTCTTGTGTGCTAGAAAAACCCAGAAAAACAAAAAAATATTAGTTGTAGCTTCTAGCTAGTTTACTTTCTTTGCTTGTAGTAGTAACTAAAAATGAAAACCCAAAAAGATTTCCCGTTCTTCTTTTGCTTGTTGGGGGCTTTCCCGTGTAAATAGTTTCTTTTCTTTTCTTTAGGGGTTAAGAGTAGAAGACCATGATTAAAATGCTTTGTGGCTCTCATATGCTTTGTTGTTGATTTAACCTTGAGCCATATTACCTTGTCTTCTCTCTTGCATTAAATGCCTGCAGATTCCAGCTTAGTCCAATGCACGTGCACTACTATTATTATCCACACCGTTCGGTCGTGCGAGTGAAAGGCAATATGGATGATATATGATGAACTAATTGAGATGAGAAAAGCTGGTATGAACTCGACCTCTCTTGTTTTTGTAAATATGATTTCTCGTCGTTCTTGATTCAGCTTGTTACGAATGAAACATGTTTGCAATGACAATTAGAGATCATAGCTACTTATGCCATGCTTAATTAGCTGAGAGTTTATAATGGTCTATCTTGCGTGCCAACATGATATTAAAATGGTTGTGATGTGGTATGATGGGTGGTATCCTCTTCTAAACGATTTAAGTGACTTGACTTGGCACACGTTCACGCATGTAGTTGAAACAAATAAACATAGCCTTCACGATATTTAAGTTCATGGTGATTTATATCCTACTCATGCTTGCATTCATTGTTGATTAATTTTAATGCTTGTTCATGACCGTTGTTGCTCTCTAGCTGGTCACTTCCCAGTCTCTTTCTAGCCTTCACCTGTACTAAGCGGGAATACTGCTTGTGCATCCACTTCCATAAACCCCAAAGTTGTTCCATATGAGTCCACCATACCTTCCTTTATGCGGTATTTACCTGCTGTCCAAAGTAAATTTGTATGTGCCAAACTCTAAACCTTCAAATGAAATGATGTTTTGTATGCTCGAACAACTCATGTATCAACTAGGGTTGTCTATATCTTCCATGCTAGGTGGGTTATTCTCACGATGAGTGGACTCTGCTCATCATTCACGAGAAAATGGCTGGTAACCGGGATGCCCAGTCCCATGCTCAAAATCATAATAATTAAACAAAACTCCCCCAGGGTTGTTGCTTGTTTGGACGGTAACCCGTGGATTCGGCTGGCCGTGGAGTGTGCTTGTTGGTGGTTGGGGGAGTATAAAATTGACCATTCTATTTGGGAACCGCCTATAATGTGCGTAGCATGGGAGATATCGAGATTCTTGGTTGTTATGTTGACAATGAAAGTATACCGCTCAAAATATTATTCAATCTCTATTTAAAATCGAGCTCTCGCACCTCCACAAATCCCTGCTTCCCTCTGCGAAGGGCCTATCTATTTACTTTTATGCAGAGTCATCATCCTCTTATCAAAAAGCACCAGTAGGAGAGCACCTTTGTCGTTGCATGTATTACTATTAATTTGCATTGAGTATGATCATGACTGGATCTCTTTTACCATTAATTACAATGTCTAGTCAGTCCTTGATCTTTAAAGGTGCCCTGCATTTATGTTTTGCGGTCTCAGAAAGGGCTAGCGAGATACCATCCTGTTATATCATATCATGATTGTTTTGAGAAGTGTTGTCATCCAAGGTTTATTATTGTTGCTCGCTAGTTGATTATGCTATTGATGTGAGTAGTCTTGAGACCTGAAAGTTATTGTGAATGTGGTTAGTTCATGCTCTTGTTGAAAACCTGAATGCTAGCTTACATATTTACAACAACAAGAGCAAACAGAGTTTGTCAAAGTTTTTCTTTATCACTTTCAGTTTGTCAACTGAATTGCTTGAGGACAAGCAAAGGTTTAAGCTTGGGGGAGTTGATACGTCTCCAATGTATCTACTTTTCCAAACACTTTTGCCCTTGTTTTGGACTCTAACTTGCATGATTTGAATGGAACTAACCCGGACTGACGCTGTTTTCAGCAGAACTGCTATGGTGTTGTTTTTGTGCAGAATAAAAAGTTCTCGGAATCGCCTGAAAATCAACGGAGAATTATTTCAAAAAATATAAAAAATACCTGCAATAAGATCCACACCGGGGGGCCCACGGCCTGTCCTCGAGGGTGAGTGGCGCGCCCCCTTCCCAGGGCACGCCCCCTGCCTCGAGGGTCCCCCGATGCTCCACCGATGTACCCCCAGGTCCTATATATTCCGTTTCGGGGAGAAAAAATTAAGGAGAAGGAATTATCGCGTTTCACGAGATGGAGCCGCCGCCAAGCCCTAATCTCTTTCGGGAGGGCTGATCTGGAGTCCATTCGGGGCATCGGAGAGTGGAGATCGTCGCCATCATCATCATCAACCTTCCTCCATCACCAATTCCATGATGCTCGCCGCCGTGTGTGAATAATTCCATCGTAGGCTTGCTGGACGGTGATGGGTTGGATGGGATATATCATGTAATCGAGTTAGTTTTGTTAGGGTTTGATCACTAGTATCCACTATGTTCTGAGATTGATGTTGCTATGACTTTGCTATGCTTAATGCTTATCACTAGGGCCCGAGTGCCATCATTTCAGATCTGAACCTATTATGTTTTCATGAATATATGTGTGTTCTTGATCCTATCTTGCAAGTCTATAGTCACCTACTATGTGTTATGATCCGGCAACCCCGAAGTGACAATAATCGGGACCACTCCCGGTGATGACCATAGTTTGAGGAGTTCATGTATTCACTATGTGTTAATGCTTTGGTCCGGTACTCTATTAAAAGGTGGCCTTAATATCCCTTAGTTTCCAATAGGACCCCGCTGCCACGGGAGGGTAGGACAAAAGATGTCATGCAAGTTCTTTTCCATAAGAACGTATGACTATATTCGGAATACATGCCTACATTGCATTGATGAACTGGAGCTAGTTCTGTGTCACCCTAGGTTATAACTTCTACATGATGAATTGCATCCGACGTAATTTCCCATCACTGATCCAATACCTACGAGCTTTACCTATATTGCTAGTTGCTATTTACTTTTCCGTTGCTATTATCACAAAAACTACAAAAACACCATCATTACTTTTATTGCTGCTACCGCCATTATCATATTACTTTGCTACTAAACTACCTTGCTGCAGATACTAAGTTTCCAGGTGTGGTTGAATTGACAACTCAACTACTAATACTTAAGAGTATTATTTGTCTCCCCTTGTGTCGAATCAACAAATTTGGGTTTAATACTTTACTCTCGAAAACTGTTGCAATCCCCTACACTTGTGGGTTATCAAGTCATCGGACCGACGCGCTTGGAATAACTCCTAGGTCGGTGATGAACTCCTTCATCCAGACTCCTTCATGTGGTGCTTCGGAAGCATCTATGTACTCCGCTTCACATGTAGATGCCGCCACGACGCTTTGCTTGCAACTACACCATCTGACTGCCCCACCATTCAAAATATACACGTGTCCGGTTTGTGACTTGGAGTCATCCGGATCTGTGTCGAAGTTGGCATCGATGTCACCCTTTACGACAAGCTCCTCGTCACCTCCATGAACGAGAAACATATCCTTAGTCCTTTTCAGGTACTTTAGGATGTTCTTGACTGCTGTCAAGTGTTCCATTCCGGGATCACTTTGGTACCTCCCAACCAAACTTATGGCAAGGTTCACATCAGGTCTGGTACTTAGCATGGCATACATAATAGAACCTATGGCTGAAGCATAGGGGATGACACTCATCTTTTCTCTATCTTCTGCCGAGGTCGGGCATTTAGCTGTGCTCAATCTCACACCTTGCAATACAGGCAAGAACCCTTTCTTGGACTGATCCATATTGAACTTCTTCAATATCTTGTCAAGGTATGTGCTTTGTGAAAGACCAATGAGGCGTCTCGATCTATCTCTATAGATCTTGATGCCTAATATGTAAGCAGCTTCTCCAAGGTCCTTCATTGAAAAATACTTATTCAAGTAGGCCTTTATGCTTTCCAAAAGTTCTATGTCATTTCCCATCATCAATATGTCATCCACATATAATATGAGAAATGCTACAGAGCTCCCACTCACTTTCTTGTAAATACAGACTTCCCCATAAGTGTGTATGGACCCCAAACGCTTTGACCGCTTCATCAAAACGAATGTTCCAACTCCGAGATGCTTGCACCAGCCCATAGATGGAGCGCTGGAGCTTGCATACCTTGTCAGCATTCTTAGGATCGACAAAACCTTCCGACTACATCATATACAATTCTTCCTTAAGGAGACCGTTAAGGAATGGCGTTTTGACGTCCATTTGCCAGATCTCATAATCATAGAACGCGGCAATTGCTAACATGATTCGGAAGGACTTATGTATCGCTACGGGAGAGAATGTCTCATCATAGTCAATTCCTTGAACTTGTCAATAACCCTTAGCGACAAGCCGAGCCTTATGGATCACATTTCCATCTGCGTCAGTCTTCTTCTTAAAGATCCACTTGTTTTCTATGGCATGCGGATCATCAGGCAAGTCCACCAAAGTCCATACTTTGTTATCATACATGGATCCTATCTCAGATTTCATGGCTTCAAGTAATTTGTTGGAATCCGGGCCAGCCATTGCTTCTTCATAGTTCAAAGGTTCATTGTTGTCTAACAATATAATTTCGAGGACAGGGTTGCCGTACCACTCTGGTGCGGAACATGTCCTCGTGGACCTACGAAGTTTAGTAGTAACTTGATCTGAAGTTTCATGATCATTATCATTAACTTCCTCTCTAGTCGGTGCAGGCACCACATAAACATCTTCCTGTGATGCGCTACTTTCCGATTCAAGAGGGGTTACAATCACCTCATCAAGTTCCACTTTCCTCCCACTTACTTCTTTCGAGAGAAACTCTTTCTTCAGAAAGGATCCATTCTTGGCAACAAAGACCTTGCCTTCGGATCTGAGGTAGAAGGTATACCCAATAGTTTCCATAGGGTATCATATGAAGACGCTATAGCGACCCGACCCGAATGGACCAAGTCTCTGTGCTTAAGTCTCATCCCTGGATCGGTATGCTGACACACACAGTACTCAAGGATTTATAACAAAGGTAAATCACATGTATTAAGTAACGCAAATACTATTACCTCAATCAATCATAGCGGAAGCAACGAGGTTGTGGAGTTCCATCAACACCAACGGCAAAGTTGAGTGTAGACAGCGCAACCCTAACGTAACACTTACTCGTTGAATAATTCCTGCAACATGAGACATTGCAGCCATGTAGGTCAGTACATTGAATGTACTGGCAAATTCACACTTTAATGATAATGAACAAGTCCTACAACTACATGCATATTTGGCTGGTGGAGGCTGTAAGGCTATTTTTGCATAAAGCTGATTTTTCCCTACCACAAAGGAATGCATTTTGTTTAAATACTTTGTTAAATTTAAAACATGAACAATTGAGAATGGTACCCCCATCTCAATCCCAAACCAAAGTCATTATTAACCCAACAAATTAATTAAAAAGAGTGTTGAGATCAACAAATAATCCACTTCTAGATACTCAAAGATGTCCATAACCGGGGACACGGCTACTCATGAATAGTTTGTACACTCTGCAGAGGTTTTTGCACTTTCCACACAAGACTCGATCGCCTCCGTTTGATTTCTCGCACTGCATGGTGTTTGAGAAACGGATGACCGAGACATAGTCTTTCAGAAGCATTAACTATTTACCTCGGGTGGACCGGTACACCTACATCCGCTACATCTGCTAATCCACCACTGAAAGAGGTCACACAACTTACTCATACTATGCCAGAGCCCATAATGGCTTGTGGCTGCACATGGAAGTTTCTAGGCATGAAAGTATTATATGATCCCTTTGAGCCTGGGTGGCATTCCAATAGGACAATCACACGGAAACCCCGGGATTTCCTAGGACAACACTGGATTCCCCCGATGCCCGGCAAACCACTAGTAACCCCAGGGTGCCACAACCAATCCACCCAGATTTGTATTAAATTTCCACCTTAGAGTTTCCCTTAAAAAATCACTCACATCTTTCATGAAACTCTCATACCAATCCATGTCTACGAGCATGGCTAAGCAATAAGTAACAAAGCGTATACCCCCCTTGGTTGATCTCAAGTCATTGGGTTCCTACCTCATGAACTACAAAGCAACATATTATGTAACCAGTCCTACTCATTCAAGTGTTTGAGGATATAACTAATGGAATGAAAACTGGGTATTGGAAAGTATGATCAAAGTGTGAACTTGCCTTGTACTGACGATGTAGAAGATTCGCACTCAGAACTCGTGATAGATCTACTCGTCACACTCCGATAAATCTATCGTAAGCAAACAATAGTAACCACACATAAGCAATCACTGAGAAGATCGGAAAGATCGAATAAAACACTTTGGAAAACTTCAAAAACAAACGAATGACTCTTGAAACATAAAACAATTTCCAACAGTACCAAAATTATGTGAATTTGGCCTTATCAGAAAGGTTATGTCAAGAGCTTCGATTTGCAAAAAGAATCAACTAAAACGGAGTTATAAAACTCAAGTTACGATCACACGAAGTTCAAATTCAAATCTAGTTGAATTCAAATTAAAAATTTCCAAAACATGTTTAAGTTATTTTACTGGAAAGAGTAGATAGTAACGAAGACGTGGGTGTTGGTTTCATTGGATTTGAACCAACGAGCAAAAAGTTAAGGTCGTTTGAAGTTCAGGGGCTAAACTGTAAGAAAACTAATTACAGAAAGGTCCCTGACTAAAACTAAAAGAAAAAGAAAAATCTTAACGAACGGACGTTCATTTTCTAACCCTAACCGGTGAAAGTTCACTCTGTAGCTAAACCTAAAAAATAAAACCGATCTAAAAGAAAATAAACCAAACTAAAAAAACCGGGGCTGGGTGACGGTTTATACCGTTTCAGGGCAAAAGACCGGCGGTTCATGGGTTTCGGCGAGGCGGATCAGATCCGGCCGGCGGTGAGCTTCGGCCGGCGGCGAAGGCGACAGCTTCACCGGCGAGCGGCGGCGACGGCAGAAGCAGCGCGGCTGCGGGCGGCTGCGCGGGCGAGAGGCGGGGCGAGGGCAGGCGAGGGGCAGCGCGGGGCGAGAGGAAGCAGCAGCCAGCGGCGGCGGCAAGCGAAGCGGCGGCGGCGGCGATATGCAGCGGCGGCGGTGGTGCGATGCGAGGAGCAGCGGGGCCCGGGCTGCGGCCTTATAAAGGCGGAGAGGGGGGCTGACGTGGGGAAGGGGCAAGGGAAAGGCGGCGGGGCGCAGTGTCCATGGTGTTCACGGCGGTGGAGGCGCTGGTGTGCGGACGTCGGAGACCTCGCGAGGTCGGGGACGAGCCGCGGCGCTGGGCTGGGCTGGGCCGGCCTAGTTCGGCGAAGAACCTTTTTTTTTACACACAGAGAAAACGAAAAAAACAAAAATAAACTAAAATATTATATAGGCATATAATATATCAAAATTTGCAGAAAAAGATTTCCTACAAGATGAACATTTTTCTACAGCCAAATAAAATGCTCCGAAATTATAATAAAACAAAAGGTGCTACTGTTGCAATAAAAATCAATAAAAATCATTTTCAAAATAGCAAAATGATTTCAAATTTATTTCTCTCCAATTTTCAGTTGTAGGGAATCATGTTACCCTATTTTCCATATAATTTATTTTTGGAGAAAAAACTAATTTGAATAAAAACCAATAACTCAAATTTTGAAAATGAGTTTCAGAAAAACTTCCAACTCATATTTCCTATAATTTGAAGAGGTCATTTTATCTTCTCTCGGGAAAATCATTGAGTTGCATAAAGTTTCTGAAGTTGAAATATTTCGAGAATGAAATTCAAAATCCTTTCAAAGCCCTTCATCATTTAAAAATAAATAGAAGAAGTCATATTATCTTCACTCTAGGGTTTTGTGTTGAAAAGAATTTGAATTCCCGGAGATCAAAATGCAAAGTGAAAGTTTTGGGAAAGTCATTTTATTCCCTCTCATTTACTTTCAAAAGTTTCAAATTTCACTCAGTTTCACTCAGCACATCAAACAAGCAATCAAATCTATCTATTTATTATAATGAATCTCGTCCTCGAGATTCGGAGAGGCTAGCAAGAAATAGGTTAGGGTTTGGGGGTCTTCTAACGATCACTGATTGGGATGGTCTGGTGTGCTACCACACTTACAAACATACTTGTGGTCCCATCGATACTCAAGAAGTCCATTCTTTGGGTTGACGGTGTCGGTCTTCTCAGATCTTCAGGGTAAATCCTTCTCTGGGCTCCTTCGGTAGGGGCATAACATTTGTCCTCAATTCTTGTGTTCTTTCATCTTGGTGAGGTTCTTCCGGTCTGGTTCTTTTTAGCTAACAGGTCTGGCGCCAATACTAAACACATATCGATATCTCATGGTGGTCATCAACCAAATTAACAGAGTCCCTGCAGAAAACGGGTCTGGGCTTCATCCTCACCGTATATCCTACGGTTGGCAACAGCATGCCGTGTACAAGGGAAAACTTTCTATACCATTCTAAGGTTTATACCAAGTTTTGACATCGTCGTCTCTCTACTATAGGTAAGTCACTCAGATTTACCATCCCATATAACAGAGGCGAATAATAAGAGTAAGTCGGTATGGTGATCAATCCATCCCGCACCCAAATCATTACCTTGTATATGGTTTAGTAAATCTCGCATGCTAACACTCGATCATCCTCACAAGCATTGCAGAATTTTCTCTTGTAAACGAACTATGTTCGGATAAATCCATTGATTCTGCAAGCCGAACAAAACATCTAGCGTTTTCTTCACAACCCTCGGGTTTTGCGTAAACACCTATAGGATCGTATGTTGGCAAAGTCGTAACTTCTCCCAGGGGTTTTCCTTTAGCAAGAGTGTAATGCCCAGGATGGGACTATATCTCCTACGTGTCGAGGCACGACTTAAAGATATAAGCCCATTCTGGAATGATCGCAAGTTTGGTACCTTTGCACATCTCATGTAAAAAATAGGGATGGAAAACTGAAAAGATAGTTGGCTTACTGATGGCTTCTCGCCCCTCGTTGGTTACCCCAAGTGGAAGGTTTGAGATGTAGCGTAGCGGTAGTTTTCCCTTGGCAAAGATACCAAGGATCGAATCCCGTGAGACTCCGAGGGTCAACAAGAAGGTGTCAATAGCGCCAGAGACTTTTGCTTGACAGGACCTGCACACAGATACAAATAACTTTGCTCCCAACGAGTACCGAGAGGTTGTCAATCCCTCCGGCCTTGTCGTTTACAAAGGATCAAACGCAAGAGATAATAGTGATAGGTATGACTGCAACTAGTAAATAAGAACATGAAGTAAATAGCGGGTGTGATCAATGATGGTAATATGGACCGGGGTCCCATGATGTTCACTAGTGATGTCTCTCTCCCAAAAGACGATAAAACAGCTAAGCGAGGTAAACAAATTACAGCAGGGCAATTGAGAGGATTATGTGCGCAAACCAATGCTAACTATGCTGCAAAGAAAGGTAGAGGCTCAAAAGCATGGGCGGTACGCCAAGGCAAGTAGACCGAAATCCATCTGCATCTACTACTAATCATCCACCTTGAGATATCTATCCAGAACATCTCGCTGGTATTAAGTTGCGAGTCCCGCCCATAGTGTAAACTCAAAGCAACAAACAACTGCATTAAAAGAACTTTGCGTAAAGTAAACAATCTTTGCACCCGCAAGTACAAGCACCGTTGTTTTCCCCCTTGTGGCAACAGCACATCCCCTAGACTCATGTTTCTGTCACTCAAGCTAGTCATCGAGGGGCATGAACCCACAATCAAGCATAACGTTCCCTCTTGGAGTTACTACCTACTACTCGGCCAAAGCAATAAACAGCAACGGAGAACATGCAAGAATTACTCAAGAACATAAATATAAAAGAGGTGAATCAAATATATTACTCACACACAATCTGAACATAATCTCATAATCCATCGGATCCCAGCAAACTCATCATAGCAACAGCATAAGGATTACATATGTGCCTCGATCATGTAGGGCAGCTCACGAGGTCTAATCGGTGAAGAACAAAGAGGGGAGGAGAACATCACATAGCTACTGGTCATGGACCCATGGTCCAAGGGGGACTACTCACAACTCATCCGGGAGGCGTCCATGGTGGTGGAGAGGCTCCCGGTGGTGGTTCTCCCCTCCGGCAGGGTGCCGGGAAGAGTTCTCCTGGTGCTCCCGATCTTGGAAGCGCGGCGGCGGCGGAACAGAGATGAGATCGCGAAAAAGGGTTCCGTCCTCGAGGGTTTCGGGACGCGGTGTAAATATATGCCAAAGGGAGGCACCAGAGGAGGTAAGGGGGGCCCAGGCGCCCCCCCCCCCCCCGGCACGGCCAGGAGGGGGGCCGCCCCCTCAGGGCGCCTGGAGCCCCTCTGGCCCCCCTCTGGCCCTACTTCTGCCGTATGAAAGCTTTTGGAGCGCTGATTTTTTATATATTTTTCCCGGAATTTTTCTGGCAATTTAAGTAATGGGAAAACCTGAAATACAAAAACAGCAGAAAACAAAAACTGGCACTGGGGTGCACTGAGTTAATAGGTTAGTCCAAATATGATCAAAAGTGTATGGAAGTGCATAAATATCATAACAATATCACACAAAAAAGGCATGGAGCAAGCAGAAATTATAGATACGTTTTAGATGTATCACTTACACTCGCCACATCACACAAATACATTACATGTTCAAACATCATTCAGATAAACATCACAGCCCATCTAAGGGTAAAGATCCAAATGACAAGATACCAAACATAACATTAAACCACAGGTCTAGATCGAATCCTAGTAGAAGCTCTACTGATCAACTGGATAGTTCACGTAGTAACGGCTACGCTCCTCGTCGTACTCCCAGTCTAGCTCAGTGCCATCGCCTGTGTAGCTCACCATCGTACCTGCATCTAGTGTGTTGAAGTAACTGTGAGCCACAGAGGACTCAGCAATCCCGTTCCCGGGTAACACGACTATTCAAGCCTTGTGTGAGGAACAAGGCTGAAGAAAGAACAAGAGGCTGCAGCAGCACTAGCACTAACTTACGTAACAGAGAGCGAGAAGAGAAGGTGCCTCGGACGAGAGATGATCACGAAGTGATCCTAACTAAAGCAAGTCAAACATAACCCCACCGTGTTCACTCCCCGAATCCCTTTCGGAAAAAGACCGTCACGGTACACACACTGGTAGTGTATTGGAACATGGTGCCAAGTTTTCTACAACCGGATATTAACAAGCTCCCATCTGCCACATAACTGCGGGCATGGCTTCCGAAAGTTCAAAACTCTGCAGGGGTGTTCCAACTTGGCCCATGACAAGCCCACGATCCGCGGAGTCGCAACTCCAAGGTGGGAAGTCCCGAGTATCCTCGGAATCCCGTGCTCAAGATACTCCAAACTAAGGTAAGGCTAATCCAGCAAATCCTCCCGGCGTGCTGACACCCTGATAGTAGCCGCGCGTATCTAGTCTCAGGCCACGACCGGATGAGCACAGCGTACAGTGACCAAAAACCCAAGTTGCCAAGGGGGTACCGCACACGACTCAAGTTTGGACCAACACTCAAATCGAGCACTGGCCCAGGGGGTTGAATTAATTAATCCTCGGGTTAATTACTCCCTCGGCAAGTTTTAGTTGTTTAGGCAAATAGTACCAATGTTGGGACTTGCTGGAAAAGACTTAGCACCTAGCGGTTTATCGAGGGGGTCCCATAACCCCAACCGTGTGAGGAACGCATAATCAAGGAACATAACACCGGTTTATATGGTTCCTAGGGCGGCATGAGTGGAACAAATCACCAAGCAAAAGGCTTAGCCTTCCACCCATTACCAATATATAGATGATTTCATTTAATAATTAATATAGTGTGATATCCCAACAAGCTTCAACAAGAAGCAAGAATCTTGAATCTTCTCCTGCAGCTAACAATGCTATAAGAGGGGCTGAGCGAAGCGTACTTAGCCAATCAAAGGTTTGCATAGGTAGGGTGGTTAAACAGGTTCTTGGTTACAATAGGAGGCTGACAGGAAAAACATGGGCATCGAGGCAAAACTATAGATCGAGACTTCTAGCAATAGGCAAAGATAGTAATGGTATCCGGGTTCGGTCATCTTGCCTGAACAGTTGTCGATGGGATCGTAAGAGGGGTCCTCGTTCTCAACCTCGGTAGTAACCTCGTGCTCGTACTCGTACTCAGTCTCAGCTTCCGGCTCTACTCAAACACAAGAACACAAGGCAACGAATCAAACAAGATGCAATGCGCAGAAAAATTACTAGATGCATGACTGATGCACTATGAGCATAGTGTAACAGCACAACAATATGCATCAACAAAAATGCTTCTAAACATGTTAACAATAGGATATTATGAATCTACATGAAAAATCACACAAGTTTCATATAGGACTTGCTCAAAACGGAGCAACGGGCTAAAAGTTACACCCAAAACAATAAACATGCAAAAGATGAAAATAGCAGCCACATAGCAACTTCGGAGCAAGAAATAAATAGCCTACGGCACTCAAACATCATGGCAAAGAGTATGGACATAAAGTAGACATCTCCTACAGCAAACAATTCCATTGGAGCATCCCCAAAGGAGCCATGGATCAATAGCAACAAGCTATGACATATTGAACTTGACAACAAAAACCTGACAGCAGTAATTTGTTGCAACTTGGGAGCAAAAGTTAAATATGCTACAGCCACCCAAATAAGCATGTGAGAGCATGAATGGATAGCCAACAACTTGTACAACAAGGAATCATCAAGAGTCACCCTGAAACTATCATGGATTGGCCTAGAACAACAAGCAAACATGGCATCTGGAAATTACAGATTCCAGACTTAGTGAAATTTCACTAAGTGTTGAAACAGCAGTTTCATCATGGCATCTTTGAGAGCAAGTTTAAGTCACCTCAAAGAATATCAAGACAAGTGGTAAGCACCATAGTAAAGTACACATGATGGTGAATCGAAAACATCTAAGCATGTATCAAGGGGACAAACACATCAATAGCAACGAGCTCCTCTACGAGGCATCTCGTAACAAGTTTAACAACTTAACAGCCACATAGCACTTTGCAAAGGATATAAACATGGCAAGATGAAATCCATCATGCAAGCTAAAGCACCCAACATGTAGAGCATTTCATGATGAACATGTGGACATATCATTTGCATCATTTGGATAAACATGCACCAAGTTATCACATTGCAAAGATGGCATGAAAACAACTACAAACAGCAGTTTTTAACAAGTAGCACTCTTCCAACAGATATTTAAGCATCTAGATGACCTCAAACATGCATGGCACAATGGAACAAAACGTAGTACATGTCTCCACGAACAATTTGACATATCATTCACTCAAATCGGACCATCACACAAAAAGTTATCACCATTGCAAAACAGCATCATACAACTAAAATAACAGGGACTTAGTGGATTTGGAGCAACCTCCTCCCAGATCTGGTCAAACGCGGGTCAACGGCAGCGGGTGAACGGGCGCGGGCCGGATCGGGCTCCTAGAGGCGGATCGGGCGCGCCGGCGAAGCGGGCTTCGGGCGCCGGACTTGCGGATCGGGCCGGGGGGCTCGCGGATCGGGATAACGGGCCCGTGGGCTGGACCCGTTAGGGTTGGAGGCGAGGCGAGGGACTGGATCGGGGATCTCCCTCGATCCCGATCTGGTCGCGGCGGCGGCTGTTGCTCGAGGGGCGACGAGGCGCGGCCCCGATGGTGGAGGGAGGCAGGGCCGACGGCGCTGCCGGCGGGAGATGGTGGCGGCGGCGCCCGGCCGGGGCGGCGGCAGTGCCCGGCTGGCGCGGGAAGAGCGGGCCGGTGGCGGCGGTCTGCGGGGCCCGGCGGCGGGGTTGGCGAGGAGGAGCGGAGGAGAGGCTGCGGCCCGGCGGCGAACTCGCCTGAGGCCGGCGGCGGCGGTTGTAGGAGACGGCGGGGCGGCGCGCCGGTGAGGTGGAGGCGGCGGCGGTGCTCCTGGCGAGGGGCGGCGGTGGCGAGGTGGTGGCCGGCGGCGGGGAAGAAGGGCTCCGGCGAGCTCCTCCGGCGAGGTTCCGGCAGCGGTGAGGAACTCTGGCGAGGTCCCGATCTGGAGGTTGAAGATGACTGGAGGAAGGAGACACTAGGCTTTCTAGGGCAAAAATTGGGGAAGATGGACAAATATATAGGCTCAAGGAGCTAGGGTTGTCCAAATGAGGTGTGGTTTTCGGCCACGCGATCAGAATTGGATGGCCTAGATGAAGGGAGGGGTTTGGGTTGGTTTGGTGGGCCGTTGTAGGGGTGTCTTTGGCCTCAAAGAGGGGGTACTTTCAGCCCACGAGAATAACTGTTGGGGCACCAAACGAACTCCAAACGCGACGAGATTTGACAGGAGGGTTACACACACCAAAACAACAACACACAACAAGTCTCATGCCAAACCGGAAATGTTACACGGCCAAACACCAAAGTAGGCCTCGGGGATGCCACGGACACGTGAGGGAGCTCCGGAACTCGAAACGGACAACGGAAAGAAACGAGTGAGACCGGATACAAACGACAACACAAATGCAATGCGATGCACATGACTACATGATATGGATGAATGAACACACGCACACGACAAAAAGACAAAAACCCGAAAAGACGAAGAACCCGGAATGGAACTGATGAAGCCAAAGATATTATATATTGCCCAAAAGGGAAAGTATTACATCCGGGGCATTACAAACTCTCCTCTACTACAAAAAGATCTCATCTCGAGATCTAGGACTGGAAAAAGGAAGGGTACTCGGAACGAAGGTGATCTTCTCGTTCCCACATAGCTTCTCGGTCGGTATGGTGTGACCACTTGACTTTCAAGAATTTGATGGACTTGTTGCGGGTCTTGCGCTCGGTTTCTTCGAGAATAGCAACTGGATGCTCTCGGTAAGACAAGTCTTGTTGAAGATCAATCTCCTCAAACAGAATGGTGCGTTCAGGTGTCTTGAAGCACTTGCGGAGTTGAGACACATGAAACACATCATGAACATTGGCGAAGTTGGAGGGGAGCTCAAGTTGATAGGCTAGATCGCCTCTTTTGCCAAGGATCTTGAAAGGCCCGACGTATCTAGGAGCAAGCTTTCCTTTGATACCGAATCTTTGGGTTCGTTTCATCGGAGAAACACGGAGATAGACATGATCCCCAATGTTGAAAGCCAAATCACGATGCTTGCCGTCATAGTAGCTCTTCTGACGCGACTGAGCGGCCTTGAGATTCTCACGTATGACTTTGCACATTTCTTCGGCTTCTGAGATCAAGTCATTGCCAAGAAGTTGACGTTCACCTGTCTCGGACCAGTTGAGAGGGGTACGGCACTTTCTGCCATAGAGGATTTCAAACGGAGCTTTACCGGCACTTGCTTGGAAGCTGTTGTTGTAAGAGAACTCGGCAAATGGAAGGCAATCTTCCCATTTCATGCCAAAAGATATGACACAGGCTCTGAGCATGTCTTCTAGAATCTGATTCACTCGCTCGACTTGACCACTAGTCTGAGGGTGAAAAGCAGTGCTGAACCTGATCTTAGTGCCCATGGCAGACTGAAAGGAGTCCCAGAACTTAGAAGTGAACAAAATTCCACGGTCTGAGGAGATAACTTGAGGAATGCCATGTAAGGACACAATTCTGGAAGTGTACAACTCTGCCAATTGAGCTGCATTTATGGATTCTTTGACTGGAAGGAAGTGAGCGGCTTTGGTAAGCTTGTCAATCACCACAAAGATAGAATCATTCCCTCTCTTGGACTTAGGAAAGCCAGTGACGAAATCCATTTCAATGTGGTCGAATTTCCACTCGGGAATAGGAAGAGGTTGGAGAAGACCGGCTGGACGTTGATGCTCTGCCTTCACTCTTCTGCAGACATCACATTCATTCACGAATTGGGCAATCTCCCTCTTCATGCGTGTCCACCAGTAAGATTGCTTGAGGTCTTGGTACATCTTGGAACTGCCAGGATGAATGGAAAGGAGGGAATCATGTGCTTCGTCCATTATGAGCTTCCTGAGAACACCCTTGGGAACCACAAGTCTGTCCTCAAAGAACAAGGTATCTCTCTCATCAACGCGATAACACTTGTATTTAGGAGTACCCTTTGCAATACCATGTTTCACTTTCTGCACCATAGCATCACTGAGTTCGGCCTCACGGATCTGATCTTCCAAGGTAGGAGCAACTTGAAGATTTGCAAGAAAACATTGCGGAACAACTTGGAGGTTGAGCTTCCTGAATGCTTCACAAAGCTCAGGTTGGAACGGCTTGATAAGGAGGCTGTTGCAATATGCCTTTCTGCTCAAAGCATCTGCAATCACATTTGCCTTGCCAGGTGTGTATTCGATGCTGGGATCATACTCTTGGATCATCTCGACCCAACGAGTCTGGCGGAGGTTCAGATTCGGCTGTGTGAAGATGTACTTCAAGCTCTTGTGATCGGTGAAGATGTCGACTTTTCTGCCCAACAGAAGGTGTCTCCACGTAATCAAAGCATGTACCACAGCTGCTAGTTCAAGATCATGTGTGGGGTAGTTCTTATCACTTGGCTTCAATTGACGAGAAGTGTATGCCACAATTCTCTTGTCTTGCATAAGCACACCACCAAGTCCTTGAAGAGAAGCATCACAGAATACTTCGTAGGGCTTGGATTCATCTGGAGGAGTAAGAACTGGAGCAGAGACGAGCTTTTCTTTGAGAGTTTTGAATGCCACTTCACAATCTGGAAACCAGTAGTACTTGACATTCTTCTGCAGCAAGTTGGAAAGAGGCTTGGCAATCTTGGAGAAGTTCTCAACGAACCTTCTGCAATAGCTGGCAAGACCAAGAAAGCTTCGGAGTTGCTTGACGTTCTGAGGAGGTTCCCAGTTGACAATTGCTTCAACTTTCTCGGGGTTTACCGCAATACCGTCAGCGGAGATGATATGGCCCAGATATAAGACCTTATCAAGCCAAAATTCGCACTTGGAGAACTTGGCATAGAACTTATGTTCACGGAGTCTGTCGAGAACCAGACGGAGGTGCTTTCCGTGATCTTCATTTTTGGAGAATACCAAAATATCATCCAGATACACAAGCACAAACTCGCCGGTGTAGGGGTTGAAAATGTAGTGCATCATTCTCGAGAAGGTAGGTGGAGCATTGGCGAGACCAAAAGACATGACTGTATACTCATATGAGCCATAGCTCGTTCTGAAGGCAGTCTTGGGGATATCTTCTTCTCGAATGCGAATTTGGTGATAGCCCATTCAGAGATCGAGCTTAGAGAACACTTTAGCTCCTTTGAGCTGCTCGAACAGTTCATTGATGTTGGGGAGCGGATACTTGTTCTTTATTGTCTTCTTGTTCAATGGCCGGTAATCAACGCAGAGGCGCTCCGTGCCATCCTTTTTCTTGACAAATAAGACACCACAGCCCCAAGGCGACGTACTAGGCCTGATCAGACCCATACGCTCCTGTTCATCAAGCTGTTTCTTCAACTCTTTCAACTCTTTAGGAGAGAGCTTGTACGGACGCCGGCATGCTGGCTCAGTACCAGGCTCGAGTTCAATGACGAATTCCACTTGACGGTGTGGAGGCATGCCTGGAAGTTCTTCAGGAAAGACGTCTTCGTATTCGTTAACCACCGGAATTTGAGATATGGCATTCATCTCGCCCTTGTCATTGAGAGAGAAAAGCCTGATTGTGTTATCCCTGGAGGCAAAGATAATCACATCTTCATCGGAATGAGTAATCTTGACTTCCTTCTGTGCACAGTCAATTTGAGCATCATGCTGAGAAAGCCAATCCATTCCGAGGATGAGGTCAATGTCATAATTGCCGAGAATAACCGGATTAGCCAGAAAGCGATAATCACCCATGCGAATAGATACATTCGGAGCAAAGTTGTTGGAGTTCATGAGCAAACCCGGAGAAAGCAAAGACATCGGTCTAGGCAAAGCTTGCAATGGCATATCATGTGACAATGCAAAAGGTCTTGACATGAAAGAATGTGAAGCACCTGAATCAAACAAGACTTTTGCAGGAAAAGAGTTAACTGAAAGGTTACCCAAAATCACATCAGAAGAATTCTCCGCTTGCGCTGCATTCATCAGATTCACCCTTGCAGACTTTGGATTATGCTTGACAATAGCTGTGCTGACAGGTGGAGGAGGCGGAAGGCGCCTTGGGTTGGGGCACTTGTTAGCATAGTGACCTTTCTGGCCACACTTGTTGCACACCACTTCTGAGAGAGGACGGTAATGAGAACCACTTGACTTGGAACCTTGAGACTGATGCTTCGACTGGTTGCTTGGGTTGGGTGGGTGGGAGAAACCACGGCCACTAGAGTTCTTGTTGTTGTTGTTGTAGAGAGCTCGGATCACAGGAGGAGGTGGAAGCCAAAACTTCTGTTGCTTCGCGACCACTTGAGAAGATGAGGAGGAGTGAACAGCATCTCGAATCCTCTTTTTGGAAGCTTCCATCTTGAGTTGGGCTGCTGATACGTCCAAAACGTATCTATAATTTCTGCTTGCTCCATGCCTCTTTTGGGTGATATTGCTATGATATTTATACACTTCCATACACTTTTGATCATATTTGGACTAACCTATTAACTCAGTGCACCCCAGTGCCAGTTTCTGTTTTCGGCTGTTTTTGTATTTTAGGTTTTCACATTACGAGAACTGCCAGGAAAAATCCAGAAAAATTATATAAAAAATCAGCGTTCCAGAAACTACCGTGCGCCCGAAGGACAGCCGGGGGGG
>LR738714.1:615315923-615396311 GCA_902687465.1 Secale cereale | reverse complement strand
CCCGCGCGATGCGTAGCTGCTGAAGTTGCTGCTGCTGTGCCGCTACCGCCGCTCCGGCCACTGCCTCGCCGCGGCCATGCCGCCCCCAATCCCACTGTCGCCGCCCCCTCCTGCCACCGGCCGCGGCCGCCAAGCACGCCCCTGCCGCCGGCCTCCACCCGGCTCGCCCCTGCCAAAGCGCAGCGCTCGCCTCCCTCCTCGGCCCCGTCGCGGCAGGCCGGGACGGCGCCGCCCTTCCTCCGGTGGCCTTGTCCCGCCGCGCTGCCTAGCTCGGGTCACTAGCGACCCGCACGCCCGGGGCGATGAATCCTCGCCCGTTAACCCGGGCGCCCAGCGCCCGTTAGGCCTCTATGGGCCTATGGCAAGGGGGCCCCACCCCGAGAACGTTTTAAAAAAAAGATAAAAAAATATATATAATAAAAATAATTAATAAATATTAATAAATAATAAGAGGTTTAATTAATTAATTAATTAATTACTTAATTAACTTAATTAATTCTGTTAGATTAACCTAATCACTAATTAACGTAATTAACTTTTAATTAACTAATCTGTCAATGACGTGTGGGCCCCATGCGCCAGGTTTGACTTAGTCAACCTGTTGACCTGCTGACGTCATGGTGATGTCATGCTGACATCACCTATCACTATTCTGGATAATGTTAGATTTAAATTAATTAATTAAATTCCAACAATTAATAAAACCTTTAGAAAATCATATCTTTTAAACCGTAACTCGGATGAAAATACTTTGTACATGAAAGTTGCTCAGAACGACGAGACGAATCCGAATACGCGGTCCGTTCGTCCGCCACGCATCTCTATCATACCGAACCCGCAACTTTCCCCCTCCGTTTCATCCGCCCGAAAACGCGAAACACCGGGAATACTTTCCCGGATGTTTTTCATCCTTGCCAGTATCACCTCCAACTGCGTTAGCTCACATGTAGCACCGCCTTTTGCCATGTTATGCTTTGTGATGTAATTGTTTGCTCTGTTATTTATTTGTTTCCCCTTCGTTGCTTATTTTCGGTAGACTCCGATACTGTGATAGACCCCTAGACCATTGATGCTTCGGTGTTCGACTACGGCTATACTTCCGAAGATTCCTTTCGTCTGCAGAGCTTCCCGGCAAGCCCCCCCTTTGATCACCAGATATCGCCTATTCTTCTCTCTACTGCTTGCATTAGATTAGTGTAACATGTTACTGTTCGGTTACTCCTATTCTGTTGCATAGCCTGTCATTGCTGCTACAACTGTTGATACATGTACCTGCCGTCCTAATGCTTAGTATAGGATGCTAGTATTCCATCAGTGGCCCTTCATTCTTGTCCGTCTGCCATGCTATACCATCGAGCCGTGATCACTCGGGTGGTGATCACGGGTATATACTATATACATACTTTACATACACATGATGATGGTTCGGAGATGGGGGCTGAAGGGGCAGGTGGTTCCACCCAGGTAGTGGTGGGCCTGGGTTCCCAACAGCCCCCTGATGGTTAGTTTGTGGCGGAGCGACAGGGCGGGTTGCGACCACCTAGGAGACAGGTGGGCCTGGCCCTGGTCGTTGTCCGCGGTTATTTCATAATAACACGTTTAACGGGATCTTGGTATTTGATCTGAGTCTGGCCATTTGGTCTATATGCACTAACCAGCTGCGTGGGAACAGTTATGGGCACTCGATGTCGTGGTATCAGCCGAAACCTTCTTGACGTCAGCGACTTAGCGGCGCGCGCTGGATTGGACTAGAAAGCCTACTCTGGTATTAGGAGAGGCTAGGTCTGCTTACCGGCTGCCCTCGCAACATGCAGGTGTGCATTGGGCGATGGGCCCAGACCCCCGTGCGCTTAGGGTTTAGACCGGCGTGCTGACCTCTCTGTTGTGCTTAGGTAGGGCTGCGACGTGTTGATCTTCCGAGGCCGGGCATGACCCTGGAAAGTATGTGCGGCCAAATGGGATCAAGCGTGTTGGGTTATGTGGTGCACCCCTGCAGGGAAGTTAATCTATTCGAATAGCTGTGTCCCTCGGTAAAAGGACGAACCGGAGTTGTACTCTGACCTCATGACAACTAGAACTGGATACTTAATAAAACACACCCAGACAAGTTCCAGATACAACCCGGTGATCGCTTTCCCACAGGGCGACGAGGGGAGGATCACCGGGTAGGATTATGCTATACGATGTTACTTGGTGAACTCTTCAGCTACTCAAGACGGAGGCTGCCAGAAGCTTTGACGCTTGTTACTACTCCATCTACTCTCTTCTACTGCTGCAAGATGGAGGTTGCCAGAAGCGTAGTCTTCGATTGGGTTAGCTATCCCCCTCTTATTCCGGCATTCTGCAGTTTAGCCCACAGATATTACCCCCCTTACACAGATATCATTGCATATGTAGTGTAGATCCTTGCTTGCGAGTACTTTGGATGAGTACTCACGGTTGCTTTTCTCCCTCTTTTCCCCTTTTTGTCCCTTCTTCTCGGATGACGCAACCAGATGGTGGAGTCCCGGACCCAGAAGATCCCGATGATGTTTCTACGTGAAGATAGGCTTCGAGGAGTAGTTTAGGAGGTCCCAGGCACGAGGCCTTGCCTTTTCGATCGTTGCTACTTTTGTGCTAGCCTTCTTAAGGCAAACTTGTTTAACTTATGTCTGTACTCAGATATTTTTGCTTCCGCTGACTCTTGTGTTTTCGAGCTTATGTATTCGAGCCCTCGAGGCCCCTGGCTTGTAATATAAAGCTTGTATTATTTTAATTTGTGTCTAGAGTTGTGTTGTGATATCTTTCAGTGAGTCCCTGATCTTGGTCGTACACATTTGCGTGCATGTTTAGTGTACGGACAAATCGGGGGCGTCACAATATCCCAACAAGCTTCAACAAGAAGCAAGAATCTTCAATCTTCTCCTGCAGCTAACAATGCTATAAGAGGGGCTGAGCGAAGCGTACTTAGCCAATCAAAGGTTTGCATAGGTAGGGTGGTTAAACAGGTTCTTGGTTACAATAGGAGGCTGACAGGAAAAACATGGGCATCGAGGCAAAACTATAGATCGAGACTTCTAGCAATAGGCAAAGATAGTAATGGTATCCGGGTTCGGTCATCTTGCCTGAACAGTTGTCGATGGGATCGTAAGAGGGGTCCTCATTCTCAACCTCGGTAGTAACCTCGTGCTCGTACTCGTACTCGGTCTCAGCTTCCGGCTCTAATCAAACACAAGAACACAAGGCAACGAATCAAACAAGATGCAATGCGCAGAAAAACTACTGGATGCATGACTGATGCACTATGGAAGCGAAACAAATGCACTATGGAGCACAGTGTAACAGCACAACAATATGCATCAAGAAAAATGCTTCTAAACATGTTAACAATAGGATATTATGAATCTACATGAAAAATCACACAAGTTTCATATAGGACTCTCTCAAAACGGAGCAACGGGCTAAAAGTTACACCCAAAATAATAAACATGCAAAAGCTGAAAATAACAGCCACATAGCAACTTCGGAGCAAGAAATAAATAGCCTACGACACTCAAACATCATGGCAAAGAGTATGGACATAAAGTAGACATCTCCTACAGCAAACAATTCCATTGGAGCATCCCCAAAGGAGCCATGGATCAATAGCAACAACCTATGACATATTGAACTTGACAACAAAAACCTGACAGCAGTAATTTGTTGCAACTTGGGAGCAAAAGTTAAATATGCTACAGCCACCCAAATAAGCATGTGAGAGCATGAATGGAAAGCCAACAACTTGTACAACAAGGAATCATCAAGAGTCACCCCACAACTATCATGGATTGGCCTAGAACAACAAGCAAACATGGCATCTGGAAATTACAGATTCCAGACTTAGTGAAATTTCATTAAGTGTTGAAACAGCAGTTTCATCATGGCATCTTTGAGAGCAAGTTTAAGTCACCTCAAAGCATATCAAGACAAGTGGTAAGCACCACAGTAAAATACACATGATGGTGAATCCAAAACATCTAAGCATGTATCCAGGGTACAAACACATCAATAGCAACGCGCTCCTCTACGAGGCATCTCGTAACAAGTTTAACAACTTAACAACCACATAGCACTTTGCAAAGGAGATAAACATGGCAAGATGAAATCTATCATGCAAGCTAAAGCACCCAACATGTAGAGCATTTCATGATGAACACGTGGACATATCATTTGCATCATTTGGATAAACATGAACCAGGTTATCACATTGCAAAGATGGCATGAAAACAACTACAAACAGCAGTTTTTAACAAGTAGCACTCTTCCAACAGATATTTAATCATCTAGATGACCTCAAACATGCATGGCACAATGGAACAAAACGTAGTACATGTCTCCACGAACAATTTGACATATCATTCACTCAAATCGGACCATCACACAAAAAGTTATCACCATTGCAAAACAGCATCAGACAACTAAAATAACAGGGACTTAGTGGATTTGGAGCAACCTTCTCCCAGACCTGGTCAAACGCGGGTCAACAGCGGCGGGTCGACGGGCGCGGGCCGGATCGGGCTCCTGGAGGCGGATCGGGCGCGCCGGCAAAGCGGGCTTCGCGCGTCGGACTTGCGGATCGGGCCGGGGGGGCTCGCGGATCGGGCTAACGGGCCCATGGGTTGGACCCGTTAGGGTTGGAGGCGAGGCGAGGGACTGGATCGGGGATCTCCCTCGATCCCGATCTGGTCGCGGCGGCGGCTGTTGCTCGAGGGGCGACGGGGCGCGACCCCGGTGGTGGAGGGAGGCAGGGCCGGCGGCGCTGCCGGCGGGAGATGGGGGCGGCGGCGCCCGGCCGGGGCGGCGGCCGTGCCCGGCCAGCGCAGGAAGAGCGGGCCGGCGGCGGTGGTCTGCGTGGCCCGGCGGCGGGGTTGGCGAGGAGGAGCGGAGGAGAGGCCGCGGCCCGGCGGCGAGCTCGCCTGAGGCCGGCGGCGGCGGTTGTAGGAGACGGCGGGGCGGCGCGCCGATGAGGTGGAGGCGGCGGCGGAGCTCCTGGCGAGGGGCGGCGGTGGCGAGGTGGTGGCCGGCGGCGGGGAAGAAGGGCTCCGGCGAGCTCCTCCGGCGAGGTTCTGGCGGCGGTGAGGAACTCCGGCGAGGTCCCGATCTGGAGGTTGAAGATGACTGGAGGAAGGAGACACTAGGGTTTCTAGGGCAAAAATTGGGAAAGATGGACAAATATATAGGCACAAGGAGCTAGGGTTGTCCAAATGAGGTGTGGTTTTCGGCCACACGATCAGAATTGGATGGCCTAGATGAAGGGAGGGGTTTGGGTTGGTTTGGTGGGCTGTTGGAGTGGTGTCTTGGGCCTCAAAGAGGGGGTACTTTCAGCCCACGAGAATAACTGTTGGGGCACCAAACGAACTCCAAACACGACGAGATTTGACAGGCGGGTTACACACACCAAAAGAACAACACACAACAAGTCTCACGCCAAACCGGAAACGTTACATGGCCAAACACCAAAGTAGGCCTCGGGGATGCCACGGACACGTGAGGGAGCTCCGGAACTCGAAACGGACAACGGAAAGAAACGAGTGAGACCGGATGCAAACGACAACACAAATGCAATGTGATGCACATGACTACATGATATGGATGAATGAACACACGCACACGACAAAAAGACGAAAACCCGAAAAGACGAAGAACCCGGAATGGAACTGATGAAGCCAAAGATATTATATATTGCCCAAAAGGGAAAGTATTACATCCGGGGCATTACAAAGAGTGTGCTTGCTTTCTTGATAGGTCCTGGGGCCTATGGGTTATGGCTCATCTCACCACTAGTAACATTTGATCTCATCATCGGTTTGCCACTGATCGTTCTTCCGACATCCGACTTCCTTGGTTTTTCTTAATTCCATCCAAGTACCCCTTACTTCTCTTGGGTCAAAACTGAGTGTGATTTCTCACACTCATCTTTGGGCAATCCATTCCAAATCTGACGTAACTAACCACTAGCTAGTGTATTCGGGTAACGGTGTTGGATTCTACCACACTTAAAATGAATAACACTAGTTTCTTCAAAATCTCCTTCCATGCATCATGTCTTCACTCATCACCTTTATAGTACCAACTTATAATATCCAAAACCAATACCATGATGCTAACTGTATTGATTCGCAACTTACTACGATCTACTGCACTTCCATTGCATGCTTCAACTCAACTACTTAGCACAAATCTCCTTCTCCTTGAGACAATCTCTGGCATAGTGCTCTGCTTTACTTCAGCAGAGACATATTACTTCTGACAAGTTGTGTGGTTCCCTTGTGATTATGTAGCCTCCTTAGGTACTCGGCCTAGGTCCACTTCAGAACTTGTATATCCTTAATTCATCCATTGGAGTCACTATTGCTCCACACTTCAGCATTACCTCCTCTTTAAATCCAATTGTACTCATTTCCGTCATATCCTTGGGGTAAGCTCCATATCAACAATAAACTTCAACTTATTTATGCAAACCCCACTATTTTGGGCATCAGTTTCCTTCCTAAGGGTCTAGGGTTCACACAGAAAAGTATCACTAAACAAGATGCACTGTTTCATCTGTAATCCATATTCTCCTCATATCAAATCTTTTATTACTTCCTGAACCACTATTCAACACTCCAATTTTGAAGGTGCTTCACTACAAGTGTTGCCATCTACATAGTTTGGTCTAGTCAAGCATTCCTTCCATCGTCATTCATTTGTCCTAGCTAAGGACGCTTCAGTCCCACCGGAATTGTGCAATGTGATTCTTGAATTCATCAATCTTTTGCTCCATCCTATTGGTCGTGCGCTTCATCTCCATCATCTCTGCATGCACTCTATTCAGGCATTCCTGGTTATAGCTAAGTCTTGCTTCAAGTATTTCTCCAATCTGACGTATGGCCTCCATAGTAGCTTCATGAAAAGAGTCGAAGAATGTAGTTCGTGGTACTCGGGAGATGAAAAAGTATTGACCCATAGTCCTTGGGAAAACTCCTTTCACACGATGGAGGTGTACTCCACGTACCAAAGTTCAAATCCATTCTCCATGAAGGGATAAACTTTGTAAGCTCCATCTCCTTCTAGGTGAATATGCTTCATCATGTCCTTCAGAATCTTTGGGTAATCCTGGTCGCTAGTCTAGGCCATGATCGTTTCCGGGCCTTTGAGAAAAGACTGGTATAGGGTTGTCATCTATGGGTATAAGACATAAGGGGTTCTTAGGACAACATACAGATATCCTTGGGTGGGATGGGTTGGTTGTCTGAGAAAGGTTTGGGTCAGCTTCTCCATGGGTTCTAGGTTTTAGTCTGGGTGAGGGGCACTCACAATCATCCAACAACTCATAACATCTCCTTCTTAGATTCCAAAAATATCAACTTCTATTGCTTCACGAACCATTACAATGTTCTTTCCATAACTCAACTCAACATTGTAATAAAGTGTGTTCTACTTTTAGCTACATGCTTCATTCTAATTTCTTGACCTCAACTACTCTGATCAATCTTTCCTCCGGTCTGAAACTTCTCTGGCAAAATGCCCTACTTCCTTGTAGCGTAAACTAATGTCATCAGATAAGTCTAAGGACTTCATGGTGACTATCCTGGTTCATTGGGTTCTTTGCTTCCTGGTAGGGCAGTTGCTAGCAAAATGACCTAAATCCTTGCACCGGTAACATGTGATGTGACTCAGGTCCTTTTCCGCAGAAATTGAGTTCTTCTGGGGACACATGCTCTTTCTCTTCTTCGACTTCGTCGTTCCTATCAATTCTTCTATCTTTTGTGGATCAAACTCCACTTCATCTGTCGAGAAGTCTCCCAGATACTCTTGGCTTTCCTTCGTGCAATACTGTGAAAGGTGTCCTTCTTTTCCACATGAGTAGCAAGCACGGGAGTAAAATCTGTTTAGGCCTTCTCCATCAGGATCGTCAATATCTTCCTCCATCGCGGATTCCCTTAAGGTTTCCTTGAGGACTTCTTTCATTGCTTCTTTCTTATGCTGAATAGTTCGTTGCACCATGGGGTAAATGTGACACTGAGCAGGGTAGTGGGTAGTCCCTTCACACAAGAAACAAGTAATCTGCCTAGTTGGGTATTCTTCAGCTAGGTGACTTCCTTCACAATTTGGGCATTCATCCTTGTGCTCCTCCTGGGTGTGTCCTATTTCTCCAAAAATCCTGCAGGCACAAGGTTTCTTCTTCGGGTTGTCACCACGCTCTCGGACGAGACGGGATCTTAACAAAGTCTTCTGGAATTCCTCCCAACTTTCTGCTCCACTACATCCTTGTATGACTTGATGCATCTTCCACCGTGTTGCATCACTTTTTGTAAAGTACTGAAGAGCGTATTGAACCTCATACTTCCTTGCAACCAAATTGTTCCTGAAGTGATCCTCCATGTTTTGTATCCATAGCTCTGCCTCTGGCTGGGTCATTGGTCCAGAGACTTCAAGTCTATCTTCACTCAAGGGTTTTGGGATGAGATTCAGAAGAGATAGAGAGATACACTCAATACAAACAATGGTTTTGAAAAGACGGACTTTGTTTTGTGGCCATTAAAAAACATCAAACAAATGATGGCTCACAAACGTCGCATCTAACATAAGTACATAACAGGGGTTTGGTCTTCTAAAGGTCAACATCTCCTCAAAGTCGTCAACTCTTCAAATATTTGGAGTATCCATTGTTGTAGCTTCAACACTTCTAATGCATGGTGAATTCCTTTTTACTCCGAAGTGATCCAATGGAAAAGGGTATTGTCTAACTATTTAAGGTAAGAGGGAAGATTTGACAAAACTCAGAAAAAGAAGAGAGGTAAGAATCTTTTTGAAAAGAAAGTTTTAGAGAAATCCTTTTCTATGGGCTTGCTAGTTTCTAGGATCACGTCCTACAGTCAACATGTGCTCTGATACCA
The DNA here is from genome assembly GCA_902687465.1 of Secale cereale. Lineage (NCBI taxonomy): Eukaryota > Viridiplantae > Streptophyta > Magnoliopsida > Poales > Poaceae > Secale > Secale cereale. The sequence goes on along the minus strand of LR738714.1, from coordinate 615,387,411 downwards.
TCTTGTAGCGACCCGACCCGAATGGATCAAGTCTCTGTCCTTAAGTGTCATCCCTGGATCGTATGCTGACACACACAATACTCGAGGATTTATAACAAAGGTAAATCACATGTATTAAGTAATGCAAATACTATTACCTCAATCAATCATAGCGGAAGTAAAGAGGTTGTGGAGTTCCATCAACACCAACGGCAAAGTTGAGTATAGACAGCGCAACCCTAACGTAACACTTACTCGTCGAATAATTCATGCAACATGAGACATTGCAGCCATGTAGGCCAGTACATTGAATGTACTGGCAAATTCACACTGTAATGATAATGAGCAAGTCCTACAATTACATGCATATTTGGCTGGTGGAGGCTGTAAGGCTGTTTTTGCATAAAGCTGATTTTTCCCTACCACAAAGGATTGCATTTTATTTAACTACTTTATTAAATTTAAAACATGAACAATTGAGAATGGTACCCCCATCTCAATCCCAAACAAAAGTCATTATTAACCCAACAAATTAATTAAAAAGAGTGTTGAGATCAACAAATAATCCACTTCTAGATACTCAAAGATGTCCATAACCGGGGACACGGCTACTCATGAATAGTTTGTACACTCTACAGAGGTTTGTGCACTTTCCCCACTGATACGTCCAAAACGTATCTATAATTTCTGCTTGCACAATGCCTTTTTTGTGTGATATTGCTATGATATTTATGCACTTCCATACACTTTTGATCATATTTGGACTAACCTATTAACTCAATGCACCCCAGTGCCAGTTTCTGTTTTCTGCTGTTTTTGTATTTCAGGTTTTCCCATTACTTAAATTGCCAGAAAAATTCTGGGAAATATATATAAAAAATCAGCGCTCCAAAAGCTTCCATACGGTAGAAGTAGGGCTAGAGGGGGGCCAGAGGGGCTCCAGGCGCCCTGAGGGGGCGGGCCCCCTCCTGGCCGCGTCGGGGGGGGCGCCTGGGCCCCCCTTACCTCCTCTGGTGCCCCCCTTTGGCATATATTTACACCGCGTCCCGAAACCCTCGAGGATGGAACCCCTTTTCGCGATCTCATCTCTGTTCCGCCGCCGCCGCGCTTCCAAGATAGGGAGCACCAGGAGAACTCTTGTGACGCCCGAGACCGACGTCCCAGAAGATTCCAGAAGATTCCCGAGATTCCAGATGTTCCGGGTCTCCCGTGTGTTCTTTTGTGCTTGTGTTATTTATTTTTTGCATTGCATCATGTCATCATGCCATCATGTTATTTATTTTTGCATCTCAACCTTAATAAATCGTGTGGACCTTCGGTCCATTTAAATCGAGGGAAGAATGTCTTCTCTTTAAAACATATAAAAGCCTCTCAATATTTAGGGAGCTATATTTAAAATATTCCATTTGTTGGAATTCACCTTAACACACTTGCATATTTTTCTTCATGCCTATTTCACCTCAAGTTCTCCATCTAAACCTTCCCTTTCTGTTGGAACTATTTTGTTGGGTTGGTAATATCCCGTAAAGCCTTATAAAAATGTTCCATATTTTATTTTCTGTTCTTTGCCTCTTTTTCTTTTTATTTTGACTCTCTCCTTTTATTTTTATTTCTGCTAAGGAATAAAAATAATTAGTGCAGCCCAGGCCTCCCTGGCCCAATTCCTTCTGGGCCTCCTCCTTCCCTCCTACCTGGCCCAACCAGCCCGAGCCGGCCTAACCTAACTCCCTAACCCTAGCGCACTCCCTCTGTTTTCCCTACCTCCGCCGCTGCAGCCTTCCCTCGCACTCCTCAGCTTCGAGCCCCGTACCCCTCGGCCCCGCAGCGCCTCTTCTCTCACGATCTCCCTCTGTCGCCGAACCATCTCCCTCGATCTCACTCTCCCTCGCGACCCACTCCCTCTGTTCTCCTCTCTGTCCCTCTCGACGACCGCATCGTGCCCCGATCTCCTCGCCTCCAGGAGCCGGCCGGCCACAGCGGCCCTCCTCCTCACAGGACCTCCCTCCGGCCAGTTCCTCGTCCAGGGCCCGAGGCCTCCCGCTCGAAGCCCGTGGCCAGAGCGCAGCCGCGCCAGAGGCTCTGTCGCCTCGCCCCGTTCGTCCCTCCGCACCTCAGCCACCTCGCGACCTCCTCCTCGTGGCCGCGCGCGAGGCCTCTGCCTCGCCAGAGCTGGCGACCGTCGAGCGCCTGGTTCCCTCCCCGGCGCCTCCCTCCTCCAGGGGTCCTCCTCTCGTCCAGCAGGCACAGCAGCTCCCAGCCGCGCCGCGAAGCCCGCGACCAGAGCGCCCTCGTCGGCCCTCCTCCAGCGACGCGGTGCCGCACCTCCGTCGCCCCGCGAGCGGCCGCCTCGACCCTTCCGCAGCACCTCGTCCAGCGCCGGCCAGAGGCCCCTCCTCCATCTTCAGCTCGACTGCGCCATGGTGCTCCACTCTCCCCGCAGCGCGAGCCGCCCGCCGCTCCTCCTCGCTGTTCCGTGACCGTGCCGTGATGGTGTTTTTTTTGTGTTGCTGTTTTGTTTTGTTCTTTTGATGTGAAGACCGCAGCCGCAAGTCCGAAGATCCGTGAACATCTACAAACGCCCCGTGTACGACTACCGACGCCCGGAAAACGACCAAGTTCCACTACTTCCCACGACGACCACGTGTACAACTACGATATCGAGACCACAACCTTTTGTCAAGTACCACGACGACCGAATGAGACGATGACAAGTACCTCTACGGATCATGTACAACTACCGTCGCTCGATGACCGCGAGTACCACTACCGTCGCACGAGTACATCTACCGCCGCCCGAGTACCACTACTTCCCTCTACGACACGTGTACCACGACTCGCGAGAACGACTCCTTCCTCTACGATCTCGAACCGTCCCGAAACAATTGTTTCGAAGGTATAACCTCGAGTCGTGACCCGTGTGATGCTTGTTGCGTGTTGTATGAAATGTTTCACTTGTGCTTCATGCCCGTTGTGCCCTTTTGTCATGTTCCTCGGTTGCCTCGTCACCGACTCGTGGGAACCCGGCAACGGGATCGCCCCACCTTTTCATCTCGTTTGTCCCGCTCACACCATCTTTCTTTTGCCCGGTTTCTCAACGAGTTACCGGAACCGATATGTTGCGTGGCATCATTTCGGATCGTTGCCGTGGCACCTTTTCTTCCACAACGGTGACAATGCTTCATATCTCTTTTAAGTCAACCTTTTAATAAAACTTGCATAAACTTGTTGATGTCATCCGCATCATGTTAACAACATTATATGTTAAATTGTTGTTTGCTTGTAATTATTAAACATGCTCATGGGGATTTTCCGGATATGTTGTTGTTATTCTCCGGCCTCATTTAAAATGCCTAAATAGAGTAGTTTCTTCATGCTTCACCTCTTGCCTTGTTAACCAACATTTAATCTTGTCTTGTAAATAACGAGAGTCAATTAAATAATTAATGTGGTGTTTCGTCAATATGCAACTCGTTGCATATTGATCTCCACTTAACTTGTAGTATTTGTTTGTGCATCTTGCCATGCCTTGCATATTTAAACCGGACATGCATCATTCTTGAATGTGCATCGTATGCCATGTTGATGCTTGTGTGTTTACCGTGTTGTTTCTTTTCTTTCCGGTTGCTTCTCTTGTTAGCTTTGGTTTCGTTCCGGAGTTGTGAGGATTCTCTCGACTGTGTTGCTCCGCCTACTTCGTGGATCCGTTCTTCTCCCTTGTGGAATCCCAGGCAAGATGACCGAACCCGGATACCATTACTATCTTTGCCTATTGCTAGAGTATCGCTCTTTAGTATATTGCCTCGATGCCCATGTTTTTCCTGTCAGCCTCCTACTTGTAACCATTGCCATGTTTAACCACCCTACCTATGCAATCCGTTGCTTGGCTAAGTACGCTTCGCTCAGCCCTTCTTATAGCATTGCTAGTTGCAGGTGAAGATTGAAGATGCTTGCTTCATGTTGAAGTTTGGTTGGGTTATATCACACTATATAAATGCTTAAAAATGAAATCATCTATATATTGGCAAGGGTGGAAGGCTAAGCCTTTTGCTTGGTGTTTTGTTCCACTCATGCCGTTAGGAACCGTATAAACCGGTGTTATGTTCCTTGATTATGCGTTCCTAACACGGTTGGGGTGTATGGGACCCCCTTGATAAACCGATAAGTGCTAAGTCTTTTCCAGCAAGTCCCAACATTGGTACTATTTGCCTAATAACAAACTAATAAAACATGCATAAGGGCCTTGCAAACCCTCTTTTATTCTTAATTCCACAACCCCGGGCCAGTGCTCCACATGAGTGTTGGTCCGAAACGGGGGTTACGCGGGGCCACCTCGAGGAAACTCAAGGTCTGGTAAAAACCCGTGGGATCACCCATCCGGTCGTGTCCTGAGACTAGATACGCGCGGCTACCTATCAGGGTGTCGACACGCCGGGAGGATTTGCTGGATTAGCCTTACATTAGTTCGGTTTAACTCAAGCACGGGATTCCGAGAATACTCGGGTCTTCCCAACTATGGAGTTGCGACTCCGCGGATCGTGGGCTTGTGATGGGCCAAGTTGGAACACCCCTGCAGGGTTTGAACTTTCGAAAGCCGTGCCCGCGGTTATGTGGCAGATGGGAGCTTGTTAATTCCGGTTGTAGATAACTTGACACAATGTTTCAATACACTACCAGCGTGTGTACCGTGACTGTCAATTTCCGAATAGGGATTCGGGAGTTGAACACGGTGGGGTTATGCTTGACCGGCTTTAGTTAGGATCACTTCGTGATCATCTTTCGACCGATGCTCTTCTCTTCTCGCTCTCTATTACGTAAGTTAGTGCTAGTTGCTGCTGCAGACTCTTGTTTGTTCCTTCACCTCATATTCTTTCTTCAGCCTTATCCTCACCCAAGGCTTAAATAGTTTTGTTACCCGGGAACGGGATTGCTGAGTCCTCTGTGGCTCACAGTTACTTCACCACACCAGATGCAGGTTCAGCCAAGTTGTTGCAGGAGTTGGACCAGTTCTACACCCGGGAGCCCAATGAAGATCGTGGCTGTTTGCTTGTGACGTTTCGACGATCAGTAGTGGTTTCTACTAGGATTCGATCCTGACCTGTGGCTTTATGTTGTTTTGGTATCTTTCTTTTGGATCTTCACCCGTAGTCGGGTTGTGATGTTTTGAATGATGTATTGCTTTTGTAATGTATTGTGTGAAGTGGCGAGTGTAAGCCAACTATCTCCTATTGCAATTTAATCCCTCTTTTACATGAGTCGTGCAAAGATACCAAACTTGAGATCATTCTAGGATGGGCTTATATCTTTAAGTCTTTCCTCGACACGTAGGAGATATAGTCCCATCCTGGGCATTACAAGTTGGTATCAGAGCCTTCTCCGACCTAGAAGCCCCCACTGTTTGATCGAATCGTCGACGGTTGAGTCTAGGCACACACTGAAAACTTTTTGAGTCCTATATTATATCGGAGAGTAGGATTTCTTTGCTTCTCATCCCCTTTCTCTCTGGTGAGGACTCCTGACGATTACTCTTGTCTCTCCTACTTTGAAAAATTGCACCAAATTTTTTTTTAGGATCCCGCGAGTATTCTGGGATTGTTTCGATGTTCTTGTGACAAGGATATTGTTCCCGATGCCTCCTGTTCCCGGGGAGTTGAGCTTCGGGGTATCATTGACACAAGCATATCGCGGCAGTACTAAATACTTAAGACGGCCGACATCGAAAATCTCTCCTATACGGCCAGTGGCAAGATAACCCCGACATCACCCAGTACTGGGGAGGTAGTTCGAGAGTATTGCCATAGCTTGTTATAGTGGATGCTTTTCGAAGGTCCGAGGTAAACAGTTTCCGAGAAAGACTGGTTATGTGTTGAAGGATGGATACACCTGGATGTAGGTTTAGAGTTGATTGCGCGGTGCTTCCCGTGTATCCCCAACACCTGATTGCATAACTGGAAACTTTCGGAAATCTATAGGTGGGTTCATCTAGTAGTTCTAGGCATTCTTCCAACGGATGCACGATATGAAGTTTGGGGTTCTACATTGAGTGAAGTGGTTTTATGGACTTGTTCTGATCGGGAGTTGCATCTTAAAGGGTCCTTGGCTATGCTGATCCGGGGATGACAAAACCCTTTTGTAACACGTTCCATGAGCTTTCAGCACGAAGATGTCGAACGAAGCTTCTATCTTGTATTTGTTCTATCTGATCTTTGTTCCTTTTTTTTATTTACCTTTTGTTCTTCCAAGTGGCTTCTCGTTAGTGATGTACCTGCAGAATTCATTCGTTCAATCCTCTGTTCGAATGATATTGTGAAGATCATGTTGCATATCTATCCTTTGTTCCTGTTTTGATTCTGGTATTCGAGTTGCTTCGATGTAAAATGTTGATTCCATACCTTTCCTAATCGGTGTTCTCATATTTCTATGGGAGTGCTAATTCTTCTTGACCATCAAGATCTTCATGTTGTTCTTTTCAACTGGTGTGCCTTCTTTTCAAGTTATTCCATACAGACGTCGTTGTGAAATCTGACGTTCTGTCTGTTTCATTCATCTCAAGTTGTCTTTGTTTTCCCCACCCTCCCACCCTTTTTCTTCTTGGAGCCAGCAATTCTCAAATGAAGTATCCATTTTATTCATGTGATATTTCTTCATTCTTTTCCTTTAATGTTCTTATCCGGTGATTTATCGTGAAGATGCTCAAGAGCTTCAAGTTCATCATTCTTTTGTTCTCTAATTCTGTCGGTGGATGTAATTCAAGATTTCGGTGTTGATCTTATCCTTTTCCTCTTTTCACAATGCTTTCTTATTCCGGTGCACCAATTAATCATTCTCCTCTTGTTATTCATATCCGGAGTGCTGAAGATTCTTAATTCCATTCTTAATCCGTTCAAATTATTTTTGAAGATTGCTATCTTACCCAAGCCATTTAATTCAACCGGTGCAATATCTCTCAAGCAATCTTTTTCAACGGTGATTTCTTTACTGGGCCCTAACCCACAGGTCTTTTTCCAGGATCTTACCTGACTCTTCTATTTTCCGGAGTTATAATCAAATTTCTTTTCAAAGGTGACGTAAGAATGATTTACATCAGTCACATGCCTTCCCCAAGATCGGTTTCAAATTCTTTTCATCGTTGGTTCAACCTTTTTAATTCTTCATTCCGGTGTGCTCAACAATTCTTCATGACATTTCTTGTCTTCATTCTCAGCATTGGAGACCGGAGAAGAGTTTCTCTTAAATCTTGGCCCGTTCTTTTGAAGATTCGTGGTTCTAGCTTCATGCCATCCTCATAGTTGTTTCGATTGTGAGGAATTCTTTTTATACCCATCCGGAGCATTTCATGAATTCTTTTCCTATTGTGATCCTCCGAAGGCCATCATTTCAGAAGATTCTTCGTTCTCAGTTTTCAACTTCGCCCTCCAAATATTCTTCATTGATGTCTCTTCGTTCGTCTCCTAATTCTTACGGTGGTTCTTTCAAGTTTACCCTTCCGTTGTTATCGTTTTAATTCATTTGTTCTTTTCACAATCCTACCGGTGGTTCCTTGAAGATTTATCCAAGCTTGTGCTGGATCTCTCTTAATTCTTTCCAACGAGAATAAGTAGTATGCCAAATCCCGTGGTTGTCATCAATTTAAATTGGTGAAGGAGATGCATGACATAATTCTTATTCTTGTTCCTTCAGGTGATTTAATTCTTTTGTCTGGAGCTTGTTCATCATATCATATCCTTGGTTCTAAGTTGTTCATCTTGTTTTCTGGAGCTCCAAGTTATTTCAATTATCATTTCAAAGCTCCATCTAATTCTTCACAGGCCTTGAATCTTATTCTTTTCATCTTTCACTTCTCTTGCTTTCATTACCGGAGTTCTCATGGTGGTTCATCATGTTTTAATTCATCCTTGAAGTCTTCATCAAGATTCTGTTCGAGCTCAAGCATTCTTCATCATGATTTCCAATTGCAATTCTTTCTACCTTATCTTTTCAGATGGTGTTATGTCATTCTTGACAATTCCTTCGTGTTTCATGATTCACGAGTTTTCAAGAATGAGATATTTAAAACCCATCATTTTCATTTGTTCAGGAGATCTTCCCAATCTTTCAATTTATTCATTGGAGTTATCTTGGGTTGTATTTCACCTAAAGCTTTCCCTAAGGATTGATGCTATTATGGTGCTCTTAAATGACCCAAGTTCTTCATTTATCATTCCGGTGAAATAAGTTTATCGTCTCCTTGTTGATCTCAATCCAATCAATTATTTCCGTTAGTGGCCGGTAGTCACCTCTTAATTTTGAGATGTTTTCCATAAGCCCACATGAACCTCATTCGTTTCGTTGTTGATTTTCCATCAACCATGTTCAACCCTTCTTCGTAAGGATGCCCTTTCAAATTCAATTTTTGGGAGAAGTTGTCTTTTTCTTCTCCATTCATTCTTCATTGAGTTATATGCTATTCTGTCATTCCGGAGGCTTTGTGATATTGCTCTCTTCAACCATCATCTTGTTTTCTTTTCAAGATCTTGTTCTTTCCCTTGCTTACCATTTAATTGGAATGTTGTCACCTACATTCTAGTTCCCTCATCTTATCAAGTTTGCCTCTCTTTTCAACCGGAGTGCTGTCTGAATCTTTCTTACCCCCTTGTGCCATTCTTTTAATTGTTTCGGAGACAATATGTTGTCGTTTTCATCAAGTATCATTCCATCTCCTCAAGTTCTTGTTAATTCCTTCCATTTTCAGACGGAGTGCTGCCCAAATTCCGTTTTTCTTATTCCTTGGCTATACGTTACAGTTTCACATTCTTTTGGCCCGTGAGCTCTTGTTTCTTGTCTTTCAACCTTCAAGGTTCTCATAATGCTCCTTGTTCCTCTTTCTAACGGAGTGTTCTCAACTTCGTTCATCTCCGTTGTATTGTTCTTTCATTTTGTTCAACCTCTCAAGGTTCTTGGTTTCACTCGTCTGTCGAAGAAGCAACTTTGTTTTACCTATTCCTCTTCCGTTTTTACCCGGTGATATCTCTAGGATCTCGGGTCGAGATCCTCTGTTAGTGTGTGAGAGTTGTGACGCCCGAGACCGACGTCCCAGAAGATTCCAGAAGATTCCCGAGATTCCAGATGTTCCGGGTCTCCCGTGTGTTCTTTTGTGCTTGTGTTATTTATTTTTTGCATTGCATCATGTCATCATGCCATCATGTTATTTATTTTTGCATCTCAACCTTAATAAATCGTGTGGACCTTCGGTCCATTTAAATCGAGGGAAGAATGTCTTCTCTTTAAAACATATAAAAGCCTCTCAATATTTAGGGAGCTATATTTATAATATTCCATTTGTTGGAATTCACCTTAACACACTTGCATATTTTTCTTCATGCCTTTTTCACCTCAAGTTCTCCATCTAAACCTTCCCTTTCTGTTGGAACTATTTTGTTGGGTTGGTAATATCCCGTAAAGCCTTATAAAAATGTTCCATATTTTATTTTCTGTTCTTTGCCTCTTTTTCTTTTTATTTTGACTCTCTCCTTTTATTTTTATTTCTGCTAAGGAATAAAAATAATTAGTGCAGCCCAGGCCTCCCTGGCCCAATTCCTTCTGGGCCTCCTCCTTCCCTCCTACCTGGCCCAACCAGCCCGAGCCGGCCTAACCTAACTCCCTAACCCTAGCGCACTCCCTCTGTTTTCCCTTCCTCCGCCGCCGCAGCCTTCCCTCGCACTCCTCAGCTTCGAGCCCCGTACCCCTCGGCCCCGCAGCGCCTCTTCTCTCACGATCTCCCTCTGTCGCCGAACCATCTCCCTCGATCTCACTCTCCCTCGCGACCCACTCCCTCCGTTCTCCTCTCTGTCCCTCTCGACGACCGCATCGTGCCCCGATCTCCTCGCCTCCAGGAGCCGGCCGGCCACCGCGGCCCTCCTCCTCACAGGACCTCCCTCCGGCCAGTTCCTCGTCCAGGGCCCGAGGCCTCCCGCTCGAAGCCCGCGGCCAGAGCGCAGCCGCGCCAGAGGCTCTGTCGCCTCGCCCCGTTCGTCCCTCCGCACCTCAGCCACCTCGCGACCTCCTCCTCGTGGCCGCGCGCGAGGCCTCTGCCTCGCCAGAGCCGGCGACCGTCGAGCGCCTGGTTCCCTCCCCGGCGCCTCCCTCCTCCAGGGGTCCTCCTCTCGTCCAGCAGGCACAGCAGCTCCCAGCCGCGCCGCGAAGCCCGCGACCAGAGCGCCCTCGTCGGCCCTCCTCCAGCGACGCGGTGCCGCACCTCCGTCGCCCCGCGAGCGGCCGCCTCGACCCTTCCGCAGCACCTCGTCCAGCACCGGCCAGAGGCCCCTCCTCCATCTTCAGCTCGACTGCGCCATGGTGCTCCACTCTCCCCGCAGCGCGAGCCGCCCGCCGCTCCTCCTCGCTGTTCCGTGACCGTGCCTTGATGGTGTTTTTTTTTGTGTTGCTGTTTTGTTTTGTTCTTTTGATGTGAAGACCGCAGCCGCAAGTCCGAAGATCCGTGAACATCTACAAACGCCCCGTGTACGACTACCGACGCCCGGAAAACGACCAAGTTCCACTACTTCCCACGACGACCACGTGTACAACTACGATATCGAGACCACAACCTTTTGTCAAGTACCACGACGACCGAACGAGACGATGACAAGTACCTCTACGGATCATGTACAACTACCGTCGCTCGATGACCGCGAGTACCACTACCGTCGCACGAGTACATCTACCGCCGCCCGAGTACAACTACTTCCCTCTACGACACGTGTACCACGACTCGCGAGAACGACTCCTTCCTCTACGATCTCGAACCGTCCCGAAACAATTGTTTCGAAGGTATAACCTCGAGTCGTGACCAGTGTGATGCTTGTTGCGTGTTGTATGAAATGTTTCACTTGTGCTTCGTGCCCGTTGTGCCCTTTTGTCATGTTCCTCGGTTGCCTCGTCACCGACTCGTGGGAACCCGGCAACGGGATCGCCCCACCTTTTCATCTCGTTTGTCCCGCTCACACCATCTTTCTTTTGCCCGGTCTCTCAACGAGTTACCGGAACCGATATGTTGCGTGGCATCATTTCGGATCGTTGCCGTGGCACCTTTTCTTCCACCACGGTGACAATGCTTCATATCTCTTTTAAGTCAACCTTTTAATAAAACTTGCATAAAATTGTTCATGTCATCCGCATCATGTTAACAACATTATATGTTAAATTGTTGTTTGCTTGTAATTATTAAACATGCTCATGGGGATTTTCCGGATATGTTGTTGTTATTCTCCGGCCTCATTTAAAATGCCTAAATAGAGTAGTTTCTTCATGCTTCACCTCTTGCCTTGTTAACCAACATTTAATCTTGTCTTGTAAATAACGAGAGTCAATTAAATAATTAATGTGGTGTTTCGTCAATATGCAACTCGTTGCATATTGATCTCCACTTAACTTGTAGTATTTGTTTGTGCATCTTGCCATGCCTTGCATATTTAAACCGGACATGCATCATTCTTGAATGTGCATCGTATGCCATGTTGATGCTTGTGTGTTTACCGTGTTGTTTCTTTTCTTTCCGGTTGCTTCTCTTGTTAGCTTCGGTTTCGTTCCGGAGTTGTGAGGATTCTCTCGACTGTGTTGCTCCGCCTACTTCGTGGATCCGTTCTTCTCCCTTGTGGAATCCCAGGCAAGATGACCGAACCCGGATACCATTACTATCTTTGCCTATTGCTAGAGTATCGCTCTTTAGTATATTGCCTCGATGCCCATGTTTTTCCTGTCAGCCTCCTACTTGTAACCATTGCCATGTTTAACCACCCTACCTATGCAAACCGTTGCTTGGCTAAGTACGCTTCGCTCAGCCCTTCTTATAGCATTGCTAGTTGCAGGTGAAGATTGAAGATGCTTGCTTCATGTTGAAGTTTGGTTGGGTTATATCACACTATATAAATGCTTAAAAATGAAATCATCTATATATTGGCAAGGGTGGAAGGCTAAGCCTTTTGCTTGGTGTTTTGTTCCACTCATGCCGTTAGGAACCGTATAAACCGGTGTTATGGTCCTTGATTATGCGTTCCTAACACGGTTGGGGTGTACGGGACCCCCTTGATAAACCGCTAAGTGCTAAGTCTTTTCCAGCAAGTCCCAACATTGGTACTATTTGCCTAATAACAAACTAATAAAACGTGCATAAGGGCCCTACAAACCCTCTTTTATTCTTAATTCCACAACCCCGGGCCAGTGCTCCACATGAGTGTTGGTCCGAAACGGGGGTTACGCGGGGCCACCTCGAGGAAACTCAAGGTCTGGTAAAAACCCGTGGGATCACCCATCCGGTCGTGTCCTGAGACTAGATACGCGCGGCTACCTATCAGGGTGTCGACACGCCGGGAGGATTTGCTGGATTAGCCTTACCTTAGTTCGGTTTAACACGAGCACGGGATTCCGAGAATACTCGGGTCTTCCCAACTATGGAGTTGCGACTCCGCGGATCGTGGGCTTGTGATGGGCCAAGTTGGAACACCCCTACAGGGTTTGAACTTTCGAAAGCCGTGCCCGCGGTTATGTGGCAGATGGGAGCTTGTTAATTCCGGTTGTAGATAACTTGACACAATGTTTCAATACACTACCAGCGTGTGTACCGTGACTGTCAATTTCCGAATAGGGATTCGGGAGTTGAACACGGTGGGGTTATGCTTGACCGGCTTTAGTTAGGATCACTTCATGATCATCTTTCGACCGATGCTCTTCTCTTCTCGCTCTCTATTACGTAAGTTAGTGCTAGTTGCTGCTGCAGACTCTTGTTTGTTCCTTCACCTCATATTCTTTCTTCAGCCTTATCCTCACCCAAGGCTTAAATAGTTTTGTTACCCGGGAACGGGATTGCTGAGTCCTCTGTGGCTCACAGTTACTTCACCACACCAGATGCAGGTTCAGCCGAGTTGTTGCAAGAGTTGGACCAGTTCTACACCCGAGAGCCTGATGAAGATCGTGGCTGTTTGCTTGTGACGTTTCGACGATCAGTAGTGGTTTCTACTAGGATTCGATCCTGACCTGTGGCTTTATGTTGTTTTGGTATCTTTCTTTTGGATCTTCACCTGTAGTCGGGTTGTGATGTTTTGAATGATGTATTGCTTTTGTAATGTATTGTGTGAAGTGGCGAGTGTAAGCCAACTATCTCCTTTTGCAATTTAATCCCTCTTTTACATGATTCGTGCAAAGATACCAAACTTGAGATCATTCTAGGATGGGCTTATATCTTTAAGTCGTGCCTCGACACGTAGGAGATATAGTCCCATCCTGGGCATTACAACTCTTCCCGGCACCCTGCCGGAGGGGAGAACCACCACCGGGAGCTTCTCCACCACCATGGACGCCTCCCGGATGAGTTGTGAGTAGTTCCCCTTGGACCATGGGTCCATGACCAGTAGCTATGTGATGTTCTCCTCCCCTCTTTGTTCTTCACCGATTAGACCTCGTGAGGTGCCCTACATGATCGAGGCACATATGTAATCTTTATGCTGTTGCTATGCTGAGTTTGCTGGGATCCGATGGATTATGAGATTATGTTCAGATTGTGTGTGAGTAATATATTTGATTCACCTCTTTTATATTTATGTTCTTGAGTAATTCTTGCATGTTCTCCGTTTCTGTTTATTGCTTTGGCCAAGTAGTAGGTAGTAACTCCAAGAGGGAACGTTATGCTTGATTGTGGGTTCATGCCCCTCGATGACTAGCTTGAGTGACAGAAACATGAGTCTAGGGGATGTGATGTTGCCACAAGGGGGAAAACAACGGTGCTTGTACTTGCGGGTGCAAAGATTGTTTACTTTACGCAAAGTTCTTTTAATGCAGTTGTCTGTTGCTTTGAGTTTACACTATGGGTGGGACTCGCAACTTAATACCAGCGAGATGTTCTGGATAGATATCTCAAGGTGGATGATTAGTAGTAGATGCAGATGGATTTCGGTCTACTTGCCTTGGCGTACCGCCCATGCTTTTGAGCCTCTACCTTTCTTTGCAGCATAGTTAGCATTGGTTTGCGCACATAATCCTGTCAATTGCCGAGCTATAATTTGTTTACCTCGCTTAGCTGTTTTATCGTCTTTTGGGAGAGAGACATCACTAGTGAACATCATGGGACCCCGGTCCATATTACCATCACTGATCACACCCTCTATTTACTTCATGTTCTTATTTATTAGTTGCAGTCATACATATCACTATTATCTCTTGCGTTTGATCCTTTGTAAACGACAAGGCCGGAGGGATTGACAACCTCTCTGTACTCGTTGGGAGCAAAGTTATTTGTATATGTGTGCTGGTCCTGTCAAGCAAAAGTCTCTGACGCTATTGACACCTTCTTGTTGACCCTCGGAGTCTCACGGGATTCGATCCTTGGTATCTTTGCCAAGGGAAAACTACCGCTACGCTACATCTCACACCTTCCACTTGGGGTAACCAACGAGGGGCGAGAAGCCATCAAGCAAAGTTTTCTGGCGCCGTTGCCGGGGACTCCACTCTTCAAGATAGGGGAGTTGCATGCTATCTTTTATCTTTGCTTTTTAGTCTTGTTAGTTTACCTTTCAGTTTTTGCTTTAGTTCCCTTTATAAAAAATTACAAAAATAGTTATCTTGCTTGCTGCTGCTATGGGTTCCACCAAAAACACTAAATGGGAGGAGTACACCCCTTCTTCCATCACGCCAATCACCACCGTCGGGATCTACAAAAGTAATAAACCTTGTGATTATGTTAGTTTTAATGGAGAGTTATGCCCATGGCATGGTCTTCCAGGAAAAAAGTATGAGCCTTAGTTTAAAGTTGCTCCTATACTTCCCCAAACTTGGGAAGACGTTCAAACTCTTATAATAGAGAGCAATTCAAATAAAGAAGATGACACTACAATTCTGCTCAATAATGATAAAATTGATTTTGATAAGTGTAGTCTCTCATAAGTTGTCACCTTTTTACAAAGAATGGCTAAAGATCCCCACACTAGCACGCTTAATATTGCCTTCACAGAGCATATCACTAATGCTCTTACCAAAGCTAGGGAGGAGAAACTTAGGGTAGAAGCCTCCATACCAAGAAAGCTAGAAGATGGTTGGGATCCTATGATTAAAATTAAGTTGAATAACTTCTCTTGCTATGCTTTATGTGATGTTGGAGCTAGTACCTCCGTTATGCCCAAAAGAATATATGATATGCTTAAATTGAAACCTTTTGATTCTTGTTCTTTTGGTGTTCGTCTTGTTCATTCTTCCATAAAGAAACCTTTGGGGAGGATCGACGATGTTCTTATCATTGTCAATGACAATTATGTTCCCGTTGATTTTACTATTATGGATATTGAATGTGAACCTTCTTGTCCAATTATTTTGGGACGTCCTTTTCTTCGCACCGTTGGTGCTATCATTGACATGAAAGAAGGGAATATAAAATTCCAATTCCCTGTCAAGAAAGGAATGGAACACTTCCCTAGAAAGAAGATTAAGTTACCTTTTGAGTCTGTTATACGGGCTAGCTATTCTTTTACTCTTGATAAAACTTGATCTCTTTGCATTATGCCTAGCTTAAAGGCATAAAAGAAAGCGCTTTTGGGAGGCAGCCCACAATGAATAAAGTTTTATTTTGCTTTTGTTGTGTCTTGATGTTTGTTACTACAGTAGCATCATCATTGTATCTTTACTTTTCAGCTTTGTGCCAAGTTTAGCCTCTGATTGCAAGAAAGTTCAAAAGTTGTGACGTGCTGTCCAGGAAACAGATTCTGTCCTTGGACAGAAAAATTCGTATAAAATCACCAGATCATCTTTTTGGTCTGAATTGTTTCAACAGCGTGCTCTATACAATTGGCTTTCGGGCGTCTGTTCTAAGTTTTTTGATTTGAGTTGCAGAAGTGCCCCAAAATAATTATTTACTACCTGTTGGTCTGTTTTTCACAGATTTTGTCCTGTTTTGCCTTTCCTTCGTTTTGCAAACCTTGAGCTTGCTTTTTCTTTGCAAAAACCTTTTGGCAATCTTGAGAAACAGTAGATCTTCAAGATTATCCTTATTTCCAGCAAGGAAAAATTATTTAATTATGGGTACTAACCTCGCTAATCAGATTATGATGAGTTATGTATGAAGGGAGTTTTCAAGTGTGCGAGGGAAGATGATAAAAAGATTCAGGAGGGTCAAACGCTCAAGCTTGGGGATGCCCCCGTGCACCCCCAAGAAATATTCAAGAAGACTCAAGCGTCTAAGCTTGGGGATGCCCCCGTGCATCCCCTTCTCCATCAACAATAATCAGTTCATCTTTCGTTTCACTATATTTTAATCACTTCATGCGTTATGTGCTATGCTTGGAGCGTCTTGCTTTTAGTTTCCATTTTAGTTTTCTTTAGCTTTGCTTGCTGTTCATAACGAGTTAGAACCCAGCTTTCTTTGTGTGTGAGAGAAACATGCTCCACTTCAACCTAGAACACAACATAGGATTTTCATGCTTATCTTTGCTGTGTATGTTCTTTGTCTTTCAATAGCTACTGTCATGTTTAGCGCTTAGTTTTCATGCTTTTCTTTTTAAAGAGCTTTTGTTTAGTTGGTTGCTGAACTCTCTTGAGTTATCATGCTTATCTTGTTAAGAGAGTTTGTCTGGTGCACTGAGTTGTGTGTCTTAACTTAAAGTAGGTAATTGAGATTGCTATTTAATTTTAGTAGTAACTTGCAATAGTTTTGAGGTATTGCCATGAGTAATGTCTGAACTTTTGGTGTCAAGAGCTTTAGCCTATTAGTGATAGATGTCGTATTTTGGGCAATCCGTGTTTATTTTCGAAAACCTACAAAATAGTTGATAACTTTAGCTACTAAATGGATCGCTAATCTTTGGAGGGATCGAATATTAGAGTACACTCACGTACCATGGGTCGAGGATGAGCAAGGGTAACCAAACCCCCATACACACCTCCTCGGGGTACTTGTCTCTTTGTGAACCTCCTAATTAGATTGAGAGTTACCGATAATAAGTGCATGAGTTCTTCGGACTAATGTGAGTATTCGAAGGTTGACACTTCCACCTATCCATATTTTTCTAGCCTCTTCGGTACCGTGCATTGCCCTTTCTCACCTTGAGAGTTGGCGCATACTTCGCCGGTGCATCCAAATCCTTGGCACGATACACTCTGTCATCATAAGCCTCATTATATCCTTCCTCAAAACAGCCACCATACCTACCTATTAAGGCATTTCCATAGCCTTTCTGAGATACATTGCCATGCAACATCCATCTTCTCATGACTTGATCTTCATGTCATACATGCTTTTTGCTTGATCGATGAGCCGCATGCTAGTTGGGCCTTGCCCTAATCATTGCTACATGACGCGCTAGTATCATTGCATATCCTGCTACACTGGCGGAGGCATACATTTGCATACTTCATGATAGTTTCATTTTCTTTATGTTGAGTACTTTTGTAAAGTGTGAAAGATCTTCTATACTTCTTGTAATACATAGAGTGTTGTCCCTAAGTGAGGAAAAGATCCCAAAGAGGACAAATCAAAAGATCCCAAAGAGGACAAAATCAAAAGATCCCAAAGAGGACAAATGAGAGATAAATAGAAAGAGCCATTGAGGCCACAAAAAATAAAAAAAAATAGAAAAAGAGAAAAAGAAATAAAAAGAGAGAAGGGGGCACACTACTATTTCTTTTGAGAGATCCACACTTGTACTCCATCTTACACTCTGTACTCTATAGAGATTATCATTTATGCATATAGCTATGTGGGGACCTTTACACTATAGAACTTGGCTTGTATATTCCAATGATGAGCCTCCTCAAAAGAGCTCTAGGTCTTCTTGAGCAAGCAAGTTGGATGCACCCCCACTAGTTCCATTGGAGAGCTTACCTTAGCTCATATGTGCATCTGTTGCATGGCAATCCCTACTCCTCGCATCATATCTATCATTTGGCTTTCTCTCGCCGATGATTGTCCTTATTGATGTGAGCCTTTCACACCTTTTTTGTCTTCCCCCTCTATCATTTTTCTCTATGCCATCCTAAGTGTCGACTTTCTTGCTTACGCTCATCCATTGCATGAGTGCTCAAAATATCGAAAGGGAGTGGATCATTTTGACTTGTACCTGGCTGACGGTCTGGGGATGAGTCAAGATAAGATTCCAAAGAAGACCAAGTGTGAAACTTTAGTAGATTAAGTTCACAACAATATAAAAACTATGTTTTACTCTCTCATATATCCCTATCACCTTTCTTGCACGCAAACACCATTTGGAGACATTCGAGTCACGGACAGCGAGAGCTCTTGCACCATTATGTTCTTATGTTACTTGTTACAATGCTAATATAGACTCTTGCTTGTTATGACTTGAATTGAATTACATGCCTTGATTACTTTACTTAAAAGTTCTTATATGGTTGGTAGCATGTCACCACAGAAATTATGCTTGTTATCATTTACCTACTCGAGGACGAGCAGGAATTAAGCTTGGGGATGTTGATACGTCCAAAATGTATCTATAATTTCTGCTTGCTCCATGCCTTTTTTGTGTGATATTGCTATGATATTTATGCACTTTCATACACTTTTGATCATATTTGGACTAACCTATTAACTCAGTGCACCCCAGTGCCAGCTTCTGTTTTCTGCTGTTTTTTATTTCAGGTTTTCCCATTACTTAAATTGCCAGAAAAATTCCGGGAAAAATATATAAAAAATCAGCGCTCCAGAAGCTTCCATACGGCAGATGTAGGGCCAGAGGGGCTCCAGGCTCCCTAAGGGGGCGGCCCCCTCCTGGCCGCGCCGGGGGGGGGCGCCTGGGCCCCCCTTACCTCCTCTGGTGCCCCCCTTTGGCATATATTTACACCGCGTCCCGAAACCCTCGAGGACGGAACCCCTTTTCGCGATCTCATCTCTGTTCCGCCGCCGCCGCGCTTCCAAGATCAGGAGCACCAGGAGAACTCTTCCCGGCACCCTGCCGGAGGGGAGAACCACCACCGGGAGCTTCTCCACCACCATGGACGCCTCCCGGATGAGTTGTGACTAGTCCCCCTTGGACCATGGGTCCATGACCAGTAGCTATGTGATGTTCTCCTCCCCTCTTTGTTCTTCAGCGATTAGACCTCGTGAGCTGCCCTACATGATCGAGGCACATATGTAATCTTTATGCTGTTGCTATGCTGAGTTTGCTGGGATCCGATGGATTATGAGATTATGTTCAGATTGTGTGTGAGTAATATATTTGATTCACCTCTTTTATATTTATGTTCTTGAGTAATTCTTGCATGTTCTCCGTTGCTGTTTATTGCTTTGGCCAAGTAGTAGGTAGTAACTCCAAGAGGGAACGTTATGCTTGATTGTGGGTTCATGCCCCTCGATGACTAGCTTGAGTGACAGAAACATGAGTCTAGGGGATGTGTTGTTGCCACAAGGGGTAAAACAACGGTGCTTGTACTTGCGGGTGCAAGGATTGTTTACTTTACGCAAAGTTCTTTTAATGCAGTTGTATGTTGCTTTGAGTTTACACTATGGGTGGGACTCGCAACTTAATACCAGCGAGATGTTCTGGATAGATATCTCAAGGTGGATGATTAGTAGTAGATGCAGATGGATTTCGGTCTACTTGCCTTGGCGTATCGCCCATGCTTTTGAGCCTCTACCTTTCTTTGCAGCATAGTTAGCATTGGTTTGCGCACATAATCCTGTCAATTGCCTAGCTGTAATTTGTTTACCTCGCTTAGCTGTTTTATCGTCTTTTGGGAGAGAGACATCACTAGTGAACATCATGGGACCCCGGTCCATATTACCATCACTGATCACACCCTCTATTTACTTCCTGTTCTTATTTACTAGTTGCAGTCATACCTATCACTATTATCTCTTGCGTTTGATCCTTTGTAAACGACAAGGCCGGAGGGATTGACAACCTCTCTGTACTCGTTGGGAGCAAAGTTATTTGTATCTGTGTGCAGGTCCTGTCAAGCAAAAGTCTCTGGCGCTATTGACACCTTCTTGTTGACCCTCGGAGTCTCACGGGATTCGATCCTTGGTATCTTTACCAAGGGAAAACTACCGCTACGCTACATCTCACACCTTCCACTTGGGGTAACCAACGAGGGGCGAGAAGCCATCACCCACAAGACTCGATCGCCTCCGTTTGATTTCTCGCACTGCATGGTGTTTGAGAAATGGATGACCGAGACACAGTCTTTCAGAAGCATTAACTCTTTACCTCGGGTGGACCGGTACACCTACATCCGCTACATCTGCTAGTACACCACTAAAAGAGGTCACACAACTTACTCATACTATGCCAGAGCCCATAATGGCTTGTGGCTGCACATGGAAGTTTCTAGGCATGAAAGTATTATATGATCCCTTTGAGCCTCGGTGGCATTCCAATAGGGCAATCACACGGAAACCTCAGGATTTCCTAGGACAACACTGGATTCCCCAGGTGCCCGGCAAACCACTGGTAACCCCAGGGTGCCACAACCAATCCACCCAGATTTGTATTAAATTTCCACCTTAGAGTTTCCCTTAAAAAAATCACTCACATCTTTCATGAAACTCTCATACCAATCCACGTCTACGAGCATGGCTAAGCAATAAGTAACAAAGCGTATACCCCCCTTGATTGATCCCAAGTCATTGGGTTCCTACCTCATGAACTACAAAGCAACATATTATGTAACTAGTCCTACTCATGCAAGTGTTTGAGGATATAACTAATGCAAAGAAAACTGGGTATTGGAAAGTATGATCAAAGTGTGAACTTGCCTTGTACTGACGATGTAGAAGATTCGCACTCAGAACTCGTGATAGATATACTCGTCACACTCCGATAAATCTATCGTAAGCAAACAATAGTAACCACACATAAGCAATCACTCAGAAGATCGGAAAGATCGAATAAAATTCTTTGGAAAACTTCAAAAACAAACGAATGACTCTTCAAACATAAAACAATTTCCAATAGTACCAAAATTATGTGAATTTGGCCTTATCAGAAAGGTTATGTCAAGAGCTTCGATTTGCAAAAAGAATCAACTAAAACGGAGTTATGAAACTCAAGTTATGATCAAACGAAGTTCAAATTCAAATCTAGTTGAATTCAAATTTTAAAATTTCCAAAAACATGTTTAAGTTGTTTTACTGGAAAGAGGAGATCGTAACGAAGACGTGGGCGTTGGTTTTGTTGGATTTGGACCAGCGAGCAAAAAGTTAAGGCCGTTTGAAGTTCAGGGGCTAAACTATAAGAAAACTAATTACAGAAAGGTCCCTGACTAAAACTAAAAGAAAAAGAAAAATCTTAACGAACAAACGTTCGTTTTCTAACCCTAACCAGTGAACGTTCACTGTATAGCTAAACCTAAAAATATAAAAACCGATATAAAAGAAAATAAACCAAACTAAAAAAAAACCGGGGCTGGGTGACGGTTTATACAGTTTCAGGGCAAAAGACCGGCGGTTCGTGGGTTTCGACGAGGCGGATCGGATCCGGCCGGCGGTGAGCTCCGGCCGGCGGCGAAGGCGGCAGCTTCGCCGGCGAGCGGCGGCGGCGGCGGAAGCAGCGCGGCTGCGGGCGGCTGCGCGGACGAGAGGCGGGGCGAGGGCAGGCGAGGGGCAGCGCGGGGTGAGAGGCAGCAGCAGCCAGCGGCGCGGCGAGCGAAGCGGCGGCGGCGGCGATCTGTGGCGGCGGCGACGCGATGCGAGGAGCAGCGGGGCCCGTGCTGCGGCCTTATAAAGGCGGAGAGGGGGGCTGACCTGGGGAAGGGGCAAGGGAAAGGCGGCGGGGCGCAGTGTCCGCGGTGGACACGGCAGCGGCGGCGCTGGCATGCGGGCGTCGAAGACCTCGCGAGGTCGAGGACGAGCCGCGACGCTGGGCTGGGCTGGGCCTGGCTCGGCTGGGCCGGCCCAGTTCGGGGAAGAACCCTTTTTTTACAGAGAGAGAAAACGAAAAAAAACTAAAATATTATATAGGCATATAATATATCAAAATTTACAAAAAAAAAAAGATTTCCTACAAGATGAACATTTTTCTACACCCAAATAAAATGCTCCCAAATTCTAATAAAACAAAAGGTGCTACTGTTGCAATAAAAACCAATAAAAATCATTTTAAAAATAGCAAAATGATTTCAAATTTATTTCTCTCCAATTTTCTGCTGTAGGGAATCATGTTACCCTATTTTCCATATAATTTATTCTTGGAGAAAAATTTTTTTTGAATAAAAACCAATAGCTCAAATTTTGAAAATGAGTTTCAGAAAAAAAATTAGAAAAACTTTTGTCGGTGTATTTGGATCGACACCTATGGGATCACAAGAATCCCTACTACGGTTGCGGGGCGCGGGGTTGAGAGAAGAGCGGATATAACGATCAGGACACGGTTCCTTTACCCAGGTTCGGGCCGCAAAGATGCGTAAAACCCTACTCCTGCTTTGGTGGATTATATGTTGGTGTTCTTCAGCTAACGAAGAGCTCCAAAGAGTCGTGAGGGGTTCCGAAAAGCCGAATCCCTCTCCTGGTCGCCTCGGGCCTCCTTTTATAGGAAAAAGGGGTTGCCACAGTGGCACACAGGAGGTGGAAAGGGTACAGTGATGCGAGGTTATCCCTCGCATTACAAGACAAGGTGCATTTAATGCGCCCTGCTTAGGTGTCCTTGCTTTATCAGGGACGAGGGGAGACGCTCGTCTTGTCCGTCGCCGCTCCTCCTCGTGCCGACATGCGCCCTGGCCAGCGGTGCCTGAGGTGCCATGTAGGCAGACAGGCAGGTGAGGTGGCGCAGCGGCGGGCCTCCACGAAGACCTGTGGGTTGCCACGCAGGAGCATGTCCAGCTGGTTGGGTCGGGAGCTGTGTGGGTCGGTGGAGACCCAGTCGGCGCGGGCCTGATGGTGGCCCCATGGCTGTCCTCGGCAAGGGCCTTGCCGGGGCCCCGGCAAGGGTCTTGCCACGGCGTCTACTGTCATCCCCGGCAAGGTGCTTGCCGGGGGCCTTGTGGACCTCCTTGGCTGGGATCCCGCCAAGGGTCGTCGTCTTCTTACCTTGCATCTGATCTTGAAGGTCTTCACAAAGATCTGCATGCCACCACGGGGACATCTCCCGAATCCTCCCCCCATAGGGGTGGTGGACTCAAGGGTGATTCGCTCCGTAGGCGCGGGGCGAGCCGCCGGGGCTGCCAGAGCCGGCCCCGGCAAGGATCCTGCCAGGGAAGCCTCTTCGTCCCTTTGCTCTTCGTGGTCTTGTTCTTGGCGTCGCTCCAGTCTCCATCAAGCTTCAGTCTTGCCCCGTCTCGCGTCCCTTGCCGTGCTTGGTGTGATGGCACCGTGGCTCAGACTGCCCGTGCACAGTCATAGGGGTACAAAAAGTGCACCCCTCTTTTTTTACACCGACAGGAGCCCCCGGGCCTGGGCCACACATAAGCGCGACACGTTCTTGGGCCAGGCCCAGAACGGTGCGCGGGCAGGCGGGGTGGTTCTCACCGTGGTAAAATTTTCGCGCGCCGCGCCTCCCACGACCCGCGCGCGCGGCGCGTGGTGGAGGGGCGTGCGTGACGTGGGCGAAATGCGTGGGGCGGTTTCCGCACGCATGCGTCACGTCGCAGTAAATGCGAAAGGAGGCGGCCCGCGCCTTCCCCATAAAAAGGAATAACCGCGAGCACGCTGCTCACTTCCTCCACTTTCCTCGCGCCCCTTCCAATCTCGGAGCCGCTATTCCCTTGTTTCCTTCCTTCCGAAACTTTCACCGTCGCCCGCCGCCGTCGGTTTGCCATCCCTGCCCTCAGCCTCCTCTTTCAGCCGCCATGGCGTCCAAACCTGCCAAGGGCAAAGGGGCGGCCAAGGGTGTTGGGCCTTCGGCGCCGCCGGAGGGCGTATTCACGGGGGATCAGATGAAGGCCGCCATCTTCATCCTGTCGTCGGTCGACGTCTTCGAGCTCCGGGCCGTCTTCAAACCCCTTTGGGGGCGGAGACAGGGGATCGGGCGAAGGGCTTGGGCCATCCGGCGACGCGCGTCATCCCGGCCGCTTGCGCTCCGCCCAGCTCAAACCGGTACCCCTTCTTCGTTGATTACTTCTCATGTGGGTTGTGTCCCCCCTTCTTCGATTTCTTCTACGACATCATGCACACTTTTGGCTTCCGTCTTTTGGATTTCACCCCAAACGCGGTGGTGTGCATGGCCTTCTTCGCGCACCTCTGCGAGGGTTTCGTCGGAGTGCAGCCCAACACGGCGCTCTTCCGCCACTACTTCATCCCTCGGATCCAGCCGGGAGGCTCGGTCTCTGGATACATCGCCTGGATTCTGAGACTCAAGGTGGTGTACCCGAAGGGCGCTGTGAAGGAGAGGTGGGACGAATGGTGCGGCCGGTGGTGCTGGATCGAGGAGGACGAGCCGCCAACGTTCTGCAAGGTCCGCCGAGTGCCGCCGGTCCGCAACAGTGACTGGAGCAACGTCGACGCCGCCGACGGGAAGCTCGCTGTTGCCGTCACCAGGATCACCCAGCTTGTCCAAGCCGGACTCACCCTCGAGATGATCGGGGCGGATTTCATCCGCCGCCGGATTGCTCCGCTGCACCAAAAGGGGAGGCCGGCCTGGCTCTTCAGGAACCCGGCCGACGTCATGCGGCTCCGCACTGGCCTCAAGCACAACTTTATAGTGATGGGACATGCCCATTTCTATCAGCGGCTCTTCCAGCTGGACGTGAGTCACGGCGGCGAGGTCGAGCGGACCAGCAAGGCTGCGAAGGCTGCCGGCAAGGCCGTCAAGGGGCAGCTCTTCAAGTTGCCAGCGGGAGTGGTCCCGCTGTGCAACAATTCGCGCCAGTCTGAAATCGTCGCCATGATGCCGGAGTGCAGGGCGCACGGCCCCGTCCCGAGCTGGCAGGAGCCGGAGGACGAGGTCATGCAGCAGTTGTTTGATTCCCTGGTCGAGGTGTGCGTCAATCTCGATGCCGAGCGGTGGCTCTTCAGGGACACCACCCTGGAGGAGCTGGACTACATCGCCGCCAGGGCGAAGGAGGCACAGCTCATCAAGGAGGCTGGCAGCGCCGGAGGTATGGAGGACCAGGACGCCGCGACTGCGGAGGAGGAGGAGTTCGCCCAGTGGGCAGCGGCTGCCGGAGAAGCTAGCAGCGCCAGCACCGAGGCCCCATTGGTTGAGGACGCGGCCGACGAGTCATCATCGTCGGAGGATGTGGCGGCTGGCTCGACGCCAATCAGGGGAAGAGGGCGAGTCTTGCGGCGGGCCTGCTCCGGCGAGCCGGTCCGGCCCGGCAAGGCTGCGCAGCCTCAATTGGCCCTGGAGGAGTCCGGGCGCCTCACGAGGGCCACGGCGGCGAGGAAGTCGGTGAAGGTCGCCGAGAAGAAGAAAGCGGCAGCCCCCTCTCCGTCGAGGCGCGCACGAACTCCGCTCCCTCCTTCGCCTCCCCCGGCAGACGTTGATTCGGAGGGCAACGTGGAGCTCCCCTTCGACCTCGGGCCCCTCAGCCCAAAGAGGAAGAGGAAGACGTCAGAGGAGGAGGAGATGGACGATGAGTAAGTATTTCTCATCGTCGCCCCCATCTCCCTCGATCATGCCACTCATCTTGACTTGTCTCGCTTCTTCAGGGACGCAGAGACGTTGGCCCAGAGGGTGAAAAGGGCCAAGGCTTCAGCGAGCAACCAGCCCCCGGCCAGGGCTACAGAGACACCACTGGTGGTGTTGAGCAGCTCCGACGGCAGCCTCCGGCACAGCCCCCAGCCTAAGTCCGCCAACCTTTTCTCGCTCGACATGCAGTAGGCGTCAAATGCTGAAGACGTTGACCCTGCCGGTTCTGTAGGACGGGAGCGGCAGCAGGAGGAGCCGCAGGGGGCCACTCCCGACATGCCACCCCCATCGACCACGCCGCCACGAGGGGCGTCCCCGGCAGGGGTGCCAGGCATGGAGCCCGCACGCATGGAGGAGGAGGAGGACTTGGGCGCTGGTGGCCCGCCCCCGGTGTCCGACGTCGGCGGGGAGGGAACTTCCGCTGCACAGCCCGGTGCTGGTGAGTTGCCCGCTTTTCGCCTTTACCTTTCCCTTGTGCTTTTCCTTGATTCTATTTCCCCCGTCACGGCCCAGGCCCTCCTCCAACGGACGTGGACACCATCATCAAGGAGGTCGCTGAGGAGGCCACGGCGGAGGCCGACGAGATCGCCGCCGAGGAGGCCGCCAAGGACGCCGCCGTGGACGAGACTGCCAAGGACGCCGCCAAGGATGCCGCCGAGGGTGCTGGCGGTGGGCCTGCCGGGGAAGCCGGCAAGGCCATAGCCGAGGAGGAGGCAACTGATGACCAGCCCTCTTCCTCCGTGACCCCGGGCCCCGGCAAGTATCTGAAGGTGAGCGACAACCTCTTCGTCCATCTTGCCGGGGCGTCAAGCTCCTGGGCGCCCGCCGGGGAGGAAGTTTTCGACGGCGAGGTGTTCGCCGCCGCCGGGCTCGAGGTTGTCGATGAACCGAGCGCTGGCGGCGACGGCTCCCCAGAGGAGCAGCTCTTCTGGGCCATGGGGGCCAACTTCCGGAAGCTCCAGGCGCTCTACCGCGCCCGTTTGGACAAGGTTAAGTCCAGAATGGCGACGGTGGACGAGGCAGAGGCGGACTTCCAGGCGCGCG
Organism: Secale cereale; assembly: GCA_902687465.1. Lineage (NCBI taxonomy): Eukaryota > Viridiplantae > Streptophyta > Magnoliopsida > Poales > Poaceae > Secale > Secale cereale. The sequence continues at coordinate 615,360,859 of LR738714.1, read as the reverse complement.
TTGCTGAGGTGCAAACCTGGTTCCACCAGTCTCGCGAAGAGCAGAGGGCCTCCCAGGAAGATCTGGCCCAGCGCAATGTGGAGCTCATTATGAAGATGGCCGCCATCGAGAAGGCCCAGGAAGAGGCGGCGAATTCGGCTGCCGCGGCGGAGGCCACCTGGAACCAGCATCAAGCCGCCCTCGATTCCCAGGAAAAAGACATCTCCGCGTGTGAGGCGAAGCTTGCTGCGACACTCCGCGGCAATGTTGAGGAGCTTGAGGCTCTTGTCGAGCGACGGACCCACGAGCTGGGGTAGAGGCACAAGTAGGCGCTCAATGCCCAAGCTCTGGCTCACGCCGGCAAGATACAAGAGCTGGAAGTGGAACGAGACGGGCTGAAGGAGCAGGCCCTCAGGCTGTCTGACGAGAATACCAAGCTCAACCGTGCCTTGACAGAAGCGCAGGTAGTGGTCATCAGCAAGACTGGGGAGCTCTCCGAGGCGCAAGGCTCCATCAGAGATCTCAGGCTGAGGCTAGAGAATCTCGAAAAGACGTTGGCGAAGAGCTCTGCTCGGGAGGGGGCCTTGGCCAAGAGCCTGGAGGAGGAGAAGCAGCTGCGGGCAGATGAGGGTGCCTCCCACCAGGAATACGTGGTGGAGGAGAACAGGTGGATCAGCCGGCTGGAGGACATCGCCGGCAGGGTTACCTCACAGTTGGCCCTCATGGGGGTGCCGAACATGAGGTATGCCCCTGAAGGGAGCGGGTCCGTGAACGCCAAGCTGACCCTGTTCTTCGAGGGCGTCCTTAGCGCCTTGACTGATCTTCACTCCAACAGGATGGCCACACTCGCCGGGGAGGCCCGGTGGCTCTACCGGGGGGTCATGACCAAGGTCCTCACTAAGGTGGCATTCTGGAACCCCGCCCTCGACTTCGAAGCCGTGATGGACAGCTTGCCGGAGGATGCCAACCTCACGGCGCTCAAGGAGCGCATCAAGCCTGTCATCAGCCGCATCGACGAAATCAAGAGGGTGGAGGGCCAGCGCCGGGATTAGATATCCCGTTCTCCTTTGCCGCTGCGAGTTCATGCCCAAGACAAATTTTATCTTTAGTTAGAACCGCAGCGATGTCACGATGTAATATAACTTTAAAATATCTTCAGAATCATGCATGTTATTTTCCTGTTTGCTGCCTCCCTGTGTTTCCACCCTACGCTAACTGGGTAGGCTTGCCGGCGCGAAATACCCAAAGCGGCGTCTTGGGGACGGGTCCCCATTGGCCTGCCGGGTGAGCGTGCTGCCGGGTTTGTCACCTTGCCGCTCTCAACGCGGCCGCTCGAACTGTCGAGTTTGACTCGAGTCAGAGTCGAGAACCTTGTCGAAAGGGTCTGCCACCTTGCCGCTCTCAACGCAGCCGCTCGAACTGTCGAGTTTGACTCGAGTCAGAGTCGAGAGCTTTGTCAATTGCGGAAGGCTACCCTACCATTTCGACGCAGCCGTTTGAGCTGTTGAGCTGACTCGAAACAGAACAAGGCGTTGCCGATCGGGAAGGGCCCCATCCGCGTGCAGGTTTCTTTTTGCACAAGGAATGACAGCTCCGAGGATAATAACTCTAAATGATAGGATAGAAATATCCAAAGTTCGATGTAACTTAGCTTTTTATTTGCAGCCGCTCGAAAGCAAGTCTTCTGGCTTCCTCAAAGGGCCATGAAGACGAGAGAGCGTCGGGCCGATCACCAGAGCCGATTCTCACAACTGTGTTCCCCTACCTGGCGCACCAAAGATGTCGGTGTATTTGGATCGACACCTATGGGATCACAAGAATCCCTACTACGGTTGCGGGGCGCGGGGTTGAGAGAAGAGCGGATCTAACGATCAGGTAACAGTTCCTTTACCCAGGTTCGGGTCGTAAAGATGCGTAAAACCCTACTCCTGCTTTGGTGGATTATATGTTGGTGTTCTTCAGCTAACGAGGAGCTCCAAAGAGTCGTGAGGGGTTCCGAAAAGCTGAATCCCTCTCCTGGTCGCCTCGGGCCTCCGTTTATAGGAAAAAGGGGTTGCCACAGTGGCACACAGGAGGTGGAAAGGGTACAGTGATGCGAGGTTATCACTCGCATTATAGGACAAGGTGCATTTAATGCGCCCTGCTTAGGTGTCCTTGCTTTATCGGGGACGAGGGGAGACGCCCGTCTTGTCCGTCGCCGCTCCTCCTTGTGCCGACGCGCGCCCTGGCCAGCGGTGCCTGAGGTGCCATGTAGGCAGACAGGCAGCTGAGGTGGCGCAGCGGCGGGCCTCCACGAAGACCTGTGGTTTGCCACGCAGGAGCCTGTCCAGCTGGTTGGGTCGGCAGCTGTGTGGGTCGGTGGAGACCCAGTCAGCGCGGGCCTGATGGTGGCCCCGTGGGTGTCCTCGGCAAGGGCCTTGCTGGGGCCCCGGCAAGGATCTTGCCGCGGCGTCTGCTGTCATCCCCGGCAAGGTGCTTGTCGGGGGCCTTGTGGACCTCCTTGGCTGGGATCCCGCCAAGGGTCGTCGTCTTCTTACCTTGCATCTGATCTTGAAGGTCTTCACAAAGATCTGCATGCCACCACGGGGACATCTCCCGAATCCTCCCCCCATAGGGGTGGTGGACTCAAGGGTGATTTGCTCTGTAGGCGCGGGGCGAGCCGCCGCGGCAAGGGTCTTGCCGGGGCTGCCTGAGCCGGCCCCGGCAAGGATCCTGCCGGGGGAAGCCTCTTCGTCCCTTTGCTCTTCGTGGTCTTGTTCTTGGCGTCGCTCCAGTCTCCATCAAGCTTTAGTCTTGCCCCAGCTTGCCTCCCTTGCCGTGCTTGGTGTGATGGCACCGTGGCTCAGACTACCCGTGCACAGTCATAGGGGTACAAAAAGTGCACCCCTCTTTTTGTACACCGACAACTTCCAACTCATATTTCCTATAATTTGAAGATGTCATTTTATCTTCTCTCGGGAAAATCATTGAGTTGCATAAAGTTTCTGAAGTTCAAATATTTCGAGAATGAAATTCAAAATCCTTTCAAAGCCCTTCATCATTTAAAAATAAATGGAAGAAGTCATATTATCTTCACTCTAGGGTTTTGTGTTGAAAAGAATTTGAATTCCCGGAGATCAAAATGCAAAGTGAAAGTTTTGGGAAAGTCATTTTTTCCCTCTCATTTTCTTTCAATAGTTTCAAATTTCACTCAATTTCACTCAGCACATCAAACAAGCAATCAAATCTATCTATTTATTATAACATTCCAAAATTTAGAATTTTGGGATGTTACAAACGCATTTTTCCGATTTGGGTTCGAGCTTTTCAGGTTGAAGTTTCTTGACATAAGCATCGCATCCCCAAACTTTTAAGAAACGACAACTTAGGTTTCTTCCCAAACCATAATTCATACGGTATCGTCTCAACGGACTTAGACGGTGCCCTATTTAAAGTGAATGTAGTAGTCTCTAAAGCATAACCCCAAAATGATAGCGGTAAAATCGGTAAGAGACATCATAGATCGCACCATGTCCAACAGAGTACGATTACGACGTTCGGACACACCATTACGCTGAGGTGTTCCAGGCGGCGTTAGTTGTGAAACAATTCCACATTTCCTTAGGTGTGTACCAAACTCGTGACTCAAATATTCTCCTCCATGATCTGATCGTAAGAACTTTATTTACCTGTCACCAATGTTGAGGATATCGCTTATCGGGAACTTATCGGTCGACCCATGATAAGGGGTAAATCGGCCAGTTTATCGGCATATCGGCCAATTTATCGCCATATCGGCTGATTTATCGGGCGGTTTATCTTATCGGTCACACAACGGTAAGCGATAAATCGGCCGATTTATCAGCATATCGGAAGATATCCTGAACAGTGCCTGTCACGTTGATTCTGTACCTCATTATGAAATTCCTTGAACTTTTCAAAGGTCTCAGACTTGTGTTCCATTAGGTAGACATACCCATATCTACTTAAGTCATCAGTGAGGGTGAGAACATAACGATAGCCACCGCGAGCCTCAACGCTCATCGGACCGCACACATCAGTATGTATGATGTCCAACAAGTTGGTTGCTCGCTGCATTGTTCCGGAGAACGGAGTCTTGGTCATCTTACCCATAAGGCATGGTTCACACGTGTCAAATGATTCATAATCAAGAGACTCCAAAAGTCCATCTGCATGGAGTTTCTTCATGCGTTTGACACCAATATGACCAAGGTGGCAGTGCCACAAGTATGTGGCACTATCATTATCAACCTTACATCTTTTGGTATTCACACTATGAGTATGTGTAACATCACGTTCAAAATTCAACAAAAACAAACCATTAACCAGCGGGGCTTGACCATAAAACATATCTCTGATATAAATAGAACAACCACTATTCTCGGATTTAAATGAGTAGCCATCTCGCATTAAACGAGATCCAGATACAATGTTCATGCTCAAAGGTGGTACTAAATAACAATTATTGAGGTTTAAAATTAATCCCGAAGGTAGATGTAGAGGTAGCGTACCGACGGCGATCACATCGACCTTGGAACCATTCCCGACGCGCATCGTCACCTCGTCCTTCGCCAGTCTCCGCTTATTCCACAGCTCCTGCTTAGAGTTACAAATGTGAGCAACTGCACCGGTATCAAATACCCAGGAGCTACTACGAGCTCTGGTAAGGTACACATCAATAATATGTATATCACATATACCTTTGACGTTGCCGGCCTTCTTTTCCGCTAAGTATTTGGGGCAATTCCGCTTCTAGTGACCCTTTCCCTTGCAATAAAAGCACTCATTCTCAGGCTTGGGTCCATTCTTTGGCTTCTTCCCGGCAACTGGCTGACCGGGCGCGGCAACTCCCTTGCCGTCCTTCTTGAAGTTCTTTTTACCCGTGCCTTTTTTAATCTTAGTGGTCTTATTCACCATCAACACTTGATGTTCCTTTTTGATCTCCACCTCCGCTGATTTTAGTATTGAATATAACTCGGGAATGTACTTCTCCATCCCTTGCATATTGTAGTTCATCACAAAGCTCTTGTAGCTAGGTGGGAGCGACTGAAGGATCCTGTCAATGACCGAGTCATCTGGGAGATTAACTCCCAGCTAAGACAAGCGGTTGTGCAACCTAGACATTTTGAGTATATGCTCGCTGACAGAACTGTTTTCCTCCATCTTACAACTGTAGAACTTGTCGGAGACTTCATATCTCTTGACTCGGGCATGGGCTTGGAAAACTATTTTCATCTCTTGGAACATCTCATATGCTCCGTGTTGCTCAAAACGCTTTTGGAGCCCCGATTCTAAGCTGTAAAGCATGCTGCACTGAACCAGGGAGTAATCATCACTACGCGACTGCCAGACGTTCATAACGTCTTGAGTTGCTGGGAAAATGGGTGCATCACCTAGCGGTGCTTCAAGGACATATGCTTTCTTGGCAGCTATGAGGATGATCCTCAAGTTATGGACCCAGTCCATATAGTTGCTACCATCATCCTTCAGCTTGGTTTTCTCTAGGAATGCTTTTAAGTTGAGGGCAACATTAGCGTGGGCCATTTGATCTGCAAGACATATTGTAAAGATATTTAGACTATGTTCATGATAATTAAGTTCATCTAATCAAATTATTCAATGAACTCCCACTTAGATAGACATCCCTCTAGTCATCTAAGTGATACATGATCCGAATCGACTAGGCCGTGTTCAATCATCACGTGAGACGGACTAATCATCAATGGTGAACATCTCTGTGTTGATCGTATCTTCTATATGACTCATGTTCGACCATTCGGTCTTCCGTGTTCCGAGGCCATGTCTGTACATGCTAGGCTCGTCAAGTCAACCTAAGTGTATTGCATGTGTAAATCTGGCTTACACCCGTTGTATGCGAACATTAGAGCCTATCACGCCCGATCATCACGTGGTGCTTCGGAACAACGAACCTTAGCAACGGTGCATAGTTAGGGGGAACACAATTCTTGAAATTTTAGTGAGAGATCATCTTATTTAAGCTACCGTCATTCCAAGCAAATAAGATGTAAAACATGATAAACATCACATGCAAATCATAAAGTGACATGATATGTCCAATATCATCTTGCGCCTTTGATCTACATCTTCGAGGCGCGGCATGATCACCCTCGTCACCGGCATGACACCATGATCTCCATCATCATGATCTCCATCATCGTGTCTTCATGAAGTTGTCTCGCCAACTACTACTTCTACTACTATGGCTAACGGTTAGCAATAAAGTAAAGTAATTACATGGCGTTTTCATTGACATGTAGGTCATACAATAAAATAAGACAACTCCTATGGCTCCTGCCGGTTTTCATACTCATCGACATGCAAGTCGTGGTTTCTATTACAAGAACATGATCAATCTCATATATCACATATATCATTCATCACATCCTTTTGTCCATATCACATCACACGGCATATGCTGCAAGAATAAGTTAGACGTCCTCTAATTGTTGTTGCAAGTTTTTACGTGGCTGTTATAGGTTTCTAGCAAGAACGTTTCTTACCTACGCCAAAACCACAACCTGATATGCCAAATACTGTTTACCCTTCATAAGGAACCTATTCATCGAATCCGATCCGACTAAAGTGGGAGAGACAGACACCCGCTAGCCACCTTATGCAACTAGTGCATGTCAGTCGGTGGAACCTATCTCACGTAAGCATACATGTAAGGTCGGTCCGGGCCGCTTCATCCCACGATGCTGCTGAATCAAGATAAGACTAGTAACGGCAAGTAAATTGAGAAAATCAACACCCACAACAACTTGTGTTCTACTCGTGCATAGAAACTACACATAGAGCTAGCTCATGATGCCATTGTTGGGGATCGTTGTTGAAATTCAAAAAATTCTACGCATCACCAAGATCACTCTATGGAGTGACTAGCAATGAGAGAGGGGAGTGCATCTTCATACCCTTGAAGATCGCGATGCAGAAGCGTTACAAGAACGCGGTTGGTGGAGTCGTACACGTAGCGATTCAGATTGCGGTCGATTCCGATCTAAGCGCCGAACAACAGCGCCTCCACGTTCAACACACGTACAGCCCGGGGACGTCTCCTCCTTCTATATCCAGCAAGGGGGAGGATAAGTTGGGGAAGAGCTCCGACAGCACGACGACGTGGTGGTGGATCTTGCAGTTCTCCGGCAAGGCTTCGCCAAGCACTGCGGAGGAAGAGGAGGAGTTGGGAGGGGGAGGGCTGCGCCAGGCAAGAGGTGCGGCTGCCCTCCCACCCCCCACTATTTATAGGGGGAAGGGAAGAGGGGGCCGCCCCCCTAGATGCATCTAGAGGGGGGGCGGCCAGGAGGGGGAGACTTGCCCCCCAAGCAAGGTGGAGGCGCCTCCTCCCTTAGGGTTTCCAAACCCTAGGCGCCTTGGGCTCTTGGGGGGCGCACCAGCCCACTAGGGGCTGATTCCCTCCCATATTCAGCCCACTAAGCCCCCTGGGGCAGGTGGCCCCACCCGGTGGACCTCTCGACACCTTTTGGTGGTCCCAGTACAATACCGATAACCCCCGAAACCATTCCGGCGACTGAAATTGGACTTCCCATATATAAATATTTACCTCCAGACCATTCTGGAACGCCTCGTGACGTCTAGGATCTCATCCGGGACTCCAAACAACCTTCGGTAACCACATACTATTTCCCATAACAACTCTAGCGTCACCGAACCTTAAGTGTGTAGACCCTACGGGTTCGGGAGACATGTAGACATGACCGAGACATCTCTCCGGTCAATAACCAACGGCGGGATCTGGATACCCATGTTGGCTCCCACATGTTCCACGATGATCTTATCGGATGAACCACGATGTCGGGGGTTCAATCAATCCCGTATACAATTCCCTTTGTCTACCGGTATGATACTTGCCCGAGATTTGATCGTCGGTATCCCTATACCTTGTTCAATCTCGTTACCGGCAAGTCTCTTTACTCGTTCCGTAACACATCATCCCGTGACCAACTCCTTAGTCACATTGAGCTCATTACGATGATGTATTACCGAGTGGGCCCAGAGATACCTCTCCCTCATACGGAGTGACAAATCCCACTCTCGATTCGTGCCAACCCAACAGATACTTTCGGGGATACCCGTAGTGTACCTTTATAGCCACCCAGTTACGTTGTGACGTTTGACACACCCAAAGTATTCCTACGGTATCCGCGAGTTGCACAATCTCATGGTCTAAGGAAATGATACTTGAGATTAGAAAAGCTTTAGCAGACGGACTACACGATCTAGTGCTATGCTTAGGATTGGGTCTTGTCCATCACATCATTCTCTTAATGATGTGATCCCGTTATCAACGACATCCAATGTCTATGGTCAGGAAACCGTGACCATCTACTGATCAACGAGCTAGTCAACTAGAGGGTCACTAGGGACATGTTGTGGTCTATGTATTCACACATGTATTACGATTTCCGGATAATACAATTATAGTATGAACAATAGACAATTATCATGAACAAGGAAATATAATAATAACCAATTTATTATTGCCTCTAGGGAATATTTCCAACATGAAAGGAGGTCATCCAACGCTGGCCGCACATATCTCAACCGATGTTTGAAGTAACCGGATGAAATTCGTGCAAACACGACTGGTTTTAGATAAGCCAAACGAAATTCATTACATTTTAAACATTTTTCATATAATTCGGACAAAATTCCTTAAATATTTCATATAAACCGGACAAACACTACTCTAAACCATTTTAAATGATCGTCGATGCTCGTTCCCCATGTTCGGTCATAAGCCCCAAGAACTGAAGGTTCGGCTATTGCCTTCGCCTTGTCCAGTTCCGTCTCAGAGCTCCCCAGCTTCGCCTTCATAACCTCCGCCTCTAAGTTGTCTGCTTGCATGTCGTCGCGAAGTGGCTAATCAACCGACATTGTTCAGCCCACCAAGCTTGGCTTCAACCAAGGGGTGGCCTTCTTGGGACCCGAGCGACGACGATCTACCATGCACTACTCTTTCTCGGTGCCGGCAGCTCCCGCGGACATGCCGGCTACGTGTTTCTGGCGGTGAGGCACGACCGGGAGGGAGCTGGCGTTGTCCTCCTTGTTATTGCTCTTACCCCACACCTCATCCGCCGCCTTGTCAAACTTCTTGTAGGCGGTCGCCACTTTTCCCCGATGAAGGCGATACCTCCAGCGGTCGCGGCGGATGTCGCTAGCGGAGCGGTAGGAGCCGACCAGCGCCTCCTGCCCCGCCACATCCATGTTCGACATGATCGTCGTGTCGGCGACGAGTTGCTCCTCCGCGCTCTGGTGCTCCTCAAGGAGGTTAAGGTTGTAGGCCTGGTCAGCATGCGTCTTCCAGAACTTGGCGTTCTCCCCCTCCCGTGGCATGTCCATGTAGTACGCACGAGCCTCACCGATGGTGAAGGCCACACGCACCGTCGAGGAGGGTGGCACCAGCTTGTCCACCATTGGGGCGTCGTCGACCTCCATATGCTAGCCGGCCTGCCAGTCGGTAATAATGGCGGCCATCTCCTTCTTCTGCTATGAGGAGAGGATGTCCCAAAGGGCTTTGCAGCGCGAGGAGGCCATGGCAGCCGCGGTGCGAAAAGGAGAATGGGGTCGGAGGAGGATTACTGCGGCTATGGCCGGGGCTGGAGTTTATATAGCGGCAGATGGCAATGGACCGTTGCGGTGATGTTAATGGTAGGCGGCAGACGGACGGACGGGTGGCGCCTGGGTATGTTCCTCGGCAACCTCATATCATTAATGTAGGGGCGACAGATCGACCGGGTGTCGTTTGAATGCAGAGGAGTTGCGTGCAGCGGGAAGCGGCGCGGGTGACGATCTCTCAGCCGGTGCGTTGCTTCAATGCCGCAACACTGAGTGGTCACACCCGCTCTGGTCGGGCATGAATGCGGCATTGATGCTCTAGAGTTGCTCCGATTGTTTCGAGTAGGAAGTGCGCGTGGGCGATCGAGGGAGGCGGTTTTTGGTGGTCCAGGGCAGAAGGACGTGGCCATGGTAGCGGTCCCGACGCGCGTAAAGCCACATCCCCTAGTTGGTCTCCGGTTTGCGTGAAAAAGTGCGCTCGGACCGCCGAGCAGATCGATACTGGCTCGCGTTGAATGACACAACACGTCCGGACCGTGTGGACCAAACGGTTACGTATAAAACCAAGGATGTGCGGCATGTAAATGTTTTGGTTATTTTATGATGAATTAAATACCCTCGCGTGTTCTGGCCGCCTGCCGTTATCGACTTTAGAGAAATCTTGTCAAACTTTTCTACTCGCGTGTAACATACCAAAAACTTAAATTTTAGAATGTTAATTATTTAAATAGGATTAACTAAAACTTGCATGTGATGTTTGCTTCTGACTAATTTTGATAGGATTTGAAACATTTTGAGTGCATGTTGACTATCAATTGAGAGGAAATAAAAGGACTTTCCTAATATTCATTTTGGATATTATTTGGATTTTCTAGTTGAATTACTTAGAGTTGAAAACTATGTTGGTAAAAATTTAGAACCCCAAATTTTTAAGGAACATTTATAAAGCCCAAAATAAAGTTTATTAATATGTAGTTTAGTTTAGTATCTGGGCTGGCAAAATGTTCACTCTTCTCTATTTTATTAATAAAAAATTAATGTATATCTGGTACTTTTAGGAAGTCATCTGGTATTTTATTTTATCCCTATATTCTTGTAGATTAAAAATCAGATTGCCATTTATTCTTGTTCTTTTGGGCTACATAGTGCCCAACAGCCGCTGCCCATTCCCGTTTCTGGCCTAGTGTGTGCTGGCGCAGCACAGCGACAACACTCAACGGCCCAGACCCATCAGGCCGAATCCCTGCGAGCCCATGTGCCCATCAAGCCGAATCCCAGCGAGTCCATGTGCCAAGGCCCACGCCTCCCATGGTGCGGGGCAGGAAAATGGGAAGGGAATCGTTTCCCACCCGTGCGCCGGCGGAACGGTTCCGCCGGACGCGCGTGAGCCACTCGATCGAGGCCATCGTACGCCTGGCGCGAGACCCCTGCCCCCGCCTTATATTCTTTCTCCGATCCCCTTTCTCTCTTAGCCGCGTCCACGCACGGGGTGGTTGCGCTCCTCGTCTTCCTCCAGATCCCGTCGTCGCCATGGATGTGCCCGTCACCTTGGCTGCTCCCTTCGCCATGGCCGCGCCCGATGAGGCCAAGCGCCGGGATGCCTCTGCGAAGCAAGGGGTGCTACAACCAGCGTCCTAATATGCTACGACTGGTGAGCCAAAGTGCTACAACGGGCATATTTTTTTGCTACTACGGACGGTGACTGCGGTGACCACACCTGCAGATGCTGCAACCGCTCTGGCTAGATGCTGGAACCGGCATGATTTTTGCTACTACGGGGTGGTGACCACGGTGACCACGTGCCCACAGATGTTGCAACCCGCTCTCGCTAGACGCTGGAAGCGGCAACGAAAAATGCTGGAACCACGGTGTTCATTTGCTGGAACCGGTGACGTGATTTGCTACAACCGAAGACGCTAATATTCACGACTTGCATGACGAGTACAACTGGAGGCGACGGCCATGATGTTCCCTTGCTACAACCGTGACCACGTTTTGCTACGACCATCATTAAAAATTGTTGTCACAACGGCAACCGTGTGTTTGTGACCTGCACGGTGAGCTACAACCGGTAGCAGACAACCACAATGATTTTTGCTACAACCATATCTCTGTTTTGCTTCGACCAGTGATGAAAATGTTGCCATGACGACCGCCATGGTTTTTTCCATCAAAGAGGTATGTGCGTTGATGGCGACGGTAGACGACGAGCACGACAACCAGGGGGCGAGTGGGGGGTGGCCGTTAGCCGCGGATGAGCGCGAGGTGCGAAGGCGAAGGCTGAGGCTGTGCGGGAGGAAGGAGAGATGCGGATCGAACAGATCTGGTCGCTTCAATCGGGCGGCTGCTAGGCGACTGGCCCAAATTTGGGCCGGCGCGCCGGCGCAGATCAGCGCCCAAACCGGAAGCTCCTTGGTTCATTTTTCCTTTTTCTATTTTCAATTTTTTCTGTTTTTAGAAATTAATCGGCTTCAAGAAAATTGTAAAATTTTGAAATGATCGTGAATTAAAACTTGTTTGTGATCTGGAAAATGTTCGAGAATTGAAAATGCTCTAGGATTCAAAAAAATATTTATGATTTGGAAACACTGTACGTCTACTGTTCATGAATTTCTAAAAACTATTCATGAATTTCTAGGAAATGTTAAAAATATTTGCTAATTTTAGAAATGTCTGGAAATTTAAAAAAATATTAAAATATTCAAAAAATGTTCGCTAATTCAAGAAGTATCCATGAACTCGATAAAATTTCGTCAAAACAGGAAAATTTATTGCATTTCAACTGTTGCGAAATTTATAAAAATGTTCAGGTGTTCATTGAATGTTTGCAATTTCAAAAAATGTCGCGAGTTTGTAGAATGTTCAAGATTTTTAAAAATGTTCGTAAATTTGTAAAAAAAAATGCTCCCAAATTTAAAACATGTTCACATTATTAAAAAAAGGTTCATCATTTATAGAAATCTTCGCGATTCCAAAAGCTAATCATGAATCTGAAAAGATTTTTGCAAATTGAAAAATAAAAATAAAAATAATACAGAAAGTAAGTAAAAATGGAAGATGAAAGATGAAAAAGAAGGAAAACATAAAATGTTCACAAATTTGAAAAATTGTTCACGATTTCGAAAAGATGTTAATATATTTGAAAAAAACGTGAAAAATATAAAGAAAAAAGAAACAGAAAAATTAAAGAAAAACAAAAAAGGAAATAAAAAAGGAAAAGAAAATGAGAACAAAAACAAGGAAATTGGACATCTTTCCTGCGGATCATCCAGCGAGGAAATATACCTAAAAATGGGTCGGCCCATACGCTGATTTAGTGCAGTCGAGGGATGCAAGCCAGGTCGCTCGTCGGCGACCTACACGCCAAACAGAGAGATAATTGCATCTATAGTCCTTGTAGTTGTTGGCGACGTCCAACTTGATCCTGAAACTTGCGTATTGCTTCAATACGGTCCCGGTACATGAAAATACGTGGTCAATACGGTCCCTGAGGTTGAAACAACAGTCCTGGCTCTACACGTTGCATACGTATGTCGTATTTGCATAGGTGACACGTGGGCCGAGAAAAAAAACGAAGCCACCTGAACAAAACATGGGCCGTGACGACTGTATATGGCCCATATGCTAGTCGGACGTGAAAACGGGAAAAATAGCGCAGGCTCTGGAATTCGAACCTGCACACCGTGGTTCAATCCTGCGCGACCAAGCCACCGGAGCAAGCGCATGATCATGTATATAACGTGATGCATACCATATTAGCATGTGAGTTCTTGGCTTTTTAAAAAAATCCGTGAATCTATAAAATGTTCATGAGTTTTTATTCAAAACGTTCGTTGATTCAAAAAAAAGTTCTATATTAAAAAAAATAAAGGTTCGTTTCTACAAAATATGTCCACGGTTTTATAAAAAATATTCAAAACAATGTACGGGAATATAAAAAGTGCGAACAGAACTTGAAGAATGCGTGCAGCCAAGTTTCGAACCCGCGACCCCAAGCAAAAATTTGCGCGCAAGCCACCACATTAATGGCCTTGTACAGACAAAAGCATGATTAACAGCTATATATATAAACATCCCCCTTTTCATGTTCTGAATTTTAAATTTTGTACAGCAATACAAAAAAATTCCCCTTTTATAAAAATTATCCAGAATTTATAATAATGTTAGCATTTTTGATGAATTTTTATTCAACATGTATTTTTTCATGTATTTATCTTTTTTGTATCTGTCACATACAAGCACATATATCGATGAAATACTGCACGGTGACATTGTGCTACTATACAATTTTGAAAATATTGTGCATATTCATACAAATTCGTGAATAGTTTTTGAAATGGCATACATGTTTTTTGGAACTCGTAAACAAGTTTTTTTCGCATAGGCGAACATTTTTTTTTAATTCATGAATAACTTTTGAAATGCAGAAACATTTTTTTGGGATGAACATTTTTTGAATTCATCAATATATTTTTGAATCGGTGAACTTTATTTTAAAAATTTAGGAAATATATTTTTCTAAATAACAAGCATTTTCTTGAATATTTTCATAAATTGTAGGACAATTTGTGTATACACAAACTTTTACTTTTGAATCATGAGTATTATTTGAATCAATGAACATAAGAAAAAATCAATTCTTGAATACCAAGTGTGTGTGTGTGTGTGTGTGTGTGTGTGTGTGTGTGTGTGTGTGTGTGTGTGTGTGATATGTGAGGAGAAGCATGCCTGTATAATTAGTATTTTGTACAAGTTGTGAACGTTTTCTAAGTTGCGATTATTTTTGGAATTTTGTAAGTTGCACTCCATATAAATATGTGAGGAGATGCACTCCCAAAATGTTCACCATATTTTTGAAGTTGCGAACATTTTATAAATTCATAAACTTTTTTCATGTTAGTGAATTTTGTTTGAATTCACGAATATTTTCCGAAACTGCACACATGTTTTTTGGAACTCGTCAACAATTTTTTTTGCATCTGCAATTTTTTTCTGAAATTCGTGAAAAACTTTTGAAATTCAGAAACTTTTTTTGTGACGAACATTTTTGAATTCATCAATACATTTTTGAATCAGTGATTATTTTTGTACAATTTGGGCATTATCTTTTTAAAAATTCCCAAGCATTTTTTCGAATATTTTATAAAATTTACTGACATTTGTTGTAGACACAACGTTTTCCTTTTTAATCTTGGACATTTTGTGAATCTATGAACGTTTTTTTAAACTCATGAATATTTATAAATTCATGTATTTTTTAAAAGAAACAGTTATATGTGTATAAAACTGTGCGCATCCCCAAGTTAAACAAGATTACACACTTGGTCTGGTGGTCCGCTCGGAAAGTGTGGTTGGGCAGAGCTTGTGTGTTCGAATCCTAGTTGTGTCCTTTTTTTTTTCATTTTATTTCTCGGCGCACTCACATATGGGCCGCATATGATGTGACCTTCACTACACAAATACGAGATACGTATGTGGCGTGTAGAGCTAGGAGTGACGTTTCAACCTCAGGGACTGTATTGACCATGTATTTTCATATACCGGGACCGTATTGAAACAATACGCAAATTCCAGGACTGAATTGGACGTCGCCAACGAGTACGAGGACTATAGACGCAATTATCTTCCAAATAGGAGGCGCCCCACGAGACCAGGTCACCCGTCAACTTTCCTACAGCGTCTTGTTCTTCCGAAACATGGTAGCTACCGAACCAAACTTCAATCGGATCGATCAAACTTGGCTCCGACATATTCGATATAAATAATCTCCTTCTCCACTTTTGTCGATTTTTTTTTTTTGCAAAATCGCCATCTTCCTGAATTTGTCCATCCCGAAACGTCCAATACACCTTTAGCAGGAGTCCCTGAACCTCCCATCCTCTACTTTCCTTCCTTCCTTGATAAGATGCATCGCCTAAGTATATATTTCGAGCGCAAGACCCACCGGTATCAAGTATAGCAACATCAATAGAAATTTGACGCCGCCATTGTCGCTCCGGCCGCACAGTATTGTCACCAGAGCAAAGCCATCACCCGCATATACGCGTTTGAATTCGCCATAGCCCGCCGCACCTTGTCTCATCTTCTATGCATCCCTCCAACCACCATAGACGTCGCCAACTTCAAACTTCGAGCCGCCCCGAGGTCTCCTTCTCCATGTCCGGCAAGCACCAGCCCCTGTTCTCCGGTGAGCAAATCCTGGCCGCCCGATCTACTTCTTGCTATTTATTTAGATTAAAACACTAAAGGGTACGCCTTGTCGTCTGTTCATCATAGATCTAGCGACCCCAGTTGATTCACTTAACAGGAACATGTATCATCGATTCATATGCTAACAAGTTTCATCCTCACTGCCGCTGCCATAACGTTGCCCGAATCGCTGCTATGGTAGGATTTTCTTCAAAGTAAGAAAAAATGCCGCCACGGCAAAGTTTTTAGTCACTTCATATCAATTTTTTTGCTGATATCTTGCAATCCATAAATCCAAATTGAGCGATTCTTTTTCCTACATGCCTGTATTGACCTATACGATCATGTAGAGCCATTATTTCACTTGTTCAAAATTTTCAAATTTGAGCAATTCAGATTTGTATTCAAACCATCATATGGCCATATCTTCCAAACGATGTCACATATTCAAGTAATTCCTTTTGCATATTGAATCTCCTGTCCATATTTATCCATTGTACCAACTTTTGTACAATTTTGAAATACTTTTACCCACTGTTCAAATTTAATTTAATTTAACCTTCCATAGGCCATATCTTCTAAACCACTTTGTTTTGTAATCCTATTAGTATGGAGATGATATATACCTTTTGTTTTGTTTCTGTTTTTTGGATTCTACTATTGTTTTATTTGTTTTGGAGATATTTGGAGTGTTATTTCACTTAGTGTCTTTATTTATCTTTACCATAGATTGCTCGGAGTGTGATGAGTAGAATTATCAAGATTGTTATGGCGAATAACTTCATCGACTACTAGGCAAGTCGCACCTTCTGATCATGGTTCATCCTATATTCTGCTATGCATGTATATGACTATTATGCTATGTTGTACGTCTAGTCTGGTCCTAATTTTCCTTATCACTGTATTGAGTGATGTACATGATGTGCAATTGTGCAATTGTGTGCTTAGCTCTGTTATGGTAGACGTAGGTACAATTTTCTGAGATTCATGAAAGTTGTGAGAGTGTTAATAAATAAAATAATAACTTGTAGAGTGATGTTGCATCTTGAGGTCTTTGCAATATTCACAAGCGAGTGTAGATAGTGATGTTGCATCCTAAGTACTCTGTGATATTCACGAGTGTGTGTAGAAAGCGATGTTGAGTCCCAAGGGCTCTGCAATGTTCACGAATGCAAGTAGATACTGATATTTGATACATCTTCAACGTATCCATATTTTTTTTATTGTTCCATGCTATTATAGTACCAATCTTGGATATTTTATATGACTTTTTATGTTATTTTATATTATTTTTTGGTACTAACCTATTAACCAGGTGCCCACTGTCAGTTTTTTCTCCTTTTTGGTTTTCCAGAAAATTAGTACCAAACGGAGTCCAAACGCTATGAAACTTGTTAACGATTTTTTTTCTGGACAAGAGAGACCCTAGAAGCTTCGGGAGGAGACCAAATGGCAAGAGAGGATATAGCAAGGCAACAGGGCGCGCCCTGGGGGTGCCATGTTACCTTGTGGGTCCCTCGTGGCTCCGTCTGACCTAATTCCACTTCTATAAATTCTCTAATATTGGGAAACCAACAAGGAGCCACCTCAAACACTTTTTTCGCCGCCGTAAGTTTCTGTTCTTCCGTGATCCCATCCGAAGGCATTTTACAGTACTCTATCGGAGGGGGAATCGATCACGGAGGGCTTCTACATCATCTTTGTTGCCTTCTGATGATGCATGCGTAGTTCACCACAGACCCATAGGACATAGCTAGCAGCTAGATGGATTATTCTCTCTCTTTGATCTTCAATGAATACAATGTTCTTCTCGATGTTCTTGGAGTTCTATCCGATGTAATCTTCTTTTGCGGTATGTTTGTTAGTATCCCATGAATTGTGGGTTTATGGTCTTAATATTTATGCTGAGTAATGGAGTCTTTTCTGAACTTTATTATGCATGATTTTCATAGCGTTGTATTTCTCTCTGATTTATCCGTTTGGTTTGGCCACTAGATTGATATATCTTCAGTGGAATAGGTGCTTTGTAATGAGTTTAATCTTGTGGTGCTCTATGTCCCAGTGACGGTAGGGGACAAGACACATATTTATATTGTTTCCATTAAGGGTAAAACGATGGGGTTTATTCATATTGATTGGGTTTAGTTTGTCTACATCATGTCATCTTGCTTAAGGTGTTACTCTGTTTTTCATGAATTTAATAACATAGATGCATGATGTATAGCGGTCGATTGGTGGAGTAACGCCTTAAGCAAGATGAATAAACCTACGACATGTAGACAGGAGTCGGTCTATTTCTCTCGGACTTGATGCCTATATACATGATCATTGCCTTGAATATCTGTATAACTATCCGATTTTCTATCAATTGCCCAACAGTAATTTGTTCACCCATCGTATGCTTTGTGCTCGAGAGAGAAGCCTCTAGTGAAAACTATGGCCCCCGGGTCTACTTCAATCATATATAAAATCCAAAAATACCTTGCTGCAAAATTATTTCTTTTATTTTGTTTTGCAATTTACTTTTATATTATCACTATCAGAGTTAATCCTGCAAGTAACGAGTTCAAGGGGATTGACAACCCTTTTGCCCGCGTTGGGTGCAAGTATACACTTTTGTGCGTGTAGGTGTAGTTCACAAGGCTTTGTGTGATTCTCCTACTGGATTGATACTTTGGTTCTCATTGAGGGAAATACTTATCTCTATTGTGCTGCATCTCCTCTCCTCTTTGGGGAAAATCACAACGCAGATCACAAGTAGCAATGTTGCATCTTGAGGGCTCTACAATATTCACAAGCGAGTGTAGATAGTGATGTTGCATCCTAAGTTCTCTTCAATATTTCACGAGTGTGGTAGATAGTGGTGTTGCATCTTGAGAGCTCTGTAATATTTTGGATTAGACGGAGAACGTGGCATTGTGTCCCGAGGGCTCTATGATGTCCATGATTAGGGTGGAGAGGGTTATATTGTATCCTGATGGCTCTACAATACTCACACAACCATGATCCTGATGGATCTCATGGCAACCACCTATAATACTATGATCCCGAGGGCTCTCATAGGTGGATTAGTCGGCGACAGTCCTGTTTGATCAGATGTGAACTATTATGAGCAAAATTTCACTAGTAATTAGAAGTAAGGAAAGCCGGTGTGTTTATTTTTGTTGCAAGCTTGTGGGCCCCCTGATGCTCTGTTTGCGTAATCGGTGGCCTATTGTTTCCCATATATTCCAAAACCCTCAATGCAAGACCCAAAACAATTCTTACGGCACCGCAAGCCTTTGTTAAGCGATCCCATCTGGAGGCCTTTTCCGCTACTTTGCCGGAGGGGGAAACCATTGGGGAGGCAATCTTCATCAACCTTGTTGTCTCCATGATGTTGTGTGAGTAGTTCCTTCAGGACCTACGGGTCCATTGTATAGCTAGATGGCTCTCTCTCTCTCTCTCTCTCTCTCTCTCTCTCTCTCTCTCTCTCTCTCTCTCTCTCTCTTCAATACAATGATCTCATATGGTATCAATCCGATGTAATATTATGTGGTGTGTTTCTTGGGATCCGATGCATTATGGGTTTATGATCAGAATTATCCATTGAATTGTTTGAATTTCTTGACATTTATTTGATGTGTAATTTTATAGCTTTGTATTTCTCTCCGATAAATCCATCTTTTTTTGGCCAAGTGGATTGATTTATTTTCGGAATGAGAGGTAGGTTCAATCTTGCGGTTAGTCTTGCCATGTGACAAGAGGGGCAGAGGCACATATTCGTATTACTGCTACTAAGGAAAGAGCGACGGGGTTCGGTCATATTGCTTGGTCTTACTTTGTCTACATTATGTCATCTTGCTTAATGTGTTACTACGTTTGTCATGAGCTTAATACTTTTAGATGCATGCTGGATAGTGGTCTTGGGGTGGAGTAATAGTAGTAGATGCAGTTGGATTAACGGTCCACTTATCATGGATGCAATGTCTATGTATTGATTATTCCTTGGATGATTATCATAACTATGTGCTACTCTGTCAATTGCCTAACAATAATTTGTTTACCCACCGATGCTATGCTTATGAGAGAGATGCCTCTAATGAACCAATGGCGCCGGTGCCCATTATCAATTATTATCAAGAAATCCTACAATCACCTTGTTGTTTCATTTTTATTTTATTTGTTCTCTATCACTACTAGATTTGATACTTGCAACTGCCAAGAACAAGGGGAGTGACGACCCCCTTGCCATTGTTGGCTGCAAGCATTTGCTTTGTGTATGTGCAGGTACTGTGATGAATAAAAATATAGCTTCAAGTAAAATACCGATGGTCGTTAGAAGAAAGAGGGGGTGCCACTCGGGGGCATCCCCAAGCTTAGTTGCTTGCTTCTCTTTGGATAATAGCTTGGGATGCCAGGGGCATCCCCAAGCTTAGGCTCTTCTTACTCCCTATTCCTTCATCCATCGTAAGATAACCCAAAACTTGAAAACTTCAATCACACAAAACTCAGCAAAACTTTCGTGAGATCCGTTAGTATAAGAAAACAAATCACTACTATATGTACTGTAGAAAACCAATTCATATTTTATTCTTGCATTATATCTACTATATTCCAACTTTTCTATGGCAAAAACTTATTAAAGAAAACCATAAAATCATCAAAACAAGCACACAATGCAAAGAAAACAGAATCTATCAAAAACAAAATAGTCTGTGGCAATATGGAAATTTCTAATACTTATGTAACTCTAAAAATATTGAAAAATTAGTACCACGTGAACAATTTGTATATTAATCTTCTGCAAAGAGAATCTACTCAAAAACACTCTTCTATTAAAAATGAGAATTTTTCTCGTGAACGCAAAAGTTTCTGGTTTTCAGCAAGATCAAGTCTACTAACACCCAACATGATCATAAAGGCTTTTCCTGGCACAAATATTTATTCAAACCAAAAAAACGCATCTAACACGGAGGCATTAAAGGGTATTTTATTGAAAATAGCAAGGAAATCGAAAATCAAAAAGATACAAGTTGGGTTGCCTCCCAACGAGCGCTATCGTTTTACGCCCTTACTAGGCATAATACAAAGATCTAAGTGTTGTCATCCTTGTTTTCTAATTCCTCAACCACACAATTCTTCAAAGATTGGGCATATAATTCTTCAACAAATACACTCCTAGGAATAATATCAAATAATTTTCTTTTGTAAAGGGGGCCTTTTATTACTTCAATGAAGTTGGGGTGAATACTAATCATTTTAAGATCCCCATCGTTGTTACTAGAAGTAACCCCTTTGTTCTTGCGTCTTTTTCCGGGAGTTTTTTCAATAGAATTAAATTAACGGAAGAAAAGCGGTACCCAAGTTATTAATAATTTCTTCTAATTTATTAATCCTAGAAGGACTTTCTTCAATTCTTTCATTTATTATGGGTTCCTTCTCTTTTAGCTATTTAAGAACATTGCCCGCTTTCACCCCAAATTTATTACCAAGCTCATGCATCTTTGTATCTAAATTTTCAATATGTTCTTTAGTGAGCATTCCCATTTCAATAGCATCTAATCTTTTCATGACATGCTCAAGAGTCAAAGTTGTTTCATTAACGATAATAAGAGGAGATCGCACTAAACTCCCCATAGCATTCAAAGCATCAAGAGGAGAACAACTTAAAGAAATTTCCTCCGATAATGGTATCAAGAACAAATCTATACCAAGTACTGATTCCCACATAAAAAATTCGAAGAAGAACAATAGTGGATTGCTTGTGAATAGATGTGTTATTGGCGTTGCAAATTTGGTACCACGCATCTTTCAGGCTTTCTCCTCCTTTTTGCTTAAAGTTGAGAACTTCGTTCTCGGGGTGCAAATGATGAGGGGAGGACTAGCCATGATGAAAAGAGCTCAAATAGATCCAGCAAGAAAACGAGGAACGAAAAAGAGGGCGAATAAAAACGGTAATTGTTTTGTGAAGTGGGGGAGATGAAAATGAGAGGCAAATGGCAAATAATGAAATTGTGAGGAGATGAGATTTTTGATTAGGAACCTAGTATATGTTAAAGATCCTCCCTGGCAACGGCGCCAGAAATTCCTTTTGATGTCTGCTAGAACTACGTCGGTATTTCCCCAAAGAGGAAGGGATGAAGCAGTAATAGCAGTGGTAGGTATTCCCCTCTGTGATGAAACTAAGGTTATCGAACCAGTAGGATAACCAAGCAACACAACGTAAACGACACCTGCACACAAATAACAAATACTCGCAACCCGACGTGTAAAAGGGGTTGTCAGTCCCTTTCGGGTAACATATGTGATAGAGTTGTAAATATTGATAGATCGAACGTCAAATAAGATAAATTGCAGTAAGGTATTTTTGGGTTTTTGGTTTAATAGATCTGAAAATAAAAGCAAAGGAAAATAGATCACAAAGGCAAATAATATGAGAAAGAGACCTAGGGGCCGTAGATTTCACTAGTGGCTTCTCTCGAGAAAAATAGCAAACGATGGGTGAACAATTACTGTTGGGCAATTGATAGAACTTCAAATAATCATGACGATATCCTGGCAATGATCATTATATAGGCATCATGTCCAAGATTAGTAGGTCGACTCCTGCCTACATCTAGTACTATTACCCCACACATCGACCGCTATCCAACAAGCATCTAGTGTATTAAGTTCATGGGAAAACGAAGTAATGCAATAAGAACGATGACATGATGTAGACAAGATCTATTTATGTAGAAATAGACCCCTTTGTTTTATCCTTCGTTGCAACGATACATACGTGTCGTTTCCCCTTCTGTCACTGGGATCAAGCACCGTAAGATCGAACCCACTACAAAGCACCTCTTCCTATTGCAAGATAAATAGATCAAGTTGGCCAAACAAAACCCAATATCGGATAAGAAATACGAGGCTATAAGCAATCATGCATATAAGAGATCAAAGAAGACTCAAATAACTTTCATGGATAAAAAGATAGATCTGATCATAAACTCAAAGTTCATCGGATCCCAACAAACACACCGCAAAAGAGTTACATCATATGGATCTCCAAGAGACCATTGTATTGATAATCAAAAGAGAGAGAAGGAAGCCATCTAGCTACTAACTACATACCCGTAGGTCTACAAAGAACTACTCACACATCATCGGAGAGGCACCACTGGAAGTGGTGAACCCCTCCGTGATGGTCTCTAGAGTGGATCTGGTGGTTCTAGACTCTGCGGCGGCTGGAATTGATTTTTCGTCAACTCCCCTAGGGTTTCTAGAATATTGGGGTATTAATAGAGCAAAGAGGCAGTCCCGGGGGGGCACCCGAGGTGGACACAACCCACCAGGGCGCGCCTGGGCATCCTGGCGCGCCCTGGTGGGTTGTGGTCCCCTTCGAGCACCCCCAGGTGCTTCTCCGGCCCAGTAGATGTCTTCTGGTCCAAAAAAATCCATAAAAAATTTCGCTGTGTTTGGACTCCGTTTGGTATCGATTTCCTGCGATGTAAAAAAAATGCAGAAAACATCAACTTGCACTTGGCACTATGTCAATTGGTTAGTACCAAAAAATGATATAAAATGACTATAAAATGATTGTAAAACATCCGAGAATGATAATATAACATCATGGAACAATAAAAAAATTATAGATACATTGGAGACGTATGAGGGCTTGATCCCTAGTATCCACTATATTATGAGATTGATGTTGTTATGACTTTGCTATGCTTAATGCTTGACACTTTGGGCCCGGGTGCCATGATTTCTGATCTGAACCGTTTATGTTATCACCATTATATCTATGTTCTAGATCCGATCTTGGAAGTGATAGTCACCTACTATGTGTTATGATCCATAAACCCCGTAGTGACAATATTCGGGATACTTTCCGGTGATGATCGTAGTTTGAGGAGTTCATGTATTCACTATGTGCTAATGCTTTGTTCCGGTACTCTATTAAAAGGAGGCCGTAATATCCCTTAGTTTCCTTATAGACCCCGCTGCCATGGGAGGGTAGGACAAAAGATGTCATACAAGTTCTTTCCATAAGCATGTATGACTATTTACGGAATACATGCCTACATTACATTTATGAACTGGAGCTAGTTTTATATCACCATAGGTTGTGACTATTACATGATGAATATCATCCAACAAATTGCCGATCCAATGCCTACGAATTTCCTACATATTGATCTTGCTAAGTTACTACTGTTGCTGTTACTATTGTTACTGTTACAAAATTATTGCTATCACTGTTACCATTACTATTGCTGCTACCACTACTATCAAAACTATCATATTACTGTGCTACTGATCACTTTGCTACAAATAATTAATCTCAAGGTGTGGCTGAATTGACAAGTCAGTTGCTAATACTTGCAAATATTCTTTGGCTCCCCTTGTGTCAAATCTATAAATTTTGGTTGAATACTCTACCCTCGAAAACTGTTGCGATCCCCTATACTTGTGGGTTATCAAGACCTTTTTCTGGCGCCGTTGCCAGGCAGCACGTCTATATTTGTTGAGTCACTTGGGATTATTATCTATTTATCACTAGGAAGAATCTGAAGGACGATAGAACTAAGATCTTTCCCTCAACTTCGAGGGGAGGTAAGGAATTACCATCACACTCTGCACTTGATTCTCCTTCAGTTATAAGTAAGCTTGCTACACCACACTCTTCTATTAATGCTAATATGCCGCAAGTTACTGATGATGCTACTTTTGCTATGAATGATGCTTATGATGATGCTAGTACCTTGCTTGATAAGACTGTGCCATTGGGTGAACTACTTGATGAACAACTTGCTAGACTTAATGATATATAGAATGTTGAAACTGATGAAGTACTTGAAACTAAAAAAATTGAAACACCTATTAGATCTAGCCATCCTAGATATGAATTACCTAAAGTACTGGAAGGTTATGTTATGGATGAAGAGACAACTAGAGACTTCCTTGCTTGCAATGATAGAGATGATCTTAAGAAATTATTATGCAAACTCAAAGAAAAGTCTTTGAATGCTAGAATGAAATCTGATCCTAAGTTTGCTACTTCACCTATCTTTGTTATTGATAATGATTATGAATTCTCTGTCGACCCAGAGTTGATTACTTTGGTAGAAACTGATCCTTTCCATGGCTATGAAACTGAAACCGTAGTGGCACATCTTACTAAACTAAATGATATAGCCAGCCTTTTTGCTCATGATGAGAAAACTCGCTTTTATTATATCCTCAAGTTGTTTCCATTCCCATTAATGGGTGATGCTAAAGCTTGGTACAGTACTCTTACTCTTGGTTGTGTGCATTGTCCCTAGGATATGATTTACTACTTCTCTGGAAAATATTTCCCTGCTCATAAGAAATAAGCTACCTTGCAGGAAATATTTAACTTTGTGAAAATTGAAGAAGAGAGTCTCCCACAAGATTGGGGGAGGCTTATCCAACTTCTTAATGCTTTGCCTGATCATCCACTTAAGAAAAATTAAATACTTGATATCTTCTATAATGGACTAATCGATGCTTCTAGGGATTTCCTAGATAGTTGTGCTGGTTGTGTTTTCAGGGAAAGAACTGTTAATCAACCTGAGGAATTATTGAATAATATTTTGAAGAATTATGATGATTGGACACTTCCTGAACCACGCCTAAACCCACTCCGAAGAAGAGGGGAATCTTATATCTTAGTCCTGAGGATATGCAAGAGGCAAATAAAAGTATTAAGGAAGAAGGCATTAAACTAGAGGATGTCAAGAATTTACCACCTATTGAAGAGATACATGGACTTGACATACCACCACCCAAGGTGGTGGAGGTAAGTTCTTTAATGAAATTTGATGAAAGCGACATCCCTTACAATAAACATCCTAGTCAATGGCTTTATGAGTTTGATAATTACATTAGAAAACCAGATCACTTTAATGCCAATGTCATGAAACAATTGAAATACAACTCTGATATGATTGCTCGCTTGAGTGACTTGTTATTTAGAATCTCTAATGATGTTAGTGGTGTGGGAAAACATGCTTCTATGGTTCAAACTCAGTTAGAACAAGTTTCTCAATCTCAGAAAGAATTGCTAAATGAAATGAATAATAATATAACTGATTTTGTTGATAGAGTTGCAACTAGAGGAGGTAAAGTGACTCAGGAACCACTTTATCCTGAGGGACACCCTAAGAGAATTGAACAAGATTAACAAAGACTAAGCACTGGTGCACCTAGTCCTCCTAGAAAGAAAAAGGAAAAGAAAAATGATAGGACTTTGCACACCTCTAGTGAACCTAAAAAACCTCTTGAAAACAGTAATGATGTCTTTATCTCTGATGCTGAAACTCAATCTGGTAATGAACATTCACCTATTGATAAGGAAAATGATAATGATGATGTTCATAAAGACACTCAACCAGATAATGATAAACAACCAGATAATGATGTTGAGATAGAACCTGCTATTGATCTTGATAACCCACAACCCAAAAATAAAAGATATGAAAAGAGACTTTGTTCCTAGAAAATAGGGAAAGGAAACAAAACCATGGGTACAAAAACCTATGCCCTATCCACCTAAATCAACTAAGCAGAAAGATGATGAAGAATTTGAAGGCTTTGCTGAAATGCTTAAGCCAGTCTTTTTGCATACTCGCTTGACGGATATCTTAAAAATGGCCTCTTATGCAAAGTACATGAAAGACATTATCACTAATAAAAGGAAAATACCAGAATATGAAATCTCCACCATGCTTGCTAATTATTCTTTTAAACACGGAGTTCCTAAATTTTTTGGAGATCCTGGAATACCAACTATACCTTGCTCCATAAAGAGAAATTATGTGAAAACTACTTTGTGTGATTTGGGAGCTGGTGTTAGTGTTATGCCTTTCTCTCTATATAAAAGACTTTATTTGAACAAGCTCACACCTATGGAGATATCTTTACCTCTTTACCTAATAATAAAGGACGGAGGCTTTCATAGTTCTCCATACGTCACCTTTTTATAGCCGTTGATTTTATGTTAAACATAAAGATTGATGGCTGAGATTTAAAAATAGATCCAAGTAATAGTTTGAAAAAGAAAAAGAAAAAACCTACGCACCTCCTCCGGTGGTACGACGAGAAGAAAACCGAAAACAAAGGCCAACAAAGTATACAATTTAATTAGTACTTCGTTGCGAATCAACCTGTGGTTGAGATGGTTATGTGGAGAGTGGTATCCCCAACCCACCAGGGTTCAAATCCTGGTGCTCGCATATTATTCCTGGAATTATTTCAGGATTTCCGGCGATGCGCTTTCAGTGGGAGGAGACGTTCCCATCGACGACGAGGCGCCTACGGTGACTTCGTAAATCTCAAGATGATATGCCGACTCAGTCTCTCGGAGGTGCTTATAGGGGTAGGATGTGCGTGTGTGCGTTCATAGGGGTGAGTGTATGCGCGTGTATATGAGCGCTTGCGTCTGTACTGGTTCTCAAAAAAAATATAGTACTTCGTCTCCAACTCCATCTCGTAAAACCTGCTTAGAAAATCAAACGTGAAATCCACTGATAGGAAAAAAATCAACCGCGAAATTCACGTACACCTCTCACAAACCCCAACCCTCTCCTCACGCGAACTCCTCCTGTGACAACCCCTCGCATCGCCGCCACAGACGCCTTATCAACAGCAACCTCGCCGATCCCTCCACACGCTGCCGCCTCCACCTCAAGGTCTTCACCGGCTCCGAGACGGGTGCAGCCTCCCACACCCTGCCATCTGCCGTCCATATCTGGGCTGCCATCGATCCCCTTGCATCTAACGACATCGACTTGCCAGGAGGCGTCCGGGGCCGCGTATCCCGGCCAAGGGTGTCTTGCTTGCCCAGCACCCCGGAACATCGCTTCCACTGACGCCCTCCTCATGGTGCATCCGTTGCCTTCTAAATTATTGGTATCATGCTATCTGATGCATCCCTTCAGATTTTACGGCACCAAGATGACTCCACAATCTTTTTATATCCATTGACTGATGTTGGTGTTCATCCAGGAGGGAAGCGGCATCATATGCATTTACTGACATTGAAGTTCATCTAGGATAGATGTAGCAGGAGTAGACTAAACAAAATGAATATCAACCTGAATGGATCAACGTATCTGGTGTGGTCGGAGCAGTCAGGCACGGTGGTGCTGGATGCCAGGCTATGGCCGGGGGAACAGTCGAGATGGTTCAGTCCGGGAACAAGGGAGCTAGCGGGAAGGAAGTGGAACACTAATGCGATGCATGATCTGAAAAACTGGGGGCACTGTATTGAAAGCATGACATCTGCACCGAGCCACTGTCACTGCTGAACACCGACTTCAAGTTGATTTTCTTGGTACAATGCTTGTCTTCAGTTCAGCTTTCATGGTTGTTATATGCTGAATCTTTATTTTTTTCCTACAAAATCTTCAATTGGATTTGCGGGCTATAGGTCAATGCCGCCACATTGGTCAACAACAGCCAGTTCATATTTATCGATTGGCAACAAAATTCTATTGAGGTATGTTTAGGGAATGACCTTTGGACTATTGTTTGCATATAATTCTTGGGGAATTGGTGCTGATCTCCTCACTCTTGCAGAGGTGGTTTATTAGAGCTTTGCGAACGCTGAAATTAGATCAAGATGCTTGCAAGACTAACACCTTGGAATGGATGTAGAAATATATGTCCTAGAGTATAGAAGATTGTCTTCAGTCTGTTGTGTAAGATATATCTTCAGTCATCCTCAACCACTTGGAGTGGTCATTGATGTGTTCTTTTTTTCAGAATTGCAGGATGTGGAGCTTCTAGCGCTGTTGAGGGATGAGCAGTACAAGTAAGACATGATTATGTAGACGGACATCAGGTTGTGAGAACCTTCTGAAAATGATTGAATGGAGCATACTAACCGAACCTGCTGCCGCTGCTAGTGCTGCCCCTATTGGCTCCCTGAAAGGGCCTGGTTGGGAGGTGCTGGCCTCCAAAACAACGACCTCATGCTCCGAGCCCTCATTGGCTAAGCCCCAGCCAGCCTAGCAACAAGGATGGAGACTCAGTATTTTTTGTGCTTCGGCTTGTTTGCGGCAAATGTTCAACGATGCGTTGCATTTGGGCTTCAGTACTAACTTCTGTACTGACCATAGTGTATTTGATACTCCCATGCCCATGTATTGTTGTTGCTTTGTATTTGTGTTCTCCATTATAGTGTTATGTATAATGGAAAAGCTCACCTTTTTTTAGTCAAAAGTCAGGGAGGCGTTCTGCCCGTTCATTGGGATTCAATATCATTCATTGAGAATAAGAACACAACTGAATTGCTTGTTTGTTCCCCTTATTTGCTCCTCAGGTTGACAAATGGAAAGAACCAGAAGGAGCATGTTCCCCTTATTTGTTCCTCAGGTTGACAAAAGGAAATAACATGAAAGAAACTAAATTTCCATATACTAAGCTGCATCGAGGTGGGCAGGAACCCGCTGGGTGGGATGGGCCAATTATTGCTCGGCTGGGCATGTCCGGCCCATAGCTTGGGAAATCATCTGCCCCACGTTCGTCTATCACCTGCCCGTATCTTTTAGCCCCTCAAAATTATAATCCTACCCGTATCTTCATCTCAAAAAGAAAAAAGACTGCCCGTCTCTCTTTTTCTAAAATAAACATCACGCATCTCTATTCAACACGTTTTCCTACATTGCATAGAGCTAGAAAATCACCGCGAGGAGTACAACCCAAATACACATGTGTGTGTCAAGGTACTGCTGAAGATATATAACAGTACAACGCCAGGTTTCTATTTAGGAAATAGATTCGTCAGGCCAAAAGAGAGGAGTTAGCCTGCTTTGCCAGTCGTGCAACACCTTGGAGCATCCATACCTACGTACCAGGCAAGTTTCTTTTTCTTAGAGTTTTGCAGCCATTTACAGTTACTATAGCACTTTCATCGTTGTCGTAGTTTGTGGCGGAAATTAAAAAAATGTGTTTGCTTAATTAATTTTTGTCGATCCTTTTTGTTTTTGTTTGATAGCTATGGAAGATGTACCAACATTTTATTTTATTAGCCACATGGCGCTCGCTAGCACAAAATGGCAAGACGGCGGAGGGGAGTCAATGGAGGACACCATCGCGAAACAAAGCTATGAGCAAGGATCACGAGGAGGCATTCGAGCGGACGAAACAAAATGTCTAGAGCAGCAGACGTTTGTGTGCCCTGCAGGTGAACATGGATTTTCTCTGCTCTGACTCTATCACACTGGACATCTTGGAGGCCGTTGTGCAGGAGCTGAAGGCTGACTATTCAATTTTGATTGGGGTTTCACGTTCCTCCACGTAGACACCATCCAGATAGACTCCTATTACAAGTCGGTATGGAGATGGTGTATGCACCAAATGTTGGTGAGACATGGGTGGTGTCCACCATCATTACAAGTCTCAGAATTGCATTGATGCTAGAGTACGATGACAAAGCTCATCATGTTTGATCACATTCATCGTGAATACGTGGACAATGTGCCCACCATCAGCAATGATGACGAAGAGAAGCGAAACCACGGACGGGTCGCTAGGGCATGCGAGGATTTGTTTCCCCCGTTGCAACGCACGGGCACATTTTGCTAGTCTTTACAAATGGCTGATAAATCAACTGCTATACCTATTGGTTTTTGTGAAGATGTGCCCGTTGGGTTGTTGCCAATGTAACTATTTTAACTAACTTTGTTATACTGGAGATGCCCGAGGATGACAATATGTTTATTATTCTTGGTAGACCCTTTTTAAATACTGCAGGGGCTATTATTGATTGCAATGAAAGCAAGGTCACTTTTCATATCAATGGTAATGAGCCTATGGTGCACGTTCCGATGATTCAATTCCAAGTGAATGGTATTAATGTTATTGAAAATTTTCCAACACTTGCTATTGGGAGTTTCCAGATCCCTCTACCTACTGCCAAAAAGAAATATGAAACACTTATTATTGGGGATGTGCATATCCCCGTTGAGTTAACTTAGTGTTCTACGAACATTCTCCGGTCTCATGCTAATTGAAAGTGGTTGTTAATAAGACTTGATCAACCTTATTAATTGATCATTTTCGAGAAGTATGAAGTTGAAGAATCTAGTGAGCACAACTCTCTGTCCCTACCTTTTATTCCCTGTTTTGTTAGTTTATTAAAAATAAAATACCATGCTTTGCCCGTTTACTGTTTTTTTTCATACAATAAAAAAATAGGTCAAAAATAAAAGTGCTCACAATGCCCTGAAATTTTAACACGATTTTTCCGATTATTTTAGAATTTTTAGTGCAAATAACATGAGAGGGGGGTGCACCAGGTGGGCACAACCCACCTGGGCGCGCCAGCAGCCCCAGGCGCACCCTAATGGGTTGTGGTCCCCATGTGGCCCCCCTCACTTATATCTTTAGTCCAGTTCATCCTCTACCTCCAGAAAAAAAATCACCATTGCTCTCTCCCTCGTGTTCTTACTCTCAAACCCACGGATTTCGATCTCTTTGCTCGAAGCTCCATTTCTGGAACTGTTTTGGGGAATTGCTACTTGGCATGTTACTCCCCCATTGCTGTAATTAGTTTTTGCTTTAGTGGTTTATATTTTGAATAATTATCTACTCTTGGTGTTGCTGTAGATGAGCTTACAAGTTGAATTCTTAGAGTTCTAAGTAGTTTGAATGCTCAAAATGGCCTCTATGCATGTCTATGAGTAGTTGCTATCATTCTTGTGAAGTTTTGTTGACAAAATTGTTGTGGACCAAAAATTTCAGAAATTGTACGCGAATAAAATGTACTTCCTCCGTTCCTAAATATTTTTCTTTCTAGACATTCAAATGGACTGCAACATACGGATGTATGTAGACATATTTTAGAGTGTAGATTCACTCATTTTGCTTCGTATGTAGTCACTTGTTGAAATCTCTAGAAAGACAAATATTTGGGAACGGAGGGAGTACTTATTTGGAAGGAGTTCTTCAACAAGAAGGTCCTCGGAAGCATCATCCAGTAGTAGCTCGATACGTCGGTCTTACGTTGAACCAAGCCCAAGCTCAATCCGACAAGCCCCTACTAAATATTGCCTATGGCCATGCAATGAGTTCATGGTGAATCCATGTATTAAAGAAGAATTTGAGCAATATGTGTTCACAATGCCGACATCGGTCCCTACATCGAAGATAAGTGCGATCAACACCTCATCCTTACTAAGGCATTTACCGAAGAGTTTAAATTTCATTCTCGTGAATCTAGAGTCTCATTTAAACTGTATGATAGACCATTCACCTTGCCTCTAGAGTCATTTTCTAATATATGCAAAATTCTATTTTGGGGTTTGCTAGATGAACCACCTAGCTAGGTCTGAGTATGAGTTATTTCTAATTAGTCTTTGTTATGGAGAGGATAGAGGAGTGACTCAAGGTAGAATAAAAATCATCCATTTTCCTTCAATTCACTATTTCACACTATTTAATGGTAAATGTGTCAAAGGAAAACATGACTCGAGCACACTTTGCGCTCGTGACTTGAGCATCATACACACTGCCCTCACTGGTACTCAATTTATAACCTTGGAGCCATTGTTGCTCGCAGATTGCAGCACAACGCTGGTAGCGGTTGTTTTTATGGTGGGATTTATGCCTCACATTTAGCAAGGGAGTTGTGTGTATTAACTTGGCAGAATGACCCTATACTACCCACTCAGTATTTAGACTTTGAGGCTATGAAGCTCCATAAGTTTCTTCAAGGCAAAATTGATAATTATACTTATAACCTTAGGTTTAATAAAAATCATATTGTGGATACCTTTTTGCCTGCGCCTGCTCTCTTTGATTTCCACAGGAAAGGAAGATACTATGTTTCTGAGAGAAAAGCTCGTGCACACAATGCGGAGGTCGTGGCTGCTCAGTGGGCTGAGATGGTTGCACCAAGAGCCTCCGTGAGCTACCATGCTGACTACTGTGCATGCCATTAAAGAGGATTGCCAAGATAGGCCTAAAGCCTAAGCTTGGGGGAGTATGTATTTCCAGCGACATTATATTCATGTTCACACATTTCATTCCAATTGCCAGTGTTCACACTTTTTCATTGTATTATCCATGCTAAATTTATTTTTCCTTGCTTTCCTTTTACGTGCTTGAAAAACCTTGAGAAAACCCAAAAATATTTCATGTTTCTTTTTGGTCTTTCTTTCTGGTTTAATTAGCCATAGTACTAAAAGAAAACCCAAAAAGATTTATCTATTCTTATTTTGTTTGTTGGGAGCCTTCCCGTGTAAATAGTTTTTCTCGTTTTTTTCCTTTCCTTATTTTGCCTTCTTTGAGAAAAATACAGAAAAAAAATCAGTGTGTTTCTCTGAATTTCTTTTCTGATTTTTGAGTCCTACCAAGGAGAAGACCACAATGAAAGTGTTGAGTGGCTCTCATTTACATTACTATCGATCTAATAAAGAGCCCATATTACCTTATCTTCTCCTTTTGTAAAATGTTTGTAGATTTCAGCTTAGTCCATGGCACTCTTGCACAATTATTATTTTCATATCATTCGGTCGTGCAAGTGAAAGACAATAATGACAATATTTGGTGAACTGGCCGTGGCAGAGAGAAACGGGTATGAACTCAACTCGTTTTTGTTTTTGTAAATATGTTTAACCTAGTATCCATGACTCAGTCTATTATGATCAAACATGTTTGTGATGACAATTAGAGATTATAGTTTCTCATGCCATGTTTAAATATCTAGGAGTGGATAATGATTTATCTTAGAGGTCAGCATTGTGTTAAAATAATTGTGATGTAGTATGATGACATGGTATCCTCCTCCGAATGGTTCAAGTGGCTTGACTTGGCACATGTTCATGCATGTAGTTGAATCAAAACCAACATAGCCTCTATGATATTTATGTTCATGGTGTCCATATCCTACTCATGCTGATATCCAATGTTTATTATGCATAATGTATGTTCATGACCATTGTTGCTCTCTAGCTGGCCGCTTCCGAACCTACTTGTTGGCCTTCACCTGTACTAAGCAGAAATACTGCTTATGCATCAAATTCAAAAATCAAAGTTATTCCAGATGAGTCCACCATACCTACCTATATGCGGTATTACCCTGCCATCCTAAGTAAATTTGCATGTGCCACCTCTAAAAACTTTAAATAAACATCCTTTTTGTGTGCCTAGAATGTTCATAGAGTGACAGGAGGTAGTCGGTATCTTCCATGCTAAGCGGGTTATTCTCACGACGAGTGTTTATTCACTTGTCCTTGCACGAGAGGGGCGATAATAGGGATTCCCAGTCCCAAATTCACAAAGAAAAAGACTTAAAAATAATCAAACAAAATTCCTACGAAGTGAAACCTTTACTTTTATGCTTGGGAACCGCTACTAATGTGTTTAGCATGGAAGATATTGACAACTGATGGTCGCGAAGTAAATATGAAGGGTGCATCTCTCAAAATTACATTTATCTATGTTTTAAAACCTTGAGCTCTGGCACCTCTGCAAATCACTGCTTCCCTCTACGAAGGGACTATCTATTTACTTTTAGGTTGAGTCATCACCTTTTCAACTAAGCGCCAGATCTGAGAGCACTGTTGTCATCCTCATGCATTGTGTATAGTGAATGTTGGGTGTTAGCATGGCTGGATCTTCTCTACCATGAATTATAATGTTTAGTCACTGCTTGAACTTTAGAGGTGCTCTGTGATGTCGCTTATATGCGTCGGTGTTTCCCCAAGGAATAAGGGACGATGCAACACAACAACGATAAGGTATTTCCCTCAGTTATGAGACCAAGGTTACCGAACCAGTAGGAGAACCACGCAACACTACGTAAACGGTACCTGCACGCAAATATCAACCACTTGCAACCCAACACGTTAAAGGGGTTGACAATCCCTTTTGGGTAGCGATGCCAAATAGTGACATAAGGATAGAATAAGTTTGTAGTAGATTGATAGATGCAAATAAAAGCAAATAAAACGCATCAAGGGATTTTTTAGTTTTTCATAGTATAGATCTGAAAATAAAAGAAGCAAATAAAAGAAAAGGAAATTGGCAAAATAGATCTAAAAGTATATGATAGGAAAATAGACCCGGGGGCCGTAGATTTCACTGGTGGCTTCTCTCGAGAAAATAACATGCGGTGGGTAGACAAATTACGGTTGGGAAATTGATAGAAAAGCAAATAATTATGACGATATCCAAGACAATGATCATGTATATAAGCATCACGTCCAAGATTAGTAGACCGACTCCTGCCTGCATCTACTACTATTACTCCACACATCGACAACTATCCAACATGCATCTAGGGTATTAAGTTTATGGAAAACGGAGTAATGCAATAAGAACGATGACATGATGTAGACAAGATATATTCATGTAGGAATATAGACCATCTTTTTATCCTTAATAGCAATGATACATGCGTGCCTTGCTGCCTCTCCTGTCACACGGAAAGGAGACCGCAAGATCGAACCCATTACAAAGCACCTCTTCACATTGCAAGATAAATAGATCAAGTTGGCCAAACAAAACCCAAATATCGGATAAGAAATACAAGGCTATAATAATCAAGATTGGATATAAAATCAAGGCAAATCTGATCATAAACTCACAATTCATCGGATCCCAACAAACACACCGCAAAAAGTCATTACATCAAATAGATCTCCGAGAGACCGTTGTATTCAGATACAAAGGGAGAAGAAGCCATCTAGCTACTGCCTACGGACCCGTAGGTCTGTGGTAAACTATTCACGCATCATCGGAGAGGCACCAATGAGGATGATGAAACCCTCCGTGATCACGTCCCTTCGGCGGAGTGCCGGAAAAGGGCTATAGATTGGATCTCATGGTTCTAGAACTTGCGACGGCTGGAACAAAATTTTGTCGATGCCCCTAGGGTTTCTGGAGGTATTTATAGAGAGAAGAGGCGGTGTGGTAGGACACCGAGGTGGGCACAAGCCACCTGGGCGCTCCTAGGGGCCCAGGCGTGCCCTGGTGGGTTGTGCCCCCTCAGGGCACCCCTAGGTGCTTCTCTGGTCCATCTGGTGTCTTATGGTCCACAAAAATCCACAAAAAGTTTTGCTGCATTTGGACTCTGTTTGATATTGATTTTCTGTGATGTAAAAAACAAGCAGCAAACAACAACTGGCACTTGGCACTATGTCAATAGGTTAGTCCCAAAAATGTTATAAAATGATTGTAAAACATCCAAGAATGATAATATAACGACATGGAACAATAAAAAATTATAGATACGTTGGAGATGTATCACTCTGCATTTATGTTTTGCGGTCTCAGAAAGGGCTAGCGAGATACCGCTGTTGTCATATTATATCATGGTTGTTTTGACAAATTGTTGACATTTGAGATATCTTATTATTGCTCTCTAGTTGCTTATACTATTGATATGAGTTAATATAATTTCTAAGAGTTATTGACGACATGGTTAGTTATAATATTTGCTGAAAACTTGTGTGCTACTTAAGCTTATTTATGTAAACAAGAGCAAAAGAGTTCGTTAAAGTCTTTCATTTTCACTTCCAGTTTATCAACTGAATTGCTTGAGGAGAAGCAAAGGTTTAAGCTTGGGGGATTTGATACGTCTCCGCCGTATTGCTACCTCTTGAGCTTGCGTTGGTTTTTCCCTTGGAGAGGAAAGGGTGATGCAGCAAAGTAGAGTAAGTATTTCCAGTTTGAGAACCAAGGTATCAATCCAGTAGGAGATTATGCACAAATTGCCAAATACGTGCACAAACAATCAAACAACTTGCACCCAACGCTATAAAGGGGTTGTCAATCCCTTCACGGTTATTTGCAAAAGTGAGATCTGATAGAGATAGATAAACTATAAAGTAAATACTTTTGGTTTTTTTGGTTTATAGATTGAAAACTAAAAGATTGCAAAATAGTATATCGGAAACTTATAAGATGTAAAATAGACCTTGGGGCCATAGGTTTCACTAGAGGCTTCTCTCATGATAGCCAATATTACGGTGGGTGAACAAATTAGTGCCAAGTAATTGATAGAAAAGCGCAAAGTTATGACGATATCTAAGGCAATGATCATGAATATAGGCATCACGTCCGTATCAAATAGACCGACTCCTGCTTGCATCTTCTACTATTACTCCACACATCGACCGAAACAATTCTGCATCTAGAATATTAAGTTCATAAGAACGGAGTAGCGCATTAAGTAAGATGACATGATGTAGTGGAATTAACTCAAGAAATATGATGAAAACCCCATCTTGTTATCCTCGATGGCAACAATACAATACGTGGCATGTCCCCTACTGTCACTGGGATTGAGCACCGCAAGATTGAACCAAAAGCAAAGCACATCTCCCATTGCAAAAAAAACCAATCTAATTGGCCAAACCAAACAGATAGTTCGAAGAGAATTACTAAGATATCAAATCATGCATATAAGAATTCAAAAGAGACTCAAATAATATTCATAGATAATCTGATCATAAATCCACAATTCATCGGATCTTGGCAAACACACCGCAAAAGAAGATTACATCAGATAGAGCTCCAAGAACATCGAGGAGAACATGGTATTGAGGATCAAAGAGAGAGAAGAATCCATCTAGCTACTAGCTATGGACCCGTAGGTCTATGGTGAACTACTCACACTTCGTCGGAAGGGCAATGGTGTTGATGTAGATGCCCTCCGTGGTCGAATCCCTCTCTAGCAGAGTGCCGAAAAAGGCCTCCAGATGGGATCTCATGAGAACAGAAGGTTACGGCGGCGGAAAAGTGGTTTTGATGGATGTTCTGATGTTTCTAGAATATTTGGGAATTTATAGGCGGAAGAAGTAGGCAAGGGGGGTCTTGGGGGCCCATGAGGTAGGGGGCGTGCCTTCCACCCTTGTGACTGCCTCGAAGCTCCCCTGGCGTGTACTCCAAGTCCCCTGGATGTCTTCTAGTCCAAGAAAAATCCTCGTAAATGTTCGTTCCGTTTGGACTCCGTTTGATATTCCTTTTCTGCGAAACTCAAAAACAAGGAAAAAACAGAAATTGGCACTGGGCTCTAGGTTAATAGGTTAGTCCCAAAAATCATATAAAATAGCATATTAATGCATATAAAACATCCGAAACAAATAATATAATAGCATGGAACAATAAAAAATTATAGATACGTTGGAGACGTATCAAGCATCCCCAAGCTTAATTCCTGCTCGTCCTCGAGTAGGTAAATGATAAAAATAGAATTTTTGATGTGGAATGCTACCCAACATATTTATCAA
The DNA here is from genome assembly GCA_902687465.1 of Secale cereale. Lineage (NCBI taxonomy): Eukaryota > Viridiplantae > Streptophyta > Magnoliopsida > Poales > Poaceae > Secale > Secale cereale. The sequence continues at coordinate 615,322,862 of LR738714.1, read as the reverse complement.
TGCAATTCTTCTTTATTGTGGCATGAATGTTCAGATCCATAAGACTCAAAATAAAAATTTATCAATATCAAAACAATAATACTTCAAGCATACTAAAAAGTAATCTTTGAAGCTACAAAAATAACATGGCTAAATAAAGTTATCCCTGCAAAATCATATAGTCATTTATGCTCCCTCTTCTTAACACAAAGTATAAATCATGCCTATCCCGGTGTCAATCAAGAAATTGTATTCATACTTTAATATTCTTAAATCTTTTCAACTCTTCACGCAATACATGAGCGTGAGCCATGTATATAACACAAAGGGTGGAATAGAAGGTGGTGATGGGCCTCGAACCCCTCGTTGGATTACCCCAAGTGGAAGGTGTAAGATGCAGTAAGTAGAAGTGTTTTCCCCTAGCAAAGATGCCAAGGATCGAATCCCCAGAGACTCCTAGGTTCAACAGGTAGGTGTCAACTGCTAACGGCGCAATTAGCAATCAACGTGGACCTGCACATAGATACAAATAACTTTGCTCCCAACGAGTATAGAGAGGTTGTCAATCTCTTTGGCCTTGTAGTTCACAAAGGGTTAAAAGCAATATGATAGTAGTGATAGATAGTGTTTTGCAATAGTAAATAAAATAGCGGAAAAGTAAATAGTGTATGTGATCAATGACGGTAATATGGACCGGAGTCACATGATGTTCACTAGTGATGTATCTCTCCCAAAAGACGATAAAACAGCTATGTGAGGTAACAAATTACAGCTGGGCAATTGACAGGACCACGAACGCAAACCAATGCTGATTACATTGCAAGAAAGGTTGAGATTCAAAGCATGGGCGGTACGCCAAAGTAAGTAGACCGAAATCCATCAATATCTACTACTAATCATCCACCTTGAGATATCTATCCAGAACATCTCGCTGGTATTAAGTTGCGAGTCCCACCCATAGTGTAAACTCAATGCAACAGACAACTGCATTAAAAGAACTTTGCGTAAAGTAAACAATCCTTGCACCCGCGGGCACAAGCACCGTTGTTTTCCCCCTTGTGGCAGCAGCACATCCCCTAGACTCATGTTTCTGTCACTCAAGCTAGTCATCGAGGGGCATGAACCCACAATCGAGCATAACGTTCCCTCTTGGAGTCACTACTTACTACTCGGCCAAAGCAATAAATAACAACGGAGAACATGCAAGAATTACTTACGAACTAAAATATAAAAGAGGTGAATCAAATATATTACTCAAGGTCAATCTGAACATAATCTCATAATCCATCGGATCCCAGCAAACTCAACATAGCAACAACACAAGGATTACATAGGTGCCTCGATCATGTAGGGCAGCTCACGAGGACTAATTAGTGAAGCACAAGAACGGGAGGAGAACATCACATAGCTACTGGTCATGGACTCATGGTCCAATGGAGACTACTCACGAGTCATTCGGGAGGCGTCCATGGTGGTGGATAAGCTCCCGGTGGTGATCCTCCCCTCCGGCAGGGTGCCGGGAAGAGTTCTCCTAGTGCTCCCGATCTTGGAAGCGGCGGCGGCGGCGGAACAGAGATGGGATCGCGAAAAGAAGTCCTGTTTCAAGGGTTACGTGGGACCCTTTAAATATCTGCCGAAGTGGGGCACCGGGGGGCTCTCGGGGGGCCGAGGCGCCCCCCCGGCGCGGCCCAGGGGGGGGGGGGGCGCCCACAGGGCGCCTGGAGCCCCTGTGTCCCCCCCAGGCTCCCCTTCGGAAGCAGTGTCGTTCCCGGAACGCTGATTTTTTATATATTTTTCTGTATTTTTCTGGGCAGTTCTCGAAACGTGAAAACCTGAAATACAAAAACAGCCGAAAACAGAAACTGGCACTGGGGTGCACTGGATTAGTAAGTTAGTCCAAATATGATCAAAAGTGTATGGAAGTGTATGAATATCATAGCAATATCACCCAAAAGTGGCATGGAGCAAGCAGAAATTATAGATATGTTTTGGACGTATCAACATCCCCAAGCTTAATTCCTGCTCGTCCTCGAGTAGGTAAATGATAACAAGAATAATTTCTGTGGTGACATGCTATTAACCATATAAGACTTTCTCATAGTCATATGACAAAAGCTTACTGAGACAATGATTCTAAAGTAATTAAGTTGTCTCAAGAGAAAATCACAAATGACTGAAAGTTTTACAACATGAAACTGAAACATCAAAAAGATTTGCAATGAACATGATGTACAAATATGATCAAGTGATATCTAGCTTGCCCCCTTTAGTGATGCAAAACATAAATGCAAGGGCACCTTCAAGGTTTAAGTGATGACTAGATACAATCATTTCAGAATAAACGATATCACAATCATGCAAAAGACAATGCTACTTTGGGACAATGCACATTACACTCAGAATGACAATCATGCTCTCAGTAGTTGATGCTTGAAGTGCTAGAGCTTTTTATTATGAAACATGGAAGCAATTGTGTTAACGGTAGTAGTACTTCATATGTGTCATGTATAAAATATCTTATAAGTTGCAAGCCTCATGCATCGAATACCAATAGTGCTCGCTCCTTGTCCTAATTAGCTCGGATCCCCATGGGTTATCATTGCATTGCATATGTTTTAACCAAGTGTCACAAAGGGGTACCTCTATGCCACCTGTACAAAGGTCCAAGGAGATAGATCGCGTTCCATTTCTCGTTTTTGATAAATCTCAACTTGAGGACATCCATACCGGGACAACATAGAAAATAGATGATGGACTCCTCTTTAATGCATAAGCATATTCTCATGAGAGATTGAGGATTAAGGTCCAAGCTAAAACTTCCACCATGAGGCATGGCTTTGGTTGGCGGCCCAATGTTCTTCTCTAACAATATGCATATTAATTCAACCCACGGTAAATCACCCTTACTTCAGACAAGACGAACATGCATAGCAACTCACATGATATTCAACAAAGTGTGACAGTTGATGGCGTCCCCAGAAACATGGTTACCGCTCAGCAAGCAACTCATAAGAAATAAGATACATAAGCAACATATTCTTTACCACAATAGTTTTTAGGCTACTTTCCCATGAGCTATGTATTGCATGATTTATTTGCTTAGTGCAGGTGGAGGTTAGCAAAAGACTGGGAGCGACCAACTAAGAGAGCAATGACGGTCATAATCATGCAGAGCGACAAAGCAATATTGAATCAGGCATGGTAGTTATATCGCTACTTAGAAACAAAAGATCATCAAGGCTTGACAGACTTTCTTTACAGTCTTGAATATGCGTGAGCATACGCCAAGTCAATCAAAATAAATTCTCGAAGGAAGATATTACTAAACCATACCACATCATAGGCAAACAAACCAAGTTGGTACTCCAATAACACATTGGGAATCCTCCAGCTATTTGAAATTAACCATAAGAAAACCTGAACTACTAAGCACCATCATGAGAGTAGCATATTTATCATAGACATATTAACCCATGCAACGGAAGCAAACTCTCTTAATAAGGTGAGCATGGTAATTAAAAAGAGTTCAAGCAACCAACTAAATAAAAGCTCTTTGAAAAGATAAGCATGAATACTAAGAGCAAAGCACAATAGTAGCTATTAAAAGATAAAGAACACACACAGCATAGATAGACATGAAAATTCTATGTAATGTTCTAGGTAGAGGTGGAGCGTGTTTCTCTCCCACATAAAGGAATGCTGGGTTCTGACTCGTTATGAAAAACTAAAAAGAAAACTAAAAGCAAGACGCTCCAAGCATAGCACATAACATATGAAGTGATAAAAATATAGCGGAACGAAAGACGAACTGATAATGTTGATGGAGAAGGGGATGCACGGGGGCATCCCCAAGCTTAGACACTCGAGTCTCCTTGAATATTTCTTGGGGGCGCACGGGGGCATCCCCAAGCTTGAGCGCTTGACACTCCTGAATCTTTTTATCATCTTCCCTCGCACACTTGAAAACTCCCTTCATACATAACTCATTCATAATCTGATTAGTGAGGTTAGTACCCTTAATAAAATAATTATACCTTGCTGGAAATAAGGATATTCTTGAAGTTCTACTGTTTCTCAAGATTGCCAAAAGGTTTTTGCAAAGAAAAAGCAAGTTCTTAATTTGCAAAGTGAAGGTAAGGCAAAACAGGACATGATTTGTGAAAAACAGAACAGCAGGCAGTAATTGACCTGTTCGGGATACTTCTGCAACTCAAATCAAAAACTCAGAACTGACGCACGAAAGACAATTATATAGAGAACGCTGTCGAAAAAATTCAGACCAAAAAGATGATCTGGTGATTTTATACGAATTTTTCTATCCAAGGACAGAATCTGTTTCCTGGACAGCACCTCACAACTTTTGAACTTTCTAGCAATCAGAGGCTATACTTGGCACAAATATGAAAATCAAAGATACAATGATGATGCTACAGCAGTAAACAACATCAAGACACAACAAAAGCAAAATTTTTATTCATGTGGGCTGCCTCCCAAAAGCGCTTTCTTTTATGCCTTTAAGCTAGGCATAATGCATAGATCAAGTTTTATCAAGAGTAAAAGAATAACTAGCCCGTACAACGGACTCAAAAGGTAACTTGACCTTCTTACGAGGGAAGTGTTCCATCCCTTTCTTGAGAGGAAACTGAAATTTAATATTACCCTCTTTCATGTCAATGACAGCACCAACGGTGCGCAAAAAGGGACGTCCCAAAATAATTGGACATGAAGGATCACATTCAATATCCACAATAGTGAAATCAACGGGCACATAATTATCATTGACAACAATAAGAACATCGTCAATCCTCCCCAAAGGTTTCTTTATGGAAGAATCAACGAGACGAACACCAAAAGAACAAGAATCAAAAGGTTTCAATTTAAGCATATCATATAGTCTTTTGGGCATAATAGAAGTACACGCTACAATATCACATAAAGCAAAGCATGAGAAGTTATTTATCTTAATTTTAATCATAGAATCCCAACCATCTCCTATCTTTCTAGGTATGGAGGCTTCTACTCTGAGTTTCTCCTCCCTAGCTTTGATGAGAGCATTAGTGATATGCTCTGTGAAGGCAAGATTAAGCGTGCTAGTGTTGGGATCCTTAGCCATTCCTTGTAGGAAGGTGACAACTTCTGAAATACTACAATTATCAAAATTAATTTTATCATTAGTGGGCAGAATTGTAGTGTCATCCTCTTTGTTTAATTCGCTCTCTATTATAAGAGTTTGAACATCTTCCCAAGTTTCGGGAAGCTTAGGAGCAATTTTAAACAGAGGCTCATACTTTTTTCCTGGAAGGCCATGCCATGGGCATAACTCTCCGTCATAACTAGTGTAATCACAAGGTTTATCTTTTTTATAAACCCCATCAGAGATAAGTGGGGCAATGGAAGTAGGGGTGTACCCCTCCCATTTAGTGTTTTTGGTAGAACTCATTGTAGCAAGCAAGCAAGATAACTATTTTTGTGATTTTTGATAAAAGGAACTAAAGCAAATAATGAAAGGTAAACTAACAAGACTAAAAAGCAAAGGTAAAAGATAGCATGCAACTCCCCTATCCTGAAGAGTGGAGTCCCCGGCAACGGCGCCAGAAAATACTCCTTGATGGGCCTCGAACCCCTCGTTGGATTACCCCAAGTGGAAGGTGTAAGATGCAGTAAGTAGAAGTGTTTTCCCCTAGCAAAGATGCCAAGGATCGAATCCCCAGAGACTCCTAGGTTCAACAGGTAGGTGTCAACTGCTAACGGCGCAATTAGCAATCAACGTGGACCTGCACACAGATACAAATAACTTTGCTCCCAACGAGTACAGAGAGGTTGTCAATCTCTCCGGCCTTGTAGTTCACAAAGGGTTAAAAGCAATATGATAGTAGTGATAGATAGTGTTTTGCAATAGTCAATAAAATAGCGGAAAAGTAAATAGTGTATGTGATTAATGATGGTAATATGGACCGGAGTCACATGATGTTCACTAGTGATGTCTCTCTCCCAAAAGACGATAAAACAGCTATGTGAGGTAACAAATTACAGCTGGGCAATTGACAGGACCACGAACGCAAACCAATGCTGATTACATTGCAAGAAAGGTTGAGGTTCAAAGCATGGGCGGTACGCCAAAGTAAGTAGACCGAAATCCATCAATATCTACTACTAATCATCCACCTTGAGATATCTATCCAGAACATCTCGCTGGTATTAAGTTGCGAGTCCCACCCATAGTGTAAACTCAATGCAACAGACAACTGCATTAGAAGAACTTTGCGTAAAGTAAACAATCCTTGCACCCGCGGGCACAAGCACCGTTGTTTTCCCCCTTGTGGCAACAACACATCCCCTAGACTCATGTTTCTGTCACTCAAGCTAGTCATCGAGGGGCATGAACCCACAATCGAGCATAACGTTCCCTCTTGGAGTCACTACTTACTACTCGGCCAAAGCAATAAATAACAATGGAGAACATGCAAGAATTACTTATGAACTAAAATATAAAAGAGGTGAATCAAATATATTACTCAAGATCAATCTAAACATAATCTCATAATCCATCGGATCCCAGCAAACTCAACATAGCAACAACACAAGGATTACATAGGTGCCTCGATCATGTAGGGCAGCTCACGAGGACTAATTAGTGAAGCACAAGAACGGGAGGAGAACATCACATAGCTAATGGTCATGGACTCATGGTCCAAGGGAGACTACTCACGAGTCATCCGGGAGGCGTCCATGGTGGTGGAGAAGCTCCCGGTGGTGATCCTCCCCTCCGGCAGGGTGCCGGGAAGAGTTCTCCTAGTGCTCCCGATCTTGGAAGCGGCGGCGGCGGCGGAACAGAGATGGGATCACAAAAAGAAGTCCTGTTTCAAGGGTTACGGGGGACCCTTTAAATATCTGCCAAAGTAGGGCACCGGGGGGCTCTCGGGGGGCCGAGGCGCCCCCCGGCGCGGCCCAGGGGGGGGG
>LR738714.1:615295869-615315699 GCA_902687465.1 Secale cereale | reverse complement strand
AGTGTCGTTCCCGGAACGCTGATTTTTTATATATTTTTCTGGGCAATTCTTGAAACGTGAAAACCTGAAATACAAAAACAGCCGAAAACAGAAACTGGCACTGGGGTGCACTGGATTAGTAAGTTAGTCCAAATATGATCAAAAGTGTATGGAAGTGTATGAATATCATAGCAATATCACCCAAAAGTGGCATGGAGCAAGCAGAAATTATAGATACGTTTTGGACGTATCAGGTGGCAATAGACAAAAGGAGGGAGAAAGTCTCACATCGACTAGGAAAATCAATGTGCTATGGAGATGTCCATCAATCGATATCAATGTGAGTGAGTAGGGATTTCCATGTAACGGATGCACTAGAGCTATAAGTGTATGAAAGCTCAAAAGACAACTAGTGGGTGTGCATCAACTTGCTTGCTCATGAAGACCTAGGGCATTTGAGGAAGCCCATCGTTGGAATATACAAGCCAAGTTCTGTAACAAAAAAAATTCCCACTAGTGATAAATGAAAGTGACAACATAGGGGACTCTCTATCATGAAGAACATGGTGCTACTTTGAAGCACAAGTGTGGAAAAGGATAGTAACATTGTCCCTTCTCTCTTTTTCTCTCATTTTTTATAGTCTCCCCTCTTTTTTGGAGACCATTTATCTTTTTTTTGGAGACTCTTTTGGCCTCTTTATTTATAACCTCACATGGGACAATGTTCTAATAATGATGAACATCACACTTTTATTTACTTACAACTCGATATTAAACCTCGATTCTAGAACAAATATATGACTCTATATATGAATGCCTCCGGCGGTGTACCGGGATGTGCAATGATCAAGAGTGACATGTATGAAAAATATGAATGGTGGCTTTGCCACAAATACTATGTCAACTACATGATCATGCAAAGCAATATGACAATGATGAAGCGTGTCATAAAAACAGAATGATGGAGTTACATGGCAATATAGCTCAGAATGGCTATGGAAATGCCATAATAGGTAGGTATGGTGGCTGTTTTGAGGAAGGTATAAGGAGGGTTTTATGCACCGGCGAAAGTTGCGCGGCGCTAGAGTGGCTAGCAAGGTGGAAGGCTAAGAGTGTGTATAATCCATGGACTCAACATTAGTCATAAAGAACTCACATACTTATTGAGAATTTTTTTATTAGCTCTCGAAGCAAAGTACTACAACGCATGCCCCTAGGGGGGAGGTTGGTAGGAGTTAACCAACGTGCGCGCCCGACCTTCACGCAAAGACAAACACTCAAAATACAAAGTGCTCCAATTTGGTTACATATTTAGGAGACCATACGTGCATGCTATGGGAATCACAAACCTTAACACAATTATTTATTTAACCTCACAAACTACCACTAGCACGACTCTAATATTACCATCTTAACATCTCAAAAAAATTACAAGGAGTCAAACTTCACATAATATTCAATGCTCTATATATGAAAGTTTTTATTATATCTCCTTTGGATGTCTATCATATTAGGACTAAATTCATAACCCAAGAAAATTACCATGCCGTTCTTAAAGACTCTCAAAATAATATAAGTGAAGCAAGAGAGTTCAACAATTTCTATAAAATAAAACCACCACCGTGCTCTAAAAACATATAAGTGAAGCACTAGAGCAAAATTGCCTAGCTCAAAAGATATAAGTGAAGCACATAGAGTACTTTAATAAATCACGATTGAAGCGTGTCCCTCTCAAAAGGTGTGTACAACAAGGATGATTGTGACAAACTAAAAAGCAAAGACTCATATCATACAAGATGCTCCAAGCAAAACACATATCATGTAGTGAATAAAAATATAGCCTCAAGTAAAATTACCGATGGATGAAGACAAAAGAGGGGATGCCTTCCCGGGGCATCCCCAAGCTTAGGCTCTTGGCCGTCCTTGAATTTTACCTGGGGTGCCTTGGGCATCCCCAAGCTTAGGCTCTTGCCACTCTTTATTCCATAGTCCATCAATTCCTTACCCAAAACTTGAAAACTTCACAACACAAACCTCAACAGAAATCTCGTGAGCTCCGTTAGTAAAACAAAGCAAATAACCACTCAAGGTACTGTTGTGATCCTATTATAACTAGTAAGTGTGCACGTGCAATGCACGTCTTGACTAATATTAATGATAAGAACCAAACAAATTTATAAACTATATTGGATGTTGTACAGTTTCGTCATAACTTCAAATATTGTGTTAACTACTCCCTTCATTCCTAAATATAAGTATTTCTAGAGATTCCAACAACTACATACGGTGTAAAATGAGTGAATCTACACTCTAAAATATGTCTACATACATTCGTATGTTGTAGTCCATTTGAATGTCTAAAAAGACTTATATTTAGGAACAGAGGGAGTAAAACTGATTTTCATCCATTGTTTTGATCGTACATAGTATTTGTAGAAATTCCACTGATAACATAAACAATAATAGGTATCCTCATAATACAATGCAACTTGTGTTTAAGGACAAAAACTGGAAAACCTTGTTCATAAAAAGATAATCCAGCAAACTTCTTGTTGAACAGTCACAAAATCAAGAAAATGAATGAATGAATAGGTCCTCTAATTTAGGCTTCAGTAAATGTGGGGGTAGCTCCAGTAATACTTGTTCAACTTCATCTGCACCCAACTCTTCTCGTTTGTCCTCTTAACTGGCTACAAAGTGTACTCAACCACATCAGATGCCACTATCCGGTCATTTGCACCATCACCACAACAACCATCACCAACACCTTTATGCTCTCGTTCGTCATTTCGTCACCGTCAAGAACCTATACCATGTCCAACCACACCATGCACCGCCCTTGGCATGCAGAGCCACATCACGGTGGGATGCGCACAATACTGATCCAGGCATGACCGTACAGGCGGGAATAGTGCCAATGCTACAGTTATGGGCAGTTTACATCTGGAATATACATGTAATAATACTTGAATTACCAAATAATGATAGTCAAAGTACCAGATCAGAAATGTAATTGTCGAAGTCCAGTGATACTCATCAATCGAAGAAAAGATATAGGGGTGTTCAATGCACTTCGAGGAAAAATGATTAAATATAAAATTGAAGTATAAGTGTTCGCAATGGTACATTCTTCCTGGAGTGAGGCATACCATGCCACTAAAATATTGATGTTAAGAAGGAAGTTAAAATTATTCTACGAGCAAATGTAATTTTAAATAGTACATCAAGGCACTGTTATTATGGAGGCCAAGGCAGAGTACATCTATTAGCAGTGTTATTGTGCAGGTCAAGGCAAAGTATGACAACTTAGAATTTAAATGCATGTCATAGAATCTTCCTTTTCAGAAATACCCATCTTTACTTTTCAAGTGTGTTAATGTTTCCATTAAAAAAAATCCCACATTATTCATGGTCGTAGAACTGGATTGTTATTATGTATCTCTCATAAGCAGGCGTTAATTTAAAGAAGCAACTATTGTAGACCTATATGATTAACTTTAAGGAAGTATAAAAAAAATTACACAGCAACAAACATGGCTTACGGGTTTAGGTGCCATCTAAATAAAACTATTTGCAATTGGGGTATTCCGGTTCCCAAGAGCAGAACAAATAAGTATATTGGTTGTGACAATAGTCAGTGTACTTATAGTTTAAGAACAAATAAGTATACATGAATTGAAGAGCATAAAAGGGAAAGGTCAATTCTAGTGATCCACTATACATAATATAACTATTAGCACCTTTGAGTCCCCAAAGTTGCAAACTTTCCCTCGAGATGTTAGACTCTCATCCTCAAGGGTCCTTTACAGTTTAAGATCACGGTGACAGATTTCTGCATTTCTAGCATCAATTCATCGGCAATTGTTTTCTGCATTGGTTTCCTTCAACAATTTTCAAAAGGAAAGCATATCATAAAATGGCAGTAGCAGACCTTCGAAAGTAGTTGCTGAAAGAAGTACCTGTTTGTTGACAAGAAAAATCATACAAGTTAAATGATTACATCATTAGAGAATAAATAAATAGAAGCACCTTCGATTAAAATTATTTTTAATGTAAGTGTTGTACATCAGCCACACAGGCTGCAAAGCAATTCTCAACATTCAATTCAATTGGAATCACCAAGCAATAAAGATATTATAAAAATAAACTTTCAGCTGGTCGATCTGCATTAAGTGTGATGTATGTCTTGCAGGAAAATAACTGAAATAATATGCTTGCAGTTATATTACTGTGCTCATTGTCCTAAAGTAACATAGGGCTATGTGCTAACAGACGGTTCAGGTAGAAAGTTCAGAGAAAGCATGCACCTGCAGGTATACTACAGTGTGAATTGACCTAAAGTAACATAGGGCTATGTGGTGACAGATGGTTTAGCTACAAAGTTCAGAGAAAGCATGAGCTTTCAGGTATGCTACTGAATTCTTCTAAAGCAACATAGGACTGACTGAAAACAAAACTCAGTTGTGAAGACTGGACAAGGAAGGTATTCCATCATAAACAATGTCAAATTACACTGGAGACCTAACCAATCTCCAAAGCAGTGTCAACAAAATATTTTTAAATTGTAATGATGTATAAACGGAAAAAATATTGTAATTTATTACATCACTAATAACATCGAAGGAGAGGTATTTGAACATGCAATGAGCTCGAATATGCATTTGGAAGTCGTACATGCTAGGAAACTTTACTTTATTACATCTACTTATTTTATTTGATTCCTTTTATTGTAAGTCAACAATGCTACTAATTTAGCATGTACATGTGTAGGGGTAGTTAGTGGCAATATCAAAAACCAATATACTACAACTTCAAAATATTGACGTGAACTATATAATTCAGAAATTAGAACACATGCCATGTTCTCTAATCAATTTACGCCTTTAAATCATTTAGTCAAGCAACCACCATCCCAATTGTCATGCAAAGAAAAATCTGATGCATAATGCTTATCATTCTGAAATGTTGGTAGTCCAGGAACACGACATGAAACATTACCGGTACAAGTTGTAACTCATGCAGAAATCAAGGTTATCCCTCACCATGCTATAAGCTCAATCTAAAGTTTACATCAGTGTAGGTCGGCGTTATCCTCTGCAACAGCTCTCGCAGACAAACGTTGTAGAGAAATGCAAGTTTAGAGATCCATCGGTAGCACACACATGAAAGAAATCATATTAACAACTTCATCCAGACCCTATCGGCAGTTCCCTAGGTTGACTTATAAAATCAAATTAGTAAGTAGGCATGCCCTGAAAGATCCAACCTTTGATGTAGAAGTCATGGTAACTCATCTTCTAGTTATTCTAGAGAGTCTGATGAACACCGTGAGCCACAGAAACTTGGTGAGAACCCATCCACCTCTTGTACGGCCTTCGTGGCCACCGCAACCATGTGTTGGATGCGCCTTCCTTAGTGCTCCTCCTATTGCGTCAATGCTTGCCCAAGATTGGAGAAGCACAAGAATCTGAATCAGTAATTGATAGAAATTTCCTCACAAATAGAGCGCTAATAAACCATTAAAATGCAATGAGTTCAAATCCTACAAATAAATCGCCCCGTAGAGCGCTAAGGCACCTCAATTAGCAGCAACATCGTGGGTGCAGACGATGAAGAGCGACGGCCGCGCTCTCAAGCACCAGCTTACATCATCCAGCCTTGAGCGGGGAAGAACATCCCAACAAAAGCACGACCTGCAAGCCAAAAAGTAGGGAATAAATCAGAGAAGAGACTGATACAGTGCACTAACATCTCTCTAATTCAATTATAAATACCGATTTTCAATTTCAGTTGGTCTTGCACTTACCAAAGATGAAACATATCACATTGTGGCCCCCTGAAGCCTGGCCACGAGAAAGCATGACACCGGTCTTCAGCGGCTGGCTCATCCGTTGGCACCACGGCCAGCCGTCGACGTCCGTAGAGGTTGGGGAACAACTTGGGGACCTCATATGCAACAGATCGAATGGCGACCGTGAAATGCCAAATTCATACCCGCCCGAGTCGGCGATCTGGTAGGCCGAGATCAGGGATCGATGCATCCCATGATAGAGGGCGTTCACTACTGACCGGGGCTTCCCACGACGGTGCTGGTGGGCCCGTTGGCGAGCATGAAGTGGGAGCGGAAGACAGAGTGGAGGATCAGCGTGTGCGCGATGCGGCTCGTCCGCACCTTGCTATACACGGACATACCTTGGGTGGTAGAGGAGGAGCTGCGGGGGCTGCGGCCTGGTCTCGCGCCCATCAGAAAAGCATCGGCGAGGGCAGCGGCCTACATGGAGTAGTAGAGGAGAAGCGGCAGGGCTGGAGATAGGGGCAGGGAGGTGTGAGGAAGGTGGATCATGTGAGTCGCCGAGGAACCTGTGGGGTGGGGGTTGTCAGCTTGTGCGGGGGTGAGAGGCATCGGTGGGGTCTCGCCCGGGGAAGATTGCGGCAGCGCGGGCGGTGTCGATTGCGGGGATGGGATGAGCGATCGGATCTGGATGCGTGATCGCACAGAGTTTTCGTCCGCCTATTGTAATCGCTAAGTGCACCCATGGGATCTCATTAGATTAATCTGATCGGTTAAATTAGATAATCAGACGATGATAATTAAGCATGTACACTAAACGGTGTGGTTATAGGAAAGAAGATGTTCTCTTGTTTGATAGTAGTATAGATTTTATATTGGTGTAATATCTACTGTATTACAATTTTTCCATGGTTCATACCCCCCAATACTAGCCATAGATGCACCAAAATAAGCTAACAACACATAGAAAACAGAATCTATCAAAAAACAGAACAGTCTGTAGCAATCTGAAAACTCCGCATACTTCTGTAACTCTAAAAATTCTGAAAAATTAGGACGACGTGGGGAATTTGTATATTTTTTGTAAACATTTCAGAAGGTTTTGACGTTCCAGTGAATTATTGAATTTTCTGCACTGGGCGCAAAAGTTTCTGTTTTTCAGCAAAATCAAGTCAACGATCACCGTAAGCCACCCCAAAGGTCTTACTTGGCTCAAACACTAATTAAAACACCAAAACACAATTAGTACAAAAGTAATAATGTGTATTTATTGAAAAACAGAAGCAAAAAGTAAAAAAGCAAAAATAAAATTAGGTTGCCTCCCAACAAGCGCTATTGTTTAACGCCCTTAGCTAGGCATAAAACGTAAATAGATCTAGGTATTATCATCTTTGGTATGTAATCCATAGGTAGCTCTCATAATAGATTCATAAGGAAATTTGATTTTCTTTCTTGGAAAGTGTTTCATGCCCTTCTTTAATGGAAATTGAAATCTAATGTTTCCTTCTTTCATATTAATAATTGCACCAATCGTTCTATGGAAAGGTCTACCAAGAATAATAGGACATGTAAGATTGCAATCTATATCATAAACAATGTACGGGCACATAATTCCTATTTGCAACAATAAGAACATCATTAATCCTCCCCATAAATATCTTAATAGTGAAATCCGCAACATGTAAATTTAAAGAACACTCATCAATTTCACGGAAACCTAGCACATCACATAGATATTTTGGAATCATAGAAACGCTAGCACCCAAATCACACAAAGCATGGCACTCATAATCTTTAATCTTGATCTTAATAGAAGGTTCCCACTCATCATAAAGTTTTCTAGGGATAGAAACTTCTAATTCAAGCTTCTCTTCAAAAGATTGCATCATAGCATCAACGATATGTTTAGTGAAAGCTTTATTTTGATTATAAGCATGAGGGGAATTCAACATGGATTGCAACAAGGAAATACAATCTATTAAATAACAATTATCATAATTAAATTCCTAGAGATCCATGTTGGAAATATGCCCTAGAGGCAATAATAAAATGGTTATTATTATATTTCCTTGTTCATGATAATTGTCTCTTGTTCATGCTATAATTGTATTATCCGGAAATCGTAAGACATGTGTGAATACATAGCCCACAACATGTCCCTAGTGAGCCTCTAGTTGGCTAGCTCGTTGATCAATAGATGGTCACGGTTTCATGGCCATGGACATTGGATGTCATTGATAACGGGATCACATCATTAGGAGAATGATGTGATGGACACGACCCAATACTAAGCATAGCACAAGATCGTGTAGTTCGTCTGCTAAATCTTTTCTAATGTCAAGTATCATTTCCTTAGACCATGAGCTTGTGCAACTCCCGAATACCGTAGGAATGCTTTGGATGTGCCAAACGTCACAACGTAACTGGGTGGCTATAAAGGTGCACTGCGGGTATCCCCGAAAGTATCTGTTGGGTTGGCACGAATCGAGACTGGGCTTTGTCACTCCGTGTGACGGAGAGGTATCTCTGGACCCACTCGGTAAGACATCATCATAATGAGATCAATGTGACTAAGGAGTTGGCCACGGGATGATGTGTTACGGAACGGGTAAAGAGACTTGCCGGTAACAAGATTGAACAAGGTATAGGGATACCGACGATCGAATCTCGGGCAAGTATCATAGCGGTAGACAAAGGCGATTGTATACGGGATTGATTGAATCCCCGACATCGTGGTTCATCTGATGAGATCATCATGGAACATGTGGGAGACAACATGGGTATCCAGATCCCGATGTTGGTTATTGACCGGAGAGATGTCACGGTCATGTCTACATGCCTTCCAAACCTATAGGGTCTACACACTTAAGGTTCGATGGCGCTAGGGTTATAGGGGAAATATGTACGTGGTTATCGAATGTTGTTCGGAGTCTCAGATGAGATCCCGGACATCAAGAGGTGTTCCGGAATGGTCCAGAGGTGAAGAATTATATGTGGGAAGTCCTGTTTCAGTCACCGGAATAATTTCGGGGTTATCGGTATTGTACCGGGACCATCGGAAGGTGTCCGGGGGTCCACCGGGTGGGGCCACCTGCCCCGGTGGGCCAAGTGGGCTGAGTAAGGGAGGGAACCAGCCCCTCGTGGGCTGGTGCGCCCCCCAAGGGGCCCTAGGCACATAGTGTTGGAAACCCTAGCGGGTGGGGGCGCCTCCCACCAAACTTGCGGGGCAAGTCCCCCCTTGCCCCCCTAGATGGGATCTAAGGGGGCCGCCCCCCTTCCCCCTTCACCCTATAAATAGGAGGGGGTGGGAGGGCAGCCACACCACATCCCAGGCGCAGCCCTCCCCCTCTCCAACACCTCCTCGTCCTCCGCGGTGCTTGGCGAAGCCCTGATGGAGAACTACGTTGCTCCACCACCACCACGTCGTCGTGCTGCTGCTGGAGCTGTCTTCCCCAACCTGTCCCTCTTCCTTGCTGGATCAAGGCGTGGGAGACGTCACCGGCTTGCACGTGTGTTGAACGCGGAGGTGCCGTTCTTCGGCGCTTAGATCGGAATCGACCACGATCTGAATCGCTGCGTGTATGACTCCACCAACCGCGTTCTTGCAACGCTTCCGCTTAGCGATCTTCAAGGGTATGAAGATGCACTCTTCCTTCTCGTTGTTGGTTTCTCCATAGATTGATCTTGGTGATGCGCAGAATTTTTTTTATTTCTACAACGATCCCCAACAATCCAATATGGTGGGTTCATTGCTACTTAAAGTTTTGACTTCATCAATCCCACTTTTATCAACTTTTGCATCAAGATCTAAAAACTCCAAATTACTGGAATGCCTTTTAACTAAAGTTGGTTCATATCTAGTGCCATCATTATCAAGATTTATTTTGGAAAACAAAGATTCAATAGGATTCACTTCCATCACTTTAAGATCTTCATCATTATTTTTAGATTCTGGTTTAGCAGCCATCTTATTTACTAAGGTGGCTTGCTTTTCAGAGATTTGCCCAACTAAATTTTCAAGGTGAGTAAACTGAGATTTCAGACCATAAAATTCCTTAGACATATCATCAAGTTCTTTATTCATGTATTCCAAAAAAAAATCCTGCTCTTTGAGCTCATTCCTAAAGAAATTATTGTGCTCAAATTGCAAAGACATGAAGCTTCTAACATTATTTCAATTTCTTCCAACTTTCTAAAGTGAGGATCAATGTTTTTGGTTGAGCCATTGTGACAAATCAAACAATCCAACACACGAGCACACAAAAAGCAAGCGAACTAGACGAACGGAAGAAGGGTGAAGAAAAAGGCAAATCTTTTCAAAAATTGTATTAGAAGTGGGGGAGACGAAAACGAGAGGCAGATGACAAATAATTTAAATGCGAGAGATGAGAGTTCAATGAAGGGTACTTGGTAGGTCTTGACTTGGTGTGGATCTCCTAGGCAATGGTGCCAGAAATTCTTCCTGCTACCTCTTGAGCTTGCGTTGGTTTTTCCCTTGAAGAGGAAAGGGTGATGCAGCAAACTAGAGTACATATTTCCCTCAATTTGAGAACCAAGGTATCAAACCAGTAGGAGATTACGCACAAATCACCAAATACCTGCACAAACAATCAAACAACTTGCACCCAACGCTATAAAGGGGTTGTCAATCCCTTCACGGTTATTTGCAAAAGTAAGATCTGATAGAGATAGATAAACTATAAAGTAAATATTTTTGGGTTTTTTTTGGTTTATAGATTGAAAAGTAAAAGATTGCAAAATAATAGATCAGAAACTTATAAGATGTAAATAGACCTGGGGGCCATAGGTTTCACTAGAGGTTTCTCTCATGATAGCAAATATTACGGTGGGTGCACAAATAACTGCCAAGCAATTGATAGAAAAGCGCAAAGTTATGAAGATATCTAAGGCAATGATCATGAATATAGGCATCACGTCCATATCAAGTAGACCGACTCCTTCATGCATCTACTACTATTACTCCACACATCGACCGAAACAATTCTACATCTAGAGTATTAAGTTCATAAGAACAGAGTAACACATTAAGTAAGATGACATGATGTAGCGGAATTAAGTCAAGCAATATGATGAAAACCCCATCTTGTTACCCTAAATGGCAACAATGCAATATGTGTCATGTCCCCTACTATCACTGGGATTGAGCACCGCAAGATTGAACCCAAAGCAAAGCACTTCTCCCATTGCAAGAAACACCAATCTAGTTGGCCAAACCAAACCGATAGTTCGAAGAGAATTACTAAGATATCAAATCAAGCATATAAGAATTCAGAAGAGACTCAAGATAATCTGATCATAAATCCAAAATTCATCAGATATTGGCTAACACACCGCAAAAGAAGATTACATTGGATAGAGCTCCAAGAGTATCGAGGAGAACATGGTATTGAGGATCAAAGAGAGAGAATAAGCCATCTAGCTACTAGCTATGGACCAGTAGGTCTGTGGTGAACTACTCACACTTCATCGGAAGGGCAATGGTGTTGATGTAGATGCCCTCCATGGTCGAATCCCTCTCCGGCAGAGTACCGGAAAAGGCCTCCAGATGGGATCTCGCGAGAACAGAAGGTTACAACGGCGGAAAAGTGGTTTCGATGGATGTTCCAATGTTTCTGGAATATTTGGGAATTCATAGGCAGATGAAGTAGGTCAGGGGGGTCTCGGGGGGGGGGGGCACAAGGTTGGGGCGCGCCATACCCCCCAGGGCGCACCCTCCACCCTTGTGGCCGCCTCGAAGCTCCCCTGGCGTGTACTCCAAGTCCTCTGGATGTCTTCTGGTCCAAGAAAAATCCTCATAAAGTTTCATTCTGCTTGGACTCCGTTTGATATTCCTTTTCTATGAAACTCAAAAACAAGGAAAAAAAGAGAAAATGGCACCGGGCTCTAGGTTAATAGGCTAGTCCCAAAAATCATATAAAATAGCATATTAATGCATATAAAACATCCAAAACAGATAATATAATAGCATGGAACAAAAAAAATTATAGATACGTTGGAGAAGTATCACGTATCTACTTTTTCAAACGCTTTTCTCTTGTTTCGGTCTCTAATTTGCACGATTTGAATGAAACTAACCCGAACTGATGCTGTTTTCAGTAGAACTACCATGGTGTTGTTTTTGTGCAAAAATAAAAGTTCTCGGATTGGAACAAAACTTTGCGAGGATTTTTTATACAATAAAAGAGACTTTCTGGAGCCAAGAAAAACCGGAGGGGGGCACCTGGGTGGGCACAACTCTCTAGGGCGCGCCCTGCCTCCTGGCGCACCCAGGTGGGTTATCTCCACCTGGTGGCCCCATAGACCTCAACCATGATACTATACATTCACATTTTCAGAGAAAAAATAGGAGAGCAAGAATTATCTCATTTCGCGATATGGAGCCGTAGCTACCTCCTGCTCTTCATCAGGAGGCCAGATCTGGAGTCCGTTTGGCGCTCCGAAGAGGGGAATCTTCGGTCTTCGTCATCACCAACCCTCATCCATCTCCAATTCCATGATGCTCTCCACCGGGAGTGATTAATCCCTTCATACTAAATCCCTTTTACTTGCTATGTACCCAGGAGGAGCTATTCTGCCTCTTAATCCTTTCACGTTCATGCAACAACAGCTCAATATGGTTTGTAAGGCACTGATGAACAAAGTTTTTCCTGAGCCTGATGTGTTTGGGGACATCTTCAAAACCTCCTTTTCTGCAATCTTACTGGACAGTGCTTGCTTGAAGACTGGCGAAGTTTTGCCTCAACATGCTATGTATCCTGACTCTATTCCTTCTGTTGGAGAACAGAGCAAGCCCGTCACTTCTTCGGAACCCTCTGTCTCTATTGCAGATCACCTTGATAACCTGTTCAATAAGGAGCTAGATCATGTGGACACAGTTGTCCTGCGTCGTACTATACGCACTAACAAATATGATGGGTTTAAAGTGTCGCCCCTGCCTGACAAGAAACTGACGGTTTCTAAAGTGAAGCCAAGGAAGGACCCAGTTGTTCAGTGTTCTTCTAATTCCACGATGCCATATGGTTCTGGCAAGAAAGGCAAGGTACCTAATGATATCCCTCCCCCCACACCTATTCTTACCATACAATCTATTGGTACTAATATGGGTGGTATGCGCCCAAGCCAGCTAAGAAAGCAGAAGTTGCTCTCGTCCTTGGGGGAACATGAGCATGATGAACCAAAGTCCAATACAGCTTAGGGCGTGGAAGGTGCTTTGCTGGAATGTCCGTGGGATCAATTCCGAGCAAAAACTTTTGGCTCTTCGTAATGCAATTGATAGTAGTGGTTGCTCTGTTATCTGTTTACAAGAAACTAAGTGTGCTAGCTTTGATAAGACTTCTATAAGAACTTTCTGTCCTAAGAAGTTTGATCGCTTTGAGGTGGTGCCATCTCAAGGTGCATATGGTGGTCTAATTGTCATATGGGATAGTTCAGTCTTTTCGGGAAATGTTATCTGCTCTGAATCTTTTGCTTTGGGCGTTCAGTTCACCTCCTTGCAAACTGCTAAAACTTGGAAAATGTATAATGTGTATGGTCCATGTGATGGCCCTGCTAGAACCGCTTTCACCTCCTGGATGTTTGATCTCGATATACCAGATGATGAGGAATGGTTATTGTGTGGAGATTTCAATTACATCAGGGCCCCAGACAACCGTAACAAACCAGGAGGGAATGTGAATGATATGCTCATCTTTAATGACTTTATTCAATTGCAAGCCCTGGTAGAACTGCCAATCAAGGGGAGGAAGTATACGTGGAGCAATATGCAATCAGATCCGCTACTGGAACAAATCGATTGGTTCTTCACTTCGGCTAATTGGACCTCTAGTTATCCGAACACGATGGTGGGCCCCCTCCCAAAGCCTGTTTCTGATCATATCCCTTGTGTGATTTCGATTGAAACCATAGTCCCTAAATCCAAGGTCTTCCGTTTTGAGAATTTCTAGATCTCACACCCTGGTTTCTTTGAGGTTGTTCAATCCACCTAGAATAAAATATGTTTGCACATAACTCGGCTGTGATGCTTTCCAAAAAGCTTAAGAACTTGAGATATGCCTTGAAGAAGTGGAGCAAAAATGTTTCAAGATTGAATCTGTGCATCAATATTTCTAATTAGTCTCTGCTTGAGTTGGCCGGAATTGAGAACTTGAGGCCCCTTACGATAGCAAAGAGAAACTTCCGTGCAATTCTTAAAAAGCATTTGGTCACCCTTCTTGGGTACAAACGAGAGTATTAGAACAAAAGATACATTGTTCGTTAGTTTCGATGTGGTGGAGACAACACCAAATTCTTCCACTTCACGGCAAGTGAACGGTTTGGGAATTATTCTATTGCCTCGTTAAAGCTCCAAGATCGATCTATTGTCTCTGATCATGCAGGAAAAGCGCAGGAACTATTTCAAACATATAAAAATAGGTTGGGTACGGCTGAACCACATGAGATGAAATTCGATCTTGCACGGCTTATCAAAAAAATTGAGGGGCTTGATGAGCTGACAAAACCCTTCACTCGTGAGGAAATAGACAAGGTTGTCCAAGAAATGCCCTCTGATAGAGCACCTGGCCCGAATGGTTTTAGTGGGTGTTTTGTCAAATCATGTCGGCATATTATAAAACAGGACTTCTACAAGCTCTGTGCTGATTTCTATGATGAAAAACTAGACTTGCGGAGTCTCAACTTAGGTTTTATTACCTTGATCCCCAAGATTCACTCTCCTGAGTTGGCGAATGACTACAAGCTCATAACTTTGCTTAAATGTTGTCTGAAGTTGATAACCAAGCTGCTTGCTAATTGTTTGCAGAGAATCATCCTCAAAATCATACACAGAAATCAATACGGGTTCCTCAAAGGGAGATCGATCCAGGACTGCTTGGCCTGGGCGTTCGAATACATCCACCAATGTCAGGCTTCTGGTCATGCATGTTGTTTTCTATAACTACTTTGCCAAAGCATTTGACACGATACAACATGAACCCATGATTGATATCATGCGTCACATGGGCTTTGATGAGAAGTGGATTGGGTGGATCAAGTGTATTTTCTCCTCGGGCTCCTCATCTGTTCTCCTCAATGGCACGCCTGGGAAACAATTCTCTTGCCTGTGTGGTGTGAAACAAGGTGACCCTCTGTCTCCCCTCATCTTCTTCCTTGCAGCGGATCTGCTACAAGCGGCAATCAATGAGGCTTGCCGTGCTGGCCTGCTACAACTTCAAATCCCCTCGCACGATGACGATTACCCAGTTATTCAATACCCAGACGATATGATCGTGGTGTTTCCTGCCTGCCCTAGCCAAGCTCAGGTCTTGAAGGGAATTCTCGTTGACTATGCCATGCCGGTAGGGCTTAAGATTAATTTTCATAAATCAATACTTGTATCGATCAACTTGGACCCAGCGACTGCATCGGAGATGGCGGGGATTTTTGGTTGCCGTTTGGCAGATGCCGTTCACGTATCTAGGGCTGCCCATGGGGACCACACATCCCACTGTGACTGACCTGATGCCCATGGTCACGACGGTGTAGAGAAGAATACCTGCAGCAGCCTCCTTCCTTGATTATGGTTCCAAGCTGACGCGATTGAACTCAGTAGTGACCTCGTTGGCTGTATATGCAATGTGCTCGATCAAGCTAAACCCCAAGATCATTGAACATCTTGATAAACTCCGCAGATCTTGTCTTTGGGTGAAGAAAATTGATGATGGCCTTAAAGGTAACTCGCTGGCTGCTTGGGACCTTGTGTGCAGACCAAAGCACAGAGGAGGATCGGGAATAATAAACCTCAAAATTCAGAACTAGGGGCTCCCCTTGAAACAACTCCATAAATTTTACAATAAAGAGGATGTTCCTTGGGTGAACTTAGTGTGGCGATCATACTACAATGATCGAATCCCGCATGCAACCGACCACTGTGGTTCATTCTTGTGGAGGGACCTCATGCAACTATCTGATGTTTATAGGGGAGTTACAAGGGCCTCAGTTGTTGTAGGGGACACGATCCTCTTTTGGAAACAAGATATGTTGTTTCAAGAACGATTCCCACGGGCCTTCTCTTTTGCCAAAGAACCAGGCATATCCGTTAAGTGTTTGTTGTCTTCTGAGAGACCGGGAGACATCTTCCACCTGCCCCTCTCGGTAGAAGCTCGCCAGGAAAGTGCTTGGCTTGTAGTAGATGACCTCTGATGTTGCCCTGGTTGAGCGAGTGGATGCCTGGAAATGTGTTCGGAGTGGGAAAGTTTTTCAAACAACCAAATATTATGATCATTGCTTCAGACATATGCATGTCGATGAGGCCTTTGGATGGATCTGGAAAAGTAATTGCACGATGAAGTGGAAGGTGTTTGTGTGGCTTCTTCTGGCTGATCCGATAAATAACCAAAACATGTTGAGGAGGAGACACTATAAAATCCAGAACAATGACTACACCTGTCTGATATGTCAGAACCCACCGGAAGAAGATGTTGCCCATCTTTTCTTCCACTGCCCCTTTAGTCAAAGATGTTGGGATGTCGTGGGGATCCATTGGCTAGATGATAATTGCAAACTGAGGCTGATACATGCTGGCAAGGGCTCGTGGAATTGGCCCGTGTTCATGGAGGTTTTCGCAGTGGCCGCATGGGGATTTGGAAGGAAATGAATGACAAGCACTTCGGAAGGATCCAGCCAACGTTCGAGTCCTGGAAGGCCAGGTTCAAGAAGGACTTTGGTAGCTACTTTGTAATCTTGCCTTTCACCTCTCCACTTTGGTAGCTATGTTGGTCCACAGGGCTAAACAGGAGTTTGCCCCATACATTTTGTCTTTGGTAGCTACTTTGTAATCTTGCCTTTCACCTATCCCCTTTGTAAACCCATAACTACCCCATCTCACAATGTAGCTTGTGTAAAGGGACTGACTGAACTTTGCTGACACACTAACCTTTTTAATATAGAAGTCAGTGGGATCCTCTCCCACTGTCATCAGTTCTCAAAAAAAGTAATCCCTTCGTAGGCTCGCTGGTCGGTGAGGAGTTGGATGAGATTCATCATGTAATCGAGTTAGTTTTGTTAGGGCTTGATCCCTAGTATCCACCATGTTCTGAGATTGATGTTCTTATGACTTTGCTATGCTTAATGCTTGACACTTTGGGCCCGGGTGCCATGATTTCAGATCTGAACCATTTATGTTATCACCATTATATCTATGTTCTAGATCCTATCTTGCAAGTCATAGTCACCTACTATGTGTTATGATCCGTAAACCCCGTAGTGAAAATATTCGGGATACTTTCCGGTGATGACCAGTTTGAGGAGTTCATGTATTCACTATGTGCTAATGCTTTGTTCCAGTACTCTATTAAAAGGAGGCCTTAATATCCCTTAGTTTCCTTATAGACCCCGCTGCCATGGGAGGGTAGGACAAAATATGTCATCATTACATTAATGAACTAGAGCTAGCTTTGTATCGCCCTAGGTTGTGACTATTACATGATGAATATCATCTAACAAATTGTCGATCCTATGCCGACGAATTTCCTACATATTGATCTTGCTAAGTTACTACTGCTGATATTACTATTGCTACTGCTACAAAATTATTGCTATCACTGTTACCATTACTATAGCTGCTACCACTACAATCAAACTATCATATTACAGTGCTACTGATCACTTTGCTGCAATTAAATTAATCTCCAGGTGTGGCTGAATTGACAACTCAGTTGCTAATACTTGCAAATATTCTTTGGCTCCCCTTATATCGAATCTATAAATTTGGGTTGAATACCCTACCCTCGAAAATTGTTGCGATCCCCTATACTTGTGGGTTATCAAGAGCCTGTTAAGACAATGTCGAGCTGAGCCTTTGAACTTGAGGGGCAGGTATTTCATGTTGTGGAGCTCATATCCACCCGCCATGTCTACCGCCATGAGGAAGTTCTCAATCCATACGGTGGGGTTCCTTGTTCCATCGTATTGCTCCATGCACATGGGTTAAACCACTCGAGGAACTGGTATTGCATAACCTTATCTGTAAAGCACTAGGGATGCGTAGCTCCTCAAATCCCGAGCCATGGCATGATGTACATCAGATACCGTCAGTTGTGGTCGCGTGTGTAGTTGCGTACATCGCTATTTTTTGTTAACCAAGTCAGGTATCTCGTCTGTCCAGCAGGTGTTCTCTGTTGACTTATAGATTGACCGAGGTTGGACCTTGGACTTAATGGCCTTTTCGCCTTCAGGTCGTTCTCCATAGGACTCTATGGTGCATTTACTCCACCTCTGCACCACGGGTAGAATTATCAGGATATGCTTGTTTTTGCCCACCGGCCGATCTCCTCCCGAAGGAGGGTCATCAAGTTTTCTGCCCACTCGTGCTTTGATAGCACGTTGTCCTCTGCCTCTTCGTTGAGCTCGGCCCACAAGTTCCTAGGGGGGGGGGTAAAAATGATCAGCACCAGTTTGATGGAGCTTGTCCTTGAGTGCATGCTCGTAAGTAGGACCTTGTTCCATTGATCGTTTATGTCCTTCTCCTCATCTTTAACACAATGATATTTGTTTTTGATGCTATTGTCCATGCTGGCCAATCGTTGTTGCATCTTCTCGAGTTGAGACGCCTTGATGGGCTGCTTGAGAATGTCATATTCTTTGGGGTTGAGGGCTCTCTCCTCCTATGCCTCCGAGTCATAAGCATCGTCATTGGGGTCGTCATTGTCCCCGTCAATGTTATCGTCACCATTATTGTCAGTGTCACCAATACTAGTTCCATCTCTACCATTATTGCCAGTTCCCCCACCGTCATTATTACTTCCGTTGTTTGCCATCTCAACTACAACAGATTCCTCATTCTCGGTGGTGTCATAGACTGTGTCACCCTTGTCGGTTCCACTGTTAGCTCGGCGACCATTACATCGGTGTTTTGGTGGTTCTCCTCCTCCTATGTCTTTGGGAATGTTGACGATGTAGACATCATAGGTGGAGGTTGTGTGCCACTTGTCGGTGTGGGGGCAGTTAGTGATGAGGTAGTGTCTGAGTTCTCATTGACTCTTCATCCATGTCGGTTGCCTCCTCAGAGGCGCCGGTTAAGTCTTCGACCATAGCGACTAGATGGGTGGTGGGCGGGCTGGAACTTCTAGCTTTGTCTGGCACTTCCCATATCTTATCATAAAGTGAGTTTCGATCATCCGAGATCACATGGCCCTTACTATGATCTAACATCTTGTTCCGAAGCGCTTTGTTGCTTTCACTCATGACTTGGTTGTAGACTGGTCTTAATTGGAGCTTACCTGAGGTCTGATTGGACACCGCCTCATGAGCTTCATAGATCAGACTACATATATGATATGTCGCCAAAGTACTTGGCTCTGAGCTCAAGGTCGGATCCAACGTAGGATCTGTGCTGTGGTCCTGATTTGGGTTTGACTCCTCGGTCTGGACGGAAGCGCCGGTGTGGTCCTCGGCCTGGTCTCTCCACAGGAGTCGTAGCGTACTCCAGGTTTCCAAACCTGATGCTCCTCCCGGAGCAAGGTTTTCAACTCGACCGAGATGGCGGTCGAATCAGCGTAAAGCATGACTCTACAGAAAACAAAGAGCTAGCTTGGAAATTAAGCCTTGCCACAACTAATGTTTCTGTTTATCCAAAGGTGAGCCATAGAGCCGCTCCAACTGCATAAAGGGATCTATATAGGACACCAATGTCGGATCTAAATCAGCGGATCTCGGGAGGGGGTCTTGGCTAGATGGTTGATAAGTCTCCAATGTATCTATAATTTATGAAGTATTCATGCTATTATATTATCTGTTTTGGATGTTTTATATGCATTAATATGCTATTTTATATGATTTTTGGGACTAACCTATTAACCTAAAGCCCTGTGCCAGTTTCCGTTTTTTTCCTTGTTTTTGAGTTTTACAGAAAAGGAATACCAAACTGAGTCCATTTGACGTCCCAATTTTTGATAATTTTTTATGGACCAAAAGAAGGCCCCGGAGTAAAAAAGTTGGGCCAGAAGAGTCCCGGGCCATCCATGAGGGTGGAGGGCACGCCCTACCCCCTGGGCGCCCCCCTATCT
>LR738714.1:615240920-615295821 GCA_902687465.1 Secale cereale | reverse complement strand
GCCCCCCCCCCCCCCCCGCGCTGACGTGAGGCCTATGCCAAAAATTCTTATAAATACAGAAACCCCCAGAAAGGAACCTAGATCGGGAATTCCGCTGCCGCAAGCCTCTGTAGCCACCAAAAACTAACCGGGACCCTGTTCTGGCGCCCTCTCAGAGGGGGGATCCCTCACCGGTGTCCATCTTCATCATCCCGACGCTCTCCATGGCGAGGAGGGAGTAGTTCACCCTCGGGGCTGAGGGTATGCACAAGTAGCTATGTGTTTGATCTCTCTCTCATGTGTTCTTGATTAGGCATGATCTTGATGTACCGCGAGCTTTGCTACTATAGTTGGATCTTATGATGTTTCCCCCCTCTACCTTCTTGTAATGGATTGAGTTTTCCCTTTGAAGTTATCTTATCGGATTGAGTCTTTAAGGATTTGAGAACACTTGATGTATGTCTTGCGTGGGATACCTGTGGTGACAATGGGGTATTCTATTGATTCACTTGATGTATGTCTTGGTGATCAACTTGCGGGTTCCGTGACCTTGGGAATCTATGCATAGGGGTTGGCACACGTTTTCGTCTTGACTCTCCGATAGAAATTTTGGGGCACTCTTTGAAGTTCTTTGTGTTGGTTGAATAGATGAATCTGAGATTGTGTGATGCATATCGTATAATCATGCCCACGGATACTTGAGGTGACAATGGAGTATCTAGGTGACATTAGGGTCTTGGTTGATTTGTGTCTTAAGGTGTTATTCTAGTATGAACTCTAGGATAGATCGAACGGAAAGAATAGCTTCATGTTATTTTACTACAGACTCTTGAATAGATCGATCAGAAAGAATAGCTTTGAGGTGGTTTCGTACCCTACAATAATCTCTTCATTTGTTCTCCGCTATTAGTGACTTTGGAGTGACTCTTTGTTGCATGTTGAGGGATAGTTATATGATCAAGTTATGTTATTATTGTTGAGAGAACTTGCACTAGTGAAAGTATAAACCCTAGGCCTTGTTTCAAAGCATTGCAATACCATTTTCTCTCACTTTTATCATTAGTTACCTTGCTATTTTTTATTTTCAGATTACAAAAACCTATATCTACCATCCATATTGCACTTGTATCACCATCTCTTCGCTGAACTAGTGCACCTATACAATTTACCACTGTATTGGGTGTGTTGGGGACACAAGAGACTCTTTGTTATTTGGTTGCAAGGTTGTTTGAGAGATACCATCTTCATCCTACGCCTCCCACGGATTGATAAACCTTAGGTCATCCACTTGACAGAAATTTTCTACTGTCCTACAAACCTCTGCACTTGGAGGCCCAACAACATCTACAAGAAGAAGGTTGCGTAGTAGACATCAAGTTCTTTTCAGGCGCCGTTGCTGGGGAGGCTAGGTAAGCGGCACTCACATCCCGTCAACGAAGCTCTTTTCTGGTGTCGTTGCCTGGGAGGTGAGTGCTTGAAGGTATATCTTTAGATCTTGCAATTGAATCTTTTTGTTTCTTGTTTATTCACTAGTTTGTTTTATAAAAGAAAACTACAAAAAAATGGAATTAAGGTTACCTTATATGCTTCATCTTTTTAATATCTTTCGTGAAAATGATGGAAAGGAAAATTGTGCCAAAGTGTTAGAAGAAGAATGCATTAGAATTTTTGGCACCAAATCTTTGAATAATGAGCATGATTGCAATGTTGTTAGTATGACCTCTTTGAATATCCATAGTACTAATGATGATTGCACTAGTCATGATGAAAATGTCTCTTATAAGCATGTCAACTTTTGTGGAGTGCACAGAGTTTGCAAGTACACACCAAATAGGGAAGATAGATTTTCCAAGAGGCATAAGTATTTATAAACTAAATGGTTGCAAGAGATGCTAGATGCTTGTCCTGAAAATTTAAAATTTCTTTGCCATCCTTGTGAACTTTGCAATGAGCGTGATCATTTAAATCTACAATGCAATTTTTTTGATGATCATATCGTATCCAAATATTATGATGACTTGATTTCCCTTGCACATCATAATGAACTTAGTTTGCTTGTGGGTTATGAAGAAATGAAACGTATAACTAAGGATATTCCAGAATTTGTCCTTCATAAAGTTCTTGATTTTGAGCTAGAGGAATTTTATATGTATTGTGCGGTGAATTGCATTGAAAATCCTTATATTGCCAATTACATAAAGACAAGAAAACAAATAGAAGATGAAGAGAATACTAATGAAAGGGAAGAGGTTTCCATGTATCCTCCTATTCTTTCTTATGATGAATCAGGTAACGAGGAGGAGCTTTCTATTCAACCAATATCATTAATAAGGAGCTCCAAAAAGGGGATTAAACCCACACATAATGTGAAGAAGAAAAAGAAAAGACGCAGAAGCAAAGGTAAAAAGGTATCCCTCCCAAATGATGTTGATCTATTACTCATTATGACGATGCTAATTGCTATACTATTGGTGCTATCCATAATATTAATGATGAGAGTGATTATGCTTATGATATGCAAAGGCCCAAGCTTGGGGATGCTATGTTTGATGAGAATGACATGTCTGAGAATTCATTTGCTGCAATTAATGTTTGTCCCAAGCTTGGGGATGCTATGTTTTATGAAGATGATATTTTTAACCTCCCAAGTTTTGATATGCAAATTTATTATGATGATAGCATGCCTCCTATTTATGATGATTATATTGATGAAAGTGGATTTGGAGAGGTCATAACTTTATTTAGTAATGATTCCACTATCTTGGAAGAGGTTTCAATTGATTATGATGAGAACAAAGTTGCTACTTATTATGATTATTGTGATGACACTTATGCTATAAAAAGCAGTGATGATTATATTTATAAAACTTGTCATGATTATGATTACCCTTTTTCTGAACATTACTCTTTTAATGTGGAAACAATTTATAGTATTCGAGTTTCTTATGATACTCCCACTATTCCGAATGAGAAGAATATTGCTTATGTGGAGAGTAATAAAATTTATATGCTTGTGCATCATGAAAATAGTGCTTTATGTGATAGTTATATTGTTGAATTCGTTCATGATGCTACTGAAATTTATTATGAAGGAGGAACATATGCTTGTAGGAATTGCAATAATATCAAGTTTCCTCTCTATGTGTTGAAAATCTTGAAGCTATGCTTGTTTTCTTTCCTATGCTAGTTGATTCTTGTTCCCATAAGTTGTTTGCTCACAAAATAGCTATGCATAGGAAGTGGGTTAGGCTTAAATGTGCTAGTCATATTCTTCATGATGTTTCAATTCTTGTATTTTATGCGAGCATCATTGAAATCATCATGCCTAGCTAAAAGGCATTAAAGAAAAGCGCTTGTTGGGAGACAACCCAATATTTACCCCTACTGTTTTTGTGTGTTCACATGATTAAGTTACTGTAGTAATCATGTTTTATAGCTTTTGTTTCAATAAAGTGCCAAGTAGAACCTTTGGGAAGACTTGGGTGAAAGTTAATATGATCTTGCTGTAAAAAATAGAAGCTTTGCGCTCACGAGATAAGCTGCCATTTTTTACAGGAGAGTGATTTTGAGTTGATTCTATTTGCAGAATATTAATAGACAAATTCCTCACGTTTACCAATTTATTTCAGAATTTTTAGAGTTATAGAAGTATTCGAGAGTTACAGATTGCTACAGACTGTTCTGTTTTTGACAGATTATGTTTCCATTGTGTAGTTTGCTTATTTTGATGAATCTATGAGTAGTATCGGATGGTAAGAACCATAGAGAAGTTGGGATACAGTAGATATTAAACCAATATGAATTTATAATGAGTTCACAACAATACAAAAGTGGTGATTTATTTTCTTATACTAACGGAGCTCATAAGATTTTCTATTGAGTTTTGTGTTGTGAAGGTTTCAAGTTTTGGGTAAAGATTCGATGGACTATGGAATAAGGAGTGGCAAGAGCCTAAGCTTGGGGATGCCCAAGGCACCCCAAGGTAATATTCAAGGTCAACCAAGAGCCTAAGCTTGGGGATGCCCCGGATGGCATCCCCTCTTTCGTCTTCGTTCATCGGTAACTTTACTTGGAGCTATATTTTTATTCACCACATGATATGTGTCTTGCTTGGAGCGTCATTTTATTTTATTTTGTTTTGCTTGCTGTTTGAATAATATCCCAAGATCTGAAATTCTTAAATGTTAGAGAGTCTTCACATAGCTAAATAATTATGTGACTACTCATTGATCTTCACTTATATCTTTTTAGAGTAGTTTGTCATTTACTCGTGTGCTTCACTTATATGCTATGAGTAATGAATATCATAAATCTGAAATTATATATGTTTAATATGTTTATCCCATGGGGAGTAATGACTTCACATATAAGAAGTAGAGGTGGTAAATTTATTGAAGGTTAGCAAACATTGTATTGGTCACTTGAACGATTCATGAAAGAATATCGAAGGAAGAGAGATTTCACATATAAATATTCTATCTTGGACATCTTCTCCGATTGTGAGCCCCATTCATTATTTTCAAACCTGAGCAAATTAGTTGAAGTTGGACAAGGAAGACAACATAATGACTTGTGCTTGGGTATATTTGCATAGAAGTTATATTGTTATGGATCCTCTAACATGTGGTGCTTGATATTTAGAATCCTTTGCTAGCCAAAATATCTGTACTAAGCAAAAATACTGTTTGTGCATCCAAATTCCTTGAACCAAGTCTCTTCCATGAGTGTCCACCATATCGACCTATATGCGCTATTTACTTGCCGTTCCAAGTAAATTTGCATGTGCCAAACTCTAAACCTTCAAATAATAATATGTTTTGTATGCCCGAATCGCTCATGTAGTGACTAGGGGTTGTCAGTATCTTCCATGCTAGGTGGGTTATTCTCACGATGAGTGGACTCCGCTCATCATTCACGAGAAAATGGCTGGTAACTGGGATGCGCAGTCCTACAAAAGATAAAAAACAAATTGCAAATAATTTAAACAAAACTCCCCCAGGATTGTTGATAGTTGGACGGTACCCGTTGTTTCGGACAAGCCATGGAGTGTGATTGTTGGTGGAGGGGGAGTAAAATCTTTACCTTTCTGTTTGGGAACCGCCTATAATGTATCTAGTATGGAAGATATTGGGAACACTTGGTTGTTATGTTGACAATGAAAGCATACCTCTCAAAATTATTTTCATCTCTGTTTTAAAAGCTTCGAGCTCTGGCACCTCTGCAAATCCCTGCTTCCCTCTGCGAAGGTCCTATCTTTTACTTTTATGCAAGAGTCAGTAGTATTCCTTCTCATTCCAACCTACTCTTTAGTTGACAAGCATCATGTGATGGGGAAAGATCTAAGCATATATGGCCATTCAAATATATTTGATCATGAATTATTATTGTTGACAATTATCTATATGATAATTAAGTTGGGAGGTGAAACATTAAGCCTCTATCTTCCTCTGTGTTCGATGGATGGTATTTGTTCTAAAAATATGCTTTGAGTGGTAGCAATCATGGAAGACTATATGATGGTTGAGTATGTGGAATTTGCTAAATCGAAGCTCTTACATAGACCCTTCCTGAAAATAAGATGAATTGCAATTGTTTGATGACTGAGAACGTAGTTTGTTAGTTTTCAAGAAAGTTTATGGTCTATGCTTTAACATGTGAATAGCTTGTTACTTGATCATGAGAAGTTTTATGAGATGAGCTACTGTTATGACATATAATGATGCTAGAAAAGGTGATTGAAATTATCATTGATCAAACTTGTGCACCGGCTAGCATTCACACTTCATAAATTATTTCTTTTATCATTTACCTACTCGAGGACGAGCAGGAATTAAGCTTGGGGATGCTGATACCTCTCCAACGTATCTATAATTTATGTAGTATTCATGCTATTACATTATCCATCTTGGATGTTTTATATGCATTTATGCTATTTTATATGATTTTTGGGACTAACCTATTAACCTAGAGCCCAGTGCCAGTTTCTATTTATTCCTTGTTTTTGAGTTTTACAGAAAAGGAATACCAAACGGAGTCCATTTGAGTGCCAATTTTTGATGATTTTTTATGGACCAAAAGAAGCACCCGGAGTAAAAGAGTTGGGCCAGTAGAGTCCCGGGCCATCCACGAGGGTGGAGGGCGCGCCCTACCCCCCTGGACGCGCCCCCCTATTTCGTGGACAACTCGGAGACCCCCCCTGATGTGAGGCCTACGCCAAAAATTCCTATAAATTAAGAAACCCCCAGAAAGAAAGCTAGATCAGGAGTTCCACCGCCGCAAGCCTCTGTAGCCACCAAAAACCAATAGGGACCCTGTTTTGGCACCCTGTCGGAGGGGGGATCCCTCATTGGTGGCTATCTTCATCATCTCGGCGCTCTCCATGACGAGGAGGGAGTAGTTCACCCTCGGGGCTGAGGGTATGTACTAGTAGCTATGTGTTTGATCTCTCCCTCTCTCTTTATCTCTCTCGTGTTCTTGATTTGGCACGATCTTGATGTACCGCGAGCTTTCCTACTGAAGTTGGATCTTATGATGTTTCTCCCTGATGGCTTCTCGCCCCTCGTTTGTTACCCCAAGTGGAAGGTTGAGATGTAGCGTAGCGGCAAATTTCCCTTGGCAAAGATACCAAGGATCGAATCCCGTGAGACTCCGAGGGTCGACAAGTAGGTGTCAACAGCGCCAGACTTAGCGGTTGACAAGACCTGCACACAGATACAGATAACTTTGCTCCCAACGAGTACAGAGAGGTTTTCAATCCCTCCGGCCTTGTTGTTTACAAAGGATCAAACACACGAGATAATAATGATAGCTATGACTACAACTAGGAAATAAAAAACAAGAAGTAAATAGAAGGTGTGATCAGCGGTGGTAATATGGACCGGGGTCCCATGATGTTCACTAGTGATGTCTCTCTCCCAAAAGACGATAAAACAGCAAAGCGAGGTAAACAAATTACAGCT
Organism: Secale cereale; assembly: GCA_902687465.1. Lineage (NCBI taxonomy): Eukaryota > Viridiplantae > Streptophyta > Magnoliopsida > Poales > Poaceae > Secale > Secale cereale. The sequence goes on along the minus strand of LR738714.1, from coordinate 615,288,883 downwards.
GGGCAATTGACAGGATTATGTGCGCAAACCAATGCTAACTATGCTGCAAAGAAAGGTAGAGGCTCAAAAGCATGGGCGGTACGCCAAGGCAAGTAGACCGAAATCCATCTGCATCTACTACTAATCATCCACCTTGAGATATCTATCCAGAACATCTCGCTGGTATTAATTTGCGAGTCCCACCCATAGTGTAAACTCAAAGCAACAGACAACTGCATTAAAAGAACTTTGCGTAAAGTAAACAATCCTTGCACCCGCGGGCACAAGCACCGTTGTTTTCCCCCTTGTGGCAACAGCACATCCCCTAGACTCATGTTTCTGTCACTCAAGCTAGTCATCAGGGGGCATGAACCCATAATCAAGCATAACACCCCCTCTTGGAGTTACTACCTACTACTTGGCCAAAGCAATAAACAGCAACGGAGAACATGCAAGAATTACTCAAGAACAAAGATATAAAAGAGGTGAATCAAATATATTACTCAAACACAATCTGAACATAGTCTCATAATCCATCAGATCCCAGCAAACTCAGCAAAGCAACAGTAGAAAGATTACATATGTGCCTCGATCATGTAGGGCAGCTCACGAGGTCTAAACCATGAAGAGCAAAGAGGGGAGGAGAACATCACATAGCTACTGATCATGGACCCATGGTCCAAGGTGGACTACTCATGACTCATCCGGGAAGCGTCCATGGTGGTGGAGAAGCTCCCGGTGGTGGTTCTCCCCTTCGGCAGGGTGCCGGGAAGAGTTCTCCTGACGCTCCCGATCTTGGAAGCGCTGCGGCGGCGGAACAGAGGCGAGATCGCGAAAAAGGGTTCTGTCCTCGAGGGTTTCGGGATGAGAGGGATATATATGCGAAGGGGGGCAGCCAGAGGCGGAGCAGGGGCCCCAGGCGCCCCCCTGGCGCGGCCAGGGGTGGGGCCGCGCCAGGTGGCCGCCTGGGCCTCCCCTGGCTCCCCTCTTGCCCATCTTTGGTTCTTCGCGAAGCTTCCTGTACGCTGATTTTTCCTATATTTTTCCTGGAATTTTTGGAGCACTTTTAATATGGGGGAAACCTGAAATAGAAAAACAGCAAAAAACAGGAACTGGCACTGTGGTGCACTAAGTTAATAGGTTAGTCCAAATATGATCAAAAGTGCATGGAAGTGCATCAATATCATAGCAATATCACACAAAAGAAGCATGGAGCAAGCAGAAATTATAGATACGTTTTGGATGCATCAACATCCCCAAGCTTAATTCCTGCTCGTCCTCGAGTAGGTAAATGAGAACAAGCATAATTTCTGTGGTGACATGCTATCAACCATATAAGAACTTTTAAGTAAAGCAATCAAGGCATGTAATTCAATTCAAGTCATAACAAGCAAGAGTCTATATTAGCATTGTAACAAGCAACATAAGAACATAAAGGTGCAAGAGCTCTCGCTGTCCGTGACTCGAATGTCTCCAAATGGTGTTTGCGTGCAAGAAAGGGGATAGGGATATACGAGAGAGTAAAACATAGTTTTTGTATTGTTGAGAACTTAATCTACTAAAGTTTCACACTTGGTCTTCTTTGGAATCTTATCTTGACTCATCCCCAGACCACTAGCCAGGTACAAGTCAAAATGATCCACTCCCTTTCGATATTTTGAGCACTCATGCAATGGATGAGCGTAAGCAAGAAAGTTGACACTTAGGATGGCAAAGAGAGAAAAATGATGAAGGGGGAAGACAAAAAAGGTGTGAAAGGCTCACATCAATGAGGACAATCATAGGCGAGAGAAAGCCAAATGATAGATATGATGTGAGGAGTAGGGATTGCCATGCAACGGATGCACATATGTGTTGGAAATCTGCCCTAGAGGCAATAATAAAAGTATTATTATATTTCCTTATTCATGATAATTGTCTGTTATTCATGCTTGAATTGTATTGTACGGAAACAGCGATACATGTGTGAATACATAGACCACAATGAGTCCCTGGTGAGCCTCTAGTTGCCAGCTCATTGATCAACAGATGGTCACGGTTTCCTGACCATGGACATAGGATGTCAATGATAACGGGATCACATCATTAGGAGAATGATGTGATGAACAAGACCCAATCCTGAGCATAGCACGAGATCATATAGTTCGTAATGCATAAGCTTTTCGGTGTCAAGTATTTATTCCTTAGACCATGAGGTTGTACAACTCCCGGATACCGTAGGAATACTTTGGGTGTGCCAAACGTCACAACGTAACTGGGTGGCTATAAAGGTACGCATCGGGTATCTCCGAAAGTGTCTGTTGAGTTGGTACGAACCGAGACTAGGATGTTGTCACTCCGTATGACGGAGAGGTACCTCTGGGCCCACTCGGTAAGACATCATCATAATGAGCTCAATATGACTAAGTAGTTAGTCACAGGATGATGGATTACGGATCGAGTAAAGAGACTTGCCATGACGAGATTGAACAAGGCATCGGGAATACCGACGATCGAATCTCGGGCAAGTACCGTACCGATGGATAAAGGGAATAACATACGAGAATAAGTGAATCCTTGACACGGTGGTTCATCCGATGAAGATCATCGAGGAACACGTGGGAACCAACATGGGTATCCAGATCCCGCTGTTGGTTATTGACCGGAGAGTGGTCTCGGTCATGTCTACATGTCTCCCGAACCCGTAGGGTCTACACACTTAAGGTTCGGTAACGCTAGGGTCGTAGAGATACATGCACGTGGAAACCCGAAAGTTGTTCGGAGTCCCGGATGAGATCCCGGACGTCACGAGGAGTTCCGGAATGGTCCGGAGGTAAAGATTTATATATAGGAAGTCAGGTTTCGGCTATCGGGTGATCTCCCGGGGTCACCGAGAGCGTCCCGGGACCACCGGAGGGGCCCCAGGGGTCCATCGGGTGGGGCCACCCATCCCGGTGGGGCCCCTAGGGCGCAAGGGGGAAGTTCCAGCCCTAATGGGCTGGCGCACCACTTGGGCCCTCCTCCTCATGCGCCTAGGGTTGAAACCCTAGGGGGGAGGGGGCGCCACTTGCCTTGGGGGGCAAGGACTCCCCCCTGGCCGCCGCCACACCCCTGCAGATGCCATCTGCAGGGCCGGCGCACCCCCCTGGCCCCTATATATATGTGGGGGGGGGGAGAGGGCAGCCGCACCATTGCCCTGGCGCCTCTCCCCCTCCCGTCACAACTCCGTCTCCTTAACGCAGGGCGCCCGACGAAGCCCTGCTGCAATCTCCACTGCATCCACCACCACGCCGTTGTGCTGCTGGATCTCTGACGACTTCTCCTCCCCCCTTGCTGGATCAAGAAGGAGGTGACGTTGTTGTACCGGACGTGTGTTGAACGCGGAGGTGCCGTCCGTTCGGCGCTAGATCATCGGTGACGAAGAACGCGAAGAGTACGACTACTTCATCCATGCTTCTTCGAAAGCTTCCGCACGCGATCTACATAACGGTATGTAGATGCACTCTTACTTGCTCGTTGCTAGATGTCTCCTTAGTTGGATCTTGGTGAAAGCGTAGAAATTTTTTGAATTCTGCTACGTTCCCCAACAGTGGCATCTGAGCTAGGTTTAATGCATAGCATCTTGCACGAGTAGAACACAAAGTAGTTGTGGGCGTTTGAGTTTGTTCAACTGTCTTGCCGTTACTAGTCAATCTTGATTCGGCGGTATTGTGGGATGAAGCGGCCCGGACCGACTTTACACGTACGCTTACATGAGACTGGTTCCACCGACAGACATGCACTAGATGCATAATGTGGCTGGCGGGTGTCTGTCTCTCCTACTTTAGTCGGATCGGATTCGATGAAAAGGGTCCTTATGAAGGGTAAATAGAAATTGACAAATCACGTTGTGGTTTTGGCGTAGGTAAGAAATGTTCTTGCTAGAAATCCTTTAGAAGCCACGTAAAACTTGCAACAACAATTAGAGGACGTCTAACTTGTTTTTGCAGCATGTGCTATGTGACGTGGTATGGCCAAAACGAAGATGTGATGAATGATATATGTGATGTATGAGATTGATCATGTTCTTGTAATAGGGAATCACGACTTGCATGTCGATGAACTTGACAACCGACAGGAGCCATATGAGTTGTCTTAATTATTGTATGACCTGCGTGTCACTGAATAAACGCTATGTAATTACTTTACTTTATTGCTAAATGTTACCAATAGTAGTAGAAGTAATAGTTGGCGTGACGACTTCTTCAAGACACGATGATGGAGATTATGATGATGAAGATCCTGGTGTCGAGCCGGTGACAAGATGATCATGGTGCCCCGAAGATGGAGATCCAAGGAGCAAGATGATATTGGCCATATCATGTCACTTTAATTGATTGCATGTGATGTTTATCATGTTTATGCATCTTGTTTACTTAGAACAACGGTAGTAAATAAGATGATCTCTCACTAAAATATCAAGTATTGTGTTTCCCCTAACTGTGCACCGTTGCTAAAGTTCGTTGCTCCGAAGCACCACGTGATGATCGGGTGTGATAGGTTCTAACGTTCGCATACAACGGGTGTAAGCCAGATTTACACACGCGATACACTTAGGGTTCACTTGACGAGCCTAGCATGTACAGACATGGCCTCGGAACACGGAAGACCGAAAGGTCGAACACGAGTCGTATAGAAGATACGATCAACATGAAGCTGTTCACTGTTGATGACTAGTCCGTCTCACGTGATGATCGGGCACGGACTAGTCGATTCGGATCGTGTATCACTTAGATGACTAGAGAGATGTCATTCTGAGTGGGAGTTCATTAAAATTTGATTAAGATGAACTTAATTATCATGAACTTAGTCTAAATACTTTACAATATCTCTTGTAGATCAAATGGCCCACGCTCCAGTTTCCCTCAACTTCAACGCGTTCCTAGAGAAAACCAAGCTGAAAGACGATGGTAGCAACTATACAGATTGGGTCCATAACCTGAGGATTATCCTCATAGCTGCCAAGAGATCATATGTCCTAGAAGCACCGCTAGGTGATGCACCTGCTCCCGATGCGGCCCAAGACGTTTTGAACGTCTGGCAATCGCGTAGTGATGATTACTCCCTGGTTCAGTGCGGCCTGCTTTACAACTTAGAGTCGGGGCTCCAAAAACGTTTTGAGCACCACGGAGCATATGAGATGTTCGAGGAGCTGAAAATGGTTTTCCAAGCTCATGCCCGAGTCGAGAGATATGATGTCTCCGACGCATTCTATAGCTGTATGATGGAGGAAAACAGTTCTGTCAGTGAGCACATCCTCAAGATTTCTGGATTGCACAACCGCTTGTCTCAGCTGGGAATGAATCTCCCAGATGAAGCGGTCGTTGACAGAATCCTCCAGTCGCTCCCACCAAGCTTCAAGAGCTTCATGTTGAACTTCAATATGCAGGGGGTGGAGAAGTCCATTCCCGAGGTGTATTCGATGCTGAATTCAGCGGAGGTGGACATCAAGAAAGAACATCAAGTGTTGATGGTCAATAAAACCACTAAGTTCAAGAAAGGAAAGGGTAAGAAGAACTTCAAGAAGGACGGCAAGGGAGTTGCCGCACCCGGCAAGCCTGTTGCCGGGAAGAAGCCAAAGTATGGACCCAAGCCTGAGACAGAGTGCTTTTATTGCAAGGGAACGGGTCACTGGAAGCGGAACTGCCCCAAATACTTAGCATACAAGAAGGCCGACAACGTCGAAGGTATATACGATATACATGTTATTGATGTGTACCTTACCAGCACTCGTAGTAGCTCCTGGGTATTTGATACCGGTGCGGTTGCTCATATTTGTAACTCAAAACAGGAGCTGCGGAATAAACGGAGACTGGCGAAGGATGAGGTGACGATGCGCGTCAGGAATGGTTCCAAGGTCGATGTGATCGCCGTCGGCACGCTACCTCTACATCTACCCTCGGGATAAGTTTTAAACCTCAATAATTGTTATTTAGTACCAGCTTTGAGCATGAACATTGTATCTGGATCTCGTCTTATGCGAGATGGCTACTCTTTCAAATCGGAGAATAATGGTTGTTCTATTTATTTGAGATATATGTTTTATGGTCATGCCCCGCTGGTCAATGGTTTATTTTTGATGAATCTCGAACGTGATGATACACATATTCATAGTGTAGATACCAAAAGATGTAAAGTTGATAATGATAGTCCCACATACTTGTGGCATTGCCGCCTTGGTCATATTGGTGTCAAACGTATGAAGAAGCTCCATTCAGATGGACTTCTAGAGTCTCTTGATTATGAATCATTTGACACGTGCGAACCATGCCTCTTGGGCAAGATGACCAAGACTCCGTTCTCCGAAACAATGGAGCGAGCAACCAACTTGTTGGAAATCATACATACCGATGTGTGCGGTCCAATGAGTGTTGAGACTCGCGGAGGCTATCGTTATGTTCTCACCCTCACGGATGACTTGAGTAGATATGGGTATATCTATTTGATGAAACACAAGTCTGAGACCTTTGAAAAGTTCAAGGAATTTCAGAATGAGGTTGAGAATCGACGTGACAGAAAAATAAAGTTCTTGCGATCGGATCGTGGGGGTGAATATTTAAGTCATGAATTTGGTACACACCTTAGGAGCTATGGAATTGTTTCACAATTGACACCGCCCGGAACACCTCAACGTAACGGTGTGTCCGAGCGTCAAAATCGTACTCTGTTGGACATGGTGCGGTCTATGATGTCCCACACCGATTTACCGCTATCTTTTTGGGGTTATGCTTTAGAGACTGCCGCATTCACTTTAAGTAGGGCTCCGTCGAAATATGTTGAGACGACTCCGTATGTGTTGGGTAACGTAGTATTTTAAAATGTTTCTACGATCACGCAAGATCTATCTACCAGATGCATAGCAACGAGAGGGAAGAATGTGTCTACGTACCCTCGTAGACCGGAAGCGGAAGCGTCAAGTGATGCGGTTGATGTAGTCGAACTTCTTCGCGATCCAACCGATCAAGCACCGAACGTACGGCACCTCCGCGTTCAGCACACGTTCAGCTTGATGACGTCCCACGAGCTCTTGATCCAGTTGAGCTTCACGGGAGAGTTTCGTCAGCACGACGGCGTGGTGACGGATATGATGTATATACCTGCGCAGGGCTTCGCCTAAGCACTGCGATGGTATGACCGAGGTGTGTTTCTGTGGAGGGGGGCACCGCACACGGCTGGAACAATTCAACTTGTATGTCTTTGGGTGCCCCCCTGCCCACGTATATAAAGGAGCAAGAGGGGAGGGCCGGCCGGCCTCCTATGGTGTGGCTAGGGCAATCCTACTAGGAATAGGATTGCAATCCTATTCCTAGTAGGAGTCCACCAAGAAGGAAGAGAGGGAAAGGAAAAGAGGGAGAGGTGGCGCCCCCCCAATCCTAGTCCAACTAGGATCCCTAGGTGGGGCGCCGGCCAGCCTCTATGGGCTTCCTCTCTCCTTTCCTCAAGGCCCACTATGGACCATCCCCCCTCGTAGGGGGTTCCGGTAACCCCCTCCGGCAATCCAGTTAAATCCGAAACTTTTCCGGAACAGTTCCGGTGTCCGAATATAGTCGTCCAATATATCGATATTTATGTCTCGGACATTCCAAGACTCCTCGTCATGTCCGTGATCTCATCCGGGACTCCGAACTACCTTCGGTACATCAAAACTCATAAACTCATAATACCGATCGTCATCAAACGTTAAGCGTGCGGACCCTACGGGTTCGAGAACTATGTAGACATGACCGAGACTCATCTCCGGTCAATAACCAATAGCGGAACCCGGATGTTCATATTGGCTCCTACATATTCTACGAAGATCTTTTATCGGTCAAACCGCATAACAACATACGTTATTCCTTTTGTCATCGGTATGTTACTTGCCCGAGATTCGATCGTCGGTATCTCTATACCTAGTTCAATCTCGTTACTGGAAAGTCTCTTTACTCGTTCCGTAATACATCATCTCGTGACTAACTCATTAGTCATTTGCTTGCAAGGCTTATTATGATGTGCATTACCAAGAGAGCCCGGAGATACCTCTCCGACACTCGGAGTGACAAATCCTAATCTTGATCTATGCCAACACCACGAATACTTTCGGAGACACCTGTAGAGCATCTTTATGATCACACAGTTACGTTGTGACGTTTGATAGTACACAAGGTGTTCCTACGGTATTCGGGAGTTGCATAATCTCATAGTCATAGGAACATGTATAAGTCATGAAGAAAGCAATAGCAGTAAAACTAAACGATCAAAGTGCTATGCTAACGGATGGGTCTAGTCCATCACATCATTCTCCTAATGATGTGATCTCGTTGATCAAATGACAACTCATGTCTATGGTTAGGAAACATAACCATCTTTGATCAATGAGCTAGTCTAGTAGAGGCATACTAGGGACACTCTGTTTTGTCTATGTATTCACACATGTACTAAGTTTCCGGTTAATACAATTCTAGCATGAATAATAAACATTTATCATGATATAAGGAAATATAAATAACAACTTTATTATTGCCTCTAGGGCATATTTCCTTCAGTCTTCCACTTGCACTAGAGTCAATAATCTAGTTCACATCGACATGTGATTTAATACCGATAGTTCACATCGTTATGTGAATAACACCCATAGTTCACATCGCCATGTGACCAACACCCAAAGGGTTTACTAGAGTCAATAATCTAGTTCACATCGCTATGTGATTAATACCCAAGAGTAATAAGGTGTGATCATGTTTTGCTTGTGAGAGAAGTTTAGTCAACGGGTCTGTCACATTCAGATCCGTATGTATTTCGCAAATTTCTATGTCTACAATGCTCTGCATAGAGCTACTCTAGATAATTGCTCCCACTTTCAATACGCATCCAGATTGATACTTAGAGTCATCTGGATTTAGTGTCAAAGCTTGCATCGGCGTAACCCTTTACGACGAACTCTTTATCACCTCCATAATCGAGAAACATTTCCTTAGTCATCCAGTTACTAAGGATAATTTTGACCGCTGTACAGTGATCTACTCCTCGATCACTATTGTACGCCCTTGACAAACTCATGTCAAGGTACACAACATGTTTGGTACACAGCATGGCATACTTTATAGAACCTATGGCTGAGCCATAGGGAATGACTTTCATTCTCTCTATATTTTTCTGCCGTGGTCTGGCTTTGAGTCTTACTCAACTTCACACCTTACAAGTCAGGAAAGAACTCCTTCTTTGACTGATCCAATAACCAAATATTTTACCTCTACGATCATATCGTAGAAACTCTTATTTTCTTGTTACGATGATTCTCCACTTCACTCTGAAATTCTTTGATCTTTTCAAATGTTTCAGACTTGTGCTTCATTAAATAGATATACCCATATCTACTCAAATCATCAGTGAAGGTCAGAAAATAACGATACCTGCCGCGAGCTTCAACACTCATTGGTCCATATACATCTGTATGTATGATCTCCAACAAATCTGTTGCTCGCTCCATTGTTCCGGAGAACGGAGTTTTAGTCATCTTGCCCATGAGGCATGGTTCACAAGCACCAAGTGATTCATAATCAAGTGATTCCAAAAATCCATCACTATGGAGTTTCTTCATGCGCTTTACACCAATATGACCTAAACGGCAGTGCCACAAATAAGTTGCACTATCATTATTAACCTTGCATCTTTTGGCTTCAATATTATGAATATGTGTATTACCACGATCGAGATCCAACAAACTATTTTTCATTGGGTGTATGACCATCGAAGGTTTTATTCATGTAAACAGAATAACAATTATTCTATGACTTTAAATGAATAACCGTATTGCAACAAATATGATCAAATCATATTCATGCTCAACGCAAATACCAAATAACATTCATTTAGGTTTTACACTAATCCCGAAAGTATAGGGAGTGTGCGATGATGATCATATCAATCTTGGAACTACTTCCAATACACATCGTCACTTCATCCTTTAACTAGTTTCTGTTCATTATGCAACTCCCATTTCGAGTTACTACTCTTTAGCAACTAAATCAGTATCAAATACCGAGGGGTTGCTATGAACACTAGTAAAATACACATCAATAATCTGTATATCAAATATACCTTTGTTCACTTTGCCATCCTTCTTATCTGCCAAGTATCTAGGGCAGTTCCACTTCCAGTGACCATTTCCTTTGCAGTAGAAGCACTTAGTTTCAGGCTTGAGTTTTAGCTTTGGGTTTCTTCACGGGAGTGACAACTTGCTTGTCATTCTTCTTGAAGTTCCCCTTCTTTCCCTTTGCCCTTTACTTGAAACAAGTGGTCTTGTTAACCATCAACACTTGATGCTCTTTCTTGATTTCTACCTTCACCGATTTCAGCATCGCGAAGAGCTCGGGAATTACTTTCGTCATCCCTTGTATATTATAGTTCATCACGAAGTTCTACTAACTTGGTGATAGTGACTAGAGAACTTTGTCAATTACTATCTTATCTGGAAGATTAACTCCCACTTGATTCAAGCAATTGCAGTACCCAGACAATCTGAGCACATGCTCTCTCCTCCATCTTGTAGGCAAAGTACTGTCAGAGGTCTTATACCTCTCGACACGGGCATGAGTATGAAATACTAATTTCAACTCTTGGAACATCTTATATGCTCCGTGGTGTTCAAAACATTTTTGAAGTTCCGGTTCTAAGCCGTAAAGCATGGTGCACTTAAACTATCTAGTAGTCATCATACCGAGCTTTTGTCAAAATGTTCCTAACGTCTACATCTGCTCCTGCAATAGGTCTGTCACCTAGTGGTGCATCAAGGACATAATTCTCTGTGCAGCAATGAGGATAATCCTCAGATCACAGAAGAATTCCGCATCATTGCTACTAACATCTTTCAACTTAGTTTTCTCTAGGAACATATAAAAAATAAACGTGGAGCAACATCGCGAGCTATTGATCTACAACATAGATATGCTAATACTACCAGGACTAAGTTCATGATAAATTAAAGTTCAATTTAATCATATTACTTAAGAACTCCCACTTAGATAGACATCCCTCCGGTCATCTAAATGATCACGTGATCCAAATCAACTAAACCATGTCCGATCATCACGTGAGATGGAGTAGTTTCAATGGTGAACATCTTATGTTGATCATATCTACTATATGATTCACGCTCGACCTTTCGGTCTCCAGCGTTCCGAGGCCATATCTGCATATGCTAGGCTCGTCAAGTTTAACCCGAGTATTCTGCGTGTGCAAAACTGTCTTACACCCGTTGTATTTGAACGTAGAGCCTATCACACCCGATCATCACGTGGTGTCTCAGCACGAAGAACTTTCGCAATGGTGCATACTCAGGGAGAACACTTGTACCTTGAAATTTTGTAAGGGATCATCTTGTAATGCTACCGTCGTTCTAAGAAAAATAAGAAGCATAATAAGATAAACATCACATGCAATCAAAATATGTGACATGATATGGCCATCATCATCTTGTGCTTTTGATCTCCATCTCCAAAGCACCGTCATGATCACCTTCGTCACCCGACGCGACACCTTGATCTCCATCGTAGTATCGTTGTCGTCTCGCCAACTATTGCTTGTACGACTATCGCTACCGCTTAGTGATAAAGTAAAGCAATTACATGGCGATTTCATTTCATACAATAAAGCGACAACCATATGTCTCCTGCCAGTTGCCGATAACATTACAAAACATGATCATCTCATACAAAACCGTATAACTCATCATGTCTTGACCATATCACATCACAACATGCCCTGCAAAAACAAGTTAGACGTCCTCTACTTTGTTGTTGCAACTTTTACGTGGCTGCTACGGGCTTAGCAAGAACCGTTCTTACCTACACATACAAAACCACAACGATGTTTCGTCAAGTATGTACTGTTTTAACCTTCACAAGGACCGGGCGTAGCCACACTTGTTTCAGCTAAAGTGAGAGAGACAGACACCCGCTAGTCACCATTAAGCAACGAGTGCTCCTAACGGTGAAACCAGTCTCGCGTAAGCGTACGCGTAATGTCGGTCCGGGCCGCTTCATCTCACAATACCGCCGAAGCAAAATATGACATGCTGGTAACCAGTATGACTAGTATCGCCCACAACTCATTGTGTTCTACTCATGCATATCATCTACGCGTAGTGTAATGCCCAGGATGGGACTATACCTCCTACGTGTCGAGGCACGACTTAAAGGTATAAGCCCATCCTAGAATGATCTCAAGTTTGGTATCTTTGCACGACTCATGTAAAAGAGGGATTAAATTGCAAAAGGAGATAGTTGGCTTACACTCGCCACTTCACACAATACATTACATAAGCAATACATCATTCAAAACATCACAACCCGACTACGGGTGAAGATCCAAAAGAAAGATACCAAAACAACATAAAGCCACAGGTCAGGATCGAATCCTAGTAGAAACCACTACTGAACATCGAAACGTGACAAGCAAACGGCCACAAGCTCTTCATCGAGCTCCTGGTGAAGCACTGAACCAGCTCCTGTATCAAACTCGGCTGAACCTGCATCTGGTGTGGTGAAGTAACTGTGAGCCACAGAGGACTCAGCAATCCCGTTCCCGGGTAACAAGACTATTTAAGCCTTGGGTGAGGACAAGGCTGAAGAAAGAACGAGAGGTGAAGGAACAAACAAGAGTCTGCAGCAGCAACTAGCACTAACTTACGTAATAGAGAGCGAGAAGAGAAGACGCATCGGTCGAGAGATGATCACGAAGTGATCCTAACTAAAGCCGGTCAAACATAACCCCACCGTGTTCAACTCCCGAATCCCTATTCGGAAATTGACAGTCACGGTACACACGCTGGTAGTGTATTAGAACATTGTGTCAAGTTATCTACAACCGGAATTAACAAGCTCCCATCTGCCACATAACCGCGGGCACGGCTTTCGAAAGTTCAAACCCTGCAGGGGTGTTCCAACTTGGCCCATCACAAGCCCACGATCCGCGGAGTCGCAACTCCATAGGTGGGAAGACCCGAGTATTCTCGGAATCCCGTGCTCAAGTTAAACCGAACTAAGGTAAGGATAATCCAGCAAATCCTCCCGGCGTGCCGACACCCTGATAGTAGCCGCGCGTATCTCGTCTCAGGCCACGACCGGATGAGCGCTACGTACAGTACCGAAGACCCCAGATAACTGGATGGTACCGCAAGTGACTCTAGTTTGGGACCAACACCATCAGCACTGGCCCCCCCTGCTATGTAGAATTAAGAACCCGAGGGTGCGACCCCCTATGCAAATTTAATTAATTAATTAAGTTGTTATTATGAGGCAAATAGTACCAATGTTGGGATTTGCTGGAAAAGACTTAGCACTTAGCGGTTTATCAAGGGGGTCCCATACACCCCAACCGTGTTAGGAACGCATAATCAAGGAACATAACACCGGTTTATACGGTTCCTAACGGCATGAGTGGAACAAAACACCAAGCAAAAGGCTTAGCCTTCCACCCTTGCCAATATATAGATGATTTCATTTTAAGCATTTATATAGTGTGATATAACCCAACCAAACTTCAACATGACGCAAGCATCTTCAATCTTCACCTGCAACTAACAATGCTATAAAAAGGGCTGAGCGAAGCGTACTTAGCCATTCAACAGTTTGCATAGGTAGGGTGGTTAAACAGGTTCATGGTTACAAGTAGGAGGCTGACAAGAAAGACATGGGCATCGAGGCAAAACTATAGAGCGGAACTACTAGCAATAGGCAAAAATAGTAATGGTATCCGGGTTCGGTCATCTTGCCTGGGATTCCACAAAGGAGAAGAACGGATCCAAGAAGGAGACGGAGCAACAGTCGAGCGGAACCTCACAACTCCGGAACGAAACCGAAGCTAACAAGAGAAGCAACCGGAAAGAAGCAAAACAACACGGTAAACACACATATCATAAACATGGCATACGATACACAAACAAGTATGATGCATGTTCGGTTTAAATATGCATGGCATGGCAAAGTGCACAAACAAAACTACAAGTTAAGTGGAGCTCAATTTGCAACGAGTTGCATTTTGACGAAACACCACATTTAATTATTTAGTTGACTCTCATTATTTACAAGACAAGATTAATGTTTTTAACATGGCAAGAGGTGAAGCATAATAAAACTACACTAATTAGGCATTTTAAATGGGGCCGGAAAATAACAACAACATATCCGGAAAATCCCCATGAGCATGTTTAATAATTATAAAGCAACAACAATTAAACATTTTAGTGTTGTTAACATGATGCGGATGACATGATCAAGTTTATGCAATTTTATTAAGTTGACAAGAAGGTGATAAGAAGCATTGTCACCGTGGTGGAAAGAAAGAGGGTGCCACGGCAACGATTCCGAAAAATGATGCCACGGCAACATATCGGTTCCGGTAACTCGTTGAGAGACCGGTGCAAAAGGTAAGATGGCATGAGCGAGTCAAACGAGATGAAAGAGGTGGGGCGATCCCGTTGCCGGGTCCCCACGAGTCGGCGACGAGGCAACCGAGGAACAACAAAAGGGACGAAACGGACACGGTGCTCACACGGGAAACATTTCATACAACACAAGCATGCATCACACGGTTCATCGTCTCGGGGTTATACCTTCGAAACACTCGTTTCGGGGCGGTTCGAGTTCGTAGTGGAAGTAGTGGAACACGGTTCGTAGAGGAAGTAGTCGTTCACGGGGTGTAGTGGAAGTAGTGGTACTCGAGTCGTGGTACACGGGGCGACGGTAGTTGTACATGATCCGTAGAGGTACTTGTCATCGTCTCGTTCGGTCGTCGTGGTACTTGGTCGTAGGGGTACTTTCCGGGTCATGTAGAGGTACTCGGTGTCCGTCGTGGTACTTGGCGTTTCCGGCGACGGTAGTGGAGGTAGTGGTACATGTTCATGTGTCGTAGACGTTCGGTTCTTGCGTCGATCTTGCCTGTCTTGGTCACACCTTAAGGAACACTTGACGAAACAACAGCAGTAACAAAAAACAACAAAAAGGGCACGGTCACGGTCACAGCAGCACGGGACAGCAGCGACAAGGAAGGAGGCAGCAGGTCACGGCCCGGCGCGGAGGATCCGGCCGGCGGTCCTGGAGATGCTGGAGAGGCCAGCTTCGGCGCTGTCTTGACGACGGAGGGAGGTCACGGCCAGGATGGCCTGGGCGCGAGGACGTGCCGCACGGGGACGGTCGAGGAGGGTCGCGGGCGAGCCCCTGGCGCGCCGGAGCTCGGGCCAGGCGGGCTTGAGAGGAGGCGCGGCGGCGGAGGCTCGGGGTTGGAGGAGACCGGCGACGTAGGAAGAGGAGGAGGGGCCCCTGGCCAGCTCGCGGGAGGAGGCGAGGGAGCCTGGCGAGGCGAGGCCCTGGAGGGCGCGCAGGAGCTGCAGGCCGCGGCTCGCGGCGCACGTGGTACTTGGCCAGAGGCGAGGCGAGAGCCTGGACGCGGCGCTGGACGACGGCGACGGCTTCCTGGCCGGGCCGGGCCGGCTCGCGGGGCCAGAGGCGAGCGGCGCTGGGGCGCCCTGGCTGGCGCGCGCGCTGAGGGAACGGAAGGAGGCGGCTCGGCGCTTGGGGAGAAGGATGAAGCGAGCGAGGGACTCAGGCCCCTGTGTTCGAACGAGGGAAGAGATCGAAGGAGAGGGAGCGGGGAGATCGGGGCGAGAGCGCTCGGGCGACGAGGGTTCGAGCGGGAGGTGAGTGCGACGGCGGTAAGAGGGAGAGGGAGGAGCGAAGGCTGGGAGGGAGCGATCGCTCCACTAGGGTTAGGACTGGAACGGGCCTAGCAGGCCTGAGGGAAGTGTGGGCCGGGAGAGAGGCGGTTGGTGGAAGGCCTAGAGGCCTGGGCCTTAGGGAGGCCTCGGCTGGCTGCTGGCTGCTCCTAATTTCCCTTAGCAGAAAACAAAAGAGAAGGAGCAAAATAAAATAAGAAAAGAAGGTCAAAGAACAAGGATAAAAATGATGGACATTTTTGTAAGGCTTTATGGATTAATTCCAACCTCACAAAAATAGTTCCAACAAAAAGGGGAGTGCAAACTAAAAATAAATAGCTTGCCTCAAGGAGTTTGAGAAGAGTCTAGATACTTGGAGGAGCCTCGATAAATAGGAAAAGAATATAGGGAAGGTTTGACGGTGAACTTGAAGTGAAAAGACATGGGGAAAATTATGCAAGTGTGTTACGGTGATTCCGAAGCCATGGAACATTTATTAATATAGCTCCATAAATATTAGGAGGCTTTTATATGTTATAAAGAGAAGACATTCTTCCCTCGATTTAAATGGACCGAAGGTCCACACGATTTATTTAAGTTGAGATGCAAAAATAAAATATGACATGATGGCATGATGACATGATGCAATGCAAAAAATAAATAACACAAGCAGAACTGAAACACACGGGCAACCCGGAACATCTGGAATCTTCTGGGACGTCGGTCTCGGGCGTCACAACTTAAAGGCTCTGATACCAACTTGTAATGCCCAGGATGGAGTTATACCTCCTACGTGTCGAGGCACGACTTAAAGGCATAAATCCATCCTAGAATGATCTCAAGTTTGGTATCTTTGCACGACTCATGTAAAAGAGGGATTAAAATGCAAAAGGAGATAGTTGGCTTACACTCGCCACTTCACACAATACATTACATAAGCAATCATCATTCAAAACATCACAACCCGACTACGGGTGAAGATCCAAAGAAAGATACCAAAACAACATAAAGCCACAGGTCAGGATCGAATCCTAGTAGAAACCACTACTGATCGTCGAAATGACACAAGCACACGGACAAACTCTTCATCGAGCTCCTGGTGAAGAACTTGAACCAGCTTCTGCTTCAAACTCGGCTGAACCTGCATCTGGTGTTGTAGTAACTGTGAGCCACGAGGACTCAGCAATCCCATAACCATGGGTATCAAGACTAGCAAAGCTTTATGGGTAGGAAGAGGTAAAGTGGTGAGGCTGCAGCAGCGACTAAGCATAATATGGTGGCTAACTTACGAGTACCAGAATAAGATGAGAAGCTACGCAAACGGTCGCAAAAGTAGTGATCGCTAAAGATCCTAACTACATACGGTCAAACATAACCCCAACGTGTTCTCTTCTCAAAGTGAAAAGAGACAGTCACGGTTACTCACACAGTTGTGTGTTTTACTTCGGATCCTCTGTCAAGTTTTCTACAACCGGACATTAACAAATTCCAATCTGCCACATAACCGCGGGCACGGCTTTCGAAAGTTCATAACCCTACAGGGGTGTTCCAACTTAGCCCATCACAAGCTCTCACGATTAGCTGAAGTGACAAATATAATATCATCACCCCTTATCTTAGGGAAAACCGATCAGGCTCGGCATCCCGGTAGCACAAGTCATTTCGATAATGGTAAAACAAGTCCAGCAAGACCTCCCGGCGTGCCGACACCCTGATAGTAGCCGCGCGTATCTCGTCTCAGGCCACGTCCGGATGAGCGCTACGTACAGTACCGAAGACCCCAGATAACTGGGTGGTACCGCAAGTGACTCTAGTTTGGGACCAACACCATCAGCACTGGCCCCCCCTGCTATGTAGAATTAAGAATCCTCGGGTAGCGCTAACTCCCTATGCAAATTTAATTAATTAATTAAGTTGTTATTATGAGGCAAATTAAAACCAATGTTGGGCCTTGCTGGAGGAGTTTTATTCAAAGTCGAACTGTCAAGGGGTCCCCATCCACCCATCGTGTAAGGAACGCAAAATCAAGGAACATAATGCCGGTTTATCGGCGCCTAAGGTGGCATGAGTGGAACAAAACACCGAGCAAAAGGCCAAGCCTTCCACCCATGCCCAGTATATAGGTGTGTTAAATAATAATTATAGATATTGTGATATATCCAACAACAAGTTCCCTCCTGGAACAAACTTCATCTTCACCTGCAACTAACAACGCTATAAGAGGGACTGAGCAAGCGAGGCTGAGCAAGCGGGTAACATAGCCAAACAGTGGTTTTGCTAGGAAGGTTTCAAATGTTAGAGGTTTCATGGCAAGAAGGAGAGGCTGACATAAAGATGGGTAGCGCGACATGTAACGGTAGCATCGAGACAACTAAGCATGGCAATGATAGTAAAGGTATCCAAGGGTATGATCATCTTTCCTGGGATTCCGCAAGGGAAGAAGAACGGATCCAAGAAGAAGACGAAGAAGAAGCCTCACAACTCCGGAACGAAACCGAAGCTAACAAGAGAAGCAACCGGAAAGAAACAAACAACACGGTAAACACGCAAGCATAAACATGGCATACGATGCACAAACAAGTATGATGCATGACCGGTTTAAATATGCATGGCATGGCAAAGTGCACAAACAAAACTACAAGTTAAGTGGAGATCAATATGCAACGAGTTGCATATTGACGAAACACCACATTATATTATTTAGTTGACTCACATTTAATTACAAGACAAGATTAATTGTTTTTAACATGGCAAGAGGTGAAGCTTAATAAAACTACACTATTTAGACATTTTAAATGAGGCCGGAAATAACAACAACATATCCGGAAAATCCCCATGAGCATGTTTAATAATTATTAAAGCAACAACAATTCACACATATTAATGTTGTTAATATGATGCGGATGACATGATCAAGTTTATGTAAGTTTTTATTAGAAGGTTGACATGAAGAAGTTATGAAGCAATTGTCACCGTGGTGGATGGAAAGGGTGCCACGGCAACGATCCGAAAATGATGCAACGCAACATCTCGGTTCCGGCAACTCGTTGAGAGTCCGGTGCAAAACAAAAGGTGGAGTGAACGAGTCAAACAAGATGAAAGGTGGGCGATCCCGTTACCAGGTTCCCACGAGTCGGTGACAAGGCAACCGAGGAACATGACAAAAGGGACGAAACGGACACGGAGCACACACGAGAAACATTTCATACAACACAAGCAAGCATTCACGGGTCATCGACGGGGTTATACCTTCGGAACCATCGTTCTCGGAGGGGTTCGAGGTCGTAGTGGAAGTAGCCGTAGTAGTGGAAGTAGTTGTACACGAGGTTGCCAACGAGTAGTCGTTCCGTTCGTAGAGGTACTTGAGGGTCTCGGCGACGGTAGTCGTTCGGGTCGTCGTGGTACTTGGCGTGTCATCTTGCGTAGTCGTTCCGGTTCGTAGACGCACTTGCATCGGAGGGGTACTTGTCGTTTCATCGTGTAGTTGAACTCGTTCATGTAGTTGTTCTCGAGCTCGTAGCCGTTCAACGTCACGTGTAGAGGTACTTGAGGGTTCTCGATCTCGCGTCGTAGTTGAACAAGGGTCCAAAAGTAGATATACCTACTGCTCCCTGGTTACTTGAGATGAACAGATAGCAGCACACAAAACAAAACAAAAACAAAAAAAAGGAAAAAGAAGGATGCGGTTCGGCGAGCTGGAAAGGAACGGGGCCTGAGGACGAGGCCGCGCTGCGGAGCGACACCGGGAGGAGGCAGCAGGGCGCACGGCGAGGCGCTCGGCAGGAGGGCCTCTTGGCCGCGGCTGCAGACCGGCTGCTCGCGCACTGGAGGACGGAGGGAGGCCGACCGCTCGCGCGCTGCCTGGCCGAGGGGCGGCGGGAGCCTGGCCTGGCCGGGCTGCTCCGGCGCGGAGGGAGCCGCGGCGCGGATGAAGGAGGCAGGGGCTGGCCGGAGGGAGGCCGCAGGAGGAGAGGCGCTGCGCGCGACGTCTTGGCGACGAAGGAGGACGGGAGCGGGTCGGCACGAGGCGCGCAGGAGAAGTGCCGCGGCGGCGCAGCCACCTGGAGAAGGAAGGCCGGCGAGCTCGCGAGGGAGGCGTCGGGGCTCCAAAAGGAGCTGCTGGAGGTGAAGGCGCGAGGGAAGAGGGAGTAGATCGGGCGACGAGGGAGAGGGTCGGGCAGAGGGATGCGAACGAGGCAAGCCCTCGAGGAATCGGGCGCGGAGCGAGGGGGGCTTCGAGGGAAAAAAATGGGACAGAGCGGGGGTCGAGCGGGAGGTGAGTGCGGCGGCGGCGCACAGGGAAGGGAGGAGCGAACCGGACTGGGTGCGAGCGCCCTAGGGTTAGGAAGTGGCCTTGGGCCAAGGAATGGGCCTTAAGGCCGGCGGCCTGGGCCAAGGAAGGAGAGGGGGCTGATGGGCCAAATGGCTGGCTGGGCTGCCTCTCTTTATAAAAGAGAGAAAAAGAAAGGAAAAAAAAGACAAAGAAAGAAAAGATAGAGGGGGGTTATGAGCATAATTGCACAAGGGAATATTTTTCTCGGGCATCAAGAAAAGAGCACGTTCCGAGAAAAATAGAAAAGGCATGAACGAGATATAATTTAAACGCATTTGAATTTAATTCAAATAGGTTTGAACTAAGACGTGATTATTGAAGTGTCCAAAAATGTTCAAATTTTTGGAGGAACCTCGAAACAACGGAAAAGAATTATTGGCAAGGTTTTGAAGGTGAAACTCGAAGTGAAAAGACATGGGGAAATTATGCAAGTGTGTTATGGGTAATTCCAAACAAATGGAATATTATTTATATAGCTCCCTAAATATTGAGAGGCTTTATATGTTATAAAGAGAAGTCACCTTCCCTCGATTTAAATGGACCGAAGGTCCACACGGTTTATTTAGGTTGAGATGCAAAATAAAATATGACATGATGCAATGCAAAAATAAATAAAGCAAGCACAACTGAAACACACGGGCAACCCGGAACATCTAGAATCTTCGGGAATCTTCTGGAATCTTCTGGGACGTCGGTCTCGGGCGTCACAACTCTCCCACACTAATAGAGGATCTCGACCCGAGATCCTAGAGATATCACCGGGTAAAAACGGAAGAGGAAGAGGTAAAACCAAGTTGCTTCTTTGACAGACGAGTGAAACCAATAAACCTTGAGTGGTTTAACAATCTTGAAAGAAGAATACAACAGAGATGAACGAATATGAAAACTCCGTTAGAAAAGAGTAATAAGGAGCATTACGAGAACCTTGAAGGTTGAAAGACATGAAACAAGAGCTTACAAACCAAAAGAAAATTAAACTGCGATGGTATAGCCAAGGAATAAGAATGACAGACTTCGGACAGCACTCCGTCTGTAAATGGAAGGAAAAGAACAAAAACTTGAGGAGATGTAGTGATACTTGATGAAAATCAACAATATATTGCCTCCAAAACAATTAAAAGAATGGCACAAGGTTAAGAAAGATTCAGACAGCACTCCGGTTAAGAGACAGGCAAAACATGAAAAGATGAGGGAACTAGAATTAAGAATACCACACTCCGGTTAAATGATAAAAGAGAAAGAACATGATCTCGATAAAACGATATGATGGTTAAAGAGATGAACATCACAAAACCTCCGGAACGAAAGGATAGCATATAATTCAACGAAGGAAATGAAGGAAGAAGAAAAAAAATGACAACTTCTCCCACAATTGAATTTGAAAGAGCATCCTTACAAGGAAGGGTTGAACAGAGTTGTTGGAATTCAACAACGAAAAGAATAAGCTCGTTGTGGGCTTATGGAAAACATCTCAAATTATGAGGTGACAACCAGCCACTAACGGAAACATTTAATTGGATTGAGATCAACAAGGAGACGAAAAACTTATCTCACCGGCATGATAAATGAAGAACTTGGGTCATTTATAAGCACCATAATAGCAACAATTCTCAAGGAAAGCTTTAGGTGAAATATAACCCAAGATAACTCCAATGAATAATTAAAGGGTTGGAAAGATCTCCTGAACAAGAAAATGATGGGTTTAAATATCCCATTCTTGATAACTCGTGAGTCATGAAACATGAAGGGAAATTGTCAAGAATGACATAACACCACCTGAAAAGATAAGGTAGAAAGAATTGCAAATGGAAATCATGATGAAGAATGCTTGAGCTCGAACAGAATCTTGATGAAGATTTCAAGGATGAATTTAAAACATGATGAACCACCATGAGAACTCCGGTAATGAAAACATGAGAAGTGATAGATGAAAGAATAAGATTCAAGGCCTGTGAAGAATTAGATGGAGCTTGAAATGATATAGTTGAAATAACTTGGAGCTCAGGAAAAGAAGATGAAAAACTTAGAACCAAGGATATGATATGATGAACAAGCTCCAGACAAAAGAATTAAATCACCTTGAAGGAATAAGAATAAGAATTATGTCATGCATAACCTTCACCAATTTAAATTGATGACAACCAAAGGATTTGGCATACTACTTATTCTCGTTGGAAAGAATTAAAGAGAGATCTAGCACAACCTTGGATAAGTATTCAACAAAGCACCGGTAGGATTATGAAAAGAACTAGTGAATTAAAACCAAAACAAGGAAGAGTAAACTTGAAAGAACCACCGTAAAATATGGAGACGAACGAAGAGACATCAATGAAGAATAGTTGGAGGACAAAGTTGAAAACTGAGAACGAAGAATCTTCTGAAATGATGGCCTTCGGAGGATCACAAGGAAAAGAATTCATTAAATGCTTCGGACGGGTTTAAAAAGAATTCCTCACAATCGGAACAATAAAGAGGATGACATGAAGCTAGAACCACAACTCAACATGAGAACGGGTCAAAAGTTAAGAGAAACACTTCTCCGATCTTCAAAATCTGAGAAGACGACGAGAAATGGCATGAAGGATTGTTGAGCACTCCGGAATGAAGAATTAAAAAGGTTGACCCAATTATGAAAAGAATTGAAAGCGATCTTGGAGAAGGCATATGACTGATGGGAATCATTCTTACGTCACACTTTGAAAGAATTTGAGAATAACTCCGGAAAAGATTAGAAGAGTCAGGTAAGATCCTGGGAAAAGACCTGTGGGTTAGGGCCCACTCAAAGTAATCACCATTGGAAAGATTGCTTAAGAGATATTGCACCGGTTGAATTAAATGGCTTGATTAAGATGACAATCTCAAAATAATTTGAACGGATTAAGAATGCAATTATGAATCTTCAGCACTCCGGATATGAATAGCATGATGAGAATGATTAATTGGTGCACCGGAATAAGAAAGCATTGTGAAAAGAGGAAAAGGATAAGATCAACACCGAATTCTTGAATTACAACCACCGGCAGAATTGAGAACAAAAGAATGATGAACTTGAAGCTCTTGAGCATCTTCACGATAAATCACCGGATAAGAGCATAGAAGGAAAAGAATGAAGAAATATCACATGAATAAAATGGATACTTCATTAGAGACTCTGGCTCCAAGAAGAAAAAGGGTGGGAGGGTGGGGAAAAACAAAGACAAATTGGGATGAACAAAATGGACACCGGTTGAAAAAGAATTAACATGACCATCTTGATGATCAAGAAGGATTAGCACTCCCATAGAAATATGAGAATATCGATTAGGAAAGGTATGGAATCAACATTTGACATCGAAGCAACTCGAATACCAGAATCAAAACAAGAACAAAGGATAGATATGTAGCAGCCTAATCTTCACAATATCATCCGAACAGCGAATTGAACGAATGAATTCCGTAGGTACATCAACTTGTCGAGAAGCCACTTGGAGAACAAAAATAAATAAATAAAGGAACAAAGAACAGATAGAACAAATACAAGATAGAAGTTTCGTTCGACATCTTCGTGCTGAAAGCTCATGGAACGTGTTACAAAAGGGTTTTGCAATCCCCGGATCAGCATAGCCAAGGACCCTTTAAGATGCAACTCCCGATCAGAACAAGTCCATAAAACCACTTCACTCAATGTAGAACCCCAAACTTCATATCGAGCATCCGTTGGAAGAATGCATAGAACTAATAGATGAACCCACCTATAGATTTCCGAAAGTTTCCAGTTATGCAATCAGGTGTTGGGGATACACGGGAAGCACCGCGCAATCAACTCTAAACCTACATCCAGGTGTATCCATCCTTCAACACATAACCAGTCTTTCTCGGAAACTGTTTACCTCGAACCTTCGAAAAGCATCCACTATAACAAGCTATGGCAATACTCTCGAACTACCTCCCCAGTACTGGGTGATGTCGGGGTTATCTTGTCACTGGCCGTATAGGAGAGATTTTCGATGTCGGCCGTCTTAAGTATTTAGTACTGCCGCGATATGCTTGTGACAACAATACCCCGAAGCTCAACTCCCCGGAAACAGGAGGCATCAAGAACAATATCCTTGTCACAAGAACATCGAAACAATCCCAGAATACTCGCGGGATCCTAAAAAAATTTTGTGCAAATTTTGAAGATAGGAGAGACAAGAGTAGACGTCAGGAGTCCTCACCAGAGAGAAAGGGGATGAGAAGCAAAGAAATCCTACTCTCCGATATAATATAGGACTCAAAAAGTTTTTAGTGTGTGCCTAGACTCAACCGTCAACGATTCGATCAATCAGAGGGGGCTTCTAGGTCGGAGAAGGCTCTGAATACCAACTTGTAATGCCCAGGATGGGACTATACCTCCTACGTGTCGAGGCACGACTTAAAGGTATAAGCCCATCCTAGAATGATCTCAAGTTTGGTATCTTTGCACGACTCATGTAAAAGAGGGATTAAATTGCAAAAGGAGATAGTTGGCTTACACTCGCCACTTCACACAATACATTACATAAGCAATACATCATTCAAAACATCACAACCCGACTACGGGTGAAGATCCAAAAGAAATATACCAAAACAACATAAAGCCACAGGTCAGGATCGAATCCTAGTAGAAACCACTACTGAACATCGAAACGTGACAAGCAAACGGCCACAAGCTCTTCATCGAGCTCCTGGTGAAGCACTGAACCAGCTCCTGTATCAAACTCGGCTGAACCTGCATCTGGTGTGGTGAAGTAACTGTGAGCCACAGAGGACTCAGCAATCCCGTTCCCGGGTAACAAGACTATTTAAGCCTTGGGTGAGGACAAGGCTGAAGAAAGAACGAGAGGTGAAGGAACAAACAAGAGTCTGCAGCAGCAACTAGCACTAACTTACGTAATAGAGAGCGAGAAGAGAAGACGCATCGGTCGAGAGATGATCACGAAGTGATCCTAACTAAAGCCGGTCAAACATAACCCCACCGTGTTCAACTCCCGAATCCCTATTCGGAAATTGACAGTCACGGTACACACGCTGGTAGTGTATTAGAACATTGTGTCAAGTTATCTACAACCGGAATTAACAAGCTCCCATCTGCCACATAACCGCGGGCACGGCTTTCGAAAGTTCAAACCCTGCAGGGGTGTTCCAACTTGGCCCATCACAAGCCCACGATCCGCGGAGTCGCAACTCCATAGGTGGGAAGACCTGAGTATTCTCGGAATCCCGTGCTCAAGTTAAACCGAACTAAGGTAAGGCTAATCCAGCAAATCCTCCCGGCGTGCCGACACCCTGATAGTAGCCGCGCGTATCTCGTCTCAGGCCACGACCGGATGAGCGCTACGTACAGTACCGAAGACCCCAGATAACTGGGTGGTACCGCAAGTGACTCTAGTTTGGGACCAACACCATCAGCACTGGCCCCCCCTGCTATGTAGAATTAAGAACCCGAGGGTGCGACCCCCTATGCAAATTTAATTAATTAATTAAGTTGTTATTATGAGGCAAATAGTACCAATGTTGGGATTTGCTGGAAAAGACTTAGCACTTAGCGGTTTATCAAGGGGGTCCCATACACCCCAACCGTGTTAGGAACGCATAATCAAGGAACATAACACCGGTTTATACGGTTCCTAACGGCATGAGTGGAACAAAACACCAAGCAAAAGGCTTAGCCTTCCACCCTTGCCAATATATAGATGATTTCATTTTAAGCATTTATATAGTGTGATATAACCCAACCAAACTTCAACATGAAGCAAGCATCTTCAATCTTCACCGGCAACTAACAATGCTATAAAAAGGGCTGAGCGAAGCGTACTTAGCCATTCAACGGTTTGCATAGGTAGGGTGGTTAAACAGGTTCATGGTTACAAGTAGGAGGCTGACAAGAAAGACATGGGCATCGAGGCAAAACTATAGAGCGGAACTACTAGCAATAGGCAAAAATAGTAATGGTATCCTGGTTCGGTCATCTTGCCTGGGATTCCACAAGGGAGAAGAACGGATCCAAGAAGGAGACGGAGCAACAGTCGAGCGGAACCTCACAACTCCGGAACGAAACCGAAGCTAACAAGAGAAGCAACCGGAAAGAAGCAAAACAACACGGTAAACACACATATCATAAACATGGCATACGATGCACAAACAAGTATGATGCATGTCCGGTTTAAATATGCATGGCATGGCAAAGTGCACAAACAAAACTACAAGTTAAGTGGAGCTCAATTTGCAACGAGTTGCATTTTGACGAAACACCACATTTAATTATTTAGTTGACTCTCATTATTTACAAGACAAGATTAATGTTTTTAACATGGCAAGAGGTGAAGCATAATAAAACTACACTAATTAGGCATTTTAAATGGGGCCGGAAAATAACAACAACATATCCGGAAAATCCCCATGAGCATGTTTAATAATTATAAAGCAACAACAATTAAACATTTTAGTGTTGTTAACATGATGCGGATGACATGATCAAGTTTATGCAATTTTATTAAGTTGACAAGAAGGTGATAAGAAGCATTGTCACCGTGGTGGAAAGAAAGAGGGTGCCACGTCAACGATTCCGAAAAATGATGCCACGGCAACATATCGGTTCCGGTAACTCGTTGAGAGACCGGTGCAAAAGGTAAGATGGCATGAGCGAGTCAAACGAGATGAAACAGGTGGGGCGATCCCGTTGCCGGGTCCACACGAGTCGGCGACGAGGCAACTGAGGAACAACAAAAGGGACGAAACGGACACGGTGCTCACACGGGAAACATTTCATACAACACAAGCATGCATCACACGGTTCATCGTCTCGGGGTTATACCTTCGAAACACTCGTTTCGGGGCGGTTCGAGTTCGTAGTGGAAGTAGTGGAACACGGTTCGTAGAGGAAGTAGTCGTTCACGGGGTGTAGTGGAAGTAGTGGTACTCGAGTCGTGGTACACGGGGCGACGGTAGTTGTACATGATCCGTAGAGGTACTTGTCATCGTCTCGTTCGGTCATCGTGGTACTTGGTCGTAGGGGTACTTTCCGGGTCATGTAGAGGTACTCGGTGTCCGTCGTGGTACTTGGCGCTTCCGGCGACGGTAGTGGAGGTAGTGGTACATGTTCATGTGTCGTAGACGTTCGGTTCTTGCGTCGATCTTGCCTGTCTTGGTCACACCTTAAGGAACACTTGGCGAAACAACAGCAGTAACAAAAAAACAACAAAAAGGGCACGGTCACGGTCACAGCAGCACGGGACAGCAGCGACAAGGAAGGAGGCAGCAGGTCACGGCCCGGCGCGGAGGATCCGGCCGGCGGTCCTGGAGACGCTGGAGAGGCCAGCTTCGGCGCTGTCTTGACGACGGAGGGAGGTCACGGCCAGGATGGCCTGGGCGCGAGGACGTGCCGCACGGGGACGGTCGAGGAGGGTCGCGGGCGAGCCCCTGGCGCGCCGGAGCTCGGGCCAGGCGGGCTTGAGAGGAGGCGCGGCGGCGGAGGCTCGGGGTTGGAGGAGACCGGCGACGTAGGAAGAGGAGGAGGGGCCCCTGGCCAGCTCGCGGGAGGAGGCGAGGGAGCCTGGCGAGGCGAGGCCCTGGAGGGCGCGCAGGAGCTGCAGGCCGCGGCTCGCGGCGCACGTGGTACTTGGCCAGAGGCGAGGCGAGAGCCTGGACGCGGCGCTGGACGACGGCGACGGCTTCCTGGCCGGGCCGGGCCGGCTCGCGGGGCCAGAGGCGAGCGGCGCTGGGGCGCCCTGGCTGGCGCGCGCGCTGAGGGAACGGAAGGAGGCGGCTCGGCGCTTGGGGAGAAGGATGAAGCGAGCGAGGGACTCGGGCCCCTGTCTTCGAACGAGGGAAGAGATCGAAGGAGAGGGAGCGGGGAGATCGGGGCGAGAGCGCTCGGGCGACGAGGGTTCGAGCGGGAGGTGAGTGCGGCGGCGGTAAGAGGGAGAGGGAGGAGCGAAGGCTGGGAGGGAGAGATCGCTCCACTAGGGTTAGGACTGGAACGGGCCTAGCAGGCCTGAGGGAAGTGTGGGCCGGGAGAGAGGCGGTTGGTGGAAGGCCTAGAGGCCTGGGCTGGCTGCTGGCTGCTCCTAATTTCCCTTAGCAGAAAACAAAAGAGAAGGAGCAAAATAAAATAAGAAAAGAAGGTCAAAGAACAAGGATAAAAATGATGGACATTTTTGTAAGGCTTTATGGATTAATTCCAACCTCACAAAAATAGTTCCAACAAAAAGGGAAGTGCAAACTAAAAATAAATAGCTTGCCTCAAGGAGTTTGAGAAGAGTCTAGATACTTGGAGGAGCCTCGATAAATAGGAAAAGAATATAGGGAAGGTTTGACGGTGAACTTGAAGTGAAAAGACATGGGGAAAATTATGCAAGTGTGTTACGGTGATTCCGAAGCCATGGAATATTTATTAATATAGCTCCATAAATATTAGGAGGCTTTTATATGTTATAAAGAGAAGACATTCTTCCCTCGATTTAAATGGACCGAAGGTCCACACGATTTATTTAAGTTGAGATGCAAAAATAAAATATGACATGATGGCATGATGACATGATGCAATGCAAAAAATAAATAACACAAGCAGAACTGAAACACACGGGCAACCCGGAACATCTGGAATCTTCTGGGACGTCGGTCTCGGGCGTCACACGTAGACCTGGCTCTGATACCACTGTTAGGTAACGTAGTATTTTAAAATGTTTCTACGATCACGCAAGATCTATCTACCAGATGCATAGCAACGAGAGGGAAGAGTGTGTCTACGTACCCTCGTAGACCGGAAGCGGAAGCGTCAAGTGACGCGGTTGATGTAGTCGAACTTCTTCGCGATCCAACCGATCAAGCACCGAACGTACGGCACCTCCGCGTTGAGCACACGTTCAGCTTGATGACGTCCCACGAGCTCTTGATCCAGTTGAGCTTCACGGGAGAGTTTCGTCAGCACGACGGCGTGGTGACGGATATGATGTATCTACCTGCGCAGGGCTTCGCCTAAGCACTGCGATGGTATGACCGAGGTGTGTTTCTGTGGAGGGGGGCACCGCACACGGCTGGAACAATTCAACTTGTATGTCTTTGGGTGCCCCCCTGCCCCCGTATATAAAGGAGCAAGAGGGGAGGGCCGGCCGGCCTCCTATGGTGCGGCTAGGGCAATCCTACTAGGAATAGGATTGCAATCCTATTCCTAGTAGGAGTCCACCAAGAAGGAAGAGAGGGAAAGGAAAAGAGGGAGAGGTGGCGCCCCCCCAATCCTAGTCCAACTAGGATCCCTAGGTGGGGCGCCGGCCAGCCTCTATGGGCTGCCTCTCTCCTTTCCTCAAGGCCCACTATGGACCATCCCCCCTCGTAGGGGGTTCCGGTAACCCCCTCCGGCAATCCAGTTAAATCCGAAACTTTTCCCGAACACTTCCGGTGTCCGAATATAGTCGTCCAATATATCAATATTTATGTCTCGGACATTCCGAGACTCCTCGTCATGTCCGTGATCTCATCCAGGACTCCGAACTACCTTCGGTACATCAAAACTCATAAACTCATAATACCGATCGTCATCAAACGTTAAGCGTGCGGACCCTACGGGTTCGAGAACTATGTAGACATGACCGAGACTCATCTCCGGTCAATAACCAATAGCGGAACCTGGATGTTCATATTGGATCCTACATATTCTACGTAGATCTTTTATCGGTCAAACCGCATAACAACATACGTTGTTCCTTTTGTCATCGGTATGTTACTTGCCCGAGATTCGATCGTCGGTATCTCTATGCCTAGTTCAATCTCGTTACTGGCAAGTCTCTTTACTCGTTCCGTAATACATCATCTCGTGACTAACTCATTAGTCATTTGCTTGCAAGGCTTATTATGATGTGCATTACCAAGAGGGCCCAGAGATACCTCTCCGACACTCGGAGTGACAAATCCTAATCTTGATCTATGCCGACACCACGAATACTTTCGGAGACACCTGTAGAGCATCTTTATGATCACCCAGTTACGTTGTGACGTTTGATAGCACACAAGGTGTTCCTACGGTATTTGGGAGTTGCATAATCTCATAGTCATAGGAACATGTATAAGTCATGAAGAAAGCTATAGCAGTAAAACTAAACGATCAAAGTGCTATGCTAACGGATGGGTCTAGTCCATCACATCATTCTCCTAATGATGTGATCCCGTTGATCAAATGATAACTCATGTCTATGGTTAGGAAACATAACCATCTTTGATCAATGAGCTAGTCTAGTAGAGGCATACTAGGGACACTCTGTTTTGTCTATGTATTCACACATGTACTAAGTTTCCGGTTAATACAATTCTAGCATGAATAATAAACATTTATCATGATATAAGGGAATATAAATAACAACTTTATTATTGCCTCTAGGGCATATTTCCTTCAGTATGAACTTTGGTTTGGCAAGAAACCGAAGCTGTCGTTTCTAAAAGTTTGGGGTTGCGATGCTTATGTCAAGAAACTTCAACCTAAAAAGCTCGAACCCAAATCGGAGAAATGCGTCTTCATAGGATACCCAAAGGAAACGATTGGGTACACCTTCTACCACAGATCCAAAGGCAAAGTCTTTGTTGCCAAGAATGGATGCTTTCTGGAGAAAGAGTTTCTCTCGAAAGAAGTGAGTGGGAGGAAAGTAGAACTTGATGAGGTGATAGTCACCCCTCCTGGACCGGAAAGTAGCACAGCGCAGGAAATTGTTCCTGAGGTGCCTGCACCGACAAAGGAGGAAGTTGATGATAATGATCATGAAGAAACAGATCAAGTTACTACTGAACTTCGAAGGTCCACAAGGGCACGTTCCGCACCAGAGTGGTACGGCAACCCTGTCCTGGAAATCATGTTGTTAGACAACGGTGAACCTTCGAACTATGAAGAAGCCATGGCGGGCCCGGATTCCAATAAATGGCTTGGAGCCATGAAATCCGAGATAGAATCCATGTATGAAAATAAAGTATGGACTTTGGTGGACTTGCCTGATGATAGGCACGCCAGAGAAAACAAATGGATATTTAAGAAGAAGACAGACGCGGATGGTAATGTGACCATCTATAAGGCTCGACTTGTCGCTAAGGGTTATCGACAAGTTCAAGGGATTGACTACGACGAGACTTTCTCTCCCGTAGCGATGCTGAAGTCAGTCAGAATCATGTTAGCTATTGCCGCATTCTATGATTATGAGATATGGCAAATGGATGTCAAAACAGCATTCCTTAATGGCTTCCTCAAGGAAGAGTTGTATATGATGCAACCGGAAGGTTTTGTCGATCCAGAGAACGCTAACAAGGTATGCAAGCACAAACGCTCGATTTACGGGCTGGTGCAAGCAGCTCGGAGTTGGAATATTCGCTTTGATGAAGTGATCAAAGCGTTTGGCTTTATACAGACTTATGGAGAAGCCTGTATTTACAAGAAAGTGAGTGGGAGCTCTGTGGCATTTCTCATATTATATGTGGATGACATATTGTTGATGGGAAATGATATAGAATTCTTTGAAAATGTAAAGGCCTACTTGAATAAAAGTTTTTTAATAAAGGACCTTGGAGAAGCTGCTTACATATTAGGCATCAAAATCTATAGAGATAGATCAAGACGCCTCATTGGTCTTTCACAAAGTACATACCTTGACAAAATATTGAAAAAGTTCAATATGGATCAGTCAAAGAAAGGATTCTTGCCTGTTTTGCAAGGTATGAGATTGAGCAAGGCTCAGTCGCCGACCACGGCAGAAGATAGAGAAAAGATGAGTGTAATTCCCTATGCCTCGGCCATAGGTTCTATCATGTATGCCATGCTGTGTACCAGACCTGATGTGAACCTTGCCATAAGTTTGGTAGGGAGGTACCAAAGTGATCCCGGTACGGAACACTGGACAGCGGTCAAGAACATCCTGAAGTACCTGAAAAGGACTAAGGATATGTTTCTCGTTTATGGAGGTGACGAAGAGCTCGTCGTAAAAGGTTACGTCGATGCTAGCTTTGACACAGATCTGGATGACTCTAAGTCACAAACCGGATACATGTATATTTTGAACGGAGGGGCAGTCAGCTGGTGCAGTTGCAAGCAAAGCGTCGTGGCAGCATCTACATGTGAAGCGGAGTACATAGCTGCTTCCGAAGCAGCGCATGAAGGAGTCTGGATGAAGGAGTTCATCACCGACCTAGGAGTCATTCCAAGCGCGTCAAGCCCGATGACTCTCTTCTGTGACAACACTGGTGCTATTGCCATTACAAAGGAGCCCAGGTTTCACAAGAAGACCAAGCACATCAAGCGCCGTTTCAACTCCATCCGGAATTATGTTCAAGATGGATATATAGATATTTGTAAAGTGCATACGGATCTGAATGTTGCAGACCCGTTGACTAAACCTCCTCCATGGGCAAAACATGATCAATACCAGAACTCTATGGGTGTTCGATTCATCACAATGTAACTAGATTATTGACTCTAGTGCAAGTGGGAGACTGTTGGAAATATGCCCTAGAGGCAATAATAAAAGTATTATTATATTTCCTTATTCATGATAATTGTCTGTTATTCATGCTTGAATTGTATTGTACGGAAACAGCGATACATGTGTGAATACATAGACCACAATGAGTCCCTGGTGAGCCTCTAGTTGCCAACTCGTTGATCAACAGATGGCCACGGTTTCCTGACCATGGATATAGGATGTCAGTGATAATGGGATCACATCATTAGGAGAATGATGTGATGGACAAGACCCAATCCTGAGCATAGCATGAGATCGTATAGTTCGTAATGCATAAGCTTTTCGGTGTCAAGTATTTATTCCTTAGACCATGAGGTTGTACAACTCCCGGATGCCGTAGGAATACTTTGGGTGTGCCAAACGTCACAACGTAACTGGGTGGCTATAAAGGTACGCATCGGGTATCTCCGAGAGTGTCTGTTGAGTTGGTACGAACCGAGACTGGGATGTTGTCACTCCGTATGACGGAGAGGTACCTCTGGGCCCACTCGGTAAGACATCATCATAATGAGCTCAATATGACTAAGTAGTTAGTCACGGGATGATGGATTACGGATCGAGTAAAGAGACTTGCCATGACGAGATTGAACAAGGCATCGGGATACCGACGATCGAATCTCGGGCAAGTACCGTACCGATGGACAAAGGGAATAACATACGGGATTAAGTGAATCCTTGACACGGTGGTTCATCCGATGAAGATCATCGAGAACACGTGGGAACCAACATGGGTATCCAGATCCCGATGTTGGTTATTGATCGGAGAGTGGTCTCGCATGTCTACGTGTCTCCCGAACCCTTAGGGTCTACACACTTAAGGTTCGGTAACGCTAGGGTCGTAGAGATACATGCACGTGGAAACCCGAAAGTTGTTCGGAGTCCCGGATGAGATCCCGGACGTCACGAGGAGTTCCGGAATGGTCCGGAGGTAAAGATTGATATATAGGAAGTCGGGTTTCGGCTATCGGGTGATCTCCGGGGGTCACCGGGAGCGTCCCGGGACCACCGGAGGGGCCCCGGGGGTCCACCGGGTGGGGCCACCCATCCCGGTGGGGCCCCTAGGCCGCAAGGGGGAAGTGTCCAGCCCTAATGGGCTGGTGCACCACTTGGGCCCTCCTCCCCATGCGCCTAGGGTTGAAACCCTAGGGGGAGGGGGCGCCACTTGCCTTGGGGGGCAAGGACTCCCCCCTGGCCGCCGCCCCACCCCTGCAGATGCCATCTGCAGGGCCGGCGCACCCCCCTGGCCCCTATATATATGTGGGGGGGGGGATAGGGCAGCCGCACCATTGCCCTGGCGCCTCTCCCCCTCCCGTCACAACTCCGTCTCCTTAACGCAGGGCGCCCGGCGAAGCCCTGCTGCAATCTCCACTACATCCACCACCACGCCGTTGTGCTGCTGGATCTCTGACGACTTCTCCTCCCCCCTTGCTAGATCAAGAAGGAGGTGACGTTGCTGTACCGGACGTGTGTTGAACGCGGAGGTGCCGTCCGTTCGGCGTTAGATCATCGGTGACGAAGAACGCGAAGAGTACGACTACTTCATCCACGCTTCTTCGAAAGCTTCCGCACGCGATCTACATAAAATGTATGTAGATGCACTCTTACTTGCTCATTGCTAGATGTCTCCTTAGTTGGATCTTGGTGAGAGCATAGATTTTTTTTGAATTCTGCTACGTTCCCCAACAATATGAGCTAAGGTAAGCTCTCCAATGGAACTAGTGGGGGTGCATCCAACTTGCTCGCTCAAGAAGACCTAGAGCTCTTTTGAGGAGGCTCATCATTGGAATATACATGCCAAGTTCTATAGTGTGAAGGTCCCCACATAGCTATATGCATGAATGATAATCTCTATGGAGTACAAGGTATAAGATGGAGTACGAGTGTGTATCTCTCAAAAGGAATAGTAGTGTGCCCCCTTCTCTTTTTTCTATTTCTTTTTATTTTTTTGTGGCCTCAATGGCTCTTTCTATTTAACTCTCATTTGTCCTCTTTGGGATCTTTTGATTTTGTCCTCTTTGGGATCTTTTCCTCACTTTAGGGGCAACACTCTATATATTACAAGAAGTATAGAAGATCTTTCACACTTTACAAATGTACCCAACATAAAGAAAATGAAACTATCATGATGTATGCAAATGTATGCCTCTGCCGGTGTAGCAGGATATGCAATGATACTAGCGCGTCATGTAGCAATGATTAGGGCAAGGCCCAACTAGCATGCAGCTCATCGATCAAGCAAAAGCATGTATGACATGAAGATCAAGTCATGAGAAGATGGATGTTGCATGGCAATGTATCTCGGAAAGGCTATGGAAATGCCTTGATAGGTAGGTATGGTGGCTGTTTTGAGGAAGGATATAATGAGGCTTATGATGACAGAGCGTATCGTGCCAAGGATTTGGATGCACTGGCGAAGTATGCGCCAACTCTCGAGGTGAGAAAGGGCAATGCACGGTACCGAAGAGGCTAGAAAAATATGGCTAGGTGGAAGTGTCAACTTTCGAATACTCACATTAGTCCGAAGAACTCATGCACTTATTATCGGTAACTCTCAATCTAATTAGGAGGTTCACAAAGAGACAAGTACCCCGAGGAGGAGTGTATGGGGGTTTGGTTATCCTTGCGCATCCTCGCCTCATGGTACGTGAGTGTACTCTAATATTCGATCCCTCCAAAGATTAGTGATCCATCTAGTAGCTAAAGTTCTCAACTATTTTGTAGGTTTTCGGAAATAAACACGGATTGCCCAAAATACGACATCTATCACTAATAGGCTAAAGCTCTTGACACCAAAAGTTCAGACATTACTCATGGCAATACTGAAAGTGCAACTAATCCCCGGGTGGTTTTGGCAATTAATAACAACATATATATCATTGAACTAATAGTTACTTGAGAATCATTTCAGAGAAGTTCAGTGATATGGGTATGGCAATGTCTGAAGAAGTGGACCCCTCAAAATGCTAAGGCAAGCATTGGCAAAAGCTCAAGACTCCATTTTTTGGTTTAGTGATCCAAGATCACATTGAGTCCATAGGAAAAGCCAATACTATTAAAAGGGGATGAGGTTGTGTTGGTGATATGGTTGCTCAAGTGCTTAGTGATATATCTCCTTCAACTATCAGCAACTTTCACTACTATACACACTCATAAGTAATCTCGGACAAACCGATTTTCCAAACTCAGTCCCACCGAGATGAACCACCTCAGCCATAAGCCAAACCCTAGAAAAATCGGTCAATCCGAGTTTGAGTTCGGTCTCACCGAAACACGGGCTGCCAACCTTCTGTAACCGTTTGACATCATTTCGGAATATCCGAATTGATAATTTTGGTCTCACCGAAACTGGCAAGTTCCTATCTTTACTCAAATCGGACAAACCGAGATGGTATTTTCGGTCCCACCGAAAACCCCAACGTTCACTATATTTGAACTTTCGGTCTGACCGAGTTTCCACTTCGGTCTCACCGAGATTGCTCAATTATGTGTGTAACGGTTGGATTTTGTGTGGAGGCTATATATACCCCTCCACCCCCTCTTCATTCGTGGAGAGAGCCATCAGAAAGAACTACCACTCCTACCTTACACTTTCTGAGAAGAGAACTACCTACCCTTGTGTTGAGATCAAGTTGCTCCATTCCTACCATATGAAACTTGATTTCTAACCTTCCCAAGTTGCTTTCCACTCAATCCTTTCTTCCACCACAGCCATATCAGTGAGGAGAGTTGAGTGTTGGGGAGATTATCATTTGAAGCACAAGAGAAAGGAGTTCATCATCATCTACAACATCTATTACCTTTTGGAGGGTGGTGCCTCCTAGATTGGTTAGGTGTCGCTTGGGAGCCTCCGTCATCGAGATGTGGAGTTGAACCAAGAAGTTTGTAAGGGCAAGGAGATCGCCTACTTCGTGAAGATCTACCCCGAGTAAGGCTAGCCCTCCGTGGGCGTAGGCCATGATGGAATAGACAAGGTTGCTTCTTCGTGGACCCTTCGTGGGTGGAGCCCTCCGTGGACTCGCGCAGCCGTTACCCTCCGTGGGTTGAAGTCTCCATCAACGTGGATGTACGATAGCACTACCTATCGGAACCACGGGAAAAATCATTGCGTCTCCAAATTGCGTTTGATCTTCTCCACCTCTCTTTACTACATGTGCAATTTACTTTCCGTTGCTTATACTCTAGAATTGCATGTGTAGGGTGATGTTTGTCTTTATCATAATTGTAAACCTGCCAAAAACTGTTCATGATCAAAAGGCAGAATTTTTATATTTACAAGTAGTCTAATCACCCCCCCTCTAGACATACTTTCGATCCTACAAATACCTCAAAACTATTGCAAGTCACTACTAACATTAAATAGCAACCTCAATTACCTACTTTAAGTTAAGACACACAACTCAGTGCAACAGGCAAACTCTCTTAACAAGATAAACATGAAAACTCAAGAGAGTTCAGCAACCAACTAAACAAAAGCTCTTTAAAAAGAAAAGCATGAAAACTAAGAGCTAAACATGACAACAGCTATGGAAAGACAAAGAACACACACAGCAAAGATAAGCATGAAAATCCTATGTTGTGTTCTAGGTTGAAGTGGAGCGTGTTTTTCTCCCACACAAAGAAAGCTGGGTTCTAACTTGTTATGAACAGCAAGCAAAGCTAAAGAAAACTAAAAAAGGAAACTAAGAGCAAGACGCTCCAAGCATAGCACATAACGCATGAAGTGATGAGAATATAGTGGAACGAAAGACGAACTGATAATTGTTGATGGAGAAGGGGATGCATGGGGGCATCCCCAAGCTTAGACGCTTGAGTCTTCTTGAATATTTCTTGGGGGTGCACGGGGGCATCCCCAAGCTTGAGCATTTGACCCTCCGGAATCTTCTTTTATCATCTTCCCTCGCACACTTGAAAACTCCCTTCATACATAACTCATCATAATCTGATTAGCGAGGTTAGTACCCATAATAAAATAATTTTTCCCAACTGGAAATAAAAATAATCTTGAAGAACTACTGTTTCTCAAGATTGCCAAAAGGTTTTTGCAAAGAAAAAGCAAGCTCAAGGTTTGCAAAACGAAGAAAAGGCAAAACAGGACAGAATCTGCGAAAAACAGACCAGCAGGTAGTAAATAATTTTTTCGGGGCACTTCTGCAACTCAAATCAAAAAACTCAGAACAGACGCTCGAAAGCCAATTGTATAGAGCACGCTGTCAAAACAATTCAGATCAAAAAGATGATCTGGTGATTTTATTCGAATTTTTCTGTCCAAGGACAGAATCTGTTTTCTGGACAGCACGTCACAACTTTTGAACTTTCTTGCAATCAGAGGCTAAACTTGGCACAAAGCTGAAAAGAAAAGATACAATGATGATGCTACTGTAGTAACAAACATCAAGACACAACACAAGCAAAATAAAACCTAATTCGTTGTGGGCTGCCTCCCAAAAGCGCTTTCTTTTATGCCTTTAAGCTAGGCATGATGCAAAAAGAGAAGATCAAGTTTTATCAAGAGTAAGAGAATAGCTAGCCCGTGTAACAGACTCAAAAGGCAACTTAACCTTCTTTCTAGGGAAGTGTTCCATCCCTTTCTTGAGAGGGAATTGGAATTTTATATTCCCCTCTTTCATTTTAATGATAGCACCAACGGTGCGAAGAAAAGGACGTCCCAAAATAATTGGACATGAAGGTTCACATTCAATATCCATAATAGTAAAATCAACGGGAACATAATTGTCATTGACAATGATAAGAACATCGTCGATCTTCCCCAAAGGTTTCTTTATGGAAGAATCAACAAGACGAACACCAAAAGAACAAGGATCAAAAGGTTTCAATTCAAACATATCATACATTCTTTTGGGCATAACGGAGGTACTAGCTCCAACATCACATAAAGCATAGCAAGAGAAGTTATTCAACTTAATTTTAATCATAGGATCCCAACTATCTTCTAGCTTTCTAGGTATGGAGGCTTCTACGGTCGGGGTCATAGCATCACCATTAATAGGTCCAATGGGACTAGGAGTGCATTGGGTGCTAAGAGTTTGGATATCCTCAACAACTTGAATAGTAGCAACAGTGTGGTGGGTAGGAAGGCTCTTAATCCTATCTTCTTCCTCCTTTTCTCTAGCCCATCTCTCTTTAAGTTTAGCCATCATCCTAATGTTTTCATTAATTTGCACTTGAATAGCATTCATAGGAGTGGTCTTCCTCTCCTCAAGAGGAGAAGTTCTAATTTTAAGCAACTCTACCTCATGGGCTAAATTGTCTACCTTCGAAGAGAGATTATCTAGTTTGTCTAGTTTTTCTTCTACACTCTTATTGAAGGCCTTTTGGGTAGTGATGAAGTCTTTAAGCATAATCTCTAGTTCAGAAGTGGAGTTCTTGGTGCTAGGATAAGTATTGTTGTTCCCATAGGAATTAGAGGGGAACGGTCTAGGGTTGCTACCAAAATTACTCCTATAAGCATTGTTATTGAAGTTGTTTCTAGAGATAAAGTTCACATCTACTTGATCTTGAGCAATCAAAGAATTTAAAGGAACATCATGAGGATCAATAGAAGATTGCTTGGAAAGTAGAGACATGATCAAGTCAACTTTTTCATTTAGGAAGGAAATCTCCTCGACAGAGTTTACCTTCCTACCTGTTGGAGCGCGTTCGGTGTGCCATTGGGAATAATTGGTCATCATCTCGTCGAGAAGTTTTGTGGCAGCACCTAGTGGAGTTGACATAAAGGTTCCTCCCGCGGCCGAATCTAACAAGTTCCGCGAGGTAAAGTTCAAGCCTGCATAAAAAGTTTGGATAACCATCCAAGTAGTCAAACCATGAGTAGGGCAGTTCTTGACAAGAGATTTCATGCGTTCCCAAGCTTGGGCAACGTGTTCATTATCCAATTGTTTAAAATTCATTATGTTACTCCTTAATTGGATAATTTTAGCAGGGGGATAGTACTTCCCAATAAAGGCATCCTTGCACTTGTCCCAAGAATCTATACTATTCCTAGGCAAGGATTGAAACCAGATTTTAACTCCTCCTCTCAAGGAGAAAGGAAAAAGCTTAAGCTTAACAATATCACCATCTACTTCTTTGTACTTTTGCATATCATAGAGCTCAACAAAATTATTTAAGTGCAAAG
Source organism: Secale cereale (assembly GCA_902687465.1). Classification (NCBI taxonomy): domain Eukaryota; kingdom Viridiplantae; phylum Streptophyta; class Magnoliopsida; order Poales; family Poaceae; genus Secale; species Secale cereale. The sequence continues at coordinate 615,249,236 of LR738714.1, read as the reverse complement.
CAGCATCATCTCCAGCACCGGAGAATTGATCTTTCATAACTAGGTTCAGCAAAGCAGGTTTAATCTCATAAGAAGGTGCTGAAGTGGCAGGTGTAGCAATAGGCGTGCAGATAAAGTCACTGTTGTTATGACTAGTGAAGTCACACAACTTGGTGTTCTCGGTGGAACCCATAGCAGCAGCAAGCAAGATAACTATTTTTGTGATTTTTGGTAAGGGACACTAAAGCAAAAACTGAAAGGTAAACTAACAAGACTAAAAAGCAAAGATAAACGATAGCGTGGAACTCCCCTATCTTGAAGAGTGGAGTCCCCGGCAACGGCGCCAGAAACTTGCTTGATGGCTTCTCGCCCCTCGTTGGTTACCCCAAGTGGAAGGTTGAGATGTAGCGTAGCGGCAAATTTCCCTTGGCAAAGATACCAAGGATCGAATCCCGTGAGACTCCGAGGGTCGACAAGTAGGTGTCAACGGCGCCAGACTTAGCGGTTGACGGGACCTGCACACAGATATAGATAACTTTGCTCCCAACGAGTACAGAGAGGTTGTCAATCCCTCCGGCCTTGTTGTTTACAAAGGATCAAACACAAGAGATAATAATGATAGCTATGACTATAACTAGGAAATAAAAAATAGGAAGTAAATAGAAGGTGTGATCAGCGGTGGTAATATGGACCAGGGTCCCATGATCACTAGTGATGTCTCTCTCCCAAAAGACGATAAAACAGCAAAGCGAGGTAAACAAATTACAGTTGGGCAATTGACAGGATTATGTGCGCAAACCAATGCTAACTATGCTGCAAAGAAAGGTAGAGGCTCAAAATCATGGGCGGTATGCCAAGGCAAGTAGACCAAAATCCATCTGCATCTACTACTAATCATACACCTTGAGATATCTATCCAGAACATCTCGCTGGTATTAAGTTGCGAATCCCACCCAAAGTGTAAACTCAAAGCAACATACAACTGCATTAAAAGAACTTTGCGTAAAGTAAACAATCCTTGCACCCGCAAGTACAAGCACCGTTGTTTTCTCCCTTGTGGCAACAACACATCCCCTAGACTCATGTTTCTGTCACTCAAGCTAGTCATCAGGGGGCATGAACCCACAATCAAGCATAACACTCCCTCTTGGAGTTACTACCTACTACTTGGCCAAAGCAATAAACAGCAACGGAGAACATGCAAGAATTACTCAAGAACAAAGATATAAAAGAGGTGAATCAAATATATTACTCAAACACAATCTGAACATAGTCTCATAATCCATCAGATCCCAACAAACTCAGCAAAGCAACAGCAGAAATATTACATATGTGCCTCGATCATGTAGGGCAGCTCACGAGGTCTAAACCATGAAGAGCAAAGAGGGGAGGAGAACATCACATAGCTACTGATCATGGACCCATGGTCCAAGGTGGACTACTCACGACTCATCCGGGAAGCGTCCATGGTGGTGGAGAAGCTCCCGGTGGTGGTTCTCCCCTCCGGCAGGGTGCCGGGAAGAGTTCTCCTGACGCTCCCGATCTTGGAAGCGCTGCGGCGGCGGAACAGAGGCGAGATCGCGAAAAAGGTTTCTGTCCTCGAGGGTTTCGGGACGAGAGGAATATATATGCGAAGGGGGGCAGCCAGAGGCGGAGCAGGGGCCCCAGGTGCCCCCCTGGCGCGGCCAGGGGTGGGGCCGCGCCAGGTGGCCGCCTGGGCCTCCCCTGGCTCCCCTCTGGCCCATCTTTGGTTCTTCGCGAAGCTTCCTGTACGTTGATTTTTCCTATATTTTTCCTAGAATTTTTGGAGCACTTTTAATATGGGGGAAACCTGAAATAGAAAAACAGCAGAAAACAGGAACTGGCACTGTGGTGCACTGAGTTAATAGGTTAGTCCAAATATGATCAAAAGTGCATGGAAGTGCATCAATATCATAGCAATATCACACAAAAGAAGCATGGAGCAAGCAGAAATTATAGATACGTTTTGGATGTATCACTCCCCCTCTACCTTCTTGTAATGGACTGAGTTTTCCCTTTGAAGTTATCTTATCGGATTGAGTATTTAAGGATTTGGGAACACTTGACGTATGTCTTGCGTGGGATACCCGTGGTGACAATGGTGTATTCTATTGATTCACTTGATGTATGTTTTGGTGATCAACTTGCGGGTTCCATGACCTTGGGAATCTATGCATAGGGGTTGGCACACATTTTCATCTTGACTCTCCGATAGAAACTTTGGGGCACTCTTTGAAGTTCATTGTGTTGGTTGAATAGATGAATCTGAGATTGTGTGATGCATATCGTATAATCATGCCCACGGATGCTTGAGGTGACAATGGAGTATCTAGGTGATATTAGGGTTTTGGTTGATTTGTGTCTTAAGGTGCTATTCTAGTACGTACTCTAGGATAGTTCGAACGGAAAGAATAGCTTCATGTTATTTTACTACGGACTCTTCAATAGATCAATCAGAAAGAATAACTTTGAGGTGGCTTCGTACCCTACAGTAATCTCTTCGTTTGTTCTCCACTATTAGTGACTTTGGAGTGACTCTTTGTTGCATGTTGATGGATAGTTATATGATCCAGTTATGTTATTATTGTTGAGAGAACTTGCACTAGTGAAAGTATGAACCCTAGGCCTTGTTTCAAGGCATTGCAATACCATTTTCGCTCACTTTTATCATTAGTTACCTTGCTGTTTTTATATTTTCAGATTACAAAAACCTATATCTACCATCCATATTCCACTTGTATCACCATCTCTTCGCCAAACTAGTGCGCCTATACAATTTACCATTGTATTGGGTGTGTTGGGGACACATGAGACTCTTTGTTATGTGGTTGCAAGGTTGTTTGAGAGATACCATCTTCATTGTACGCCTCCTACGGATTGATAAACCTTAGGTCATCCACTTGAGGGAAATTTGCTACTGTCCTACAAACATCTGCACTTGGAGGCCCTACAACGTCTACAAAAAGAAGGTTGCGTAGTAGACATCAATGGTGACAAGGACAAATGGGACACGATGTTTTACCCAATTTTGGGCCCTCTCGAAGTGGTAAAACCCTATGTCATGCTTTGTTGTATTGATTGTGGATGGGGTACAGAGTATGGGTAATCTACCACGAGATTGGATGTGAATGACTTCTCTCTTCCATGTTCCACGTTCCTTGGTTTATATAGATACCAGGGATACCTAGGGTTTACATATGGTTGGTTGCATTTAGGGGATGAGCAATCCAAGGACTACTCCTACATCTTGGAGAGCACACCAAGTCTTTAGATGATTTATTCTTGAAGATTCTATATTCGATGCATGAGGCCCACCAGCGATAGGATTAGAGGAATCCTTATTCCAACCCAAAGGGCAGACACTTGATTAGCCGCGCACCCCCAAATCCGAGACTCCATTAGCACGTGCCACTGGGCCTTAACTTGGTGGATATTCTACCCGTGGACAAATTATATCTGGATTGCGAGGACATGTTCAAAATGTTTAACTTCTTGAAGCTCGTCCCATCCTTCATCAGGATATGGGCCATATATGAAACAAATTACATGACACTCCAAAAGGTGCATGATCTCACAGTAGCAGACCCGTACCTAATGAATGAAGAGAACCTTCGCCACCCTAAAGGTTTGGCGACTGTTAAGCAGTACCTTTTGAACTTCATGGTTAGCAATAAGGAGAAGGACCACCTTCTCGTGCTCCATCACTTCGTGTAAGTCTGTAGCATCCCCATAGTTCATGCATTTCATTCTTGCATGTGCCAATGTTAAATAACCATGTATTTTGTTGTCTTTGTGCATAAAAAATTGGGTCCTGCTCATTGTATCCCCAAAGTCGGCATTCGCTCATGTCCTAGATTCACATAGATGCGATAAGAAAGACTACACCTGTCTAAAGAATATTTAGATTTTTCTCTTTTCGATTATAAATACAGGGGAGGATACATCAGACCCAATGTCAAAAATAAGAACAAATTCAACAAACCATGCTTCGACCTCAACACCACTTTATATTGCATCCAACAACCGGAAAACAATGTGATGGCTGCCTACTACATAATCCACCACATGACAGAGTACACAAGGGTGCAAAATAACTTCCACATGGAGTATGGCATGATGAAGTGGGGTAAAGTGCAACAAGAACTATCAACTGATGAACACATTTAAGAGTTTTGTCACATCGAAAGGAGTCTTCAAGCATTATGAACAAGGAAGTCATCAATGCGAGAGAGATCTTCCACGGCACATTACAAACTCATGAAGAGAGAGAGAGAGAGAGAGAGAGAGAGAGAGAGAGTGAGGGGGGCACGCTCAAAGGTAGTACAAGATGACATTTCACCAACCCTGTATTTCTAATTACAACAAACAAAGGCAGTGCTAGATGGGAGATGGTAATGAACATGTTTAGGTGCTTTGTGCACAAAAATACATTTATGGTTCCGTTTGTTAACGCTTCTGATTGATCACTGCTAGACTTAATTTTGTTTTTAAGATGCATATGCACGCGTGCACATGCTTGAGTTGGTTTGTTAACTTACTTATATTTCAGATGTGCATGTTATATTGTCATTTTTGGGATATAGAATTTTGGTAAATGCACAGATATTTTAATATTTTAAAATTCATGGAATATTATGCCTAATACTAATTAGAGCTTAAGGGTGTGCGCAAGTGACCGGGCGCAAGTAATAAAAACTCCAGCATATGATGCGGATAAAAAATGGACGCCAGCAATGCTGAAAGTAATACCGACATCTAGCAAGAAAAACGTGACCAAACACTACTGCAGGATGCTGCTAACGCGACAGTACGATCAGAGACCCTTCGAGAAACTGTATGTGATGCAATCATCACAAACGGTGGTGTATAAAAACCGACAAAAATGTGTAAAATGTTTGCGAAGACGGATGCATCAAACACGATTCATATTTAGTTGCATGTGCGATGAAGGGCATAATGAAGGAAATATGCCCTAGAGGCAATAATAAAGTTATTATTTATTTCCGTATATCATGATAAATGTTTATTATTCATGCTAGAATTGTATTAACCGGAAACTTAGTACATATGTGAATACATAGACAAAACAGAGTGTCCCTAATATGCCTCTACTAGACTAGCTCATTGATCAAAGATGGTTATATTTTCTAACCATAGACATGAGTTGTCATTTGATCAACGGGATCACATCATCTATTTATATATAAAAATTAAATGATGGGTTAACCACGAAAAAAAGAATTAGGCTAGAAAATCCCACAAAAATCAGAAACATCCGGTCGTCTATTTAATAGACTAAAATTTAGAAAATTCTAGAGCCATTAGATAAGTTAGAAGTGCAAAAGTTACCCACCAGTGCCATTAATGAAGAAAAACGTTTCAGCCAGCTTTCTCTAATTACTAAACAGTATAACTCAGCTAGTTAGGAGCCTCCACGGTGATTTGACTGTCTCAACCGTCGGATCTTCAAACCTACGATGCAGATCAACTCTGGTCGTCTCAGGTCGCTCGTGCCGCACGCACCGTCTCGCGGGCCGCTTCTCCGCAGAACGACCTGGTAGATCTCTCCTTGTTTGGGCCGTCCAAGGCCCACCTCTGTCCAGCTGGATGCTAACAGCCCATGTCGTACATGTTCCAGCGCTATCCCTCCTCTCTCCAGGCGAACAATATCTCTGTTCCTCGGCGCCGCCGTTTGCTCCTCCTCGATGTGCCGACTTCCTTCATCCTCGATGCACCGGCGTTCTACCGTACGTGGACAAGCTTTTGCTGCGCGACAGCATCCGCGCCGGTGCGGTACTCTTCTTCTGTAGCCCCTTGTCGTTTTTTCATTTCGACACCCTGTACGCCTGCTCCCCTTCCACACATCTCTCTCTGTGCAGGCGGTGACGATGACCGCGGCGTATGGACGCAGCGAAAAAGAAGGGACTTCGCCGATAGGACGACGACGGGTGCATGCGACCTAACCCTAAGGTTCTATGTTGGAAGGATGGATGAACAAGATAGGAGAGGAGGTAAGAATGGAGATTAAGGGAGTAGATGGGGCGCCCCGTTCAGGCTGGAAGTAGCGACTGCCCCTTCCATTGGCAAGGAGTTGATGTCCAAAACCTAGCAGCACTATATTGAACGCAGCTCCAGTTCCGTGATCCTTGGTTGATTTGATGTGTGTCAACCTTCAATGGATTGCAAGCTGCTACTCTGTTTCAAAAAAAGCTGCTACTTGTTATTAAATTATTCCTTGCGGAGAACCAATTTTTGCTTGATCTGTTGAAATAACTTTATCAAGGGTTTGGCTTCCATAGTAGTCTAGAATCTGTGACCATCTTAGTCCGATGTGTGTGTTGCAGATATGGTTGGCTAGCTGAAAATTTGAATTAGTTTGGCGAGATGATTTAATAACCATTCTTCGTATCAATTCTTCCTGGTTTAATATCTCCAAATTCCATCAATCCTGTTTTTTTATTGTTGGATATCTGCAGTAAAAGAAATAAAACTCATGATTGGATATATTTGCAAATCATAGGTTGACATGGAGAGCATACAACTTTAAAAGAATTATGGACATCTCGTGGATAATTTATCACGGTAAGTAACTTGCCCGGATGGTTTTCCACTGTCTAAGCTTCTTGTGGTAGAAAGTAGAGCTCAATACATGCTATAGTCCATACGGACTTCCAAAGCGAAGTATACTGCCAGGAATTTGATGTGGTAATTATCTTTTGTGCCCTATCAAAAAAGTTTGACCACACTACTGTAATCGCAGGTGTCAATTTTCTGTAGTTAGCAGGTTTATTAGATCACTTTGATGAACTGAAGCTAATTATGCTGGACTCCATGTGATGTTTGTTTCCATGAGATGAGTCGTGTTTTAACACAGTCCAGCTTTACATCACTGCCTTTTACTTGGTGCTATTTCCCAACTAAAGATATATGGTTTCCCCCTTGCTACTCCTCAACTATTTATAACTTGTCAGACAAAAAGAGAGATTACAAGAGCTATAACACACTTCATTATTTACCTTTTTTCTTTGAGCAGTTTTAGCATGGTCCCTCTTACCCCCTCTTTTCACATGAGAGGTAAGAGTATGTAGTAGATCTGAGCCGTTGATCACATTAATTAGTGGTCGGATTAACTCTTACCTTCTTACCTCATATGTAAAAATAAGGGGTAAGAGGGAGCATGTTAAAATTTGCCTTTTTCTTTACCATGTTGCCTTCTATGTAATATTCATGTCTATAATAGAGAAAAGTGAGCCTTTTTACTATACATCTATCTCTCTGTATATTACACGCTTCATTGTTCCAACCACATTATCCTTTGATTTGTTCTTTTCCGTTGAAGCTTTTCTGTTTATTGAGGAGAAAAAACTTCAGTGGTTTGTGTTCCTGACCACTGGTCAGTTTTGAATATAAAAGGTAGAAGTCTCTCCCTTCTTTTTTTCAAAAGAAAGGAAAAGAGCTTGGCGTCCTTGACGCTAATTTCGAATATTACTTTAAACAATTTCTTCCCGCTGATTATATGTGATATACTAAAGAAATTAAGGGAACCACAGTTTATGTGTTCATCCTTTTTATACCGTTATCCATGTGTCTGTATATTATGTTTGTTTGTGGGTCATCTTTTGACTGTTTATTGAAAAGTACAAGCATAATCAACATAGTATTTTTCATCACTTGCGGATCCGATTCAGTGTATGAACGCATCAAATCAGTCCATCCTTCCACAACATTCCTTTGTGCCTCGTTCGCTCGCCAAAGGTTCAATAATGCTCTATCATTGATATTGAAGTATTGGACTAAGTGTTTTTTCTCTCTCTTTCTGTTATGTCCAGATTTTCTCATATATTTGTATTGTTCTTCCAATAAAATGCACGGCGCGGCAACGCGCGCCTATATGTTCTAGTTTAATATAGGAATCTCAACTATCGTGGCAAACAGGTTACGTAAGAAATCCTCGTCAACAAAAAAGGTTACGTAAGAAATCAAAGTCATAGAAAAAAAGAGTTCACCGTCAAAAAGATGTTCCACAAGAAGACAGCCTGGGAAGTTAAAAAAAAGACAGCACTAGAACGACGTTCAATCTAAAAAAGCTTCGTGCCATTAAAAAAAGGTAGCGTAGGCTGATGCCTTCCCTCGAGAAAAGTATGTGCCATTGTATATTTAAAATATACTGTACAAAAGAACATGCCGGTGAGAGGAAAAAGACTATCGCGCTAATTCCTTGCTATATGTATTGTCGCCCTGAAATAATAGCGTGCAATCCTGATGAGAAACGTGCATGCATTTGGCCCAAGGAAGCACACGCAGATGAGTTGGCTG